>CM061136.1:25799112-26535272 GCA_030789695.1 Scilla litardierei
GTGCAGCGGGCATGGCCCGCTGTGTGCAGCGGGCGGGCGCCCGCTGTGTGCAGCGGGCGGGCGCCCGCTGCACAGCGGGCGTGGCCCGCTGCACAGCGGGCCAGTGCCTGCTGATGCAGCGGGCACGGCCCGCTGCACGCAGCGGGCCAGCGCCCGCTGCAAGCGGGCGCGGCCCGCTGCCGCCCGCTGCAGCAGCAGGCGGGCGGCCCGCCCTTGCCCCCTTGGGCGGGCGCGCCCGCTAAGTCTAGCGGGCGCGCCCGCAACTTAAGTCAAATTAGGGTTTTTGAAAACCCTAATGACGGCTACGAATTTTGTGAAAATTGCTAAACTTTGAGCAATTGTTTGAGGGGTCAAACGAAGTCGAAATTCGTCACCGTCAGTTCCTACGCGTTCACCATTCCAAGCTTTTCTGATTGATAGCTTGTTTGGTGTCTGAGGTTTAGTATACGAGGAGAATTAATTCGTTAAAGTATGACTTTGTGAAAGCCTAACTTTAAGTTGAAATTAAGCCAAATGGCTTAATTGAATTTTCTCTTCATGGGAATTGTCCCACATTGCCCGCAACGAGAAGTTGAGTGCTCACTCCCTATATAAATAGGGGTGCACTCTCCTCGTTGAAAAACACACCAGTCAACGATCGAGTAGCTCCAGAATTTTTAGAGCAGGCTCGATCGGCGACTAAATCTCTCTCTCTAATTTTCCTATTCTCCGGAGTAGTCCTAGCACGACTACGAAGGGGGTTTGGATCTGATCCGGACGTCTAAGACGCGGGTTCTTCTCAAGTGAAACTTTCTACCACGTGTGATCGGCTCGGAGGCGAAAGCGGCTCGGGCGGATCGGTGCGAGGGTGCGAGGCGGCTCAGGGAGATCGGGTCAACGCGGCTCGGCTACGAGGAGCTTCTCAAGACGGTGCGGTACATCTTGCTTGCTCCAGGGCCAAGATTCCGGGTATGTGGTTAAGCGTTTTTTAGCGTAATTTTAATTAGTCGCTTAGTGTAGATCCTTCTTGGAGTAGTCAGACCCACTCCAAGTCGGCATAGATCGGGCTAGGTTCTGGCTCCCCAGAGCCTAGCTAAATAGTTTAGCTAGTGCAGAAATATGATTTCTGGTTTTTCCGCTGCGCTTTTGTGCCTCCGTGGTCCGTCCGACTTAGGACGGATACGGATCCGAGCTCTGGGGGTCTGCCAAAACCCCAACAATGATAGCTGGCTAGACGCCTACTTGATCTAGTTTGACAACGAAACTAGATCCGTCACCTAAATGGATCTAGCTTGACAACGAAGCCAGATCCAACTATTTAAACTTGTTGTTCATGCATACTAAACTGCCACGTTTACTTTTCTTATCTGTACGCACTTTTAACTTCTATGCATTGCATCTTACATGTCATCTCAGTTGATTGTTGCATTCGTAGCACACGCTACAATACTTGTACTCCTTGAATACTACTTCCGGGGAAACGGGCCTCATGTGTTGGTCAAAATCCAATGCCCGGTTTCCTGGTCCGGTTAGGTGCACCCCTATGCCATACTTGTTAAAAACACTTCATGGCTCGTGATCCAGAAGCGAGCATTCCCGTTCGGGGGTAAGGCCCTGGCTCGATACACGTGGAGGAGTAGGGATAAACGGTCACTTGAGCTTAGGAGTTGGCCCGATCAGCCACTCTAGCCAAAAGACAGAATCTCTGTGCACGAGGTGCTTACTTTCCTTGTCTTATACTTGTCTTGTGAATGATTCATGAAATATTTGTCATCCATGCCATGTTTAAATGCCATGCTCGTACTTTACTTTACTTTACTTTACCTGTTGCACTCATACTTTAACTGCCATGTCATCGCATTCATGCTAGAACTGCTAGGTTGCTTTACTTTTGCCTACTTTCAGTTTCCTTGCACAAGTCTCTTGTAGACTTGCTGACATGTGCCCCTTGCTCTTTTGGGTGTCACATGTTAGACCCTGAGCCAGAGACCGTTGCTGTGTACGTGATGTGTTGCTGACGCTGAGCCTGAGTCCATGTCTGCCTAGGAGGAGTTTTGTGGACGTCAGTGATCTTTCTTGGTGACTTTGCTGAGCTTTCTTTTGTTATAGGGTTGTTGTTAGTTGTCGGTGCGTGTCACCTTTGTTTTGTGCGATGTACTTTTGTTGGCCATGTTTGGGCCTTTAGACTCTCTTTTATTTCAGCCTGGTGGCTTTTCTGCGATGTTGGAATTTATATTTATGGATATTCTGAGATTATTCTTTTGTCTCTTTTCGTTATTATTATCTTTGTTTCGTTTCGCGTTGCAAGGACCTGCAGTTTCAAGTGATTGACGCTTATCGGACTTGCGGCTTTGTAGCTTCAAGTCTGAGCGGACCTTCTCACGCTTCGCCTCCATATTTTTGGGAAGCGGGGCGTGACAGAAAGCTATTACCTCTATTTCTTACTCCCTCCCAAGCTTCTTTAAATGAGAGGCCGAGCTAGGGGACCATTGCCATGCGTCCTCCCCATGCTTGAGTTGTAGTTGTGGAAGCAAGTGCCGAATTCCCAGAAGAGATGGTGTATCAATCCATCCTGCTGAATTTTTGTATTCACTTACCAATTTCGCACTCTCATTCGGAGGTACATCCACCAGGTCACTTAGCGAGCCGCATCCTATCCAATTATCATGCCAAAATAAGGTGGAGCAGCCATCTTTGACTTGCCTTTTAATTAATTTCTTAGAATGTTGTCTGCAACTTAGCATATACTTCCATGTTCCAGAGTGTGTTACTTTTAATTCAGACGCAAAAAATTCACCACTGGCTTTGTAGTTGTTCCTCATATGTTTCACCCACAAACCATTAGTAGCTAGCATCCGCTATGTGAGTCTAATACCTGTCGCAACATTAAGATCAGAAAGCAATCGTAGACCCACCCCCTTTCTTCTTTTGGGGTGCATAAGTCCTTCCATGCCCAAATATTAGAAGAGCCCAATATAAAATTCCTGCAAATAGAAGTTATTTTTTGCAAAACAGATTTAGGGATACGGTAGACTTGCATCCAAAAAATCACCATGCCATATATTACTGTCCGTACTAGCTATATTCGGCCTGAGATGGATAGTGTAGTAGACGTCCAGCCTATTAGCCTCTTAGCACACTTGTCAACCAGTCTGCAATACATAAATGGCTTAGGGTAGCTTGTGGAGAGTGGAAGGCCTAAGTAGGTCGTGATAGATGATCCCAGTTTGATGCCCAAAAATTTCGCAAAGTCTGATGGCCCTTTCGTTCCCTTACTGAAGATTGATGTGCTCTTATCCCAATTAATTTGCAATCCAGTTTGGTTTGAGAAATCAAAAAGCAACTTTTTCAGCCCCTCAAAAGTGTGTTTGTTTGCCCGACAGAATAATAGCAAGTCATCAGCGAAAAGGAGATGAGAGATAGAGCCAATACAACGCATAGGATGAATGCTACGGGCCACTATATCTTTTTCAATCATCAAGGAAAAAGCCTCCATTGTAATAACAAATAGAAAAGGAGAAAGGGGATCACCCTGCCTCAACCCTCTGTTCCCTTCAAAATAGCCTACTGGGGATCCATTTACCATGACAGAAAAAGTGGGGGTTGAGATACATTCCCTGATCCAACCAATAAATTTCCGATTAAACCCCATTTGCTGAAGAATATAATAAATGAATTCCCGGTTGACACTATCGAAATCTTTTCTCAAGTCTAATTTAAGGCAAGCCCTTGCCCCCATAGGATTGCTGAAATCTCTGATCTGCTCATGGGCTAACAAAGCGCTATCAGAAAGAAGTCTGCCCTTTAGAAAAGCTGATTGGTTAGGTGAAATTAATTCATGAATAACTAATTTCAACCTATTACAAATCACTTTGCTGATCACTTTATATAGGACATTACAACAGGCAATTGGTCTGTAGTCACCCAGACCAGAAGATTTTGTAGATTTTGGAACCAGAGTCAGATAGGTGTGTGTGTGTGTGTGTGTGTGTGTGTGTGTTTATATATATATACTAGTCATACCCCGTGCCGGCGGGCACGGTTCAATTTAGATATTTCCCCCTCAAAATCTTAGTTCTCCCGAAAATGTGGGCACGATTCATTGTAGATATTCCCCCATCAAAATCTTAGTTCCCCTGAAAATGTGGACATGATTCATTTTAGAAATCCCCCCCTCAAAATCTTAGTTCCCCCAAAAATTTAGCTCATCCCAAGGAATTTTGTTCCCCCAAAAATCTTAGTTTCTCCCAAAATTTAAATGGCCGGCAATAATTAAAGTTCACTCGAAAAGTTATTTAGTTCTCCCCAAAATTTAGTTTTTTTGGTAACACAGAGGGACCGGGATTAGATCTCGGGTCGCTACTACATAAGAGGGAGGGGGGATACCATCTAGCTTAAGGGCCGGCGGTCTCCCCAAAATGTAGTTAGCACATAAAATTTAGTTCCCGCCATTGTTATTTAGTTCTCAAAAATTTTAGTTTCACCCAAAAATTTTCTTCCCCGAGAATTTTGTTTCCCCTAAAAATTGTAGTTTCCCCTAAAGTTATTTAGTTTTCAAAAATTTTAGTTTCCCCAAAAATAATTTCTTCCCATAGAATTTGATTCTCCAAAAAATTTTAGTTCTACCCATAAATCCATCAAGATTTAGTTCAACCCAAAATATTGGGAGAGAAATGTACATCCAAATTTTTTTCTCACAAAATTTCAGTTCCCCAACATCTTTAGAGTGAGCTACACGACTCAGCAAGTAACATCACCTATATAAATAACATTAGTAATATGTTCAACACAAAAAGATGATGTGCAAAAAATATGGATGTGCCGAAGTAACAAAATGCATATCAAATATTCTCACAAAATCTTAGCCCGCAAAATAACGTAAAAATCTTAGCCCAAAAAATTATTTCCAAATCAAAAATTAAAGTGAACTACAAAATAACGTAAAAATATTTAGCGGCACGGACGCCTTCGACTCGGAACAATAAATTCAGTGCAGGCGCATTTGACACGGAATAACAAATTCGGCGCGTGTGCCTTTGGGGTGGAACAACAAATTTGGCGGGGGCACCTGCGGTGCGGAACAACAAATTCGACATGGAACAACAAATTAGCGTAAAATTTTAGCGCATTCGACGCTGGCGCCTACGGCAAATACGTTTTTGGATGGCAAATACGTTTGTAATGGTTTTTTTGTAATGGTTGTTTCCATTGTATGGAAAATATGTTTTGGATGTTTTGGAAAATATGTTTTGGAAAATATGTTTTGGTTGTTTCCCGTGAAATCTTTGTTCCCCAAAAAATTATTTTCACAACTAAAATTTAAAAGAAGAAATTAGCGTAAAAAAATTTAGAGACATGAGCACCTTCGGCGTGAGCGCATTTGGTGCAGAACAACAAATACGGCACGGTCGCCTTCGTCGTGGAACAACAAATTCGACGCGGGTGCTTTCGGTGCACGTGCTTTCAACGCGGAACAATAAATTAGCGTAAAAATTTTAGCGAGCGCAGGCGCCTTCGGAACGGGCATCTTTGGCGTGGGCAATTATTCTCATCTTGTTGCCCCATGCGTCAAAAAAACGGTGTGCCCCGTGTTGAGGGAGAGAGCATTCTATTTGCAGCATTAAGTTCAAGTCAAATTTTTTTCCCTAATGCATTAAGTGTGTGCCTCTTCTATTCACCAGAAACTTTAATTCCCCAAAAATTTTCATTTCCCTATAAAATTTAATTTCCAAAAAATTTTCATTTCCCCATAAACTTTTATTTCCCCAAAAAATTTTTTCTCTCCAAAAATTTCTACAAAATCTCATCTCAACCATTCATTCATCAAGATTAAATCACAGTCGTTCTTCTATCAACCCTTTTGTCCTAGTTAGCTTGTTTTAGTCAGCCCTAAAATTTAAAAAAGGTTGTCAAATGTATAATAGATTTTGAGTCTTTGAACTTGATGTTCTCGGCATAAATCTTTTCAGCTTGTCTTGTGTGTGCTTGATTTTCTATGTCCCTACAACCCTCTAAAAATGTTGGTTTACTATTAACAAAATGTCACTTGATAGTTATGTAATTGTATAGAGGCAAGTGAGCTTTTTCCTTTTTGAATTCCTTGTAGTGGCATACAACTAATAATTATTACAATAACGCATATGATAATGTCATGAGGTTTATATTTCATCTATTGCAAAATTTGAAATAGACTAAGAAACAGAAGGCGACCGAATATTCACATTGCTACATTGCTCCATAGCTTGTTAACAGGTTTTCAAGGAAAAATCATTCGTAACTTTACCCTTACACAAACATGAAAAAAACATGGAAAATTCTAAATAGCAAGCCACTACTCTCAGAGATATTTCAATTATGCTTTTATTTCAGATACTGAGACAACATACATGCATATATAGAGGCCTCTGTATTCTTTGTGAGCTCTAAAGCTTGGCCTAAGTTCAGCTTTCACTATTTTTTATTTTTAAAGTTACGACTAAAAAGATCAGGAAAAACCATGGTACAATCAGAAAGATCTATGGACTCAAAAAAAGTAAGTGGCATGGGCAGATAGTAGACATTCACAGACCCAGAAAATTCTTGTGCTGATGATTTATTTCTTGATTCATGCATTAAAACAGAATTCCTCTAATCAACCACTTGTCATGCTGCATGTAGGATGCGAACAATCGTCACAATGTCCTTCGATTCATCATTCAACTCAAAGAGACACGCATCTTCTTCTTGCAAGACATTGTCGCATACAAACAATCTTTACCATGCAAACTGTCATCTCTAATCTTCAATGTCATATCAGATACAATGAATCCATGAACAACACCATACACCTAAAACCGAATCCAAATCAAGAAACCCCCTCTGCCTACTCATATACAACAATTTGTAGCAAGCAAAAATCCAACCTTTAAATCCAACATTTAGAACTCTCCAAATCAACAATCACAATATTCATTCAAAAAAAATTTGGAAAGAAAAAGCATCTTGTGCATTTCTGTTTGTTTGAAGCTGCAATGGAGGAGCGGCCTACTTTTCTTCTTCTTGGTGATGGTTCCTGCTACATGCATGCCTTCTGTTTTAAGCATCACCTGTAAATTCAAGAATAGAGTTTGAAAAAATAAAAAGAAAAAAATTATGATGTTCTCCTCCAACCAATTACCTAAAACCAAATCCAATTCAAGACACCCTTATCCTGGGATTTTAATTCATGTCTTAATCATCTTCATGGCCTCTTCCTTCTTCTATTGCACCTTCTTCATCGATAAATCCAAATACATAAAAAACCACATATAAAAACTCGAAATCAAAATCCATCTCACTATCCACAAACCCAAATAAAATACCATTTCTTCTTCTCCTGAAATAAGTGAATCTCATATAAAAACTTAAAGACTACAACTACAAATCTGTGAATCTTGTTTCAATAAATAAATAATGTCATCAAAAACATGGTCAACAAAAATTTACATGCAGCACATAAAACTTGATCGAGAAAATATAATTTAAAAATCGGTAAATAAAAATACTTCAAGTGGCATCAGAATAATGGTAGAGTTTTATCACAATTGCAGTCAAGCAATGTAGGCAATAAATCTGCAGACTCATCACTGGTCCATCCAAGCAAAAAATACAAAAATTTAGGAAAAAAACTTCTGGCATTTATATTAATAAAGACAAAAATATGAGGTATGTGTGTACAAAATATATCTGGATGCAAAAAAGATGAACTGTTGGCAATGAGATTTTTAACAAAGCAGACAGAAAATGCAGGGAAAGCACAAAACAAATTGCAACTATTATAGACAAACCAATAAACTATTTCCACAAAAGAAGATATGCATTCAGACATCATCTGTAACCAATTTCATCAACACTTGAGGAAGATTAAGAATTATCAAGTTCTTCAATTGGTTAATGTAGATAGACTTTGACCGGAAAATTTGTATGGCAAGAAGACATAGCAACACAACCATGAGCATGAGAACAACAAAAAAGAAAAGAAACACCTTCTCAGGAAAGAATAAAAGATGATTATCTAGTAATATAAAATATCACATGAGAAGGCCATCCAATTCCAGTGGACGACAAAAGGTAGCTACGGCTTAGAGAGAGATTAACCTTTCAAAATTTTCGATTTAGTGAGAGAGATTGACCATCAGCTTTGGTGACTCCAGCTATGGCTTCGGCATGTGGGAGCTCCGGCATGTGCGACTCCTAGATTTTAGTAACTTCCTGTTAATAGAGTTCTGGAGGTAGGTCTTCACCTCAACAACATTACACTCACAATTGATGCAATACCAATCATAATGAATAGTTATGGGAACTTTTTGCGTATGATTCTTCAAGCTAGTCGATTTTTTTGCTGTAACATACCCACTCTAGCACTCTTCCTTTCCTTAAATTTCAAGGACATATAACTTCCATCAATCCATTTCTTTGTGACTGAAAAATAGTGTCCTTTTCATTCCAATAACTCAAGGAGTGATTAGTTAAATTTCAACAATTAGCACTCTTGTTGTCAATCAAAAGTGATAAGGGAAGGTATCAAGCACACAGATGCTTTTGTTATTAAAAACTAATTAACAAAGAGCATACATCAATGTATCATCCAATACAAAAATCGAAGAATAATCATAAGAAAGATATACCTGCCCAAGGTCGTGAATTTCCAAAACCTCCCTACCCTTGATCCTTTGAGGAAGAATCTAACTGCCGTTTCTTTCCAGCTTCCCATCTTAAAGCATTTATATCATCGTCTACCAAAAAGTACTTGTATTTGCATTCGACCCCGACTGCCACCCGGATTTTCCTATACCAATTAAGCTCATCTCCCTGGGGAAAAGGGGTTATTGACAGACATTGCTTCACATTCCCCGATCCAAGCAGCGGATGCGTGCCAGAAATCAACAGGCTCTGCCCCCATAGCATATAGTAGGGCAATCTGAATATCACAGTTACAGTATTTGATGGACTCTTTCCGAAGCTCAAACATAAATTCAACATTTCCTTCAAAAATCAATGGAGACTTAACTGAAACCTGCCAGAAGATGGTGAAGAAATGAAAAAACTATCATTAGCATCCAGTTACAGTAGAACTATGATCAAGCTAACATGAATATTCCGAATCAAAATTATTTTAAAAAAAGCTTGTCATATAAAGAATAACCTGATGAAGGCCATCCAATTCTAGTGGACGGCAAAAGATAGCTATGGCTTATAGATAGATTGGCCTATCAAAATTTTCAGTTTATATAGAGAGATATTGACCAACGGCACTGGTGACTCTGGCTTCGGCTTCAGCTTTGGCATGGGTGACTCCGGCATCGGTGGTTTGCGTGGGGCTTAGGGGGAGATGGAAAGGGTGGGTTGGCTAAAGTGAGAGAGCTGAGTTTAGTTTCATCCATTAAACATTATCTTTCTTCTTTGGTTTTGTTTTTGGGAACCAGAACAATTTTTTGGGTTTCTTTTTGTGGAGAGATTCAAAATTTTTGGTTTCTTTTTTAGTTTTGTTGTTGTGAATCAGCAAGATTCATGGCAATCCACGGGAGGTGGATTGATGCGTATCTGGCTATTAATTTGAGGCAAAATGGCAACAATTTGATAATAGTTTGATCAAACTACCCGACATTCAGCTTCTTTTCATCCAGTTCCTAGCTAGGACAATATATTTCATGAAATTAACCTAAGGTCACTGGGCAACTTGAAAAGTCGTCTTTCTTTTTACAAAAAAAATATTGATAAAACTTGGTTAATTGAATCGTGAGTTCTATTGATGAAAACTTAATAGAAAAGAAACTGTAATCGATGAAATATAAATATGATACCTATTTATCATATCGCTTATCGTTGGTGAGCCAAACGATGGTGAAATTCCCACATTCGAGCTTCCTGTACTCGATGTAGTTGCTGCCGGTACTGATCACATATTCTCACTACATTGTAGCATCCCTTCCTGTAAGAATCCATGCCTTTGCCCAATAAGCAATGTTTCAAACATTATAAACAATCTGATTAAAACCAACACCTCACAAAAAAGAGATCTGTACATAAATTCCCATATCACTGAAAATGGATCAGATCACTACCTGAGCCTGCTTATCGTAAGCAAGCCAAACGAAGGAGAAATTCCCCAATCTAAGCTTGTCTGCTTTTGTTTGTGTTTTGGCCTAATGCCATCAGGACTCACCCGAAGGACATAACAAATGTTGCATGTCATGTTTCATACCCTCAATTTGCATCATGTTCTGATGATTGCATAACATATGTATTTCATGGAATGGTGTATTCAGATCTTAATCAAGATCCTCGCATTGTTCCATGGGAAATTCTTCGTGGCCAAACACCCTTTGACGGTAGAGGCAACTCCATAGCAGTTATTATCCTTTAATTTTTAGATGTATTTTAACTAACTTTTCGGCATAGTACTAAAATTTGGATGCATTATGTGATAGCATATTTTTCCTTAGAACCCATGTTCAAATTTCACATACCAATACACATACCTGACATTTTCATGGAAAATTGTATTTAAGTTCTTGTACTGATATGCCAAGCACAAAATTTCACTATGAATTAGTGGTTAGTATACTTTGCCAGCCTTCGTATCAAGAATGCTACATGCAAATCCAAAAACTAAAACAACATAAAATTCAAATCGAACTATTTCAGGCATTTCAGTCTACTTTGCTCGCCTTCGTATCAAGAATACTACTTGCAAATCCAAAACCTGAAACATCATAAAATTGAAAGAGAACTATTTCAGGCTAAACATGCTTTAAAAAGTGTAGTAAATGCATAATCCAATCTGTCTATGGGTAATCAATTCAGAGGAATGAATCAAATAGTAGCACTGTTGTTGTGATTATGCATTTAAATGGCTTGGCCACATCAAGATCCAATATGACATATATGTATATATTTTATTGACCACTGTCACAATTAAACCCACTGACCTGTATTAATAATCAAATGTCCAGCTTAAAGAGGAGGCACATGGCTAAAGATGGAATCAATTGAATACCAACATATTCAAATCCAGTTCGATTTTCAGTATCCAGATTTGTATTTAAATCTGCTTTGGAAACTCAATCATATACAGGTTCGATTAATTATATTATTGTAATACTTAAATTAACAGAAACATTGTGTAACGTGGGGCATAAATTGAACCATCAACTGATCACAGTAACCACATCAATAATCTAATTACACTGTAATAACTTAAAACAAACATATAAAGAATTTGATCATAATTCATTTAAACCAGAAAAATTAGATTTATGCTACGATATATTTTTAAAAAGAAAAAACAAAACATTTTCCTTTATCGCATTTCCACCGTAATCACTAAAGGCCATCAAGATGGTCATCTGTCTCGCCAATTTGATATGCCCACCCTACATATATACACATCAAAACAAAAGAGAATCAATCAGTTCCATGATTACAATTTCAGATGCTAACCCCAATGAAAACACTATAGGTGCAAATTACTGAAACTCCAATGAAAATCCTTCCAGTTCTAGTCAAAATTGTTATAGGATGCAGTAACATTTGCTAAACTAAAACTAAAAAATCACGATCTTGTATTATCAAAACTTACTTTTCCCTCGGGAAGTGAAATGACGGACTCGCCCTCTGAAGTGGATAGAATTGTGGCTAATGCCCAATCACCATTTGATAGCTGGCACTAAGCTCTGATCTTCTGAAAAAATAAACTTCAACATGAAAGTTGACATCAATCAATAGAGAGTACCACATGTTGATAGATAATTATATCACACCAGTCGCCATGCCCTATATATAAATAATGACATACCACATGTTTAAGTCTGCAGTAAAGTCTTTGGACTTGATATTTCTTCAAATGTTGACATTTTCTTGAGACGATTTGATCTGCGGCAAGTAACTGTGTGCACTTTGCCTACATCACGCAAGGTACAAATTTTTAGCATGCATCTTTTGTAAAGAATGCCAATACAAATTTTTAGCATGTATTATTTGTAAATAAATTGATAATAAGAAAATCTGAATTGTTGCCTACACCAAAAGTGTCAGCTTGAGTTATCTAAATAGTGTTGTTGCTTGCCATGCTCAAATATTACGACATCCATACTAAAATATTACTAAAAATGAAAAAAAAGAACAAAAAAAGTAAAAAAGAATAAGAAAAGATCAACAGATTTCATATCAATTGAGAATAAAAAGGACATAAAAACCATTTTTTGCCATGGCGATTTTGAAGAGTTGACGAAGAAGAAGACATTGGGCTATAAGAATTTGAGAAGAGACCAAAAATTGAAAGAAAAAAAACAGGGGGGCTCCACCACAAACAGACTCAAATTTGAGAAGATATAGATTCAAATTCTAGGTGTAAGCTCAAAAAAAAACCAAAATTCCCCCAAAAGTTACCTGTTGAGGCCGATGCTTCTATGGCTAAAGTTGGACTCATTTCCATGGCTAAAAATGGACTCATTTCCATGGCTAAAGATGTATATATTTTATTTTTCAATTTTCAATTTCTTTCACGGATTTTCTATGTGCAATGAACTCATTATCCATGATAAAGGGGGCATCTATTTACATTGCCTATAGATGTTGCCATGGGTTATGTAAAAAAAATTAGAAGTAGAAAAAACAGATCTATCCTGGTATATACAGTTCACATACAAATACACTGCACTTGAATAAAATTTAAAAAGCAACTCCAAACATTTTCAAACCAATTCGATTCCAATCGATTTAAATCCAAATATTTTCAAACCCAATCGAATTCAAATCAATATGATTTTTAATCCAATCCACAATTCAAATCAACATATATAATATCAAATCCGAATTTTTGGCACTTGCTATGTATTTTTGCAAGGAACTATCCAATCCCCTGATTCTGTTGTCCAGATCCACTTAATATAACTTTTAGACTACCCTGATTTTCTTAATTATGCACTTAATATAAACAGAAAAAGATGATTTTTTTAATATAAAAAACCACAGGGTTAATCCAAAATAAACAAAAACCAGATGAGAAATTCGAGTGCTCACTTGGATGGATGTCAGTGCTGATGAGCTCCAACACAACACCTCTCCCAATTTTATCAGAAATGGCATCCAATTGGTTGGCAATGGCTCCTTTGAGGTCCTCCTTGCTCTTTCTCCTTACGGTCATCGCCACCCTCACCGCAAACTTCAATTCTGGCTTACCGACCACCAGATTCACCACGTCTCGCTGATTGCAGCAACCGTAGTCCATCATAGTTGGAAGTTCAGTGCTTTGTGGCCATTACTTCATACCACCTGATGGAAGAGGCTTAATACAATTTAAGGTATTAGGAAGATATAAGCGAGATCAATATATGTATTAAAAGTCCTTTCAAGTAGGCATGCATTTAGACAACCTTCCAAGTAGACATGCATCTAGACAACCTTCCATCCCATGAATTTTTTTAAAAGCCTTCTTAAGTAATAAACTGTTATGAATAAGAAAAATCATCTATTTACCCTTCTGATCTTGGAAAGTTGGGTTCAAATTTAAGAGGATAAAAACCAGTCGTCTTCGTTAAAATACCATCTCATCACTGAGGATGCTTATCTATATTTGAAAAAGATATGAACTTACTTACCCATCAGCTGGGGAAGACAGTGAACATGGAGTCTGAACCTGCAGAATGCAAAGATTAAGAACAGAAGAGTTTATTATTAGCAGTTAAAATGTAGTTTAATTCACTTCTCTCATAAGAGGATTAAATTCAATTTCATCGGTGTCAATAATTAACAATTATGATGTGGTTATCAAAAATCTACAGGTGCAACAACATAATTTCAACTGTAGGATTTAGATGCTAAACTGGAAATAACAAAGAAAATAACATGGAACTTCTAGTTAGCCTGCAAATGAAACAAAAGAAAGAAAAAATGAGAAGCAGACAAAAAAGATCAGCAGAAAATTCCTCAATCAAGCTATAGCCTGCAAATGAAACAAAAGAAAGAAAAAATGAGAAGCAGACAAAAAAGATCAGCAGAAAATTCCTCAATCAAGCTATCACCTTTTGTGCGAATCGATCTTATCATAAACCATAGTTGTCAAATTAGCTTCATTTCTTTTTGTCCTCCTCTTTTCCTCTTTCTTGTTCTCGTTTCTCTGTCAAACCACCAAATGGGCACATCTCTAGTCAAACCACCAATTTTGTTATTAGACCCACGCTTGATCGCACCTTGATTTCTATTAATATGACATATGTATGAAAATCAATGTACTCAAACTGAACAATTTGTACAAACCAAAATAACATATCATTGAATTTTCACCAATTTTTTTTGTGGTTAAAATTTTTTTTCTTGAATTTCATACACAACCCATATCATTCAATTTTG
The DNA here is from genome assembly GCA_030789695.1 of Scilla litardierei. Classification (NCBI taxonomy): domain Eukaryota; kingdom Viridiplantae; phylum Streptophyta; class Magnoliopsida; order Asparagales; family Asparagaceae; genus Scilla; species Scilla litardierei. The sequence continues at coordinate 25,813,462 of CM061136.1, forward strand.
GGCAAGATCAAAGAGATAATACCTGAAAAATCAACGTAGGAGCAACCCTCAAAGAATTTCACACACAGATATGAGCAACAATCCAAAAAATTTCTGGGGGATGGCGGTAGGGTTTGAGCGACGTTTATGCCGAGTGAGAGGTGAGAGGGGGGGAGGGCTTGAACAGCGGGAGAGGTTTGAGAGCCATGGATGACGCCTCTTGGGGGGATGGCGGTAGGGTTTAAGCTGCGGTTATGCCGATTGAGAGGAGAGAGGGGGGAGGGGGTAGGGCTTGAACAACGGGAGAGGTTTGAGAGCCACGGATAACGCCGACCCTTGCTGAGAGAGCGAGAGAAAGCGAAGAAGGGTCTTGCTGCGAGAGAGAGGGGGGGAGGGACGGGGTCGGGATCAGAGAAGGGAGAGGCAGGGGGTTGGGTGAGAGATTTAATTTTCAATTTTTCATTCCCCCCAAAATATTTCATTCCCCCCAAAATACTTTTCTTCCTCCCAAAATTTAATCCCCTTCAAAATTTTGTTTCAAATTTAAAATTTCAAACCTCATATCAAATAGTTTCCCCCCCCCCAAGTTATCTTCTCCCAATTTCAATTTCTCTTATCTTAACCAATTTCTCAACTCTTATATTATCCAATTTCTCTTAATAACATCCCTCAAATCTAACCAATTTCTCAACTCTTATCCAAATTCTCTTATCCAATAACCCATGATAACATCCCTGTTTTATAATATAGATAAATCCTCTTATGTTATTGAGGTTCCATAACAAACCCTCTATGCTATATTATGTTTCACAAAAATGGGATAATTCTGCTAGGTTTGGAAGTTAATCCTCTTGATGTAAAATGTTTCACAAAAATTTACATGATTAATTCAAATATGTGCAGATTAAATATAAAAATATTGCATATTTCATATATGTAAGCCACTAAATTTAAAGATCACAACAATCTAACATACTGTTGGTCAACAACCTACTCCATTCTATCTTAATCAGCAACAATGCTAAGAAAAGAACTGCTACTTGATTCCTTGCAAATTAGGGAACCAATGGAAATAGTCTTTTTTCATTTCTTTTCAAAATTCTTTACTTGAGATTCAATCTATCTAACAAAAAGCCATTAAGAGAACAATCTGATCAGCATATAAGATTATAAGACAGCCAATGCCTTGTATAAACTGTATGTTGTGCATGTCAAGTCTGACTTTCATTCATAGGTTTCTTATCGGCATGGAGTTCTGTTTAGAAGCTTACCCAAGATACTTACATCATACTCTGAGACCGACTGTGTGGGCATAACCTATTATATGCAAGCAACTTCAGATCTACTTCCTCTCCAGCTTGTGAGGGACGCGGTTCACCGCCGCCTTTTCCTACAACCCACATAATGATCAGTGCCCACCAATTGAGGAAAAAAGAACATAATAATCAAGAGAAACATTGGAAATGTACCGGCTAGGCATGTGTCTTCTTGGGCTTCGCTTCCTCTTCGGTAAGCTCTGCTTTCATGGTCTTCGAAGCGCTAGTAGTTGTGGGATTCATCTTTTAAAAAAATTTGGTGTGAGCTCCCCCCAAACCAAAATTAAGAACATTGACATCAACAAACTCTTCATAGCTGGGATCCCTCTCCTTTTCACCGCAATCTACTGGTTCCTCATGAGACAGCCTCCAATCTAACTGCATAGTGTACATGCAAAAAAATATTACTTTCATCTTGATTGCCAACAGAGAAATCAAAACGCTTAGATCTTCATTCAATAATTTGTACTTTCATTGTTAAATGAGAGTAACTGTAGAATGAGAGCAATTGTACAGAAGAGAGATCTATAGTATAATTGGAGTTTGCTAGCTGTATGGTTTTCTATGTCATGGTTCTAGGAGAGAGATCTATAAGTTTGTCGGCAACTATGGTAAAGGAAATAATAATATAAAATAACTTTCAAATCAAGAACTCTTCGGGAATGGTGTTTATGACTATTTTACAGTATTAGTCTGAATAATGGAACATAGTGCTACATATAAACCAATTTGATTCTACTACAGGAAGCCTTTTCTCCTTGGTTGAGGAATGAAGAAACATAAAGGTAGAAAGCATACCTAAATCCATGGAAGCTAAAAGCAATTCCTATCCAACTTTACTAAAAGGCATAAGTTTGGAAGAAGACCCCTTAATTACAGTAACACTTATAATGAAGTTCTTTCATTGTTATCTGATCTTTGGGTTTACATCTATATGTCTGTCAGAAGGGATTCAACATCATCTCCATGTCAAAACCAATATGAATCAAATTCAATAGGCAGGATGCATTAAATCTTAAGGATTATATATATAAAGAGTTCATATTGTTTGAATCTTTAATTTGCCATTTGATTTCTTTGTTGCCATACCAAATCCAAATTGTTATAATAAAAGAAAATTCAGAACGTTATATATTGGAAGCTTATGCTCATAGAAACAAAGAACTAATCTATTCCTCCCTATTTTTGGGTTGGTGAATATTTTTTCCCAATTATCATTGCTGTATTTATGCATCCATAGTCTCTTTCATTTCCTTTTTTCAACATCTCTTCTATTACCCATCTTGGCCTTGGTTGGCAACATGGTTTTAGTTTTAGGAACAAATGTTTGGTGGAGTTCGAGACATATACTGAGGATTTTTAAACAGAAACATGTTCGGAGAAAAGTAAAGTAGATTTTATGAAACTGTCACTTGAAATCACCCAAACCTTGTGAAATTGAGATCTGAAAAAAAATTCAGTCAGTTTGGTTTTCACATCCAGGGGGTTATAAATACGAACATTGGTTTCAGTCTACTTTCAGAAACTTTGTTGCCAACCATTCATATATGTTTATCCTCAGTAAAAGCTGTCCAGACTCTTGATCGAACGTTCATGTCCTCTTGATCTCTTTCTTGCCATTAATGCATCCATTTTCAAAAAAAAATCAGGTCGTGGATCCCATTTCCTTCGTACGGTTGTTTAAGTTTTGGTAGCTCGCTCACTTGTTGCCTCCTTAGTGCCGGACTTTGAGACAATTTCCAGAGAACCGATAAGGCATTTCCCATCACGCTTTGTTTCGTAAATTCCGACATGCTTGCATGCATGTTGTCGGATTTCAGAATGTGACTTCCACATCATTCGGACATGCATTCTTTTATACAAATGAAAAGTCTCATGTGTGTAGAGACTATTCTAGCATGAATAATGATCTAGTGACCCTAAATGAAAAGGGATTGATATGGAATTCGTATAATCTAACTCCTAAATGAAAAAAAATTCAAAGTTGATGATCTTGAGTATGAGAATTTATTGAAATGTAGGTGGGTGATTCGAAATGTTTATTACAATTCAAATATTTAGTACTATGTGAATACTAAAGCCAAACACAATGCAATGCATTGTTCCAGAAAATATACTGATGTTTCTCAGCAAGTTTGGTTTATCAGTTTAATTTCACTAACATACTGATAAATTTACAGTATAATTGGACCGTGTTCCCCTAATCTAGACACAAACAACACAAACCAAAATAGTGGAGAATACGAAAAACAATTGGACCAACCACTTCAATCATACACACACATATTAGGATCCCCTCATAAAATTAAAGGATAACTCTACCGAAACAATTACAATGAGCATCTGTTGAGTGGACATCATAATTGTTTCAAATAAATGTAAAAAATTGGATTAAGCTGAAAAACTTCAATACCTTGGAATTAATTTTCAGAAAAAAATTTGTTAAAGATTGGTCATTGATCCTAGTAGAAGCAATGCATTGAGTGATAATTTCTAATTTGTGGAGGTTTTCCTTCTTCAAGTGTCCTGGATAACAAAAACAATGTTTGAATTACTTCATAAAAAATTAGCAAAAAATGCATCGAGAAAAAAACAACCATATCAACATTCTGTCCCCCCCCACCAATGCTTTAGACTACAATAAAAGCCACAATTACCATAATCAATAGATAAAAATGGAGCATATAGTAATGAACTGATTATTCAGTGTATCATTATGAGTAAAAAGTATTATGAAAGTAATGAACAGATCACATCCACTGTTAGAAGGTACCGGTATAAAGTATTATGAGTAAAAAAACATGTCCACTGTAAACATATAGATACAAAATTTTTTACAATACCAACTGAAAGAATTCAATATCATTATGAAAGTAACTTCTAATCATGATTTATTCCCAGCTATTTTTATAAGTAACTTGGGGGAGGGGATATGATATTTTCAATATCATTATAAAAAAAGTGTATGATTTATTCCCAGCTAATCAAAATATCAATATCATTTTGAATGGCTAGCACAGCGTGGTGCCATTCAAAATATCATATACTTCTAATCAAAAATTACCTAATTTATAAGTAAAACTTTAAATTTATTTCTCATCTTCTAAATTTATTACTTACCTAATTTTAAGTAAAACTTTAAATTTATTACTTACCTAATTTATAAGTAAAAATTACCTAATTTAGTTTTACTCAAAAATCTCATCTTCTAAATTTATTTCTTTCATATAATGGAGATTACAAATTACATATATAAGCCAAACATGACAAAATTACATATATATACACCCCAAGATTTGATGCAAAAAAAATCTTTGAAGACCAAAAAAACTCTTGGAGAACTGCAAGTTTTACCTGTTAGCATCATACCTACAATTTCTTTGAAGAAAAAACGAATCTTTTTAAAGAGCAGAGCCCCAATCATAATTAGACCTGCAATCAAGTTTCAGATGATATCATGTCCAGCTATTGGAGGTAAGTTCATAATATTGATGCTTGGTGCATTGATACTTAACCTGCAACATATTCAAATTAAAAGTAAAAACAATACCCATCATAAATCTAACTTTTCTACTTGAAAGATAAAAACACAACAATGACATAAGGTCCATCTCCTTTTTGGAAGCCAGTTGGTGTTAAACTCAGATGGGAGTGGAAAAACAATGTATTAATAATTATACATCAAAAAATTCAAGAATTTAAAACTGCAATTTGTTTAGCTCTTATGCATTACATTCAACTAAGAATGCTGCCTTCAAATTTAGTAACACAAAGGATACCACAAAAAAATTAAAAACTATAGGAATGTGGTTACATATTTCGAAATTAGAACATTTCATTGAACCAAATAAAAAAGAATAGCAGAGCTCCCGAGTTCACAGTTTAAAAATTGGGATGTAAACATACGTATGCCATGATCCAGTAGAACCAGAAGAATATCCTAGGATGTTGCCAAAAGCCATCCAAATGTTGCCAATATCCTAAGAATATCCTATTACGAAAAATGAACAATGCATTGATTTTAGCATTGTGCAGCAAATTTGAAGAGAGCAAAAAATCGTTTGTTTTGTCATCCAATGATGGAATAATTTTTTAAAAAAAATACCTTAGAGATCAACCATCAAAGCTCAAGCTGGGCCCTGTAAACCTTTAGGAATTAGAGATATACAAAACATTTATGAATGAAAGGCAAAACATTTATGAAGGAAGCTTACACCCTCCTCCTCAGATCAGTCATGGCCATCGACCTCCCCAAAAGCCCCAACGGAACTCCGACTCGGTGGTTGCAGATCTGGATGCTGATCTTGCAGATCTGGGCTTTGATCTTCTCCATGAGCTCAATCGTGGCGCCAGTTCTGCGATGCTTTGGGAAGCTGCGATGCTTTGCGATCTCCTTCCGTGATCTCCTTCCGTGATCGCCTTCCGAATGATGAGCTGCGATCTCCTTCCGTGATCTCCTTCCGTGATCTGCGATGCTTTGCGATGCTTTGGGTTGAGGTTTTTGGGAGAGAGAAGAGAGAGAGAGAGAGAGAGAGAGAGAGAGAGAGAGAGAGAAGAAGAAGAACGATGAGCTTTTTGGCTTTGCGATCTGGGCTTTGCGATGCTTCAGTGTTTTTATGACGGGGGAGGTGGGGTTTAGATGCGGCTGAGGTTCCCCCAATAAATTTTGTTTCCCCCCCCCCAATTAAAAAGCTCTTCCTCCAAAACTTTCAAAATTTAAAAACCCTGATTTGAATTTGATGTGATGTGATTTGATTTCTTATATCCAATATCTCATAACTCAATTTCTCATACCCTATATACAATCTATATAAACATCACACCCAATTACACATAACCAAAACCAAATTCTCTTATCCATTATCTCTTATCCATTATCTCTTAACCAAAATCTCTTATACAACAATACACATATCCACATACAACAATACACATAACCAATATCTCTTATCCAATTTCTCTTATCCAAAAACCCATGATAACATCCCTGTTTTATTTTATATATATATATATATATATATATATATATATAATAAAACAGGGATGTTATCATGGGTTTTTGGATAAGAGTTTTTGATAAGAGATGAGAAATTGGGTATATGTGAGGGATGTTGTTAAGAGAAATTGGATAAGATAAGAGAAATTGGATAAGATAAGAGAAATTGAGTTTGACATTTGGGGGGAATTGACTTTTGGGAGAAGAAAAATATTTTGGGGGAATGAAATATTTGGAGGGAATATGAAATATTTGGAGGGAATTTGAAAATAAAGCAAATGTCCAGCTCAGATATGTTTGGAGGGGAAATTTTTTGAAAAATCAAATTTTGAACACTCAAATGTTAACAAAACTTTGGGGGAAAACTCAAATGAAGGGAAAATAGTACATTGGGATGCCCGTCCGTCCGTCCCTCTCTCTCTCTCCCTCCCTCTGTCCCTCCACCAAAAACACAACAGGATGCCCGTGCCCTAACACTGCCACCTCTTCGCTTCCACCCCCTCCTCCGCCTCGGTGCCATCTCAATCGTCGCGCTCACCTCGCCAGGAGAAGAAACGGTGGAAGGGATTTGCCATGAAATCGAGCTCGCCTCCTTTGGCCTCTCCATTTCTCTCTCCATCTCTCTCCCCAAAATCGGAACCGTAGGGATCGCCTAAGGTGCTCGATGGAGGAAGAAGGTGCTCGCTCGAAGTCTGGAAGTGGTGGCGACTGCGGCTAAGCTCTCAGCCCCATCTTTGTTCTTCTTTGTTCTATATTCGAAACATTTAATTCACTGTGTTTAACTTCAAAGCCTTTGGATCTGATTGGATTTCCAGGGTTTGTTAATTTCAATGAGATCTCAATGAGAGGGATGCCGATGGACGTGGATTGCTTGATGAGCCTGTTTAGCTAATTTCCAGGGTTTGTTAATTTCCATGGTAATCTCAATGAGAGGCTTGATGAGACTGTTTAGCTAATCTCCAGGGTTTGTTAATTTCCAGGGCTTGATGAGCCTGTTTAGCTAATCTCAACGAGAGGAATGCCGATGGATGGTTTGTTAATTTCTAGGGTACGAGCATGTTTAGCTGATTAATTTCATTAATCAAAGCTTGATATCTTCTAATTTTAATCTTATTTTTATTTTCTCTTATTTGTTCCATTACAAACAAATTTCCTCACCTGCATAATAAAAGCATTTACTTATTACATTAAGAAGTAATAAGGAAGCAAAAAGTTGTAATCACTTTCATTCATGCAAATTTTATTACTAATTTTGTGATAACCTGAGAATTACTGCCGTCTTAAAATTTTATTACTAATTTTGTGATAACCTGGGAATTACTGCAGTCTTTAAACAAATATACAAGAAGATGAGAAATGCAAATTGGTCGGTAATGTCTTCAACAGTGTTGCTACAAATTATGATAATATGAGTGTTGGATTGCACTGACTGTGGAAAGACATGTATTTTTATACTATTTTATACTGAAATTTACTTTTACATATGTTGAATTTAATTTGTTGGCTAATGTTTGGTCTTACAAATCTTGCTTGGTTATAGATTAGTTTCAAAGTTGCATCCTTTGCTTGGAATGAAGCATCTTGATGTAGCTGGGGGGACATGTAGGATTTTTCTCATTTTTTACAGGGCCTATTTTTCAAGTGTTCAACTCCCTTGCAATATTTATGTTTCATATGTATGTGTTCAATCCCCTCGCAACATCTACGCTTGACCTTTATGTGGTTGCTATGAAATATTTAGTTATCATGTTGAAGCCAATTGATTTTCTATTAGGAGGTGGGAAAGAGACAAACAAAATGAAATAACAAAAGGAACTTTCATTAATTCTTTGCATTCTGTCATTTTACATTTTAACTCGTAACTTGCATTTGGCATGCACACATGATTTTGTATTTTGAGAAAAATCTTGGTTGGTAAAGCAAAATTACTGTGTAGAACACATATCCCATAGTTTTTTGGGTTGTGTTATTTAATTTGAAATAGAAACAGACATTAAAGCATTAGTTCATGCCACCTATAATTAATGTTAATTTTATAAGCATCTATGACATACTAACAATGCTTGTGAGATTTTCTCTTGGTCAGCGATTATCTTATTACAGGTTGGACACAACTTTTATTGTGTCTATTTGAATATTACATTGGGTTTGAATTATTTGCACCGTGTAATTAATGACCGTAAAGTAAATAATTTGTTCTATCTATGAGATTTCGGATTGCCTCCATAAAGTGAATGTTTATGCTAATACAAGATTGGATGATTTGTTATCGGATGACTGATGATTGGATAATTTGTTATATCTATGAGATTTTGGATATATTTGTTCAGGAAATATTTGTTCATTGTTCTACTGATATGCTTGAATTTTGGAAAAGGATGTGGGCAAAAGTGCAAAGGCAATATATAAAATTTGTATGTTACACATATTTGAATGTTAGAAGCAAGTTTTTTCAATTTGAAATATTATCAGTCTCCTTCGAATAGCATCTTTGTTAGAAAATGAAAATATATCAAAGTAGCAATATGGGCATAGTTCACGACATCTGACAATATTTGAATGCAACCAAACACAGTCTCATTTCAATATACAACATTTGGCTTCTCAATTATTGAAAGGCTCAACTCATTCTAATTTCCTTTTACAATTTAATATCACAAGTATGTACCACGCTTAAGATTATGGACAAAGCAATATTATTGCATTGTTTTTTATATCTGACATGCAATGCGATCCTCACTGTTACCAGATCAACTGCTTAATTGGAGAGGCCTTACAATTGAGAAGATTGTATAATTTTCTATTTCGTTTGGTTTCATTATTACAAACTGAATCATGTACTTGAATCAACAATGAAAAATGGAGAAATTGAATACTTTACACTACACTAGAACACTATAGTTAGTTTTGTTGAATTTGTTCTCTAATTCTTTTGGCCATGTTGTTTAGTAGTGATACGGCTATTTTGACCAGGTCCGGAGGAGCCAAGTCGACCACAACCAGTCAACCAGCCAAACTACGGCCTCGGGCTCCGGCCTAAGGATCTTACGGGCGGGTCGCGTTTCTCCACCCACGACGAAGGCCCAAGAGATTGCCCACTTCTGTAGTGGAGGAAATCGGGGCCCAAATCGAGGAGGCCTTCGCCAAATATGGCAGCCGCTCCGTGCCATCATGATCCGCCAATTATGGCAGCCACCTTCATGGCTCGCCAAATATGGCAACCGACTTCATGGCCATGACTCGCCAATAATGGCGGCCACTTTCAATGCCATCACTCCAGCTTCATGGCATTTATCCCTCCATAAAGCATGGCAATTATTGGGGTCAACATTCCCCATGAGCACGACCTCATCAATATCGACCATGATGTCTCATCATGGCCCATTACTAGGGGACTCGGCTATATGAAGAGGGGGGAGGCATCATCACCAGGGGGGCAGTGATCGACGGCAAGGGTATCACATACTAAACACTCTTACACCTTCTTCCACCTTGAATATTTCTCCTCCAAAACTCGGTCCGAGGATCGGGGCTTGGTCTCTCCGTGAACCAAGTCTGATCCCGTCGAGCATCTATCAGACCCGATCTGACTTTGGCATCGGAGGGGATTCGGTCGGAACCAAGGTCCGACCCCCCTGACGAGCTTTCTCATCTATTCAGGTTCAGGAGATCCAGTGACACCGAGACTTCCCCTCAGCGTCTTCCTAGCCGGAGCCGAGCGCCATCACCCTCGAGTCCGCTCGTCTCCATCACAAGGTCGTCGCTCTGCTGAGGCCACCCCTCGACTAGCCGACGTGAGGGTCCGCGCATCCCTCACCGAGCGACCCCGCCTTCAACCGATCCCGGAGGTTGACGTCCCGTCGAGGATACCCCTCGGTGCACCGAAGAACGTAGCCGCACCTTCCTGCCCAGGCGAACGCCATCAAGCATCAGCCAAGGCATCAAGGCCACCCCTCGACGCCAGGAGAGACCGAGGCCGAGCGCATCCATCCGAGCCGAGGCTTCCCCTCAGCTCCACGCCGGCTGCGCATCAAGCGAGACGACCGAGGCTACCCCTCGTCGTCCGACCGACCGAGGCCGAGCGCACCCGTCCGAGCCGAGGCTTCCCCTCAGCTCCGCGTCAGTCGTGCGTCAAGCCAAGGCACCGAGGCTTCCCCTCGTCGTCCGACCGTCCGAGGCTGAGTACCTCACACCGGGCTGAGGCTTCCCCTCAGCCCCACAGAGGCCGAGGATCCAGACCCGGCCCAGCTGACGAGCTCTGCGTCGACTACATCTCCGATTCGCGTCACGTCTACACGCGCTCGACGCACCCAAGGGACCCTAATCGGCCCCTTGACCACGTTGACCGGACAGTCCACGGTCAACGGCACTGTAGTGAGAAAACACTCTGAAACATCTGGCGTCGTCTGTGGGAACGAGTTAACATCCATGTCATCAACCACATCGGTAAAGACTTGTTCCGCTAATCAAATAACTGAAAGTCCACCTCCCAAGGGGATGGCCGACTTCAGGCCATTACAACTCCAGAAACTTAGCATCTCCCACCCTGTCTCATTTCGTTTCATCTCGAAATCCCATCCGAATCTCTCACTTCCTATATGATCAAGAGAGAAGAGATCCATGGCTTCTCCACTCGTGCATGAAGGGCGAGGAGATCAGGGGGTGAGATCTCAAAGCTTCAAACGGGAATGAGATCGAGAAGGAGAGGAGAAGTTCGCCTTGCTCCCCGGGATCAAAGCGCGCGACTTGCTCGGCATGTCGCTGGATCGGTGGGGAAGGCGATCGAGATCGCCATTCGTGGTCAGGCCACCGCCAGGTCGCTGGATCGATGGGGAAGGTGATCGAGACCGCCGTTCGTGGTCAGGCCACCGCCAGGCCGCTGAGGTTCGCTGGCCGTCGTTCGTGGATGGTGGCAGTCTGGATCCAGATCCGGTCGAGGGTGGACACTGATCAACGGTCGGGTCGTGCGCCATCTCTGTGGCCCTCCGGATCCACGCGGGGGGAACCCCCCAGATCTGGCGTGGGAGGTGGCATCATCTCGAAAGGGGCTCTACCCTAGATTTGGCACTGTTCCGGAGTTCCATTTCGTGACTTTTCCCGGATCCAGCGGGCTTTATCCGAGATCGAGGATGGACAGACCCGGCGGGCTTCGTCTGAGAGGCAAAGTTGGAACTTGTTGTCCTTCACGTGGAGGCTCACGGTTGTGCCCACCATCTTCGTAGAACCTCACTTGGCGCGACCAGAGGGGAAGGAGAGAGCACAGCTTCCCCCCCTATGAGTTGGCTAACGGCATTCGGGTTCAGAGTGGCCTCTGCCTCATTGTTGTGGGAGAGATATGTAGGGGAATGGGATTCAGCCGATTGGCTACGAGGACGGATAGTCGATCTGCTCAATCATCCGAGCACCCCAAGTTCCCGCCCTGAGCCGAGCACCAATCTCCGAGCTCAAGGCATATCCGAGCGTCTGCCATCAGATCCTGTTTGAGCCTTCAGGCCCAATAACGAGACCACCGACGACGAGCTCCGATCGAGATTCATCAGCGCTCCTAAATTCATCGGAAGCTCCCCGGCGATCATGTTCTTGTGGACGTCCAACAGCCACCTCTTTTGGAGTTTTCGCCCGCACGCTTGTTCTCGCACAACCTCTATCTCGCCACCAACTGGCAGCTTGCGAAGCTGGCCGGCAACTCGTCAGTCAGCCTGTTCCCCGGCAAGAGGAGCTTGTTGAGCTTGGTCGGGCCAAAGAGCTCGTTGGGGATTGAACCGGTGAACCTATCTTTGGAAAGATCAAGCGCACCCAGCTCGCTGCGGTTGCCGAAAGAGTGAGGAATTGTCCCCGGTACCGAGTTCTCCCCCAAGAACGAGCTCCCCCGCCTTCATCAAGCTCATCAATCCCTCAGGCAGGCAACAACTGAATGCCACCAACGAGGAAACTGGGTCGACGCCTTTTCGGATCGACGGACTCGAGTTAGGCATCGACAAGGTTCAGAGGCTCTGATCGGTGATGACAAAGTCTGTCCCCCTGTGGAGCTCGATCAAATCTTTACCCACTCAGCTCCTCCGATCGATCGGCGTCGAGCTCTCCTCAGGGGTCTGGTCCGGCTTTGGCATTAACCCAACTTCAATGATTCGACCAAGGGAAGGCATCAGACCAGATTGGGTTGAAGCTTCGACCAACCGATGTCATAGAGACTCGATCGATCGCCCTTAACCATGCTTGTTCCATCAAAGATCGAGACACACCGCTGCACCGAAGCTCACTGAAGTTCGGAGGTAGCTCCCTGGCATCAACCCGAGCCTTCGTCCTTGAAGTTCGACCTTTGAACCTAGCTGCGAGGCTTCAACGAAATTCGATCTGGCGCTCTGACCCTCCCCTGTCATCCCGAGGTGGAACTCAACCGATGGAATCGATCAGAAGCTCCTACCTATGGCTGATCGAGCCCCGGCAACGATCGACAAAATTCGAGGCTCAGCGCTTTGATTAATCGTATATCGACACTCTTTGGCATCGTCCGGTAGAAATCGAGGCTCTCGACTAATCAGACATCGGGGCTCCTAAACCCCAATCAAGCTCAAAATGAGGCCAGAATCGATATCAAATGGCTTCAGAGCCTGTCATCTCTTTGAGGTCCTATATGAGCTGCGAAGGACGAATTGCTTCAAGCATAAGCTTTACCCTCAGAGGGTGATCCCGGTCCAGGCCGAGGCCGAGGCTGACCAGTTCAGGCCGAGGCCGAGGCCGACCCCAGAGGAGGCCGACCAGTCCAGGTCAGACGTGACGGCCGAGTGTTGGTTCTCGGCTGGCGCCGAACTCCATTCCGATGTTCGATCTAGCAAACGCCCAGGGGTCAGATTTTCGCTTCATCGTCTTCTAACCATCGGACATTCTCCTAGCTCCAATCGGAGCAATGGCAGGCCTTGAGTTAAACCGACCTCCAAGCTTCGATCGGAGCAGGTCGTTCGACCCCTCCTAGACTCAATCAGAACAGATAAGTGGACTCTCTTTTTCATTACTTCATTCTTCAAAACTTTTTGTAAGTTTCTTTCAAATCCCAATCATATGCTCGATTGCCAGGAGACCCAGTCGACATTTTGATGACGGCCCGAGCTTCGACCAGCCGATTTTCTAAGCTCCGATCACTGTCCAATCGACCCCCTGTCAGTGAAGCGGGGCAGAGTTTCACAGAAGCTTCCTATCATCTTTCCGATTCGTTGTTCGGCTGGGATAGGACGACCTTCGTGGAGGGCGCGCACCAGCTTTTCAGTCGAATCTTCACGCGGGCTGAGTTAACTTGAAGCCACGACCCAAGGAGGAGCTCGAACGACGATTCCCGCTGACAAAACCTCGAGGGAGTCCCGACCAAGGACACACCCAGCTGATGTCGGACCATTTGAGAACTCAAATCTCGTGGCAACTTCATGTTCGAAGGAGGCCTCCGTGGCTCCTCCTGAGATCAACCTCGTCCAACATCCCGGAGCTCGATCTAAATCCCAGGTCATCGAACGGTGTCGACGGCAGCTCCCTCGAAACTCGTCCCGAGCTCCAGAGCTCCGAAGATGGCGACCGGCTCCCCCGAAGCCCGTTCCGTGACCCATGGCATCTGAGGCGTCGACATCAGCATCCTCGAAGATCATTCCGAACTATGGTTACTAGTTCAGCTTCCCGAACTGGTCCAAGCCTTCCAGTTACGACCGACCAAGAACAAGATGAGCATCGACCAGCTGTCGAAAAATATTGGGGCTTCCAGACTCCCAGCACTCGAGAGCAGTGCTCCCACACCTCGATTGGAGGAGATAGATCTGAACTCCAATTCAAGTCTGAGATTGACCCGCGCTTAATCGACCGGAGCTTCGCCACCCGTCATCCTTCGATCGTCGCTCCTCCAACTCACGAGGACGCTGCGATTCGTCAGTCGAAGCGTGCGCAGGTTAAATCCTGCCTTAAACCAGAGGCGCATGCCTCTGGAACTTCTCGCTCGGGACTACAGAAGAGAGATCTTGATTGGAGGCCGCCTTGTCGAGCCACTGAGAAAACCAGTTGGCACCTGCCCTCCTCCCGAGCTGCCTCACTGGCTAGCAGACCCCCACAGTCATCCAAGTTCGAGCATCCAAACCGCTCCTCCGACCGTGGCAGAGCCGATCTGGCCGAAGCACCACCGTCCAAGTCCGAGCACCCAGACCGCCCCTCCGACCATGCTGTTGGATCACCGCTCGCCGAACAGCTCCTGCATCCACCCGAGCTGGATGAAATAGTGGCAGAACACTGCCATTGAATTCTCGGAAGTCTTCACAAGGTCCTCACTTCTCCTTTGGCCGTAAGTCGAGGGGCAACTCCCCTCGCCACCAAATGAACGGATCGGTCGAAGGGTCGAGGCAACTCCCCCGGATAGCTGACTCACTCCTTCGTCGGCCGTAAGTCGAGGGGCAACTCCTCTCGCCACCGAACGGGTCACCTTCGTCAGCCGTAAGTCGAGGGGCAACTCCCCTCGCCACTGAACGAATCTCCTTCGACAGCCGTAAGCCGAGGGGCAACTCCCCTCGCCACTGAACGAATCTCCTTCGTCAGCCGTAAGCCGAGGGGCAACTCCCCTCACCACTGAACGAATCTCCTTCGTCAGCCGTAAGCCGAGGGGCAACTCCCCTCGCCACTGAACGAATCTCCTTTGTCAGCCGTAAGCCGAGGGGCAACTCACCTCGCCACTGAACGAATCTCCTTCGTCAGCCGTAAGTCGAGGGGCAACTCCCCTCGCCACTGAACGAATCTCCTTCGACAGCCGTAAGCCGAGGGGCAACTCCCCTCGCCACTGAACGAATCTCCTTCGTCAGCCGTAAGCCGAAGGGCAACTCCCCTCGCCACTGAACGAATCTCCTTCGTCAGCCGTAAGCCGAGGGGCAACTCCCCTCGCCACTGAACGAATCTCCTTCATCGGCCGTAAGTCGAGGGGAGACACCTCTCGCAACCGAACGAACCTCGGACCGACGATCTAGCCAACTCCACAGGACAGACCAAATTCTACAGAAAGAGCAACTTCTTCCCCATTATACTACATCTCCCGACCTCCACCTCAACAATGGTAGAGCTCAGAAGATGGGGGCAATTGATACGGCTATTTTGACCGGGTCCGGAGGAGCCAAGTCGACCACGACCAGTCAACCAGCCAAACTACGGCCTCGGGCTCCGGCCCAAGGATCTTACGGGCGGGTCGCGTTTCTCCACCCACGACGAAGGCCCAAGAGATTGCCCACTTCTGTAGTGGAGGAAATCGGGGCCCAAATCGAGGAGGCCTTCGCCAAATATGGCAGCCGCTCTGTGACATCATGATCCGCCAATTATGGCAGCCACCTTCATGGCTCGCCAAATATGGCAACCGACTTCATGGCCATGACTCGCCAATAATGGCGGCCACTTTCAATGCCATCACTCCAGCTTCATGGCATTTATCCCTCCATAAAGCATGGCAATTATTGGGGTCAACATTCCCCATGAGCACGACATCATCAATATTGACCATGATGTCTCATCATGGCCCATTACTAGGGGACTCGGCTATATGAATAGGGGGGAGGCATCATCACCAGGGGGGCAGTGATCGACGGCAAGGGTATCACATACTAAACACTCTTACACCTTCTTCCACCTTGAATATTTCTCCTCCAAAACTCGGTCCGAGGATCGGGGCTTGGTCTCTCCGTGAACCAAGTCTGATCCCGTCGAGCATCTATCAGACCCGATCTGACTTTGGCATCGGAGGGGATTCGGTCGGAACCAAGGTCCGACCCCCCTGACGAGCTTTCTCATCTATTCAGGTTCAGGAGATCCAGCGACGTCGAGACTTCCCCTCAGCGTCTTCCCAGCCGGATCCGAGCGCCATCACCCTCGAGTCCGCTCGTCTCCATCACCAGGTCGTCGCTCTGCTGAGGCCACCCCTCGACTAGCCGACGCGAGGGTCCGTGCATCCCTCACCGAGCGACCCCGCCTTCAACCGATCCCGGAGGTTGACGTCCCGCCGAGGCTACCCCTCGGTGCGTCGAAGAACGTAGCCGCGCCTTCCTGCCCAGGCAAACGCCATCAAGCATCAGCCAAGGCATCGAGGCCACCCCTCGACGCCAGGAGAGACCGAGGCCGAGTGCATCCATCCGAGCCGAGGCTTCCCCTCAGCTCCACGCCAGCCGTGCATCAAGCGAGACGACCGAGGCTACCCCTCATCGTCCGACCGACCAAGGCCGAGCGCACCCGTCCGAGCCGAGGCTTCCCCTCAGCTCCGCGTCGGTCACGCGTCAAGCCAAGGCGCCGAGGCTTCCCCTCGTCGTCCGACCGTCCGAGGCTGAGTACCTCACACCGGGCCGAGGCTTCCCCTCAGCCCCACAGAGGCCGAGGATCCAGACCCGGCCCAGCTGACGAGCTCTGCGTCGACTACATCTCCGATTCGCGTCGCGTCTACACGCGCTCGACGCACCCAAGGGACCCTAATCGGCCCCTTGACCACGTTGACCGGACAGTCCACGGTCAACGGCATTGTAGTGAGAAAACACTCTGAAACGAGTAGAAACAATTAGTTTTGGTACACAATGGGAGAACATACTTGCAGATTGATTCTGTAGGTAACGACTAAGATTTTTTCTTTGACTTGATCTTGATCCTTGCTTTGATTTTCACTTTGTTTGCTTCATTTTGCCATCTGGGTTTTAAGGAAAGTGTGCTCCTTCAAACAACTTGGTGAAATTTGGGTGTTTTAGCCTTAAGGAAATCTGTGTATCCATTTAACACTTTGGGGCCTTGGGTAAGTTTGCTCCACTACGATTTCAACACTTTGGAAGAAAGTTGTGTAATTTGTGAATGTGGTACTGTCAATGTGTTATTTGTTCACCTTGATTCCATATGGATTCTTGGACATGTGGTACTTACAATATCTCAATATATTATTCTGGTCACTTGAGATTTTTATAGCATTCTTAGACATATGACGTTGATTCCATATGGCTATTTTCGTCACCAAAGCCAAGCTTTTGATGTTGGGACATGTTCTTTGCTATCTCATTAATTTTATTACTTTTAAATGTTTAGAAGTAAGTAGTGATTTTTGTTCTAGGTATTATTTTGACTGCTCGGAAATGCTATGAAAAAATGTGTTACCAATCCAATTAATTGCTGCATGTTTTAGGGCCACTTTGTACTATTATTGTATAAACACAAAGTCGGTATTGTTGTGATTGTTTGTGAAATAATCTTATGGCTCTGGCATCCTTCAATATTATGTATAGATCATGCCAAAATATTTTCTTTCCTGTATATTGACATGATATTACATTTCGCTTATATTCTGTGGATGTGTCTATGCACATGCGTGCATGCTGAGGACAAGTCGTTGTTTGTGGGTACTTAGGGTTGTCTCTACACTCTCTGCATTGGATAAATGGGGTTTTAAGTAAAGATATGAACTTTAGATCACTTCATATAAAGCTGTGGAAATTCTTGACAAATTGAGTCTTATTTATTTATTTATTCTATTTTTTCTAGGCTTTAAATGTAATAAACACTATATTTTTGTTGAGACTTGATTAGATTATAGAACATAGCTGTTAAATCAATAAGGATTGGGAAAGGGATTGAAGATCTTCTGGATGCTGAAGATGGCGGAATCTAAGATCTTCTGGATGCTGGAGCGTATGCTTTCCCTCCCCCACTAAATTCTTATTCTTATTTTCTAAACCATAGAAATATCTTCAGTTCAAATAAAGTCCTCAACTTTCAGATGTCGATGATTGAAGAAAAAGAGAGATAGCGAAAGAGAACGGCAATAATGGAGAAATCCCTGAGAATTCCAAGTATGCTGTTCTTCTAAATTCTAATTCTTAGTTTCAATAAACTCTTTTCCCCCTAAAATTTAATGTTGTGTGTTGTTTAATTGATTGTCCAGGGCCAGAATCGAAGTTGATCGGTAAATCTGAGGTGTATGACTGTTGTCCTAATCAACATATTTGTTCTTCTGATCCTAAAAGCCCCAATCCTATTATTTTTATTTCAGTTTTATTTATTTAAAAGCTTAATTTCAACTTTACCATTAGATTTGTTCTTCATGTTGTTCAAATTTTGAATTGATAAATTATGGAGGAAGCTCTGTGGTGTTTTCATATAATATTTGATGGTGGAGACCATTACTTTGTTATATTAGATTAAAGATTATAGATTAGTAGATATAAACTTTATAATTTAGTTGTTGTTGATGATCTTTTTCGACTCTCCCCTTTAGTTGTTAAAATTAAAGCTAATAATCAGATGCTTAGATATTATTTTTGCAATGGTTGAAATTTTATTCACAGTTTTCTCATCTGTTTATGAGACAATCAATTGTACAAAATTGAAAGAAGTGATACGCCATGTTAAATGTGAAGTTATCTTTTGTTTAGCAGGACTATGCGATCCATTTAGAATTGCATTTCTAATACTAGAGGCCAAATCTACATGATAGTGATACACTTGATAATTATGGATTTAGTTTTTTATATTAATCGAGTGGAATTTAATTTCAATAGTAGTCACTGGGTCTTTTCTGGGTCTTTTCGCCAAAATAGGAAGAGAGCAGCAAGGCGCAAGTCTAATTTCCTGATCATGAGCCTTGCTTGCGGAGTTGTTCTTGCAGCTTTAAAAAGGTAAATGAACCCCAAAATCGCATTATGTGAGCAACCATAGATTTTTGCATTATGTGAACCCCCAAATCACAAGGCTGTGATGTCAACAACCATAGATTTTTTTATTGCCGAAACATTCTGAACATGCATTATGTGATTTTTGGTTTGGAGAGGTAAATGAACCCTTATGTGATTTGTTCTTGCGTATTTGTTTCCCAGATTTTTGGTTTGGTGATGTAAATGAACCCAAAAATAGTTATGCTTGCTGAAACATTCTGAAACATTCTGCTTTATTCATGTGTTTGGTTTATTCAGAAACATTCTGCTTGCCGAAGATCCTGAGAAAAAGAAGGTGTGGATTTGTTCTTGCAAGGCCACAACTTAAAAAAAAGGTACATATGTAAATCCATGGGTTTAACTGTTATTTTCCCATATGTGTTTCACAGATTTTTGGTTCTTTGTGTGTATATGTCTCAGGGGTAATGAACTTTTAAAAGAAACATTATTATCAAATTTTTGGTTTAGAGAAGTATATTAGATAATATCGGAGATCCCACATAACTACTTTCAGTTAATATCTGAGATTTGTTGTAACATATTCAGTTTAGATTTGTTGTAACATATTCGGTTTAGTTGTTGAAGCTAAATCAGTTTAGTTGTTGCAACTTAATCAAGTTGACAACTCTATAAATTGTAATCTATTTTTGATCAATAAAAACAACTCATTCTGATCCTTTTCTATCATGGTATCAGAGCACTAAAATTTTCATCTTTTCTTTTCATATTTTTCCCCCCATCTCTTCCGCTCTTATTTTCCATTATTCCTTTCACTCATCAATGGCAACACTAAATACAGCCAACTCATCTGGATCATCTTCGAATCCAATCAATCCCTCGGACTCACCCTATTTCATCCATGCAAATGAGAACCCTGCGTTGGTTCTCGTCTCTAATCCGTTGAATGGCCTAAATTACCATTCGTGGTCTCGTTTAATGAGGATGGCGCTCTCCTCCAAAAATAAGCTGCAATTCATCGACGGCAGAATTCCAGTACCGGAGAAGGCTGATCCGACCTATTCTTCTTGGTCGCGTTGTAATACGATGGTCCTCTCTTGGATCCTTCACTGCGTCACACCTTCCATCGCTCAAAGCATCATTTGGATCGATTCTGCCATCGACGTTTGGCATGATTTGAAAGATCGATTTGCCCAGGGGGATGCTTTCCGCATCGCTGCATTACAACAAGAAATCTATAACCTAAAACAAGGTAACCTCTCTGTTACTGATTACTTCACCAACCTGAAGGTTCTTTGGGATGAAGTTATCAATCTGCGTCCTATTCCATCTTGTACTTGCTCAACAAAGTGCTCATGCGGAGCATTAGATACTGTGCGGATGTATCAACAGAATGATTATGTCATTCGCTTCCTCAACGGGTTGGATGATAAATTCACCGTCGTCCGGTCACAGATCATGTTAATCAATCCTCTTCCATCAATCAACAAGGTGTTCTCTCTCGTCATCCAACAAGAAAGGCAAATGACGGGCCATGGTTCACCTGAAGCTGATATGGCTGCCTTCACAACCCGAACCGCAGCTCCTCAACCTGGCAATGGACGACGAACTTCTTTTCAATCACGACAACGCCCGATGTGCACTCATTGTGGTCTTGTTGGACACACAATTGACAAATGCTACAAAAAGCATGGTTTCCCCCGGCTACAAGCCACGCCATCGCCAAGAAGGAGGCCGTGTGAACATTGTTGATAGACCTCCCCTTACAGCTAATTTACAAGTGCCCAATTCTCTCGGTTTGGATCAAGCTTCAGGCACTCCTCCATCATCCGCTTCCTTTCCATTTACCGCAGACCAATACGCCAAGATCCTTTCCTTAATTCAGTCCCCAACCAATCCATCTCATGAGTCATCCATTCCACAAGTGAACTCACTCTCTACCAATTTCAAATTGGGCAAGACACAAGAAGGTAACTTTTTTCCTAAAAACTTGTCCATTTTGCCATCACATTCTTTATGGATTATCGACAGTGGAGCTACTGACCACATTGTATCCTCTCCTGAATTTTTTACCTCTTACGTCCTTTCATCAAACACGTTTGTTAAACTGCCAAATGAAGAACGTGTTCCTGTTCAATCAATAGGCACAGTCCAGTTATCACCTTATCTTCATCTTACCAACGTGTTGTGTGTTCCAAAGTTTGCTTTTAACTTGATTTCTGTTAGCAAATTGATTAAGCAAACCAAAACTCACTTGTTCTTTCATGATGTCTTTTGCCTCATACAGGATCAGCACTTGAGGACGATTGGTACAGCTAAGGAGCATAACGGCCTATATTTCCTGCTTCACAACGACTCTGCAACATCTCATACTAATCCCATATCATGTAATTCATCTATTACTGATATTTTTTCTTCCCCTTTAGTTGATGTGTGGCACTTTAGATTAGGGCATGCCTCTCCATCTCGAATAAAGCTTTTAGCAGACAAGCATCCTACTATTTCTTCATCATGCAATAAACCATGTGAAACTTGTCACTTGGCAAAACAAAAAAGAAATCCTTTTCCTTTAAGCACATCCAACACTTCTTTTTGTTTTGAGTTAATCCATGTTGACATTTGGGGACCGACATCCACCCCTTCTTTGCATGGCCACTCATATTTTTTGACGATTGTTGATGATTTTAGTCGCATGACTTGGTTATATCTCATGAAATCAAAATCTCAAACTCGCCCTCTTTTGCAACAATTCTGCTCCATGATTGAAAACCAATATTGCATGACAGTGAGACAAGTTAGAAGTGATAATGGGGTTGAATTTGCAATGCAAGATTTCTTCTCTTCCAAAGGTATCATACATCAAAAATCATGTCCCTACACCCCTCAACAAAATGCAGTTGTTGAACGAAAACATCAACATTTACTTTCTGTCGCAAGATCACTTCTAATTCAGTCCTCTTTGCCCATCTCCTTCTGGGCAGACGCTGTTACTCATGCAACACATTTAATTAACCGCCTGCCCACACCCCTCTTAAACAATTCCACACCTTTTGAAATCCTTCATGATAAACCACCTACATACGATCACATCAAGGTCTTTGGATGCCTTGCTTTTGCTTCATCTCTACCATCACAACCTACAAAATTCCACCCAAGGGCACAAAAATGTGTGTTCATTGGTCACCCAATTGGCACCAAAGGGTATAAATTGTATGAATTTGATACTAAGAAAATTCTTATTTCCAGAGATGTGCGCTTTTATGAACATGTATTCCCTTTTAAGCGACTCTCCACAACTACACCACATCCTGACTTGCTGCATTCGGTTCTCCCCCTGCCTTCATATGATTTTGATTATACTCCAGCAGTGGATCAGCATGCTCAAGCATCTCCCAACCCTACACCACTGCCTCCATCCGATGTTGCATCATCTTCAGATCATATACCATCTGCTATTGTTCCTTTAAGGAGGTCTACCAGAATTCCACAGATTCCCGCCTATCTTCAAGACTATCACCATCATCTCCAGACTTCCTTAGCTGTTACCAATGGGCTCCCACTTGCTGCACCTGTCATGAAAGGTACTCCACACACTCTTGCTCATGTATTATCATATGATAAACTCTCCCCTTCCCACCAAATTTATGCTTTAACCATTTCTTGCCATATTGAACCTCAAACCTACAATGAAGCCATTCAGCACCACTGCTGGAAAGATGCTATGGATGCCGAAATCCGAGCTTTGGAGAACAATGATACCTGGACATTAGTTACCTTACCACCCTCCAAACATGCCATTGGGTGCAAGTGGGTCTACAGGATCAAATATAATTCCGATGGAACAATTGAGAGGTATAAAGCTCGCTTGGTGGCTAAGGGGTTCACACAACAAGAGGGTTTGGATTATTTCGAGACTTTCGCTCCCGTGGCAAAGATGACCACCATTCGCACTCTATTGGCTCTCGCTTCTAACCATAATTGGTTTCTTCATCAGCTTGATATCAACAATGCTTATCTACATGGATCATTAGATGAAGAAGTGTACATGAAGCTTCCTCCTGGTTTCCATTATCAAGATCCAAATATGGTGTGCAAGTTGAATAAATCGCTATATGGATTAAAGCAAGCCGGAAGGCAATGGTATGCGAAATTATCTTCTGCACTCTTATCACAAAATTTCATCCAAGCACCATCTGATCCGTCCTTGTTCATTAGATGCCAAGGTGACTCTTTTCTTGCATTACTGGTTTATGTTGATGATGTTGTCCTGGCCAGCAATAACATTGAACAGATCAACTCCATCAAATCTTATTTGCATGAAGCATTCAAGATTAAAGATTTGGGAAAACTCAAATTCTTCCTTGGCCTCGAAGTAGCTCGCTCTTCACGGGGTATTCACCTCTGCCAAAGGAAATATGCACTTGACATATTAAATGATTATGGGTTCTTGGGTTGCAAACCAGTTCCCACTCCCATGGTCTCTTCCTTGCGACTTACCTCTGGAGCAGAGGATGATCCTTTGGTTGATGCACTCCATTACAGAAGGCTAGTTGGTCGTCTCCTTTACCTCACAACCACCAGGCCTGATCTGACTTTTGTGGTCCAGCAATTATCTCAATTTGTGGACAAGCCTCGACATCAACATTTGCAAGCCGCTCATAGAGCTCTTCGATATGTGAAACAAGCACCAAGTCAAGGTTTATTTTTCCCTGCTTCATGTGAGCCTCTCCAAATTCGCGCTTTTGCTGATTCAGATTGGGCAACTTGTCCAGAGACAAGGAAATCTATCACCGGCTTTTGTGTCTTCCTTGGTGATTCATTAATTTCTTGGAAGACAAAGAAGCAATCCACGGTCTCTAAAAGCTCTTCAGAAGCTGAATATCGTGCATTAGCTACAACAACATGTGAACTACAATGGCTGGCATATCTTCTTCGCGATCTGAAGCAAACCTTAAAGGTTCCAACTCTTCTATTCTGTGACAACCAATCTGCAGTTCATATAGCTGAGAATCCTGTTTTCCATGAGCGCACGAAGCACATTGAAATCGATTGCCACATCACTCGCCAAAAAATTATTGAAGGCCTATTTAAGCTCATGCCGGTTCCCTCTCAAGCGCAGTTGGCCGATTTCTTCACCAAGGCTCTTCCTCCTGATGTCTTCACCGCATTTATTTCCAAGCTTGGCTTAGAGAATTTACTGGCGCCAGCTTGCGGGAGGGTATTAGATAATATCGGAGATCCCACATAACTACTTTCAGTTAATATCTGAGATTTGTTGTAACATATTCAGTTTAGATTTGTTGTAACATATTCGGTTTAGTTGTTGAAGCTAAATCAGTTTAGTTGTTGCAACTTAATCAAGTTGACAACTCTATAAATTGTAATCTATTTTTGATCAATAAAAACAACTCATTCTGATCCTTTTCTATCAAAGTACATGGGCCCTAAAATCTTTAGGGGGGACTTTCACAGATCATTTTCATTGTTCTCTGTGTGTGTATGCTTTATTAGATACATATGCATTCAGAAGTTAGATGGAATTATGTGTACATGTGTTCGGGATTGTGTGTGTGTGTATGTGTGTGTGTGTGTATGAATTTTTTAGCAGCAAATAAGTTCTTAATGACGTGACGGATGGAAGGATGTTGACTACTGAACCCTTTTGATCAATAACACTCAAAAGTTAGGCCATTATGAATGCTGTGTCATGCCAAGATGAGAACATCATTTTGTAGTGTGCCATTGTTACTGAAGTATGCATCCCTTTCTTTTCCCTTTTTCTCCTCTTTTTTGGATGTATGTGGCTGTCCACTTAACCTTAACTTCTATTTTCCCCCATTAGCTTAAAATTATTGTTTGTTGGTGTTGCAATCTGAAATTATGGCAGCAGTTTCTGATGAGTGTTTAGGAAATTTTTAATTGTTTATGCAAAATTCCTTATGTTGTTTCTGCGTTGAGCTCGAATTGTCTTGGATTTTTTGGAATGTAATTTGTTGCACGATTGGAGCTTGCTTCGATCTATGGCCGTAGCATGGTATTTACGTACGGGCGTTTGTTTCGCATGGAGATGAGCTTCAGGTGAAAGTGAACAAGCTTTCTTCAACAAAGACACAGCTTCCATATGATTACTATTTTTTGGATTACTGTAAGCTCGCCAAGATCGAGAATAGTGCTGAGAATTTGGGTGAGGTCCTTCGTGGTGATTGCATCGAGAACTCAGTCTATACGGTTTGTACCCTTCATCTTTCTGATCGAATGAACCTAAATGTAAACCTTGTGACATTTTCGTAGGGCACTCTAAACAAAATATGTAATGCTAAAGTTGAGCTTGCAACTATGTGATTTGATTCCCGCAGTTTAAGATGAGGACATATGAGTCGTGCAAAGTGGGTTGTCGCAGAAAGCTCACACAGGATATTGCAAAGAGCTTTAAGGAGAAGATTGACGATGAGTATCGAGTAAACATGAAAGTTTTTTATTTGATAAAAGTCCTACAAATTACAGATCGAAGCAAGAAGGAATGGATTACCTTGCTAAATATCCTATACAATATATTTGCAATGAAGCTTGCTAATGTAATTGCTGGATTCTAGCTATTTGATTACGATGTTGCTGTTTCACAGTGTGATTGTTTCTGCTTGACTGAGATTGGTATTATCTGTGACTGGAGCTAGGGTTGGGTTCCTTAAGGTTTGATTATGTTATCTTCTTTTTGTTTTTAGTATCTCAGTTTTTATAAGTGTTAATTGATTCATTTTGGAATTGGCTGCAATAGGATTTTCCAATTTAGGTTTAGGGAAAAGTTCAAGATTAAAAATTTGCTGTAAATGACGTGTTAAGCTAATTGAATTAGCGTTAAAAGCTAGAAATTTTTTTCGAATTCCCATTGGACTGTCAAGTGCTCTGAAATACGAAAACCTTTTGCATTGGCTAATTTTTGGATCTAATCGTGTCTGGGGTTTTTCTTTTTGTTGTTTTTGATTTTTTCAGAAATAATGGAAATTGTGGGGCGACATGTGCAAAGAGAGCAAAGAGAAATTTTAGAGGTGGTAATTGAGCTTTGCAATGTTTGCAATGTTTTTGCTTCTTTGTTATGTGTTGGTCATGACTGCACTTCTTGGTTTTGAATTTCTTTTGATCAAGATTGGCGAGAAATTTTAGTTTGATTTAGTTGGAAACTTCCACTTTTGGAGTTGTTGAATTAAGATCGCCCGTTGAGCATGTGTGTTAAGTTTTTGACTAAAATTCCACTTTCATCATCACTTATTCTCGTACAGTTTGGTCTAAGAAAATGCTACTCAAGAAAATAACAGTATCAATATGTGTTTGCCTCTGTATGAATGTTTGCAGTTTTAAAATCCACATGCACAAATCATACATTGCTCATAGATATCTAACAAATAACAAATGATTTAAACTTTATAATAATAACTGCAATTGTCACACTAAATATGGAAAATCCTTAATAATTAAACATGCACAAAATCATCACATGTTGCTTTTTTTTATTCCTTCTTTATTTCGTTTTGCCATCTGCACTTCTTTCCTCATTGACTTCACCACCACACATCAAATTTGCTTTATAACTAAAGAGAAATTGCTAATCTCCTTGCATATGAGTGATTTAGTGTTTACTTTGTTTTAATTTATGGTTGTTTAGACTGATTCATGAAGTTAAGTTTACACTTCGTCATTTCATGTCAGCTTTTTTTAATTTGGAAAAAATTGTTGGTTTTGGATGTGTATATGGCTCGGTGGCTTATTAATTGCCCTTACACTTACAATGATTACTGTAGTTATGCATGTTTTTTGTTGGAAAAAGAAATGACTGACAACACATACAACATCATTTTTTCCATTATCTTTGATTACATATCCATGTATATTATTAAACATATTGTTGCTCTTAGGATGCAAGAAAGTTACTGAATTAACATAGTGGTTGGTGTTTTTTGTGTTTGCATTGTCTTGGTTTTTTCCATATAAAATATCGCTTAGTCAAACGTATAGTTGAATTTTTTATAGCCTATAGATTATTCCAAAGTTATGATGGCATGTTTGTTTTCACCTTTGATACTATTTTCTGTTTTCAAATAAGATTGCATATGCACTCTGTATTTTTGTACCCACAATTTCAAACAAACATGTTAAAATGAGTTTCAATAGTTGCGTCCATTATTATCCAATATCCATACTCTTATGTAGGAAGGACCTTTTTATGTGCACTCCAGGTCTACATCAATAGTTCCACACTCAAGTAGGTGCATGAACTACATTGGTAATAGCTTTTGGTTGGAGTTAATGAAGAAGGTGAAAACCCATTCAAGTAGGCAATTGAACTGCATATTGAACTCCAGGTTGAACTGCATATTGAACTGCACATTAGTAATAGCTTTTGGTCACATTCTTAACATGGTCGCACGTTCAAGTTGGCATATGAATTGCATCCAAAGGGTTCTAGAATATGTAAAATTGTTATTGAAATTGTGCTGTTCTTTTCTGGGGAAATTACTATTTTGTTTATTAGTTTGAAATCTTTTTGATGAATATTTTTAAAAAAATTAACATATATATGTCCTACATGATTTGCCCTAAAAATTTCCTTAATTTAATAATTATTGTTGATGTGCATGTGCAAGATGTTTTGGACTCTTACTCTGAACCCGATGCTAAAATATGTCTTCATTGTGTTGAGTACTGATGACAATAATGAAGGTTGGTCCTAGGTGTTTTCCTGTTTGGAATACATCCCTATGGCACCCTATGGCACTTAGATAGTTATATGTTTATAAAATGTTGTGTAGAAGGGACATTTGATTTGTATTCACTCCTTTGTAGATGTGCAATGTTTAGTTTGCTTCCCAATCAACAGGCCATAGATGAGCTCTTAACATATTCCAAGAATGGCAAAACGTGTCTCAACACAATCCCTTCATTGAAAAAATTCCTAGAGAAGCACAAGAAGCTAAAAACTGCATGTGATGTAAGAAATAGCTGGGGGTACAAGAAGAGCATGTGTACGTATAATAGGAACACCACTGTTTCTCATATGCTAAAGCTTGGTGTAAGAAATAACTTTATTGTGATTTTAGAGGGGTTTTTTTCCGTGACGTTGTATAAAAAGCATGAATCATATGCTTGAGTGCATTGAGAAAGTGGCAGAGGAAGACCAAAGAAATAAATCATCATTTGTGATTCTTATGTTTCATTAAGAAAGGTAAATACTATTTAGGTTTAGTGGGAAATTGTTCTCTCATTAAAACTATAATCTTTTGTATGATAGAATTTCTTAGAAATGCATAATCTATAGCATATTTTTGGACAATCATCTATCAACATTTTGATGCTCGCAGTATATTTTTCGATATGGAATGACTCTGAACATTGTTCTTATGCTTATGCAGGACTGTGGGAAGAAGTGCATCAATGCGCAACATTTGGTGAGAAGTTTAAGTGAAGGGAAAGCAAATGAATTATCTAGATAGGCTCTGTTTTTTCGTAGTTCTTATTTTTCCTTGATGCTTATTGATTTTAAGACTATAATAAGTGCTGGTAACCATGCGGTCATGTAATTTGATGAAGCAACATCGGAGGACCGACGTCGGCCTATGTCAGACATGGCTGTTACAGAAAAGAGCAGTAGGGGTGGGAGTGGGAGTGATGATTGTGAAGTTTGATAAATTCTAGCCATCCTGCTTGGTTGTATAGGTTGGTGGGACTATTATTATTGCAATTTGCAATTTGCAATTTTAAGTGTGAGGATTCTTTTTTGTTCCCAGGTTGTGAATATTATTATTGTTGTAACAATTGAGTACTCAATTGGACTGTACTGATATTGGTTCCAGTTTGTCATCTTTTAATTCTTAATACAAGGGTTTATTGATTGGTGTTTCATTTGGACTGAATATTATTGTTGTAACAGATGAGTGTACTCACTTAGGCTATTGTTGTTGGTCCCAATTTGTCATCTTTTAATACTTAATCCAAGGGTTAATTGATTGGTGTTTCATTTTGTAGATTCTAATTTTGTGGTGATTATTTTGTAGATTTTAACGCTATTAATCAGTTATAACTGCACCATGGAACTAAAGACTTTTAGAAAAATCATTTTTACTTGGTCATAAAATGCATCACATAAGACACAAGATTAAAAAAACTGTTCTCTTTGTCAACACCCTCCCTCTTACCATTCAATGTATTTTTAAAATTTTAAATTTATGAGAACTTTTAAAGCCTCATTTAAATACTTCAACCGTAAAGACCTCATTTAATCACATCAATGCATTTTTAAATCTCTTCTCTCTGTCAAGAAAAAGTGTGAATTGCCTCTCCCATCATAAATGTAGCCTCATGCAACATATCAATGACCAGTGCATTAATGGGAATCTGTGGAAATATTTTGAGCGAATGTACATTGACCAATGCATTAAAGTCTCCCTTCTTAGTCTAAATCTCACTATCCCCCCTGCACGCTTGGGGAAAATATTGACATTAAGAGGGGCATGTTGGGGCCCACCAAGCTAGATGGGCTATTCCATCTGGTGATTTGTGTCCATCACTTTGAAAACTCTCTCTGCCCTAGGCGCTTTTGAGAGCGGCAACTGAATCTAAAGGCAATTAAATTTTGGAGAACTAAATTTTTTGCGATGAACTAAATAATAATTATTGTGTGTTAATTATTAATGTTCATTTTAAATTAGGGTATATGTTGTAAACCATGGCGGTTACGGAACCCCGTAGCCCTGTATTTATAGTAATAGGGTTACATAATGGGTGGATACCCACTAACGGGTTGGGCCTCCAAAGCCCGTTTATAACACTTCCCCTTATCCATCCATTGTTGTAAGCCGTGATGAACGCTTCAGGGTTCATAGAGCTTATTTGATCATGGGTCTATGGATACTTCTGGATCCCAAGTTTAAGAGTACTTGCCTCGTTAAAACCTTTGACAAGGAAAACCCAGTGGGAAAAACCAATTGCCAGGGGAAAAGAGTACAAGTCTCTTTAACTTCCCCTGATCGATGGATATCACTAGAGATGGAAACTTCTGGATCCTAAGTTAGGGATAACTGCCTCGTTAAAACCTTTAGATATGGAAAACCCAGTGGGAAAAAATAGCCAAGGAAAAAGAGTACAGTTTCCATAACTTCCCCTGATTAGTGGAAGTATTTAGGGGGTGGATACTTCTGGATCCAGAGTCAATGAGGTTTCCTCGTTAAAACCTTTAGCTATGGAAAACCCAGTGGGAAAAACCAATAGCCAAGGGAAAAGAGTACAACACTACATTTGACTCCCCCTGATCTGTACAAGCTGCAGGCTTGCAGATCTCCTAGGCAACTATACATCAATCTCTTACAGTGTTCCGAAAATAAGTACAAAGTACAAGGCATCGCTCACCTATACAAGACATCGCTCATCTATACAAGTATCACTCATCTATGGCAGCTACTGAATCTGAGGGATTTCTTCTGAAGAGGAGTGGTCTGCAGACTCGGTAGGTAGCATCACGTCTCTGACCAGTCTTCACTGTGTCTGCGAGGTACTGCAGGACCTGGCTGTGCGTGCTTATGATTTGCTTCTTGGATTGATGAGCCTCTCGGGATGGTGGGATTGATGTTGCCTTGGAAGTATGCTTTGCTGGTCTCCAGGAGTTGGTCGCTTCTTGGTTGCAGTCATCGTGATGATCTGTAACTTGTATCTGCAAACACATTTAACATGTTGTATGATCCTTGACCCTTGGAGATAGCACAGAAGCTACATATCTCTGGTCCAGTGGTGCGCTGCAGGCGCTGCACTGTATCTGGTTAAAGTGTTTACTGCCAGATAAAGGAGTGTACAAAAGACATTTGAGTAAGGCACTTCAGGACCTAGGATATCCTTCCCCTCTTCCAGCGAACGGAAGGGGTCTTAATGTGCATCCATACAACCAGTAGGTGTATTGGTGGATTGCAATTTTCCATGTTTTTTCATCGAATGGATGATAATTTCATCTTCTGGATGGTAATTCATCTGCTGGATGATTATTCATCTTCTGGATGATTATTCATCTTCGGGATGATGGTTTCATCTTCGGGATGATTATTCATCTTCGGGATGATGGTTTCATCTTCAGGATGATGGTTTCATCTTCGGGATGATTATTCATCTTCGGGATGATGGTTTCATCTTCGGGATGATAATTCATCTTCAGGATGAAGGTTTCATCTTCAGGATGATTATTCATCTTCAGGATGAAGGTTTCATCTTCAGGATGATAATTCATCTTCAGGATGATGGTTTCATCTTCAGGATGATAATTCATCTTCAGGATGATTATTCATCTTCAGGATGAAGGTTTCATCTTCAGGATGATAATTCATCTTCAGGATGATGGTTTCATCTTCGGGATGATAATTCATCTTCAGGATGATTATTCATAAGGGTATGTTGTCACATCATCCATAGCAACATAGCCTAAAATTATCTTTGCCAATCGTATGGTTTTCGCAACTATGACCAGGGAGCCTGATGCATCAGTTTAATTAATTTTGTAAGTGAGTTAAACTCATCTTACATGGTTACTTCCTGGTTTCTGCGAAATAAACCTCTAAGGCTATAGCGTTTTGCTTATAGCATACGTTTTTATTTATTTATACAATACTCGGTAGCCCACAGGTTTGATATCAGGACTTCAGGTCCAAACACTTCACATTTCATAAGTGAGTCCAGCTCAACTTATTATTGCCTCGTTCCATATAATTTGGCCAAATTTCTGCGTTTGCTTCAAGAAGCAGAGATTGTGAACGATATCAATGGCAAAATGAAATGTGAGTAATTGTCGACAAGTGTGTTTTATCCAAATACCTCTCCGTGTACGTACATTATTCAATTTATTCCAGATTTATCTCTTCCGGAGGTTCTGGAAAGGGAGAGGATATGGAGATGAGCTCACTTTCCTGTGGTGGTATTGTTTTAGGGTCTCGTGGTATGTCCTCTCATCCATTGAGGATATCCACTTCTGCTACTGGTAGATTGCATCCATTATAGTTGGTATGTCAATCCTAGCTGGATTTTTAGTAGCAGGGATGTGTGAATTTGACAATATTTATATTGTCAATAGCTATGTCTGATAACTGTTTAACAGTTTCATAAGTGTGGATCGTCAGGATCTCATCACTATTCATGATAATCAGATCATAGGTATTAATGTTTTAAATGATCCATAGTGTTGATATGGGAATGTAAACTCATCATGACTCCATCGATAAGATGTGCACTAAACGCTTCCCCCGTTAGGGGTTCTCGGAAACTGTTTATATGAGGTGATCAGGCTCATATAAATAGTTTCTAAGGAGGCGTTCTGATGGTTTGCATGTTCCCACATGGTCACCTACAACTGGATTTCTAGGGGATAAGTAATCCATTTAAATCATTTTAATGATTTACATATAACCCATTTCTGGGTGTGAACACAAAGCTTCAGGGTGTTCAATTTTCTTCCAGTTATTAAATTGATTTTCAAGTGTTATCCCAAAAATCCTCAATAAGCTCGACTTCAATGAAGTTGAGCATAGAACTAGGGATATGAACCCGTCAAGGCTCCATCTATAAGATGTGCTGTAATGCCTCCCCCGTTTGGGGATCTCGGAACATATTCATCTAGGAGGGTTAGTCCCGATGAATAAGTTCCACTGCGGCATTTTTGAGGGTGGTATGAGGGTAAGTAAAAGCCCAACCAATATCCTAGTAATGTAATATGTCCGTTGTGATTAATAATAATCTGGACTGCGGTTGGATAACAAGGTTTTGATTATGACCATTTTAAAGAGGATATATAGATGAGTACTCTAAAGTACATCATCAGCCATATGAAGGGAGTGTGTGAGTCCACTTTTATCCCTCAAATACTCTCAAGAGGCCTAAAGGTCTCATTTTACTAATGATAGTATATCATTTTAAATTCGTTTGAGGAAGTGAGGAGAGTCAATGTCCATGTGAATGGAGATGATCTCGTAATCATTTTTCCCTTTTGAATGGGATAATGAGAGTTTCACCCTTTTTTGAAGAATCTTCGGGTTCGTCTGGTTAATGATGTCTTGCATCATCAATCCAGGGTGACATCGATCTAAAGTTGGTCGATTCTGGACACTTCTGGTGTTCCAAATTAATTCCTCTGTTCGAATTTATGTAGGACTTTTGAACGTCCATTAAAATGCTCAAATTAATTTTGTCCTTGTAATAGGTGAACTCTGTTCAAACTGTGAAGGATTACATCTTCACAATGACTATTATGGGGATCATAGTTAGATAAAGCTTCAGGCTTTATTGGTTTCTTGAGTCATTAGGGATTTCATTTTGATGAATATCCTTTGAAACTTTATAAGTTTTAGAGAGTACATGGCATCCTCGTTTTAGGAGTATTCAGGATGACAAATCATTTACAGTAAAATAAAATGCGTAAAAAGCACATATATACTGCAAGAGAATACTACTAATAATTACGTTAGAGCAACAAGTTTCATAGTATGATGTGGGTTCTATAAAATATACGTCCACAATTGTGCTCATTTTAGACTCATATTATGACAACAGATCGAATTTATTTTCAAAATTTATTTGTTCTCGGGAAGTAGCGAATTATACATACAGTCAATTTGACTTTCGTCGTTTAGACTAGATATGTATATATTTCTATATGGCATACGTTAATGCCCATTGATTTTGCAAAAAGCGTCAAAGACACCTTGAGGATCAAAGACACCTTGTTGATATACGCTGTTTGCACTGTCATTTTCAGCTTCAATCTCATTTGGCATCTCCTGATCATGCACAAAGGGTTCACTCTCTTCGATTTTCATTTTCTACTTTAGAAACAAATAAAAATATCAGTAATATTGACGCAGCATGACTACTATATATGTCTATCCAAGTAGCAGTAGATTATACATCATCTTGTTAGTCGAAACCACACTACTATTACTAATCATGTTAAAACATTGCGTATTATAGCTAGTCTTTTTCAATCTGATCTAATTGTTACCACATATTTGATGAACAGATCAAATACATCAAAAATTCAAACATATCACTCGTTTTACGCGGTGGGCAATATTATGTATGCCATTCGCTCTATGTTGTTGTGCTATATGAGCGGCTTCAGTAAGTTTTAATGGACATCTCATATTTTTCAAGGCGCACAACGGGCTAAATTTTTGAATCGTTTTGTACGGAGAGTAATTTCCATCGCAACACTTCGCTAGTTTGGAAATTACTCACCTTGCAAACCGAATAAAAAATTTAGCCCGTTGTGCACGGAGAGGAATTTCCCACACTAATCGTCCAAAGGTTGGAAATTACTCACCACACAAACCCCTTCAAATATTTATCCCGTTATGCGCGTTGAGCAATATGAGATGTCCAACAAATTAGGGATGACCATCCTTTACTCGATGGAGGAGAGTAGGAGGGTAATCAACGAGTGTGTGATGGCATGTTTTTTGAATCATTTTGTGCGGAGAGTAGTTTCCACCGCAACACTTCGTTAGGTTGGAAATTACTCACCGTGCAAACCGATAAAAAATTTAGCCCGTTTTGCGCGGAGAGTAATTTCCAGCGCCAATCGTCCAAAGGTTGGAAATTACTCACCGTGCAAACCCCTTCAAAAATTTATCCCGTTGTTCGTGTTGAGCAATATGAGATGTCCATCAAATTAGGGATGACCATCGTTACCTCGATGGAGGAGAGTAAGAGGGGAATCAGTATATGATCTATGTTAAGTTCGTGTGTGCTTGACATAAGTATGCCGAGTAAATTATGGATGACAATCCTTACCTCGATGGAGGAGAGTAGGAGGGGAATCAACGAGCGTGTGATGGCACGGATTTGGGGGCGATCTTAAGGTGGTGACGTCCCCTAGTTTTTGAGCATAAAAGTGCAATAGGATTGGGGATACCAGATTTAAATATTTATACCGCAAGCGCACGGTGTTGTAGTGTGGCTTGGGGGTCGAACACAGGGAGGCGTGTGTTGTGCTTGTGTCAAAGAGGAACTGGTTCACCCTACGGGTGAGCTAGCCCGAACGATCAATGGTTGTCACGGAAAATAGATACAAGGGATAAACAATATAAAAGGAAACCCAGGACTTCGGTTTCCACCCTATCATGTGTTCTTGCTATTACGACCTACGGATAGGAATACGATTGGATTTAGGGTTTAGTGGTGAGACGTTGCCTCTAAGAGTGATATCAGCATCCCCTGGGCCCGATATTCCGGTCGATGCCCAGGATGAGACGCTGGACTACCCGGGTTCGATCGGTGGGCATTCCCATGTCCATTAACACCGACTGACTCCGGGAGCACTAAGCTCGCAACGATAACTCCCAACATAGTCATGTCGTTCCCACGCGCTAGAATTCATGTCTACGCTGGCGTGAGCTGTGGCTAGAGAGTCAACCGCCAAGTTTATTTCCCCTTGGCTCGACAGTCAAAGGCAGTCTTTTTCCTGCCGATGACAATGAAACAGCCCGCGTAACCATCTAAATTCCTAATCCCTATCGAAATCCTAGTCCTATGGACGCATTAGGGAGAACCCACGAAGGGGTTTCCACCAAAATCCCAGATTTGGGAACTACTCACAAATCATAGCTAAAAAGCAATCTAAATGAAAATCAACCGTAGAAATCATGATCAAGCGATTGAAATGAGGTAGTAGTAATGCTATAAAGATAGTATTAAAGTTTGAAAGCAATCAGAAGACTTACAAAATGCAATAAAATTCCAGCCGTCACCGTACAAGAAAAAGACAGAAAAAATAACAACTCCCGTTTTCAGAACCCTAAGGCATTTATATATACAAATCGACATCATCCGATCGGTTGAAGCATCAACCGATCGAGTGAGTTGCTTGATGCTTCGGCCGTCGGCTTCGGGAGCTTCAACCGAGAGCTGAGGAGAGCGGGTGAAGTAAGCGGGTCGTCGATTGGAGAGAGGCAGCATCAGGTGAACCGATCGGTTGAGTATTCAACCGATCGGTTGGAATTGTCCCCAAAAAAGATAGATAACACTGACGATTTGGCACGATCAGTGAACCGGTCGGTTGAGCTCTCTGGATCGTCGTTGGAAAAATCAGCTACAGATGAACCGATCGGGTGAGATGTCACCCGATCGGTTGGAATTCATCTCCAAATGGCCGAGAGCTCTGTTGGATTGAACCAGTCGACAAATCGGTCGGTTGAGCTGCTCCTCACTCCAGCCACCATCCGGGTCGGACACGCGTGAATCACCCGATCGGTTGGCTGTGTCCAACCGATCTGTTGAGGCCTGAAAAATAGCAATCTTCGTCGTTTGACCCCCTGGATCGCGCATGACTCCTCCCGTTGCTCCGGGGACTCATGATATCTTCGTTATATGTCCCCTACACTGGAAATCTCCTACAAATACACAAAAACACAAAGAAGTGAAAGAAAACTAGAAATCACAAGAAAATGGATACGGGACAACGGAAAACAACGGAAAAACACAAAGAAGACGTGCATGAATATATAAAATATAAACACACGTCAAAATCCCCCAAGCTAAACCCTTCCTCGTCCTCGAGGAAGACGAGTGAGAGTAGGAGCTCGGAGGGAGAAAATAGAGGGAGAGAGAGAAAGAGAATCAAAATTCTAAATCGCCCGTCAGGGCCAACAAAATCAGACACACCACACTAAACAAGCATACGACAAAACACATCACTAAACCAAGGAAATATGAGTCCAAACAAGTGTCGTGGGCCCATGCGGTGAAGCACGAGTGAGCGTGTCGTGTGCTAGCAGACGGTGTGGCTATCTAAATTGTGCAGTAAAGTTCCATATACACATATCCAAGGAAAAACCGAAATATCGATTCGATTAGAAATAAGCGGTGAATAAATAGCTCAAACATGCATGGGAACAGAGCAAGAATCGAAGAGTATCATACGTCAGGGACTCCACAGCTATGGACTAGAAAATTACCACACTATCGCCTAGATAATAGCTAGAAAGTTCTTATTCCAAGTGTCTTCGAAAACGATGGAGGTTGAGAAGATGTGGAGTAGAACACTCGGTGCAAATTCTCGCCTTCCCTTTATTCTCGGTAGGTAGGAAAATATTCACACGGTAATTTTTTTTGGGTTTTTGATATATGTATTTTTTTGGATTTTTGGCTATATATTTTTTTGAAGAGTTAGTGTGTATCTTTATTCAGGTGATTCTAAAATGTACAAAGCAATGATGGGTTAGGAAAAATTGGAGAGAGGATAGGGCACAAGCGCCGTCACTCTCAACCAACATCCCCCCCACCAAGAAATAATGTACAATAATGAAGTTCCTCATCCCTCATCCCTGAACTCCCAGTTTGCCATTGCATCAACGGCATCAGGCGCATCTAGATCCTGGTCCTTGAGAGCAACTCGAATGTCTGCCGCTATATCCTCAAACAAGAGTGTCTTGGGTTTTGCCGTCCCTTCAAAAATCCTCCGGTTTCTTTCTTTCCAGACATGCCAAACCATCACAGCTAGGGCGGTCTTTGCTAGTGTACTCATAGTACCCTTCTTGGCATAATGGGAAAGGTAATATTCCCCAACTTCCACTAGCCCAGGCGCGAGCGGTGTAGATACACCCAATTTTAGCATACTCCTGTGCAAGATGTAGCTTGAGTAGCTACATTCAAAATATAAATGCTTTACATTCTCCTCCATCCCACTATCACATAATACACAGTTTGCTGGGGTGCTAATTCCCCATTTAAGAAGCAGGTCCCTGGTGAGAAGTTTGCCGTGGAAAGCTCGCAGAAGAGTAAGTGACATTTTCGGTATATAATTTTTGTACCAAACTATTTTGTAATAGGGAAAAACGGTACCTTGCATCCTTGTTCCTTCCCATGCCGCCCTGTATGTATATCCCGCCCCAGATGCCCATGACCATATGTCTCTACCACGCTGCAAATGGACTGTCTGTAACAGAGGCCGGACCTGGGTGATTTCGTTGCATGTAGACCAGGCCGCCTGTGCATCATCCCAATATTCAAAGACTTTTTTGTGTTTAGCCCCCACCGGAACTTCATAATTGTCACATAGTGGCCCGCCTGCAAGCCAGTTATCAACCCAAAATAGGGTCGATCTTCCATCACGCACCTCCCTCTTGATAAGCTTCTTAGAGTAACGTCTGCAGTGTAGCATAAACTTCCACGTGCCAGACTGTACCGGACTGCTTTTCGCTGCAAAGAAGGAGTCTCTTTCTTTATAGTTTTTCTTCATGTAGTTTGCCCAGAGTCCCTGCGAGGAAAGCATTCGCCAAGTCAAGCCTACTCCTGCTGCCATATTTAGATCCGATAGCAGTCTCATTCCCACACCTCCCTCCTCCTTAGGGGCACACATATCCTTCCAAGCCCATGTGTGAGACGATCCCCATATGAATTTCCGGCACGAAGAGGTAATAATGCGCAGTATACTATTAGGAATCCTGTAGGCCTGCATCCAAAAAGTGACCATCCCATATATTACCGAGCGTACAAGCTCTATTCTGCCTGAAATGGAAAGTAGGGAAGATGTCCAACCAACTAGCCTCTTCCTGCATTTGTCTACCAGTCTGCTGTACATTGCAGGTTTAGGATACCTGGTGGATAATGGAAGACCCAAATAAGTTGTAATTGAGGTACCCAATTTAATTCCCAGCATACTTGCCAAATCCGATGCGTTTTTGGTACCTTTACTGAAAATAGTGGTGCTTTTATCCCAGTTTACTTGCAGTCCAGTGAGATTAGAGAAATCTGTAAGCAGTGCCTTAAGGCCTCCAAAGGATTTAGCATTAGCACGACAAAATAATAATAAATCATCTGCGAATAGCAAATGTGAGATAGCTCCAATACGTCGCATTGGCAAGATGGTACTTGTGCTGATGGCTTTATCCACCAATAACGAAAAAGCTTCCATAATGATTACAAATAGGTACGGGGATAGGGGGTCACCTTGCCTTAATCCTCTATTCCCCCCGAAGTAACCCACAGGGGAACCATTCACCATTACAGAGAAAGTTGAGGTCGTTATGCACTCTTTGATCCATCCAACAAATTTCTGGTTAAAACCCATTTGTTTGAGCATGAATAAAATGAAATCCCGATTAACACTGTCAAAAGCTTTTTTTAGGTCCAATTTAATGCATGCTCTATCACCCATTGGGTTACTGAAGTCTCTAATCTGCTCATGAGCTAATAGAGCACAATCAGCAAGGAGTCTGCCCTTTAGGAAAGCTGACTGGTTTGGGGAAATTAGCTCATGGATAACCACTTTCAATCTGTTACAGAGAACCTTACTGATCACCTTGTATAGGACATTGCAGCACGCTATTGGTCTGTAATCATTAAGCCCCGATGCCTTAGAATTCTTAGGAACCAAGGTGAGGTTAGTGTGGTTTATAGGATGCAATAAAGAACCGGAGCGGAAAAAAGATAGAACAGCATCTGTGATGTCATTACCTATCGTGCTCCAAGAGTGCTGGAAAAAATAACCATTGTATCCGTCAGGCCCAGGGGATTTATCCACCCCTATTTGGAAAACCGCATCCTTTATTTCTTCCCTACAGATTCTTCTAGCAAGCCATGCAGTAGCCTCCGGTGTCAACAAACGCTTGGGAGTAATAGTTGGGAAATTATTCCAATAGTTAGTTTGAGAATATAGTGCTTCAAAGTAGGCTGGTGCGCTGCTTCTGAGAGCATCCCAAGAGGAGTTGTGGTTTCCGCATGCATCCACTAAATGGCCCAGGTTATTATGGCTTTGTCTCGCCTTCATTGCGGTATAGAAAAAACGCGTGTTTTTGTCTCCCAGACACAGCCAATCAACTCTACTCTTCTGCCTCATCTTTTCCTCCTCAAACCCCATAAGCTCTGCCAATTTATTAGATAGCCCCCTTTCGGTTTTTTGCAAGTCCTTATTTGAATGCAGGGTCAAATTCAGCCGCACCTCCTCTAATTGCTTTCGACAGATCTCTAAAGAATTAGAGTCATTCATTCTCTGTGCCCAGTTCCGTAAAACACCTTTCAGGCGCTTCATTTTTGTGACCACACGGTGCATTGGACTTCCTTCAGCATATTGGTTCCAACTTTCATCCACAAGCTCATTAAAACCTGGCAATCGCACCCAGTAATTAAAAAATTTGAAGGGCTTAGGGTGAGACTTTACCTTGGTGTGCATCTTTATTAACATAGGAGAGTGGTCACTAGTGTGAGGGTCAAGATACTCCATAAAAGTTTCTGGGAGCATGGTGATATATTTTGAGTTGCAAAGCGTGCGGTCAAGACGAGCAGCAATACGCCCAGTGCCAATGCGATTATTACACCAGCTAAATGAGTTGCCAACACTTTTTAGTTCCAGAAGTGATCCTTTGCTAATACAGTTGTTGAATTCTTCCAGTAGTCTGTGGTCAAGCCTGCGACCACCCATCTTCTCCTTATTATATCGTACACAGTTAAAATCCCCCCCTAAAATCCATGGTTCACCAGCAAGCTTAGCACCTTCTTCATTCAAGTGTGACCACAATATACTTCTTTCTGTACTTATATTTGAGGCATAAATGGCAGAAAGATTAATAGCTATTCCTCCTTCATTATGGCAATTAAGGGTGATATGTTGAGAAGAGATAGATGTTACCGTACACCGCCAAATATTAGTATCATACCCAATTAAAATCCTCCCTCCAGTATGCAAGGAAAAGTTGTCCACCAAAGCCCAACTTGGTGGAAAGCAAGATCGCCAACTTCCTTTATCTAACTTCAGTTTAGTTTCCAGCAAAATAGTGATAGATGGTTTCAACAACTTTAGACGTTCACGAAGATCTCTACGTCTGATTTGATTATTGAGGCCGCGTGTATTCCAAATAAATATACTCATTGAGAAATTTGTTGGTTTTGTTTCCCCGCTCCTCCTTGATTAATTCTAGAGCTTTTTCTGGTACCTCCGCCAGCTACAGTTTGTGTACTAGCTTTGGTATGGTCTTCTGCACACCCGCCAGGATTCTCCCTCTGTTTTAGTTGTTCCATTTCCCAGACAGGATTATCCATGGTCAAGATACCTGGGATCTTGTCTATTTCATCATCATAGAGTCTTCAAGCAAAGATGGTGTTGGCCGAATTGGAACTGTGTAGTCATTTGCAATTGCCTCACTCTGAGAAACACCAAGTTGTGCACTTGCATGAACAGGCCCAACCGTCTTTAATCCCAAATTCCCTTGGGTGTTTATTAAACATCCCGAAACCTCCCCCACAATTTTTCCCACATGTTGAATTTCAGCGGCCGGCTCTTCACTCACCCTTTCCTCCATTACTTCAGGTGCAATAGTGACAGTAATTGGAGATTCTTCAATTTCATTTGTAGTCATTACATCAGCCACTCCTGTTGCTTCTTTAGGGACAGCACTTGGATCCATAGGTGTTGATCCTGAGCTCTCTCCCACTTCCAGGCTATGACATTTGTTGTCCACTTGCTCCTTCCCTTTATTTGATTCAATATTCTGTAGTTCCTCATTTTGGATTGAAGAGAGCTTCAGTAAATCTGGACATTGAGTATCAGCATGACCAAAGCAAACACAGTTGCTACATCGAGGTGGCTCTCCTTCAAATTTTGTATCAATCTTGATTATTGCACCATCATCCAGTTCTATTTCAACAGTATTTGGAAGTGGTTTTTTAGCATCCACTTCCACAAGACATCTTGCGTAAGATAGCCTTTCTAATTTCGCTGTTGATCTATCCAGGCAAAGAGGCACTCCTATTAATGAGGCAACCACGTTAATATCTCCAAAGTCCACATACCTAGAGGCAGGCCATGGAGTTGTACCCATACCGGGACTGAAGTTAAAATGTCTCTATCATGTCGAAGAGTAGGACTCCACTTTTGTAGGACTGTTAACCGACCATCAAATAGCCATGGTCCTCCATACAGAATCCTCTCGCAATCCTCCTCGCTTTCAAATCTGAAGTAAAAGAAACCATTATCACGGCTGAATATTTGTATACCCTTCTTTAACTTCCACAAACGGTCCACCCATGCTTTTATCTGTCCATAGTATGGGACATCCCCCAGTACATATCCCACCAACGTATTCTTCCACCTTTCTGAACCTCTTTGTATCATAGAACCAGACACACGACCCGTATAAGAGCCGTCCTCTTTAACCAATGGTGGTACATAGGTCATAGCCATGGAATCCTCATATGATCTTCTATTCGAACATATATCAGACCAGGATTGTTTTGAACATGAAGTATTGATTTGAATATTTACCTTTGTTCTTACAGCAATTTTATCAAACACCTTCTCTCCACTAGCTTTGTTGACTCCATTTCGGGAGGAGATTGATTGATGACGGAAACCTTTGTGTAAGCTACGGAAATTCGTCCTGACGTCATTTCTGAGCACTCCCCTCCCATGCACTGGATTAATTGCCGGGTTAATCCCATTGTTAATAAATCGAAGCTTACCCCTAAAATTTCTGGACACAGTTTGCCAGCCCTCCTCCAATGGCCGATCAAAGTTGCCTTCTTGAGAATTTTTCCTGATGTTGTTCCCTCCAACACCATTAGTTGCCTTCGACTTGTCGCCATCCGTAGGGATTGGATCGCCCCAGTCTCCCGGTTTGCTGACCTCGGTCGCCATTTTAATTTTATATATATATATATATATATATATATATATATATATATATATATATATATATATATATATATATTTTCTTTTCTCTTTTTCTTTTTCTTTTTGGGTTTTTGGGTTTTTCTTTTCTCTCTTTTTGGATTTTTAGAATATATACATGTGTACTCTCCCAAGTGGGAGAACGGT
Organism: Scilla litardierei; assembly: GCA_030789695.1. NCBI lineage: Eukaryota > Viridiplantae > Streptophyta > Magnoliopsida > Asparagales > Asparagaceae > Scilla > Scilla litardierei. The sequence goes on from CM061136.1 coordinate 25,856,224, forward strand.
ACACGACGAGGGGATTTGCACCAAGTAAAATAAAAAGGAAATCGGATTCTAAACACTTGGGCAAAGGAGATTTTTTCGCTAATCAGATCAAAGGCTAAATGGGTTATTCTAGTCCTAATTGTGGAATCCCGACACATGCGAATTGAAGTATACGATATAAATATATTCATGCATATAGAAGCAAACAAGAGAAGCAAATACCGCATATTTAAATCGAAGCATGATAATCTAGGGGTCATCCCAGGACAGGTATATAAATCAAAATCACAAAGTAGAAGCACACTGTAAGCTAGTCACGACACACGACTCACATAAAAGCTAAGTGGACCCACGATGCATGAATTCAAGAGGACTTGGCTTCCTAGGGTTAGTGAATGTGATATCGAAGCCATGCTAGGTGTGTGTGATTCTGTGGCAATTCATCATATGGGGTCATCTCTAGGAGAGAGAGAACAAAAGATGAGAAAAAAAAGAAAAACATGATGAAAACGACTCAAAAACGAAGGAAAAGACACAAATGACGCATGAAGTGCGACTCCCCCAAGCTGAAACTTGCATTGCCCTCAATGCAATAAAGTAAATACGGGAGGGGAATGAAAATGGGGGGAATACGCACCGACACAAAGAGAATGAAAAACGAGAAAAACACACATACGAAACTGAAAAATAAAGGAGGAAAAAGAAATAGAGAAAATAAAAGATAGAAAATCACACCACACGACATATATAAACAAGCACACCACGACGAAAGAACACGACAAAACACACAAAATTCGAATTCCACCAAGCTGGACATGGCAATGCTAGCAATATGATATGATCATGATGATGCAGAAATATACTAGGGGGAAGATCGAAGAAGAAAAAGAAATCAAAATGCAGTAGAGGAAATGTCCTCATCCTCCTTGGCAGAAGATGGAGGGGTGTGGACGGGAGAGGTGATGGGCGTGCGGAGAAGTGGGGAGAGGGGTGGAGGAGGTGGGTGTAGGGATCATCTAACCCTTGCAATACTAACAACACACACTAGAGGGGGGTGAATAGTGTAATGGCAATAAAATTTTCCAATTAAAATTTAACTTGCAAATGCGGAATTATAAATGCAAGAGGAATTAAATGGCACAATCAATCCAAACACAAACACAAAGTTTTACCTTGGTTCCCCAAACTTGCGTACATCCAGCCACACCAATATTTACTATAATCCCACACAGAGAAGTGAATACAAATCTCACAAGGAGATACCCCCACAAAGAGGATTTATGCCCTACACAAGGACCCAACCAATCCTACACAAGGATCAAGACTCCCACACAGAGAATCACTAACTCCCACTCAGAGAATTAGGGTTAGCCCTACACTAGGACACTAGAACTCCCACAAAGAGAGTTAATTCCTACAAAGAGAATTCCCTAGTCCCACAAAGAGACAACCTCTCACAAAGAGAGAAACTCCCACAAAGAGAGTATCATAATCCCACAAAGAGAAATAGGAAAACAAATTACACCCTGTAAAGTAAATACTCTTACATATGCCTTGAGATGCTTACTCATGAATGAATGCAAGGCATGGAAGAGGATCTCCAAGTGTTGGAATATGCTTGAGAGCACTTGGATGATTTTCCTTCAGCTGGACTTCAATGCATGAAGGAAGATGAATGCTCAATAGAGAGAAATGAGGGAGCTTGAGAGTGGCTTATAGATCTCTTGAGATTTTCTATGGAGTCAAGAGTTATCAAGTGTTGTCAAGTCCTCAAGTGATGGCAGCACACTCATATATATATATATATATATATATATATATATATATATATATATATATATATATATATATATATATATATATATATATATATATATATATATGAATCCTATATCAAGCCCAAAAACCCAAAGAAACAGCCAAATGAACAAATCTGCAACTGCTAGAAACTGGGTGAAAACGACAGGATCAGTCGACTAATGATCAAAAGACAGTCGACTGATCAACGGCTAGAAAATATCCAACGGCTATAATCTGAGCCAGGACAGTCGACTGATGAAGTCAATACAGTCGACTCATAAACAGGACAGGCGCCTGCTAATCCTTCAGCAGACGACTGCTGCAGGGGATGGATCGAAACAGAGAGCTGCACTCTTTCTCCAATTCTTCGCACAGGTGACTGATGTTAATACCACAGTCAACTGTCAAATAGTCAGGCGACTGTACATCCTACATTAGTCGACTATTGTATAATATAGAGAGAAGACAGAGAGATGCTGAGATTGCACTTACGCTAGACAGGCGACTGTTGGCCAAATCCCAGGTGACTGTAAGTATACAGACGACTGTAAACAGATTGACAGACGACTGTGCGTAAAGCTCAAGTTTGAGTCAATTGAAATGTTGACTTGAGCTGTGCATATCAGGCGACTGTAGAAGGATCTACAGGCGACTGGAAATCACTCAGTCGGCTGTGTTTCCCTCATCAGGCGACTGACAGAAAGCCAGAGACTCCAAGGGAGTCTTTGGACAGAGTGAACCTATTGGGTTGGATTCTATGATAATCCTAAGGTTCACTAAGATGGTTAAATGCATGTGCATGAATGAGCAAACCATCTAGCAAGGCATTACATTATCCCTAGACTCAAAAGAGAGAGAAAGCAATAAAGTAAATTACATGGATTACAATGCTTTCTTAAGAGTCTAAGTCTTCAATCTTGATGCCTTGATTGCTCTCCACCATCTCCAAGCTTTGGCACTCCTTGAGTCCAAACTTTGGCCCTTCTTCACATGATGTCCATCCTTACACCAAGTGATTAGTCTCCAAGAAAGATATCCTTGAAATAAACTGAGAGACTAAAACATGAGATTCATTAGCAACAACATAATGTTGTGATCATCATCAAAATAAGATTGGTATGAAACACCAATACTCAACAATCTCCCCCTTTTTGATGATGACACATATTATGTAAATCATAAAGAATTAAAGCACAATGCTAATGATCTCCCCCTACTTATATGCATAAATTATATAATGAGCTACACAAAGGTAAATACTCATAATACCAAAAAAACATGGTGACATATAATAGGCATGGATTACATAAACCAATTGCAAAGAATAAAGGCACGCAAACAAGAATGGTTTATCTAATCCCATATATCTCTCCCTATAGAGATATCTCTCCCCATATGCATATGTATATATCTCTGCACCTATAGATATGATCACATAATGCATATATATCTCCCCCTTGACATCGTCAAAAAGGTAGACATCAAAAATATCCCCCTTTGTCATCTTAACCAAGATGTGACAATATGCAAGAAACAAAAGATATGTATGATACCAAATTTAAAAATTTAGTGGGTATCAATTCACTATCCCATGCTCCCCCTGGATCATAGAAATGGTTAACTTTTGACTTCTAGGATCTAATACCAATTAATTAATGGAGCCATGGGCCTAAAAAGTGTATCAAAGCAATAGATATGGAAAAATCAAGCTTCAAAGATACACAAGGATATTGCCAAAAAACAATGAGACATGAAACATGTTGGCAAAAAAACAAGAGGTTTGGTTTGAGACCCAAAATAACCAAATGTAAATAATGATCTCAAATAACCTCCGAAATGAGAGTTAAAATATGTCTTAAAATAATTTAAACATATAATATATTAACTCCCCCATTGACATACACATGGATCAAAAATGCATGCATGTCAATAAACCCCAAGGTCCCCATTTTCATGAAAAGAAATAAATTTGAAAATATTTTCAAAATCATGAAACACACACAATCAATGGGTATGCTTAAAATAAACATAGAATCACAAAACCCATGCAATATGCATATGTGTGAGGAACCTAAACATTAGGTAACCAACCCCAAGAGGAGTTTGATTTCCTAACGTAATCACACGAGGTGATCACATCCCTAACTAGAGAGTTGATGTAACTATCTCTCTATTGCACACTAACCTTAGTGGGAATCCATAATCTCAAGGAATTCCTAGGCAATGGTTTTGCCTTTGCAAGAGGGAAGGATGTGGCATGCTTAGGTGTAGAAACAAATTTCTTGGCATGCAAAGGATGAGGATTTTGCTTTTTAGAAAAAAATGAAGATTCTTCATTCTTCCTCATCACCTTGTGATCTACATGCTTCTTGTTGGTGTTATTGTTGTACAAGAAAGCATGGTGATTCTTCTTAGGTGCTTTAGCAATATTTCTTGTATTTGCACCATAAGAGGAATTAGAGGTGGGTTTGGGAACCACATTTTGAATATAACCCATACCTCCTCTATGATTTGCCGGATGTTGTTTTTCCAACAAATCGTGGAGTGAATCCCTAGAATACACAAAGCTTATGAGCTTCCGGGATTCCTCTTCACATTTCAACGTAAGTTGTTGAATGTGAGCATCTAAGCTAAGGTTTTGAGCAATGAGTTTTTATTAGAAAGGCTCACTTCCTTAACTTGAGAGAGAAGTGTGTCTCTCTCACAAGTGTCATAAACATGCTTTTCATCATGAATTACACTTGCAATAACTAGTTCATGCAATCTACTCTTAGCAATCTTGTATTTTGCTTTTAATCTATTGTAAGAGTTGATGCACTTACTAGCCTTTTCGGAGATTACGTCAAAATTGATCTTGAGCTCCTCGTATGAGATACTTTCTACCTCGATCTCAACATCATCATCATCATCCTTGTATGAGCTTGATGATGACTTCTCCTCCGTAGCCATAAGGCACGAATCCTCATAGGAATTGTATGCGTCAATCCAAGGATCCAACTCTTCTTCGTTTAATCCGGAGGGGATTGGTGTAGGACCATCCATGGCTACAAAGCATGCGTGAGCATCCTCCTTTGTATCCTCTTCTTCGTTATTCGATGTGTCCTCACTCGAATCATCAATGGTCCTGACAAGTCCCTTCTTGTGATTTTTGGACTTGGACCTTCCTTTCCAATACTTCTTCCCTTTACCCTTGTAAGCTTCTTTGTTGTGTTTGGAAGGGCATTCGGTGGACAAGTGACCTTTTCCACTGTAAGTGTAACAAGTAGGAACCTTGTTAGAATTGGAGGCAAACTTTGACAAAGACTTGCCTTGCTTGCATTTGAGGAAAGCTTTGAATTGCTCGGCAAGATCCTCAATTTCTTCTCCACTTGCATATTCTTGCTCATCTTCTTCGCTAGGAGCTTCTCGATGGAATTTCCTCCTCCACTTGATTGGCTCCTCCTTGGCATGGAATGCAACCCCCTTTTGCTTCTCAAGCTTCTCGGGCTTTGTTGGTTGAATCTCCTTCTTGTGTTGAAGCTTTACTTCATACGCCATGAGATTTCCAATGCACTCCTCAACGGTATATTTGGACGTGTCATACGACTCCAAAATTCCGTTGGCCTTTGGCTCCCAACGAGGTGTGAGAGAGTCTAGGATCTTCTCTACATGATCCTCTTGGAAAATCGTCTTCCCGAGTCCCTCCAACGCGTTCATGATATCGGTGAACCTTGTGAACATCTTCGAAATGATTTCGCCTTCCTGCATCTTAAACATTTCATATTTAGATCTAAACACAGTTTGTTTAGATTTCTTTACCTTCGTTGTCCCTTCATGACAAATCTCCAAAGTGTGCCAAATATCATTTGCCGTTTTGCACATGGAGATACGGTTGAACTCACTAGCTGAGAGAGCGCAATGTAATGCATTCATAGCTCTAGCATTGAACTTGATTGAGTCCTTCTCCGCATTTGTCCTTGAAGCCGCAGGAGTAGTGGGCTTCTCAAATGGCACCTCCGTGATGTCCCATAGGTCTTGACCCTCCATGTAGATCATCATTCTGATCTTCCAACTAGGGTAGTTGGTTCCATTGAAGAGCGAGGGTCGAACGGTTGAGCGACCTTCTTCATGAGACGCGGATGAGGCGTTGAATGCCATCGTTGCAGTAAGATTTAACCTCGCTCTGATACCAATTGTAGGGATCGTCTAACCCTTGCAATACTAACAACATACACTAGAGGGGGGTGAATAGTGTAATGGCAATAAAATTGTCCAATTAAAATTTAACTTGCAAATGCCGAATTATAAATGCAAGAGGAATTAAATGGCACAATCAATCAAAACACAAACAAAAAGTTTTACCCTGGTTTCCCAAACTTGCGTACATCCAGCCACACCAATATTTACTATAATCCCACACAGAGAAGTGAATACAAATCTCACAAGGAGATACCCCCACAAAGAGGAGTTATGCCCTACACAAGGAGCCAACCAATCCTGCACAAGGATCAAGACTCACACACAGAGAATCACTAACTCCCACTCAGAGAATTAGGGTTAGCCCTACACTAGGACACTAGAACTCCCACAAAGAGAGTTAATTCCTGCAAAGAGAATTCCCTAGTCCCACAAAGAGACAACCTCTCACAAAGAGAGAAACTCCCACAAAGAGAGTATCCTAATCCTACAAAGAGAAATAGGAAAACAAATTACACCCTGTAAAGTAAATACTCTTACATATGCCTTGAGATGCTTACTCATGAATGAATGCAAGGCATGGAAGAGGATCTCCAAGTGTTGGAATATGCTTGAGAGCACTTGGATGATTTTCCTTCAGCTGGACTTCAATGCATGAAGGAAGATGAATGCTCAATAGAGAGAAATGAGGGAGCTTGAGAGTGGCTTATAGATCTCTTGAGATTTTCTATGGAGTCAAGAGTTATCAAGTGTTGTCAAGTCCTCAAGTGATGGCAGCACACTCATATATATATATATATATATATATATATATATATATATATATATATATATATATATATATATATATATGAATCCTATATCAAGCCCAAAAACCCAAAGAAACAGCCAAATGAACAAATTTGCAACGGCTAGAAACTGGGTGAAAACGACAGGATCAGTCGACTGATGATCAAAAGACAGTCGACTGATCAACGGCTAGAAAATATCCAACGGCTATAATCTGAGCCAGGACAGTCGACTGATGAAGTCAATACAGTCGACTGACAAACAGGACAGGCGCCTGCTAATCCTTCAGCAGACGACTGCTGCAGGGGATGGATCGAAACAGAGAGCTGCACTCTTTCTCCAATTCTTCGCACAGGCGACTGATGTTAATACCACAGTCAACTGTCAAATAGTCAGGCAACTGTACATCCTACATCAGTCGACTACTGTATAATATGGAGAGAAGACAGAGAGATGCAGAGATTGCACTTACGCTAGACCAGCGACTGTTGGCCAAATCCCAGGCGACTGTAAGTATACAGACAACTTTAAACAGATCGACAGACGACTGTGCGTAAAGCTCAAGTTTGAGTCAATTGAAATGTTGACTTGAGCTGTGCATATCAGGCGACTGTAGAAGGATCTACAGGCGACTGGAAATCACCCAATCGGTTGTGTTTCCCTCATCAGGCGACTGACGGAAAGCCAGAGACTCCAAGGGAGTCTTTGGACAGAGTGAACCTATTGGGTTGGATTCTATGATAATCCTAAGGTTCACTAAGATGGTTAAATGCATGTGCATGAATGAGCAAACCATCTAGCAAGGCATTACATTATCCCTAGACTCAAAAGAGAGAGAAAGCAATAAAGTAAATTACATGGATTACAATGCTTTCTTAAGAGTCTAAGTCTTCAATCTTGATGCCCTGATTGCTCTCCACCATCTCCAAGCTTTGGCACTCCTTGAGTCCAAACTTTGGCCCTTCTTCACATGATGTCCATCCTTACACCAAGTGATTAGTCTCCAAGAAAGAAATCCTTGAAATAAACTGAGAGACTAAAACATGAGATTCATTAGCAACAACATAATGTTGTGATCATCATCAAAATAAGATTGGTATGAAACACCAATACTCAACAATCTCCCCCTTTTTGATGATGACACATATTATGTAAATCATAAAGAATTAAAGCACAATGCTAATGATCTCCCCCTACTTATATACACCAATTATATAATGAGCTACACAAAGGTAAATACTCATAATACCAAAAAAAACATGGTGACATATAATAGGCATGGATTACATAAACCAATTGCAAAGAATAAAGACATGCAAACAAGAATGGTTTATCTAATCCCATATATCTCTCCCTATAGAGATATCTCTCCCCATATGCATATGTATATATCTCTCCCCCTATAGATATGATCACATAATGCATATATCTCTCCCCCTTGACATCGTCAAAAAGGTGGACATCAAAAATATCCCCCTTTGTCATCTTAACCAAGATGTGACAATATGCAAGAAACAAAAGATATGTATGATACCAAATTTAAAAATTTAATGGGTATCAATTCACTATCACATGCTCCCCCTGGATCATAGAAATGGTTAACTTTTGACTTCTAGGATCTAATACCAATTAATTAATGGAGCCATGGGCCTAAAAAGTGTATCAAAGCAATAGATATGGAAAAATCAAGCTTCAAAGATACACAAGGATATTGCCAAAAAACAATGAGACATGAAACATGTTGGCAAAAAAAACAAGAGGTTTGGTTTGAGACCCAAAATAACCAAATGTAAATAATGATCTCAAATAACCTCCGAAATGAGAGTTAAAATATGTCTTAAAATAATTTAAACATATAATATATTAACTCCCCCATTGACATACACATGGATCAAAAATGCATGCATGTCAATAAACCCCAAGGTCCCCATTTTCATGAAAAGAAATAAATTTGAAAATATTTTCAAAATCATGAAACACACACAATAAATGGGTATGCTTAAAATAAACATAGAAGCACAAAACCCATGCAATATGCATATGTGTGAGGAACCTAAACATTAGGTAACCAACCCCAAGAGGAGTTTGATTTCCTAACGTAATCACACGAGGTGATCACATCCCTAACTAGAGAGTTGATGTAACTATCTCTCTCTTGCACACTAACCTTAGTGGGAATCCATAATCTCAAGGAATTCCTAGGCAATGGTTTTGCCTTTGCAAGAGGGAAGGATGTGGCATGCTTAGGTGTAGAAACAAATTTCTTGGCATGCAAAGGATGAGGATTTTTCTTTTTAGCAAAAAAATGAAGATTCTTCATTCTTCCTCATCACCTTGTGATCTACATGCTTCTTGTTGGTGTTATTGTTGTACAAAAAAGCATGGTGATTCTTCTTAGGTGCTTTAGCAATATTTCTTGTATTTGCACCATAAGAGGAATTAGAGGTGGGTTTGGGAACCACATTTTGAATATAACCCATACCTCCTCTATGATTTGCCGGATGTTGTTTTTCCAACAAATCGTGAAGTGAATCCCTAGAATACACAAAGCTTATGAGCTTCCGGGATTCCTCTTCACATTTCAACGTAAGTTGTTGAATGTGAGCATCTAAGATAAGGTTTTGAGTAATGAGTTTTTCATTGGAAATGCTCAATTCCTTAACTTGAGAGAGAAGTGTGTCTCTCTCACAAGTGTCATAAACATGCTTTTCATCATGAATTACACTTGCAATAACTAGTTCATGCAATCTACTCTTAGCAATCTTGTATTTTGCTTTTAATCTATTGTAAGAGTTGATGCACTTACTAGCCTTTTCGGAGATCACGTCAAAATTGATCTTGAGCTCCTCGTATGAGACCTTTTCTACCTTGATCTCAACAACATCATCATCATCCTTGTAAGAACTTGATGATGACTTCTCCTCCGTAGCCATGAGGCACGAATCCTCATAGGAATTGTATGCGTCAAGCCAAGCATCCAACTCTTCTTCGTTTAATCCGGAGGGGATTGGTGTAGGACCATCCATGGCTACAAAGCATGCGTGAGCATCCTCCTTTGTATCCTCTTCTTCGCTACTCGAAGTGTCCTCACTCGAATCATCAATGGTCCTGACAAGTCCCTTCTTGTGATTTTTGGACTTGGACCTTCCTTTCCAATACTTCTTCCCTTTACCCTTGTAAGCTTCTTTGTTGGGTTTGGAAGGGCATTCGGTGGACAAGTGACCTTTTCCACTACAAGTGTAACAAGTAAGAACCTTGTTAGAATTGGAGGCAAACTTTGACAAAGACTTACCTTGCTTGCATTTGAGGAAAGCTATGAATTGCTTGGCAAGATCCTCAATTTCCTCTCCACTTGCATCTTCTTGCTCATCTTCTTCGCTAGGAGCTTCTCGATGGAATTTCCTCCTCCACTTGATTGGCTCCTCCTTGGCATGGAATGCAACCCCCTTTTGCTTCTCAAGCTTCTCGGGATTTGTTGGTATAATCTCCTTCTTGTGTTGAAGCTTTACTTCATACGCCATGAGATTTCCAATGCACTCCTCAACGGTATATTTGGACGTGTCATACGACTCCAAAATTCCGTTGGCCTTTGGCTCCCAACGAGGTGTGAGAGAGTCTAGGATCTTCTCTACATGATCCTCTTGGGAAATCGTCTTCCGGAATCCCTCCAACGCGTTCACGATATCGGTGAACCTTGTGAACATCTTCGAAATGCTTTCGCCTTCCTGCATCTTAAACATTTCATATTTAGATCTAAACACAGTTTGTTTAGATTTCTTTACCTTCGTTGTCCCTTCATGACAAATCTCCAAAGTGTGCCAAATATCATTTGCCGTTTTGCACATGGAGATACGGTTGAACTCACTAGCTGAGAGAGCACAATGTAATGCATTCATAGCTCTAGCATTGAACTTGATTGAGTCCTTCTCCGCCGTTGTCCTTGAAGCCGCAGGAGTAGTGGGCTTCTCAAATGGCACCTCCATGAGGTCCCATAGGTCTTGACCCTCCATGTAGATCATCATTCTGATCTTCCAACTAGGGTAGTTGGTTCCGTTGAAGAGCAGGGGGTCGAACGGTTGAGCGACCTTCTTCATGAGACGCGGATGAGGCGTTGAATGCCATCGTTGCAGTAGGTTTTAACCTTGCAGTGATACCAATTGTAGGGATCGTCTAACCCTTGCAATACTAACAACACACACTAGAGGGGGGTGAATAGTGTAATGGCAATAAAATTTTCCAATTAAAATTTAACTTGCAAATGCGGAATTATAAATGCAAGAGGAATTAAATGGCACAATCAATCCAAACACAAACACAAAGTGTTACCCTGATTCCCCAAACTTGCGTACATCCAGCCACACCAATATTTACTATAATCCCACACAGAGAAGTGAATACAAATCTCACAAGGAGATACCCCCACAAAGAGGATTTATGCCCTACACAAGGACCCAACCAATCCTACACAAGGATCAAGACTCCCACACAGAGAATCACTAACTCCCACTCAGAGAATTAGGGTTAGCCCTACACTAGGACACTAGAACTCCCACAAAGAGAGTTAATTCCAACAAAGAGAATTCCCTAGTCCCACAAAGAGACAACCTCTCACAAAGAGAGAAACTCCCACAAAGAGAGTATCCTAATCCCACAAAGAGAAATAGGAAAACAAATTACACCCTGTAAAGTAAATACTCTTACATATGCCTTGAGATGCTTACTCATGAATGGATGCAAGGCATGGAAGAGGATCTCCAAGTGTTGGAATATGCTTGAGAGTACTTGGATGATTTTCCTTCAGCTGGACTTCAATGCATGAAGGAAGATGAATGCTCAATAGAGAGAAATGAGGGAGCTTGAGAGTGGCTTATAGATCTCTTGAGATTTTCTATGGAGTCAAGAGTTATCAAGTGTTGTCAAGTCCTCAAGTGATGGCAGCACACTCATATATATATATATAGGAATCCTATATCAAGCCCAAAAACCCAAAGAAACAGCCAAATGAACAAATCTGCAACGGCTAGAAACTGGGTGAAAACGACAGGATCAGTCGACTGATGATCAAAAGACAGTCGACTGATCAAAGGATAGAAAATATCCAACGGCTATAATCTGAGCCAGGACAGTCGACTGATGAAGTCAATACAGTCGACTGACAAACAGGACAGGCGCCTGCTAATCCTTCAGCAGACGACTGCTGCAGGGGATGGATCGAAACAGAGAGCTGCACTCTTTCTCCAATTCTTCGCACAGGCGACTGATGTTAATACCACAGTCAACTGTCAAATAGTCAGGCGACTGTACATCCTACATCAGTCGACTACTGTATAATATGGAGAGAAGACAGAGAGATGCAGAGATTGCACTTACGCTAGACAGGCGACTGTTGGCCAAATCCCAGGCGACTGTAAGTATACAGACGACTGTAAACAGATCGACAGACGACTGTGCGTAAAGCTCAAGTTTGAGTCAATTGAAATGTTGACTTGAGCTGTGCATATCAGGCGACTGTAGAAGGATCTACAGGCGACTGGAAATCACCCAGTCGGCTGTGTTCCCTCATCAGGCGACTGACGGAAAGCCAGAGACTCCAAGGGAGTCTTTGGACAGAGTGAACCTATTGGGTTGGATTCTATGATAATCCTAAGGTTCACTAAGATGGTTAAATGCATGTGCATGAATGAGCAAACCATCTAGCAAGGCATTACATTATCCCTAGACTCAAAAGAGAGAGAGAGCAATAAAGTAAATTACATGGATTACAATGCTTTCTTAAGAGTTTAAGTCTTCAATCTTGATGCCTTGATTGCTCTCCACCATCTCCAAGCTTTGGCACTCCTTGAGTCCAAACTTTGGCCCTTCTTCACATGATGTTCATCCTTACACCAAGTGATTAGTCTCCAAGAAAGATATCCTTGAAATAAACTGAGAGACTAAAACATGAGATTCATTAGCAACAACATAATGTTGTGATCATCTTCAAAATAAGATTGGTATGAAACACCAATACTCAACAGTGGGTGGATGGGTGTGGAGGTGTGAACAATGGGTGGTGTGGTGGTGATGATGGTGAGTGGTAAGGAAATGGCGACCAATGCAGTGGTAGATGGGGTAAATACGGCGATGGGAGAGGACGGTGGGGGAAGTGATCTCGAACGCACCTGCAATTTCTTGCGGTGCATGTATGGGTTGAGGGAAGTGGAGGGTGGCGAAGGTGGTGGATCAGAAACAGTGTGTGGAGAGGAAGTGGTGGGAATGGAAGTGGTGGTGGGAGGGGATGATCGCCTAGGGGGTGATGGATGTGGTGATGAATGTGATGGTGGAGGTGAAGATCGTCGAGGAGTTGAAGATGGTGGCGAGTGATCGGCACCGGATATACACCCGGAGAACGATTGTAGTTTTACCGCAAGCGCACGGTCAAGTGGCGAGCAGGTATCGAACACGAGGAGGTGGTGTTGGCTCCAATATATCCTAGGTTGGCTCGACTACGAATGTTTTATTGGTGGAGATGGTTATGGAACGATATAATGGAAATGGTGGTGGATGTCGGTGTCGGTGATAAAGAAGTTAGGTTAAATATCGATTCAAATATAATATATTATAAGTGTCTAGAGCTAGGGAATCCCCACTACGGATCGTCATGCATCATTGTGAATAGTGAATCTCAATATTACTAGACTTGCGTTGAGGTGAACTAGTCGTAACTGAATATAGAACCAAGCTCACACTCTCGCGCTATTGCCAGTCTATAGCAACCCTAGGATAGGGCCCAATCTCTTGCAAACCCTAGCCTAAGCCACTAGCATTAGGATCGACATCATCGTTCAATCGCCCCTCGAGCCAACTCTCGTGCAAACTCGAGTTACGATCAAGGTTGTGATAGTTCGTATTCGTCCAATCTCTTGCAAACGAATATGGGTATAGATTTATAATAAAAATCCTAGCATTGGTCCAATCTCTTGCAAACCAAGTCTAGAGAATCTCGATTATAAACCTAAATCGAATATCTAGGCCTTCCCATCGATTAGAATCCAATCTCTTGCAAACCCCAATCGATGGAAATCCCTAGCTATCCGTAATAAATCGATCACAACCTAACCTCCTAGTAATTCTAGCAATTTAGAAATTCATTCATCACAAATCTGAAATTAGATCCATAGGGTTCATCCCCATGCCCTAGAACAACAAATTTACTCATGCATAACAATAACGATGTGAGAATCAATAAAAATCATTGCTTGCATACAAAAAGATAGAAAAACAAAGATTCAAATAACAAGGACAAAATACTTAGCTTTGATGAAGATCTTCAATCCAAATACAAGCTTTTAGATACAAGAGGGGGCTTAGGTCATGGCCTAACCTCTAAAATAATCACTAACAAAACATCTTGGGAACCCCTCTCTAATGGTGGGTACAAACCCCTTATATAGTCTCCCAAAACCCTAGCAAAAAACCCTAGAAAACCCCTCAAATTCGTGCCCAAAAACAGCCCAAACCGCAACTTAAAATCTGGGCCCGCCGCCGACTCGGCCGAGTGGAACATGTGACTCGGCCGAGTGGAAATTCCAGCACTATAGCATCAACTTGCAGAAATTCTCCAAATTTCATCCGATCTCCGATTGGCGCGTTCTTGGCGGCATTGGAACCGTCATGAAGTCTACTATCCATAAAAAATATGAGAAAAATACTTTGATTGCTGGAATGATAGCAGATTTCAAAAGAGTGAACGGTTGTCTGAAAATCTGGGCGATGCGTGTCCTCGGCATCACTCAGCCGAGTTGACTTCTCTACTCGGTCGAGTGGGCTTCTCTACTCGGTCGAGTGACAGACCCTGTAAAATTCCAGTAAGTCGGGGGGCCTTGGGGGGTCTGTTTTCGGAGGTGACTCGACCGAGTGGCTTTACTCGCTCGGCCGAGGGGCATTCGGTACTCGGCCGAGTCGAAACCCTCAATCGCCTGACGGATTCCAGTAAGTCGGCTCCTTCGATGGGTGGATTTTCCCGTGCCACTCGGGCGAGGGGATCTCCATACTCGGTCGAGTGGACTATCGTCACTCGGCCGAGTGCACGCTGATTTCCTTCTGTGGTGCGTGTCCGGTCTGGTCGGCCGAGTGGTCTTCTTGCTCGGCCGAGTGAATACTTCACTCGGCCGAGTGACATGCTGTAGATGCCCAATCTTCATCATTTCACCTCCTCGTCGCTCCTACGGAGTTTCTTCTTCTTCCACCCATCTTCCATCGCCGTTAGCTCCTCGATAGACCCATGGGCGAGGCTCCGGTACATGTGCAAGTCCTTTAAGCTCATTTTTGTTTCCAATCGCTCCATATTTCCTGAAATTTGACAAAAACAAGAAATAGTGAAAAGTAACGTAATATCGTCGAATACTCGTGAAAATCGCAATATGAGCAATCGAAATGGCGTGAAAACATGCAGAAAAAAGGTGTAAAATATGGACCGATCAAAATCCCCCAAGCTTGCCTCTTACTCGTCCTCGAGGAAGATAAGTAAAGAGACGAACTCGGGACATGAAAACAAGGGAAATGAAATGAAAGAAAGAACACGAGGTGGAAGTGGTTGCTAGATTATTCTCTCAGATCTCAATCCATAAGCTACACATCACGATAACTCAGAAAATACGAATCTCATGCATAAAGATTTCATATCTTATTTAAACATGGTACTTGCAAGCTTTTAAGAACAAAGGAAGGGACTCCCTAAATTCATGCAATCAACTCATATTCACATCATGCATTTCATAGAATTCAATATACGAATGTTGGCGATGCACTTTTCAATCAAAAGTTATAAATGAAGCATATAAGATACACACCAAACATGCAATAGAGAATAGAATAAGAGCTATGGCATTCACATATTTATTTCAAATCATGAAAAATCTCCATATCTAATATATTTTGCAAAGTCTAAGCATTATCGAATATTCCCATTCATGCACGTCTCCACTCTAAGGTCATACTCACTCATTTGGTCAAATGAATTCACCCCCCCCCCCCCCCAAGCTTAGCTTGAGGCATCGCATCTAAAGGAATATGATAGTGGAAAATGTGATTTTTACATTGGGCTTCCCAAGTATTTTGTGGCTCTAATAATGAGATAGAGAAATATATTTTTTTTTCTTTTGGACTTTGTTTCTCATTTTTCTTTTTGGATTTTTGTAGGAGCTATATGATTTGTATTTTTGATTTTTGGCTCCTTTTTGGCTTTTTGGATTTTTTGGAGCAACATTTTTCTTTTGTAGGGATTTTTGGGGAATAGATGCGATATAAGTAGCTTTAGGAGGTGAACTCAAGTGACATGTAGAGAATAAAAAGATATATGTGGAGAAAGAAATAATGTAGCACTCGGTTCACTCTAGTGCACGAACGGTTCAATAAAATAATACTTCAACTAAAACTCATATGTAAGCATGGATATTCTCAATCATCTCAATAAAAAGTGAAGTCAAGCGGTAAAGCGCACAATCATATCAAGCATGCAACAGAAGGTGAATAAGACAATAAAACTGATGCTTCAGATATACTAATGATGCGTGAATCTTGGTGCATTTCCAACAAAAGCATGCTAAACACTAATCCATTCATTCAGTTTCAATTAATATCATGCATTCATGTAGAGGAATCATCAAAAGAAATAGATTTGCAAGCACATGTGAATAGCAAGACTATGGAATACTCTAAGTAGCATGGCAAGGAATAATAAGCATCGTGATGGCTACTAAAACAATAAGAGATATCATCATACGAAATAAATCTAGCAAAAGAAGGAAAAGAATGAAAAGAAAATAAAGAAATAAAAATAAACGAGAGGAAAGAAAAGAAAAACAAGCACACAACATGATGCATGAACACATATAAAAGGAAAATAAGATGGAAAATTCAAAAAGATGATGCAAAATTTTGAAAAATTCCAAAAAAAACCTAAAAATAAAGTAAAAGTGCAACTAGATGGCATGGAAATGCACTCCCCCAAGCTTAAACTTCACATTGTCCTCAATGTGATCATAGTGGAAGAATATGAAGAACAACGATAATAATAGGGGGTGAATGAAAAATGATGAAATGAATGACATGAAATCCTAATGCAACTACATGCACGTGCAATGATGCATGAAAGCGCTTTCCCCCAAGCTTATACCAAACAATCCTATTCAAATGACTCGATCAAAAATATCATGGCTTTGCAAAGCGTGATCAAGTCAAATGAATAAGAAAGTGAGTATTCACTTGAAAGAAATGCTCGATGGTGGTGAGCAAAAGGATGTGGCGTATCAAAATATGGAGAGGGGAATTAATATATATAATGGGTTTGGGGTGTAAAAGATTTTTGTGGCCGTCATATGAGGTGATATTTATTCAAACAAATCTATACGATCCTCTCGCTGTCGAGAGAATTCGTGTTTATTTAAAGCATAAAAATTTCTACACTACTGGATTGATATCACCAATAGCAAAAGGCGGATCCAGTATCTTTGCCGGTGCAGGCAACTGCTCCAACTGCTCCTTCCGTGGCTCCACCAGACGCGTGTGTCCACGGACTCCATCAGACTCCAGTAATGCGGATCTCAGCACCTCTCCAAGGACTCCAGCTGTACCCTGCAAGAGATAAGCCGCATCAATCTAATGTGGATAATTCTTTCCCAAAATAAATGTATTCCAAAGAGGGTCATCAATATAAGTATTTAAAATTAAAGACGGGTGACAACACTTCCCTGAAAATAAATCTCCACTCTCGTATACCACGTCGATCAACTCCTCATTGTTCGCCTCATGTTATTCAGGTAGCTTGGGCATATAAGCGTAGGTCTCATCAGGAAGCTCCTCATCATCGTCAGACTTATCCCATCGCACCTCCTGATCATATTCAATAGCGTCCATGGGTGCTAACTCCTCGCTTTCCTCCTCGTATACGTCCCATCGTACCTCTTGATCGTATGTACATGAATCCTGCAAAAGGCACGATGAGTCGCCAAAATCTGAATCATAAAAAACATCATACACTGGAGGGGAATCAAATGTAGGAGATGAGGGAGTAAAGAGATCTCTCTGAATAGGAGCCATAAGCTCTGTGGGATTGTCCTCAACATCAGTGGAGGCGTGGTCCTCTGAGGGATGCTCAGCCTCTGTAGAAGGTGGGGATGGCTGCGGTAGCTCGAAAAGAGGGGGGCACAATTCGGGCTCCATCTGTGTGCAGATGTCATCGTCCAAAGTCACATCCTCCTCGATGGTCTGCTCCGCTACTATAGGCATGACCTCCTCAATAATATCCTCTGATGGTATAGGCTGCTCCGACTCAGGTGGGTGGCAGGGGGAGGCGACGGCAGCACAAGGTGTTTCTATAGGCTCATGTATCTCGACCGTGGTGTAAAAACGGGTCTTGTGCCCCTCAACTGCCGTTATTGTCAATGGACCGGAATCTCGAACTACGTCAATAATGTTTCTCAATAGGTCCATATATGTGTCCTCCTTTGACAGCTCAGATGTCTCTATTTGTGGAGTTTTGATGGTATAAAGGTGGATATGATCACCTTCAAGTGAAGCATACACTCCATCTATGATAGTACCTGCACCAGAGAAATTAGCCATAACAAAATCGATGAATACTTGGTCGTATGGTTTACTTACCGTGACGGTTAGTGAACCGGTAGATCGAGCATCATCTATCATTTGCTCCAAGGTTGCTGCCAACTACAGATCACCGAACTTCCCCACTTGCATCTTCTTCAAAAACTCACGTGAGGGTCCCTTTAGCCTTCTAGTGAAGATATCAAATAGCGTGGAGTCATTCCACTCATGGTCTGACTCCGTCTGGAACATTCCTAACATTCCTTCAAACTTAGCCAAGGCTTCCCCGAAGGATTCTCCATCAGCCTGATAGAATGTAGCGAGATATATGTAGGATTGTATAGAGCCCGCTCGCATTTTCTTTGGAAGCACCATCGCTGCAACAATTGTACCTAATCAAGCAAAGTAAACAACCTGGAAAAGACGTCAGTGGTACAAAGAGAGATAAAGATAATAATAGCATGTGGTGGGAAAAAATCTCTCTCAATGTTTTTTTGATTTTTTTTGTTTTTTTAAATGTAATCTAATCAACCTAATTGTGACAAATTGGCACCCAACAGGAAAAACCTCCCCGGCAATGGCGCCAAAAACTTGGTCGCTCCAAAATGCAACCCAAGAGCACAACCTAGTATGGCGCAAATGCACGGAGATAAATCCCCGGCAACGGCGCCAAAAACTTGATCGGCCCCGGATATACACCCGGAGAACGATTGTAGTTTTACCGCAAGCGCACGGTCAAGTGGCGAGCGGGTATCGAACATGAGGAGGTGGTGTTGGCTCCAATCTATACAAGGTTGGCTCGACTACGAATGTTTTATTGGTGGAGATGGTTATGGAACGATATAATGGAAATGGTGGTGGATGTCGGTGTCGGTGATAAAGAAGTTGGGTAAAATATCGATTCAAATATAATATAATAGAAGTGTCTAGAGCTAGGGAATCCCCACTACGGATCGTCATGCATCATTGTGAATAGTGAATCTCAATATTACTAGACTTGCGTTGAGGTGAACTAGTCGTAACTGAATATAGAACCAAGCTCACGCTCTCGCGCTATTGCTGGTCTATAGCAACCCTAGGATAGAGCCCAATCTCTTGCAAACCCTAGCCTAAGCCACTAGCATTAGGATCGACATCATCGTTCAATCGCCCCTCGAGCCAACTCTCGTGCAAACTCGAGTTACGATCAAGGTTGTGATAGTTCGTATTCATCCAATCTCTTGCAAACAATTATGGGTATAGATTTATAATAAAAATCCTAGCTTTGGTCCAATCTCTTGCAAACCAAGTCTAGAAAATCTCGATTATAAACCTAAATCGAATATCTAGGCCTTCCCATCGATTAGAATCCAATCTCTTGCAAACCCCAATCGATGGAAATCCCTAACTATCCGTAATAAATCGATCACAACCTAACCTCCTAGTAATTCTAGCAATTTAGAAATTCATTCATCACAAATCTGAAATTAGATCCATAGGGTTCATCCCCATGCCCAAGAACAACAAATCTACTCAAGCATAACAATAACGATGTGAGAATCAATAAAAATCATTGCTTGCATACAAAAAGATAGAAAAACAAAGATTCAAATAACAAGAACAAAATACTTAGCAAACCCCAAATCGATGGAAATCCCTAGCTATCCGTAATAGATCGATCACAACCTAACCTCCTAGCAATTCTAGCAATTTAGAAATTCATTCATCACAAATATGAAATTAGATCCATAGGGTTCATCCCCAAACCCTAGAACAACAAATCTACTCTAGCATAGCAATAAGGATATGAGAATCAATAGAAATCATTGCTTGCATACAAAAAGATAGAAAAACAAAGATTCAAATAAAAAGAAGAAAATACTTAGCTTGATGAAGATCTTCAATCCAAAATACAAGCTTTTAGATACAAGAGGGGGCCTAGGGCATGGCCTAACCTCTAAAATAATCACTAATAAAACATCTTGGGAACCCCTCTCTAATGGTGGCTACAAACCCCTTATATAGTCTCCCAAAACCCTAGCAAAAAACCCTAGAAAACCCCTCAAATTCGTGCCCAAAAACAGCCCAAACCGCAACTTAAAATCTGGGCCCGCCGCCGACTCGGCCGTGTGGAACATGTGACTCGGCCGAGTGGAAATTCCAGCACTGTAGCATCAACTTACAGAAATTCTCCAGATTCCATCCGATCTCCGATTGGTGCGTTCTTGGTGGCATTGGAACCATCATGAAGTCTACTATCCATAAAAAATATGAGAAAAATACTTTGATTGCTGAAATGATAGAAGATTTCAAAAGAGTGAACGGTTGTCTGAAAATCTGGGCGCTGCGTGTCCTCGGCGTCACTCGGCCGAGTTGACTTCTATACTCGGTCGAGTGGGCTTCTCTACTTGGCCGAGTGACAGACCCTGTAAAATTCCAGTAAGTCGGGGGCCTTGGGGGGTCTGTCTTCGGATGTGACTCGGCCGAGTGGCTTTACTCGCTCGGCCGAGGGGCATTCGGTACTCGGCCGAGTCGGAACCCTCAATCGCCTGACGGATTCCAGTAAGTCGGCTCCTTCGATGGGTGGATTTTCCCGTGCCACTCGGGCAAGGGGATCTCCATACTCGGCCGAGTGGACTATCGTTACTCGGCCGAGTGCACGCTGATTTTCTTCTGTGGTGCGTGTCCGGTCTGGTCGGCCGAGTGGTCTTCTTGCTCGGCCGAGTGAATGCTTCACTCAGCCGAGTGACATGCTGTAGATGCCCAATCATCATCATTTCGCCTCCTCATCGCTCCTACGGAGTTCCTTCTTCTTCCATCCATCTTCCATCGCTGTTAGCTCCTCGATAGAGCCATGGGCGAGGCTCCGGTACATGTGCAAGTCCTTTAAGCTCATTTTTGTTCCCGATCGCTCCATATTTCCTGAAATTCGACAAAAACAAGATATAGTGAAAAGTAACGCAATATCGTCGAATACTCGTGAAAATCGCAATATGAGCAATCGAAATGGCGTGGAAACATGCAGAAAAAAGGTGTAAAATATGGACCGATCAGCGAGGTAGGAGGAGTGGGCGGAGGAGGACCGTAAATGTGAGTGGGGTGGCGGAGTATGGTGGACACATTCCTCTCTAGCGTGAGGAAACGTGGGTGCAAGAAGATAGAAGAGGATAGGTCTGAGGGGCAAAGAACGAAGCACCAGCGCGCAGTGAAGCTAGCTCAGCCTCGAGAGCGAGGCGAGCGGAGGCGGCTCGAAGAACCAAAGAAGTAGTGGCTGGACGGGAAGTGGAAGTGGTGCCGGTGGTAGTGGTCATGCCGGAACCATTAGCTAAGCCTAAAAGGGCCTCAGTGAATGCCTCGGAAATGATAGGGCCAGAAGCCGGGGTGGCACTACTGGGGCCAGCCCCAGGATCTCCTTGAGACACAGATATGTCCTGCTCGCCTAAGTGGGCGGCAGGAAAAGGTGATCTGGGTGCGCCCGGTATAAGGAACGGAAGACATAACCCCCTAGAAACTCTAGGTTAGGAGGGAACGTCCAATCTACCACAAGAACAATAGACATACGACCTGGGTTGGACAGAATGGTGTAAGGAGCAGGGGGGTGACTGTAGAAGAAGTAAAACGACCGTTGGGGCGAGGCCTGATCATACGAGTGTGCCGCAGGACATCAAGATCTAGACGTGTAGGTCCTGCGGTAGAAGGCAAATCTCGGGGGATGATGATATTGTACTGGGGATATGAAGCTATGATGGTAATGATGCCCTCGCAACAATACTTGCCCTTGCCGGCACGGCTAATCTCAAGTAACTTGTGAATAAGCCAAGCACCAGCATGAATGGGAATGCAAGGGGCCTCAAAGGCGATCCCGTCGTCACCGCGAATAAAATCAAATGTGATGGCCCATAAAATAAAAAGGTCAGGGATAGTCACAGTCCCAGACTCATCCCTGGGGAAGAATGTGCTAGATATGATTCGGTGGGCCAGACGAAATACGGGGTGAATGATGGAGGAGGCCTTGGCCTTACCTCGAGGATAATGATGGTGGAGGGTGAGGCGAAACCAAAATTGATCGACGTCGAAGTCGCGGTGATATCCGTAGGGACGGATAGCGTCGCCCCCTAGAGTGGAGAAACCGAAAATGTTATTGATAGTGTTCAGGTGGGTGCGGATAGTTTTGTTTCGGACGCGAAAAACGACGATCGATCCCGACTCACATTTGAGGGAAGATAGGAATTCTAGTGTAAGGACAGGGTAGGACGCCGCGTGGGCGTTCAAGAAAGCTAGCCATCCTAAGTTAGCGAAGAGAGTCTCGACTTCGGAGAAAACTCCGAGATCGATAAGAGTTTGGGCATGTGCAAACTTGGTGGAAAGGTGTGAACGTGTGTCGAGTCTATTATAAAAATCTTTCTGTTCAAGACTCAAAAAACGATAACCACGCGGTCCCAACATTGGGTCCTCGTGTGGAGGAGGAGACGTGAAATAGGTGGACGTGTGGACTTCTGTCTCTTGCGAGACGGCTCCTCCTCATGCATGATAGCTTTACCCTTATCTTTTTCCCTGGCCATGATAGTGTGTGATGCAAGTGAATGCAGTTCTATATGGGTGCACACGACCAAAAGACAATCGAGCAAAAATGTAGTACTATGGCAATATTAAAAATGGAGCTAAGGAGCGAAGTTACCCAGAAGCGAAGTTAATCCTTGCTCGCAAATCACCCAACGCAGCGCACTTGGGAGATGTGTAAAGCCGCGGCACGCCTTTCCGACAAATTTTCGAAATGGGGGAGAATGGCTAGGGTTAGGGCGAAGATTAGGGTTGGATGTGAGAGAATGAGAGTGGGATTGATGGAGAGAAGGGAGGAAGAAGTGGGGAGATCGGTTGAGAGGCAGTGGGGTCATTTGGGGGAAGAAGGTGGCCGGTTGAGGAGTGGAGAGACGAAACGACGGAGGAGAAATCGAAGTTGGGTGAGAGAAATGAATCGGGTGAAGGCGGGGGTATTTATAGGGTTTTAGGCGAATCACTCGGGTGAAATCTCACCCGATCGGTTGGGCAAATTTTCAAAAATTTTGTTGAAAAGTATCTACAGGCGAACCGATCGGTTGAGATTTCAACCGATCGGTTGGTCGCTTCACGATTTTCCCGAGAGCATCCCCGACTTCACCTGGACAGCCACCCAGTCAGAGCTCCATATCAACTGATCAGTTGAATTAATCCCCAAATTTCCCGAGAGCTCTGCTCTTCTCACATGATCTGTCATCCGGTCTCAGCTTGTTCCACCCGGGCGGTTCGCTGATGAACAGATATATGCCACTTTCGGATACGTCCCACCCGATCGGTTGAGGGATCAACCGATCAGTTAGGGGCTTGTTTCCTGCACAATTTCAAAAATAGCCTAAGTCTTTTGACGAAAGCTCCCGTTGCTGAATTTATTCAACAAAATAAGAAAAATAATCCTAAAAATAATCCTAAAAACAAAGACGAGGGTTTATAACATGGGTTGCCTCCCATGAAGCGATGTTGTTTAACGTCGTTTGCTCAACGCCCGGTAGATGATTTTCAAGGAGGACGGGGGGTGATGCCCAATGTTTGGCATCCCTTCAGATGTTGGAGTGGTGACCATTGATGTTGACAGCGGTGATAAGTAGACTTCCTCGACGATCCCTCCGCTGGTGGTATCCGGGGGCTTCTCCCTCACATTGGCATCGACCGCCACTTTTAGTAAGATCCGGATCTCATCAGCGGTAAGCCCCATGGGCTCTTTTCCTTTTCTTCTCGTCGGAGCAGCTTTTTAGAATCCGGGAGGGGTCGTATGTGAGACACCCGCTTCCCGAGCAACTTCTTCCTTCTTCAAACCGACATACTCTTCAAGGTCCCCCAAGCTGTCGGGGGTTTCCTTGAGAGAATTTCCCCGGCCCCAGCTTCTACGACTCTTTTCTCCTCAACGTCCAGCATATTGCAACCAGGTTCATCCGGAGGGTGCTTCATAGATAACCACAAGTCAAATTTGACCTTCTGGTCGCCAATATTAAGGGATAGCTTCCCTTTCTTCACATCTATCAGCACGCCAGCGGTGGCCATGAAGGGCCTCCCGAGGATGATGGGTGTATGAGTGTCTTCGGGCATGTCCATCACCACAAAGTCTACCGGCACATGCACTCCGCTGACGTTTACTGGCAGGTCGTCTACAATTCCCACCGGATATTTGATCGATCTATCAACTAGTTGAAGGGTCACACCCATGGGCTCCAGGTCTCACACCCCTATCTGCCTGTATAGTGATAGGGGCAACAGACTGACGCTCGCTCCCAAATCGACGAGCGCCCGATGGATCTTCACTTCCCCAATCGTACAAGGAATAGAGAAGCTTCACGGGTTCTTAAGCTTGGGTGGATTCGCTCGCTGAATGAGAGCGCCGCATTCCACCGTGAGAACGACCTTCTCCTTTCTGGAACCCCTCGTCACCAAATCCTTTAAGAATTTCACATAGGAAGGAATTGTCTCTGTGGCTTCGAGGAAAGGGATCTACAAGCTCAAATCCTTGACCATAGCAAAGAACTTGCCGTATTTTTCATCAATCTTAGCTTTGGCAAGTCGTTGTGGAAAAGGCACAACGGGCTTAAATACTCTCAGGTTCCCCTCCTCGTCCTTCTTCTTCTCTTCTTCAGAGACTCCCTCCGGAGTCGTAGTCTTTGGTGACGAAGCTCCGTCGTCATTAGCTTTTTCAATTGGTCGCCCACCGACCAATGGAGCTTCAGGTTCCTTTGCGGGTACTCTTGTAGGAATTTTTGTCCCGCTTCTCAAGACGATAGTGGACACATTCGCATGATCATGCGTTAGTGCCAATGTCTGATTTTCCCACCTTGGATTTACTTCCGGTTGACCCGGCAATTGGTTTTGCACCCTCTGAAGGTTCGCCACCTGCAACCCCAGCTGGGTTACTTGGTCGGTGAGGGCCCTCTGTCCCATCTCCAGCTTCAAGTTGATCTTCTCCTGGTTCGTAATATAATGGGTCAAGAGGGTCTCGACCGGGGAGATAACTCGCTGCTGGCCATATGGCTGCTGCTGCTGCTGCTGCATGGGCTGCTGGTTCCTGGGGGGATACTGCTGGTACATTTGTTGTGGCTGCTGCTGTTGCCGAGGCAGCTGATATACTTGTTGATGTGGCTGCTAGGGCTGCTGATACGGTGCCCTATAGCTCAAATTTGGGTGGTTCCGGTTATTGGGAGAATAAACCGGATTCGAGCTAGTCCTTGGTGGATACGGTGCATTACCCGTCGGGTTGAAGAAAAGTGTGCTAGCTTGATCCACCGGTGGTGAAATATCACCACCCTTAAAGTCTCCCAGGACTTCCACTTCCACCACTACTACTTGTTGGGTGCTGGCACCACCAATTCCTACCATAAGCGCTGAGATCTGAGTCGATAGCAAATCGAATATTCTAGACAACTTGTCGACATCCTCGACTCTATGAATGCCTCCAGATCTAGGCGTGACACGCTCATCACACCACCGCTCATTGTTTGACGCCATGTTTTCTAAAATGTTGACGGCATCTTCTTCGCTTCTAAACATAAAGGACCCCACAGCCGCGGCGTCCATCGAAGACTTCAGGTCATCCCTCAACCTGTTATAGAACAGATTTAAAATCTGCTATTTTGGAAGCTCGTGATGAGTGAATCTCCACTGCATCTCTTTGTATCTCGTCCAAGCTTCGTGTAGGGACTTATGGCTGGCTTGGGAGAAGAAGGGATCTCACTCCTCAGCTTCATCATATTCCCTGGAGGAAAGAACTTAGTCAAGAAAGCGTTCGATAGGTTCTCCCAAGTATTGAAGGTGTTCGGGTCCTTTCCCCTAAGCCATTGCTTGGCTTTATCCCGCAGAGAGAAGGGGAATGGCTTCAGTCGGATAGCTTCAGTTGTGACATCATTAATCCTGAATGTGTCACACTTCTCGAGGAAGGAGCCCAGATGTTCAATAGGGCTCTCCATGGGTGCCCCAGAAAATTGATCCTGCTGGATCCACGTCACTAACGACGGTTTAAGCTCGAAACTTTGTGCCATAATAGCCAGTGGTTGGATGGAGGAGGTGGACCCGATGGATGGCATCGAGTATTCCAGCAGGGACTTCTGCGATGGGGTATTCTCCCACATGGCTGCAGACTCTTCTCTTCTTCTCTTCTATGCATTCAAACGCCTCACGGTGGTGTTGATCTCCGGATCTAAAGGAATCAAGTCGTCTAGACACCTTGTATTCATGCGCATGTAAAATCAACAAAAACTCGTGAAGCAAGTATGGGATAGAAACAGATAAAAACAGAAAACAAAGAATAGAAAAAATAAAAAGTGAAAAAGTAGAATGCGAAAATTATCGCGAGGTGACGACGTGAGCTAGACTCAAGGGTTCAAATGGTCCTAAAATTAACAAGCACGTTGCCTCCCCGACAACGGCGCCATAAAGCTTGACGTCTCCTAGTTTTTGAGCATAAAAGTGCAATAGGATTGGGTATACCAGATTTAAATATTTATACCGCAAGTGCATGGTGTTGTAGTGTGGCTTGGGGGTCGAACACAGGGAGGCGTGTGTTGTGCTTGTGTCAAAGAGGAACCGGTTCACCCTACGGTGAGCTAGCCCGAACGATCGATGGTTGTCACGGAAAATAGATACGAGGGATAAACAATATAAAAGGAAACCCAGGACTTCGGTTTCCACCCTATCATGTGTTCTCGCTATTACGACCTACGGATAGGAATACGATTAGATTTAGGGTTTAGTGGTGAGACGTTGCCTCTAAGAGTGATACCAGTGTCCCATGGGCCTGATATTTCGGTCGATGCCCAGGATGATACGCTGGACTACCCGGGTTCGATCGGTGGGCATTCCCATGTCCATTAACACCGACCGAATCCGAGAGCACTAAGCTCGCAATCATAACTCCCAACATCTCATCCTGTCGTCCCACGCGCTAGGATTCAATGTCTACACTAAGGGCGTAAGTTGTGGCTTGGGAGTCAACCGCCAAGTTTAATCCCCTTGGCCCGATGGTCAAAGGCGGTCTTTTTCCCGCCGATGACAATGAAACACCCTGTGTAACCATCTAAATTCCTAATTCCTATCGAAATCCTAGTCCTATGGACGCATTAGGGAGAACCCACGAAGGGGTTTCCACCAAAATCCCAAATTTGGGAACTACTCACAAATCATAGCTAAAAAGCAATCTAAATGAAACTCAACCGTAGAAATCATGATCAAGCGATTGAAATGAGGTAGTAGTAATGCTATAAAGATAGTATTAAAGTTTGAAAGCGATCAGAAGACTTACAAAATGCAATAAAATTCCAGCCGTCAACGTACAAGAAAAAGAGAGAAAAAATAACAACTCCCATTTTCAGAACCCTAGGGCAACTATATATACAATTCGACGTCACCCGATCGGTTGAAGCATCAACCGATTGGGTGAGCTGCTTGATGCTTCGGCTGTCGGCTTCAGGAGCTTCAACCGGGCGCTGAGGAGAGCGGGTGAAGTGAGCGGGTCGTCGATTGGAGAGATGCAGCATCAGATGAACCGATCAGTTTCGGTTGGAATTGTCCCCAAAAATACAGAGAACACTGACGATTTGGCACGATTAGCGAACTGGTCAGTTGAGCTCTCCGGGTCGTCGTTGGAAAAATCAGCTACAGATGATCCGATCGGGTGAGATGTCACCCGATCGGTTGGAATTCAGCTCCAAATGGCCGAGAGCTCTGTTGGATTGAACAGGTTGACAAACCAGTCAGTTGAGCTGCTCCTCACTCCAGCCTCCGTCCGGGTCGGACACGCGTGCATCACCCGATCGGTTGGCTGTGTCCAACCAATATGTTGAGGGCTGAAAATAGCAATCTTCGTCGTGTGACCCCCTAGATCGCGCATGACTCCTCCCATTGCTCCGGGGACTCATGATATCTTTGTTATATGTCCCATACGCTGGAAATCTCCTGTAAATACACAAAAATACAAAGAAGTGAAAGAAAACTAGAAATCACAAGAAAATGGATACGGGACAACGAAAAACAACGGAAAAACACAAAGAAGACGTGCATGAATATATAAAATATAAACACACGTCACATGGGCTGTTGAAATTGAAGACATAGTGCAAAACTAGGGATCTACTCCAGCTTCTGCGTTTTGCACGGGAGTGAGCAAAAGAAGTGGTAGCGATTGTATATTAGTAGAAAAGGGCTTAAAGGTAATTTAGTACAAAGGCGCCTTGAAATGGGCTTAAAGGGTGCAATGGTAATTGCACCAAAAGGTCAGATACTACCAAGATTGCCGATCGAATCCGACGGTATAGAGGGGTCGAGCGCAGGAATCCCACCTGAGCTTGAGCGCAGGCGCATTTTGTTCATATGTGTGTGTGTGTGTCATTTGGCAATAGAGGCTTAGCCTCATATACCAAGACATAAAAGTGGGAATGTGTAAGCCCCACATGGGCTTCATATACCAAGACACAAAAGTGGGAATGTGCAAGCCCCTCACATGGGCTTATACTTGTTGTACTGCCCACTTTTTTGTGTCTTGGTATATGAGGCTAAGGCTACATTGTCATATGATACCCATTATTCTCATGTGTGTGTGTTAATGGGGGTCAGATAGCCAAGGAGGGGATTTCCTCCTTAGCCACAATCCAGGCCGCCCATCGCCCATCATGGGGGTGTGGGCCCTACACCCTTGCATGGGGGTGTGGGTGACCTAGATTGTGGCCAAGGAGGAAATCCCCTCCTTGGCCACCTGATACTTATTTTTCACACACACACATCATTATATCAAGGATTCCACGCGTGTCAAGTTATACATGCATTGACTTTTTGTGAAAAAAATTTAGATTTATATCTTTCTATCCAATTTCTCGACATTGGCCTTAATGTAGGCGCGCGCACGCGTGCGCACACGCGCACGCACGCACGCACACACACACACACACACACACACACACACACACACACACACACACACACACACACACACACACACATCATTATATCAAGGATTCCACAAGTATCAAATTATATATGCATGCTTTTTGTGACAAATTTTCAAATTTATTTCTTTCAATCCAATTTCTCGATGTTGGCCTTGATGTAGGCCTAGAGTCTATTTTTATCGTAAGACTTCATTATAATATGCCTTTTATGATTATGTTCATAGTCTCTAGGATATACGTACTCGAAACAGCCTAGGTTATATTTTTCTTGCGGACCCACTTTATGCATGTATCATAGAAGTTTTAGTTGAGTATAATGACTAGTAATCTGATAGGATTTGGATAACAATATGCTTATTCCAGTACTGAGGAGTTGTGTTTGCTAGCTCGTTAATATTTAAAAAATAGAAAATAGAAAATATATATATGGAAAAAATATGTGAATAAGTATGCACTAGTCATAACCCGTGCCCGCAGGCACGGTTCATTTAAGATTTTCCCCTGTGAAATCTTTGTTCCCAAAAAATTATTTCCACAGCCAAAATTGCATGAAACAACAAATTAGCGTAAAAATATTTAGCGACACGGACGCCGTTGTCGCGAAACAACAAATTCGACGCGGGCACCTTCGACACAGAACAACAAATTCGACGCGGGCGCCTTCGACAAGAAAAAACATATTTGACGCGGGCGCCCTCGGCGCAAGACATTATTCTCATCTTAATTGCGTGCATTCGATCTACGGCATTAAGTGCAAGTTAAAGTTTTTTTCCAAATGCATTAATTGGGTGCACTCTGGTATTCCCAAAAATTTTCATTCCCCAAAAATTTTCATTTCCTCCAAAACTTTCATTTCTCCAGAAATGTTTTTCCCTCCAAACTTTTCATAAAATCTCATCTTATCTCAACCATTCATTCCTCAAAATTAAATCTCGACCGTCTTTCTATCAACCCCTTTGTCCTAGTCAGCCCTAGGATTCAAAAACAATTGTCGCATGTATAATAGATTATTCTTCCAGCTATGTTGAGTACCAGGTCCTCGTGCCTCAGGATGCATTGAGGATTTGCACCGAAAAGTCTAGCTTGGGTGAGTGCTTAAAATAAAAATTCATAGTTGGTTTAAGCTAGTAGGTCCGATGGGTCCTTCTTGATCCAATACCCTAAGGTTTTCTGACCTGAGAGTCATTAACTCAACGCTCCTTACACAAACCAATTAGGATTCCAGAAAAAGAGAGAGAGAGAGAGAGAGAGAGAGAGAGAGAGAGAGAGAGATGACATTATATATAAAAACATGAGTGAAGCTAGCAACCCCACAAATCAAGGAACGATAGCGTGTTGTGAGGGCCACTTGCTTGATAGATTCATATGCCATTACACGACACTAACTCTTCTTTTGATTATTGCATAACTTCGATTCCCATTTCAGTAACCGAATGTGGTATAGAGGAAATGTCTTAAGATTTGAACACGATTGTAGTTGTGTATATTATGTGTTAGGTTTTACGAGAAATGTTGCTCTAGGATATGTCTTGGTCGATAGAAAGAAGTTGAAGTGTTTATGATTTTCAAATCTGAAATTTTTACTTACCCGTGTATGTGATGCTTAATCTCTCGGAATTCTAAATATCATTCATTCATTGCATGCATATCTTTATTCTCTACTCTCTCTTTGTCTTCCTTGAGGACAAGGAAGAGTTTAGCTTGGGGGATTTTGATAGGTCTTTATTATACACATTTTTAGTGTGTGTTATTCATGCATTAACATAATATCCCACTTTCTATATCATTTCATCCTATTTCCATTTTTTTCACTCTTTGGGTGTTTCTATGTGTTTCAGTTTGAAATCTAGCTCTTTGGATCTATTTGGAGTCAAGAAGTGAAGAGACAAAGAGAGTCAAAGCTAAGGAATCAAAATAAAGAAGATTTGAAGAAAACTAGACCATACACATCATGTACATGTGCTTTTATCTGATCTTCCATCCTCTGGGGGCCTCCTTCAACTATAGCTTCAACACATCTACAAACCTCTTCAGATGACCTATCTGAATCAAGTGCTCAATATCATCCATTAGCTACCAATAGCCCATTGTATCATAACCGTGGTCTTGGTGATATTTGCAGAACCTATTTTCATTCTGCTTCTCAGGTCAGGTCTTCAACTTTTGGAAAGTCGGTAGAAATAGCCCTCATTTTGTGCATACACCATGACCTCCACCTACATAACCTTCAACTTATTAAATATATCCTCAGTCTTTCATGCCTTCCTTTTGTGCTCATATCGCACATCATCTGGTCTAGTCAGTCCTTCCACTTATCTCCTTCAGTTGAGCTTCTTTTTCATCATCTATGGAAAGCTTAGATGTGTTGTTGTTATATGTAACGAGAGATTCTTCAGACATCATATATTATTCGTCCCCCATCAAAATTTGATCGGGTTGCACAAAGGCTTATAGTCAATGAGTTTGTTAGATCTTCATTCTATACTCCATCGTCGCCTTGTCATTGAAATTCTCAACATTTAGCTTTTTAGTATTGAAATACTGCATTAAGTGTCTGAGTGTCTCTACCTCCTTCTACATCAGCATACATAGATGGTCCTATCTTCTATTTCTTCAACTCCTTACCAAGACCTATTGACAGAACGCTTGGAATGGGCTATTGAAAGACCCAATTGATTGGTAAGGGATAACATTATACTAGTCTTTTATTATGTTTCTCAATATGGTTTGGAATGTTCGATAGAAGAGAAAATCATCGGCCTCTTGGATCTCCATAACCCCTTTATAATCTTGAACACGTTCTTAGTGGTCACTCTTGCCATCATATTTATCTAAGTCATGCACCTTGAACCTTTGAGTCTGAGGTATCAAGGTGATCCTTTTCTTTAACATGATCTACTCCTAAAAAGCTGGAGGATGGAGATCAGTGCCAGTTAGCGGAACCTTTATCTTTGTCGCACTTTAGCATGCATTGGAAGTACTAGAAGAATCACCCTTGACATTATCATGGTTGCTGGGGAGCTTTATATGAATGAATTATCCCACCAAGCTCTCTTCTAATAGCTCTTATGTGGCGTGATGCAAGGAACCATACTCCCTATGTACTGGCTCCATTTACAATAGTCTCTTGCCCATCACATATCATTATCAGCATCATCTTCCAATACAAGGGATATCCTCAGCTCTCAATCCCTGGGACCAAGTGCTACCGAGGTGAAGAACCTGAATTGTCCCTATGAGAGCCTTTACTGGGGCAAAAGGTTGGTTTTTGTGGCTGCTAGGATAGAGGAAAGATGAGTTACCATGCAGTTATGGGTAGAGTCGGTGGGAACTCAGCCTCTGATCTGCCCTAACAGGTCAAGAGGGTTTATTTCTTTTGATATGGTAAAGGTGGTGTGGGATTGCGTTAAGGTGGTATGGGATTGCAAATTGGGTGGAGGTTGCATCCCTGCTATTCTCTAGACTACATCCATCAGCGATTAGATGGTATTGTTAACCTTAGAAATGAACGCTTGGAGTTACTCCTATGTCACAAGGTGTGGCTCATGTGCTCGTGGCTTTAAAGTTTGGCCAGTCACGGTCGAGCTGATGATGGTCACTCATGCCTCCACTTACCTCTTAGGTCCTTATCAGTTGTACAAATCATAACCACGTGGATAAGGATATGTGGATGCTAAATTGATTTCCACATATAACACCACTTATTTTCTAGTGTTTACAATGGAATTTTGGATTAATGATGAAGAGGACAAGACGTGGGAGGATCCGTCAACCCTAGCTTAGGTCTATTCCTATGATGGTGATGTTGGATCTATATTCAGCAACTTAGCTCATAGTATTGGATCCTGTCAAAACAAGGACGTTAGGATCGAATAATAAAGTAGAGACTTACGCTTGCGTACGCGGCACCGTAATCTCTGAACTTCGCCCTTGGATTCGCCACAACGGTCAGTACTTCGTCACGGAGGATCGAAGCAGCGTTTCACCGCCTAAATCTCTATTTAGAAGAGGATTTTAATGGAAGGGAGAAGAAGAACACAAGTTGCCTTATGCAAACTTATGGCATGGTAAGATTAGTGTAAATGCCTTACCCTTGGGTCCTATTTATAGGCTTTAGGGGTAGTTATTTGATCGGTCCATATTTTACACCTTTTTCTGCATATTTGCATGCCATTTCGGTTGCTCATATTGCGATTTTCACGATTATTCGATGATATTGTGTTACTTTTCACTATTTCTTGTTTTTGTCGGATTACAGGAAATATGAGCAATTGGGAGCAAAAATGAGCATAAAGGACTTGCACGCATAACGGAGCATCGCTCATGGACTTATTGAGGACCTATCAGCGATAGAAGACGAGTGGAAGAAGAAAGAACGTCGTAGGAGCGACGAGGAAACGAAATGATGAAGATTGGGCATTTTCAGCATGCCACTCGGCCGAGTGAAGGAGTCACTCGGCCGAGCAAAGAAGCCCGCTCGACCAGCCAGATCGGACATGCAATTACTTGAAGATTAGCGTGCACTCGACTGAGTGAAGACATCCCACTCGTCCGAATATGGAGACACCACTCGCCCGAGTGGCACACGAACGACAGCATCCAAAAGACCAGACTTACTGTAATCCGTCAGTCGACTACGAGCTCCGACTCGGCCGAGTACCAAAATCCCCTCGACCGAGTGACATTTGCCGCTCGGCCGAGCGACGCCGAGGACACGCAGCGCTCAGATTTTTAGATAGCCTCCCAATATTTTGAAATCTGCTATCATTCCAGCAATTAAAGTATTTTTTTCATATTTTTTATGGATAGTAGACTTTATGACGATTCCAACGCCGCCAAGAACGCGCAAATCAGAGGTCAGATGAAATCTGGAGAATTTCTGCAAGTTGATGCTGCAGTGCTGGAATTTCCACTCGGCCGGGTCACATGTTCCACTCGGCCGAGTGCGGCCTGGGCCCAGATTTTAAGTTGCGGTTTGGGCTGTTTTTGGGCACGAATTTGAGGGGTTTTCTAGGGTTATTTGCTAGGGTTTTGGGAGACTATATAAGGGTTTTGTAGCCACCATTAGAGGGGGTTCCCATTATGTTTTCGTAGAGTTATTTTGAGAGGTTAGGCCATGCCCTAGGCCCCCTCTTGGATCAAAAAGCTTGTATTTGGATTAGAATTCTTCATTAAAGCTAAGTATTTCTATTCTTATTATTTGAATCTTTGATTTGCTATCTTTTATATGCAAGCAATGGTTTTTATTGATTCCTATATCGTTATTGCTATGCTTGAGTAGATTTGATTGTTTTAGGGCATGGGGATGAACCCTATGGATCTAATTTCATATTTGTGATGAATGAATCTCTAAATTGCTAGAATTGCTAGGAGGTTAGGTTGTGATTGATTTATTACGGATAGCTAGGAATTTCCATCGATTTGGGGTTTGCAAGAGATTGGATTCTAATCGATGGGAAGGCCTAGATATTCGATTTAGATTTACAATTGGATTTCTCTGTATTTGGTTTGCAAGAGATTGGACCAAAGCTAGGATTTTTAATTGTAAATCTATACCAATATTCGTTTGCAAGAGATTGGACGAATACGAACTATCACAACCTAGGTCGTGACTCGAGTTTGCACGAGAGTGGGCTCGAGGGGCGATTGAACGATGATGTCGATCCTAATGCTAGCGGATTAGGCTAGGGTTTGCAAGAGATTGGGCCCTATCCTAGGGTTGCTATAGACCGGTAATAGCGTGAGAGCGTGAGCTTGGTTTTCTATTCAGTTACGACTAGTTCACCTCAACACAAGCCTAGTAATATTGAGATTCACTATTTACAATGATGTATGACGATCCGTAGTGGGGATTCCCTAGCTCTAGACTCTTTTATTATATTGTATTTTAATCGATACTTGACCCACATCTTTATCATCGACACCGACATCCATCACCATTGTCATTACTTCATACCATAACCATCTCCACCAATAAAACATTCGTAGTCGAACCAACCTAGGATAGATTGGAGCCAACACCACCTCCTCGTGTTTGATACCCGATCACCACTTTGCCATGCGCTTGCGGTAAAACTACAATCGTTCTCCGGGTGTATATCCAGGGCCGATCATTATTGTAGGAAATAACTAAATATAAGCTTATTAGCCTATATTAGCACATTTACTTATCCTCTTCTTCATTCACTTATCAAGTGCCTTTATGCACTTATAAAGTGGCTTTTTCCACTTATCGAGTGGTCCTTTTCACACGAGAAAAGGTTCCCTTCGTGCACGCTTTCGTGCACGCGACATCTGAGGTCCGTATACCCTCATACATCCCCTCATGGGTGTATTCATGTCGCCATATCCAACATCTCCCACTCACACTTGAGGGGATTGTAAGGAAACATCTTTTCCTTTAACTCTTCTGTTTATCATACCGAGAAATAGGCCGTGTGACCGTCATGCGCATAGAGTCCGCTGTTGTGCACTTGTTAGAGATACACAACACCCCTCGAGGTGCAAAGTTGAGTAGATCAACGCATGTTTTACCCTAGATTATTTCTTCACATTTCTTATACTTTATATTCAACAATTGAATCCCATCTGGATTACAATTGGCTGGCCAGCTTTGAATCTCTAAAGTCCAAATGTGAATATGAAATTAATCTTTCTCTTCTTGCGATCCTTTCGATCTTGACTTGACTTGCTTTTCTAACATGCCCCGCCGGACAGAATTGACCATAGTCCATAAGCAACATGCTAAGATAGCAATCACCCAGTCAAATCTAAAGGAACCAATTAGATTCCATAAGGGTAATGAGTTAAGACCCATGTGGTCTTTGGGTCTCACATAATAGTAAACACAATTACTATTCTAACCCAATGGTCAAAATGCATACGTAGTATGAATACATATTACAACATCACTCCTTTCCTAGGGAGCGTATGTCTTAATGATGTTGTAAGGATGATGATCAGACACCACAATGTCTGACTTTGAGTCCCTTTTACTACTCAAATAATCTTCTGGACCCACATCCTGCATAAGACAGATAGGATTTAAGAATCCTCTTAGATCTTTTGTAAGCATCCATATGATGCAGATCTTTCATACGACCATTTTGTTTAAGTCATGACTCTAAATCATCCGTCTGATGATTTTGACTTTAAACAGGTCTCATCTTTATTTTATCCGTCTGATATAATAAAGGCGGTTGCTCATGTGAGAGAGCCAACCTCAATCTGTCCGACATACTAGAAAATATAGCTGAGATTTTAAAATGTACACAAACATTTTCTAGAAATTCATATGCAATGTTGAAAAAGAACTTATTCTTTTATTAAATTTGATCTTTTACAGACATGGGAATTTAAATTTGTACAACTCAGCTCTTACGCAATCCTTGAGATGATAAGTGTTTGTAAAACACATCTCTGGGGATCGCCATCGTAAGCGGATCCGCTATCATCTCATGCGTAGATATGTACCTTATGTCTACCTTCTTGGTCTTATCATAGTCTTTTGCAAATTTGTAGCGGATATCTATGTGTTTGGTCTTACAATGGAATTTTGGATCTTTGACATATGCTATAGATGCTTGACTGTCACTGTGTATTGGTACAGCACCTGAGTCACTTGCATCAATTAACCTGTCTAAGAACTTCCTAAGCCAAACAGCCTCTTGGACTGCCATGCTAAATGCTACAAACTCGGCTTCCATAGTTGAAAGTGCGATGCAGGATTGTTTCTTGCTACTCCAGGATATTGCACCAGATCCGAGTAGAATTACATATCCTGAGGTCGATCGTCGCTCATCGAGATCACCCGCCCAATCAGCATCAGTGTAGCCTTCGAGCCTCAAGGCATCTCCTTGATAGCATAAAGCATAGTCCGTAGTTCCTTTAAGATACCGCATTATCCTTTTAACCGCTTTCCAGTGTACTTGCCCTGGATTGGATTAGTAACGACTTACCATTCCAACGGTAAAGCAGATGTCCGGTCTTGTACACATCATAGCGTACATAAGACTACCAACTGCACTGGAATATGGAACTTTTTCCATAATTTCCTTTTCCTTTTGGTTCTTTGGACACGATTTCAGACATAAATTATCGCATTTGCTTATAGGAGTATCAATGGACTTGCAGTCCTGCATATTAAAACGTTCTAAAACCTTCTTTATATAAGTCTCTTGTGAAAGAGAAAGAAGTTTCTTCGAACGATTCCTTGAAATCTTAACTCCAAGGATATATG
The DNA here is from genome assembly GCA_030789695.1 of Scilla litardierei. Lineage (NCBI taxonomy): Eukaryota > Viridiplantae > Streptophyta > Magnoliopsida > Asparagales > Asparagaceae > Scilla > Scilla litardierei. The sequence continues at coordinate 25,893,727 of CM061136.1, forward strand.
CGGCTTCTCCCATGTCTTTCATCTCAAAAACTGATGAAAGCCAAGCCTTGATATCCATCACAAAGCCCTTGTCATTTCCGGCTATTAAAATGTCATCTACATATAGAGACATAATAACGTACTTGCTCTTAATCCTCTTGATATATACACAGTTATCTTCATCAAGCATGGAAAAACCATTTGATAAGACAACTTCTTGAAATCATATATACCATTGCCTCGAGGATTGTTTAAGACCATATATGGACTTACGAAGTTTACAAACCTTATGTTCGTTTCCTTCTTTTACAAACCATGTTGGTTGTTCCATATAGATCTCCTCATCCAATTCTCCATTGAGAAAGGCTGTCTTTACATCCATCTGATGTAATTCGAGGTCTAAGCAAGCTACCATAGCCAGAATCAGGCGAATCGAGGTAAAAAGAACAACAGGTGAGAAGGTCTCTTCGTAATCTATCCCTTCCTATTGCGTAAAACCTTTCGTGACAAGGCGAGCTTTATATCTGTCTATAGAGCCATCAGCCTTATGCTTGATCTTGAGAACCCATTTGTTCCCAATATCTCTACGTCCTCTGGGTAAGTCAACTAAGTCCCAGACTTGGTTAACTTTCATGGATTCCAACTCCTCCTTCATCGCTTCCATCCATTTGTCTTTCGCAGTGCATGATACGGCCTGTTTAAAAGTAGCAGGCTCGTCATCATCTTGTAGTAAAGTCATAAAGGTTTGCGGAAATTCATCCTCAAATCTTAGAGGAGCCAACCTTGTACGACTACTACGTCGTATTTGAGATTCTTCAAGTCCTTGTTGACTCGAATTTGGATCAATTCTAATATCACTCCCACTTGGAATGTCGTTAGAAATGCTCCCATTTGGATCATTATTCCCGTATGGAATAAGATTCGCGTCATTCGTATCATCCATTGGTGAAGTTTGAAACGTATTTTCGTCTTCACCAAGAATTCTCCCACTCGAATGAGGTAATCCTTCTTGATCATTAATCTCAAATAGAGATAAGTCCTGACTTATCTCGCCCTGTCTTGGAAACTCGTTTTCCAAGAAAGTGACATCCCTCGACTCAAATTCAATTAGACCTCCATTGTCTTCCTGACCAATGAAAACATAACCTTTGGAGTTTGCTGTGTATCGTATAAAGATACATTTTCTTCCCCGTGGCCCGAGTTTGCCATACTTATGGGAGGAAATATGTGCGTAGGATGCACATCCCCATGGTTTTAAAATGTTTAAGTCAGGAGACCTTTGGTTCCACAACTCATAAGGAGTGGAGCTAACTGATTTCGAGGGTACGCGGTTTAAGATGAAAGCGGCCGTCAATAATGCATCACCCCAAAAGGTGATTGGCAAGTTAGCTTGTGCCATCATTGAACGGACCATTTCCATTAAAGTCCTATTCCTCCTTTCTGCAACACCATTTTGTTGCGGAGTATAAGGCATAGGTACCTGATGAACTATGCCTTTTTCATCACAAAGTTCCTTAAAACTTGCCGATTGATATTCACCGCCTCTATCGGTTCGCAAGACCTTAATCTTGCGATCTAATTGATTTTCTACCAAACTCATATAGTTTTTAAAGCAGGTTAATGCTTCACTTTTGTGGGATATCAAATAGATATGTCCGAATAGGGTAAAGTCATCAATAAAAGTGATGAAATAGGACTTCCCGCGTCTTGTCTTGACATTCATCGGACCACATATGTCCGAATGGATGAGCTGTAATGGAACCTCAGCCCTAGTGCCGGTTCCAAACGGCTTGCGACAAGATTTCCCTACAAGGCAATGTTCGCAGGTTGACATATCAACCTTTGAAACATTGGATAGAAGGCCACGTTTGGCAAGTCTATCCATACGTGTTGGTCCAATGTGACCAAACCTTGCATGCCAACAAATTATATCTTACTCATAAGTCGAAGAATTTGCAACAAGGAAATTTTCATTACAAAATGAGGAGTCATACATTGTATTTAATACAATAAATCCTTTAAATACATACCCAGAACCAATTAGAGTTTTATTACAAGACAAGTCCACTTTACAATTATGAAAAAACCAGCTATAACCAAGACCCATTAACACGACCACAGATATAATATTCCTTCGAATATCCGGAGCGAAGAGAACATCATGAAGTAGGATAGTGCGGCCGTTGTCCAAGACGAGCTTGCAAGTCCCAACGCCTTTCACTTCAACACGTGTGTTGTTTCCTACATAGATCCACTTCGTTCCTTGGGGTATCCAATGATACTCCACGAAGGACCGTCTGTCCCTTGCTATGTGGTCGGTGGCACCTGAATCAATTATCCAAAAAGGATTAGATTCTACAAGAAATATTGAACTAGAAACACATATGTAACTAGTGTTACAAGTTACCTTGTCACCTCCATCCGTACAAGAACGGGCATAGTGACCTAACTTGTTGCACTTGAAGCACTTGATCCTCTTCAAGTCTTTCTTCTTGTGCCATTTCTTGTTCCCACCCTTGTGTTTGGGTTTCTTGGTAGACTCAGGTTGCTTATTACGTTCGTTAGTAAACTTCGAACGATTTTTCTGTTTCTTTTCCCCGTGTGAGAAACTAGCAACCATGTGCACTTCTACACTTGGTTTGGCAACCGCAAGCCGCTCTTCCTCTAACTCGAGGTGCTTAGAAACATCGCTGAAGTTCTTGATGCTCTCATTATGAGTGAGATGCATCTTCATTTGGTCCCACCCATTTGGTAGTGAACGTATGACTGCTTGGATTTGTTGCTCATCAGTGAGCACATGACCTGCATCCTTTAACTCTGAGATTAGATTCGCCATATGTCGCAGATGTTTCCCCATGGAATGATCTGGACGTTTCTTGTATGAATCAAATCTTATAGTTAAAGAACGAAGTTTGGACACCGATGTGCCACCAAACTTCTCCTCAATCTTGGACCATATGTCCATGGCTAGGTCATGCTCTCGGAAGATGCGCATTATGTCATCGGCCATACTGGACAATAACGTAATGCGAGCTATCTTGTTCTTCCGAGACCAAGCATCAAAAGCTTCCTTGTCTCGTCTATGTTGGGCCGTAGTGCCCAACTCGGGTTCAATCATTTTGTTCTTCAGAGTTTCGAGCACGTCTTGCTCCTCTAGAACATATTGTATCTTGATGGACCATAGTTTGTAATTATCACCGTTGAGTTTTTCACCTTTGTTTAACTCAGCGACTATGTTTTTAGCGACAGAAGACATTTTAGCTTTAAAATGCTGCAAAAGACATAAAAAGAAGGTTCGATCAAAAATCATTGCATAAATTTCATATACATAGTCATCATATTGTTACATTTTCATGATTTATTAGTCTCGGCCAGCGGACCGACCAGGGAAATGGCTAGTCCATGGTTCACTACCCACAGACTGAGCTGAGGTGTCCCACAAACTAGTCCAAAAGACCACTGGTCGAATCGTGATCCATTGAGATACTGAATCAATCGAATGTGAAATTTCAGACTAGTTTAATATCACTCCCACTTGGAAAAAAAATCCCACTTGGAATGATATTAATATATTTGATAAGTTACTTTCGAAAAATATTGAAGATGTTGCTCTAGAATCGGAAAGGTCTCTACAATTTCAATCACCATCTAGAACAACTTTCAATATTTCCCCCTCACTTATCAAACGAGAGTACTCTTATAGTACTTTACAGCGGAAAAGCGTTTTTTTGAAAAAAAAACGTATTTTGAAAACGTATTTTTCAAACATATTTTGCAACGTATTTTGCAGTATTTTGAAAACGTATTTTTCAAACGCATTTTGCAAACGTATTTTGCAGTGCCTACACCCCATTACAGGGTGACATAGCCAAAATATTTCGACAATTCCCCGGCCATTGCCGGGGTCGTGTCGTGGCCATGCCAAGGTCGAATTCTTCTTCATTCCGAAGTGAGAGTTGCCATCGCAACTTGGCCAAGGCCGAACACCCTTTGAGAGGAGTTTTCTGCAAGCCACCGCCATCGGCTCCCGTATGGATCCAAGCGCTTCCCCCCTACAGGAGAAGTTTGTCACAGACAACTGCCGTCGCTCCGTAGAGACCGGCCATGCAAATCACCCCCTCCCGGTCATGCAAGCCCCCCCATGAAAAATAGGGCCAACCAGGGCTTGGCCCTGGCCGAGGCCAAGGGCCGACAATGACAGTGGCCCTGGCCTCTGCCAGGCCCGGCCGTGGCCTTGGCAGCGGCCAGGGCCAGCCAGGGCGCCGGCCCTGGCCTCTGCGAGGGCCGGCCAGGCCCTGGCCTGAGGCCAGGGCACCGGCCCTGGCCTCTGCCAGGGCCGGCAGGGCCCTGGCCTAGCCCTGGCTCCCGGCCAGGCCCTGGCCTGGCTGCGGCCAGGGCCCCCTGGCCCTGGCCGGCCATGGCCTGGCCATGGCCCTTTGGCCTTGGCCGGCCATGGCCCATATGGCCATGGCCGGCCACCCCCTTGCATGGGGTTGGCCGCACACCCCCACCGGAGGGGTGGCTGTGGTTGTTATTGGCCATAGCCAACCCCCTCCGCATGGGGAGGGGGGATGCATTGCCTCCATAGCCCATGTGGCCATGGTGATCATGCACCAAAAATGTCATCTTCTCCGTTGAGGATAACCACCATCGTCTTCTCCGATGAAGCACCCGTTCGTCGAGAAAACGGTTTTGCTTCAATGGCCGTGTGCCAAAAAATGAAGAGAACGCATTTTCAAGGCCGCAAACTTCACGCTCTACATGAAGAGAGTTCACATTCTCAATTGAATGGAGACTCAGCATCCATGAGGAGCGCGAGTTTGGCGAGATGAACGGTAAGTTCTTCCCGTCACGGAGAGTTCCTGCCATATCCGTAATGGCAGAAGACCCTAACATGAAAAGAACAACTATTGTGATTCTCTCCGTCATGATGCGTTCCTACCATATCCATAATGGAAGGAGACTCATTCGTGAAAGAGACAACGCCTCGTTCATCGGTGAGACCGGGGCGACGGTTAGACCGGGGCGAACCCGTATGGCTCTGATGCCAATGTTGGATCCTGTCAAAACAAGGACGTTCGGATCGAATAATAAAGTAGAGACTTATGCTTGCGTACGTGGCACCGTAATCTCTGAACTTCGCCCTCGGATTCGCCACAACGGTCAGTACTTCGTCACGGAGGATCGAAGCAGCGTTTCACCGCCTAAATCTCTATTTAGAAGAGGATTGTAATGGAAGGGAGAAGAAGAACACAAGTTGCCTTATGCAAACTTATGGCATGGTAAGATTAGTGTAAATGCCTTACCCTTGGGTCCTATTTATAGGCTTTAGGGGTAGTTATTGTAGGAAATAACTAAATATAAGCTTATTTGCCTATATTAGCACATTTACTTATCATCTTCTTCATTCACTTATCAAGTGCCTTTATGCACTTATAAAGTGGCTTTTTCCACTTATCGAGTGGTCCTTTTCACACGAGATAAGGTTCCCTTCATGCACGCTTTTGTGCACACGACATCTGAGGTCCGTATACCCTCATACATCCCCTCATGGGTGTATTCATGTTGCCCATATCCAACACATAGCTCATGCTTTTAGGAAGCTGAGCTCTTGTTGAAGTTGGTTTTTTGAAGAGGGTTGGGCAATGCCTTATGTCAATCTAAAATTTCTAACTTGAAGCACTTAATAGCTCGTCACTGGAGTAAGGCTAGGGTCCATTCAAATCCCCCTTGATGCATAAGTTACACGAGATAAAAGTTAGACCCTATGTAATTATAACCAGCCTGTTGAGAGACTAACCTCTAATTCTTTGGAGCTATAACGATCGGCAAAGTAGGCGAGATGAAAACTTATCTCCATTGAGGGATTGAGATTCACTTACTTCTCTCTATAATGGGAGTGGTGTATTTATAAGGATAGATGGATGTAGACTTGTAACTTCGGACCTAACGTGACTACTCTCATCGGATGGGTTACCCAATTGGCAAACTTCACTTGGGCCGGTCTACGGCCTCGTATGTTGTGCCCTTGGGTGTGTCTAGGAGTGCTACCTTTGAAGGATATTACCGGGCTTTTGAGCCATGTCTATGGCCCAAATCTGAAGAAGTTTGGGATGGTCCTAAGTCGCTCGTGTGGGTGTACAGAAGAGACATAAAATATGTTCAACAATTTATAGCCAAATTACTTAGTTAACCATGTTTAGAATTATGTCTAAAGTTTTTTAACTAGAGAAAAGGAATTGTGTTGTGAATGGATATTACTGAGTTGGTTATGATCACGGTGTATCTTATGGATAAGACTGTATCTATTGTATCTTATCTCTGTACACTCCTTCTCTACTATAAATAAAGAGCTGGGGTTCCTCCCCCAGATGATGATTCATAACACGTTAACAGCACGAGTCTCTAAATAGAAATTCCATGCAAAAATATCGATTGTTGCGAAAGTGAAGGAAAGGCAGGAGATCCACGCGCACAGCGTCATCTACCTCAAACGGGTGTCGTCATCCACGCGTAGGCTTCGTTCACCGTCACTAGATCTGGATGATGGATCTAGATGTATTTCTCGCTAAAAATGTAATTTTTATCATGCGTAAGATAGTTTTCTCCATAAATCGCGCAAGCTCGGAGTGTAAATAGGGCTAATCGTCTAAACCGACGATTTTTATCGTCTAAAATCATGTTTTTAACATGTTTTTAGTCTGTAATAAAGTAAAAAAAAGGTTTTTATCCTCCCACGGTGTAACGGCCTGTATTTTTAGACGTGTGTAGCATCGTGCGTACCAGTATTTTACTTCTGTCATCCGGATAATATTTTTTTGTCTGTACGTTCTCTGCTACGTGTCGACGCGAGCGCGTCTCTGATTTCGTTTTTACAGTGTCACCATTAATTGACTGTCAAGTTTAACCGATCACTTTAACTTAATTATCTCGCTAATCGCAACCTCCTAATCACTTTCATTATTTACTAATTACTTTACTTATTTTTGATTGGGTTACTAATTTCCTTATTTTAATAATTACTTTAATTCAATTATTTTACCATTCACATTTATTTTACTAATCACTTTAATTTTAATTACCTTGCAATTACAATTTACTTATCGTTTTAAATTTCACTAATTACTCTGATTAGTTTACTAATTACATTTCAATTTCCTTAATTACTTAATTACCCTATTCTCTTACATATCACTACAAACAACAAACACGTTTGATAAAACTAGGTTCCTTCCCCCTAAAACAATTAGTCAAGATTTCTCTTTCAAAATAACACACACACACACACACACACACACACACACACACACACACACACACACACACGTTTCTGCAATTTGTCAAAGGATTACATTAAAGTCTGTCGAAATCGCAAACCTAATCTTGACAAATATGTATCTTTGTTCCCTGCTAAACACTTTTTAAGGACGTCTTCTCCAACCAAAAATTCTGCAACCCGATTTCACCAAACCAACCAGAAACAATTTCAGCTTCCCCAAAATCAGCTTCAATCAAACAAATCTCAGAAATCTCAACAACATCAGATTCATCAAATTTCAGCAAGCAAGCCATCAAATCAGCCCCCCAAACTTCAACAACCCAAATCTCCCATCAATTTTAGCCCGCAAAACAGATCTTCCCCAAATCAATACAAATTCTCCGGACAATTTCCTCCCAAATCTTCTTCCCAAACCAAAAACCCCAAGCTGATTTTGATACCAGAAACCAAGAACAAGAATAGAAATCTTGAAACAAATTTCAAAATTTTACAAATTATACCCAAATCAAACATCTCCTTTTTCCTCTTCTTCTTCCTCCTCCTCTTCCCATGGCCACATCACCCACCACCTTGCGCCCTCCACCCACTGCCGGGGGTTGCGCTCGCTGCCTGAAGAGCAGCCTCCCAGCTGAACGCTGATCGCTCCAAAATGCAACCCAAGAGAACGACCAAAAAACTTGGTCGGCCCCGGATATACACCCAGAGAACGATTGTAGTTTTACCGCAAGCGCACGGTGTAGCGGCGAGCGGGTATCGAACACAGGGAGGACGTATGACAGTTCCTTCTCCGAACAACCTGGCTATAGGAACAGAAAATAGGGAATTTGCCTTTCGGTGATCCTGTCACAATCGTCAGACAAAGTATGGAGATATAAAATCAAATAGAGATGCCTAGGGAATAGGGAATCCCCGCTACTCACCGTATCTCGTCAATGTGATTCATTGGTATCATAATTGCTAGAGCGGAATTTCGGATGAACTAGTTGCAACTGAATGTAAAACCTAGCTCACGCTCTCGCGCTGTTGCCGGTCTATAGCTAACCTAGGTTTGGGTCCAATCTCTTGCAAACCCTAGCCTAGGCAAGCTAGCATTAGGATCAACATCATCGTTCAATCGCATCCCGAGCCCACTCTCGTGCAAACTCGAGGTGCGACCTAGGTTGGGATAGTTCCTACCCGTCCAATCTCTTGCAAACGGGTATCGGTACGGAATTGCAACCGAGAACCCTAGTATCGGTCCAATCTCTTGCAACCCGATACTATGGAAACTCGATTTCAACCCAATTCGGATTTCTAGGGTTTCCTATCGAATTGGGATCCAATCTCTTGCAAATCCCAATCGATATGAACACCTAGCTATCCGTAATATATCGATCCCAAACTAACCCTAATAGCAATTCTAGCAATAGTTCTACCAAATCATCACAAATCGGAAATTGGGCTCGTAGGGTTCATCCCCATGCCCCAAGACGTTAGGACTACTCACAAATCATATCACAAATGCAAAAGTAATCAATTGAAATAGCAATAGAATTCATGGCAATATTCAAATAAGCAATAAAAATGAGATTTTTAATGAAGAGGGAGACAAACCAATTTAGTTCTCCAAGAATCCAACAAAAATAAACTTTTCTCTCCGCTCCAATCACAAGAATCAAAAGATAAAAAGTTTAATCTAAAAAGCTGCAAAAAGCAAGGGAAAAAGCTCTCTAACCTAGGTTAAAAACTGGGGTTAAATACCCCCCAAAATCGCCCAAAAAACTGTGACAAAATTGCCCCTGCGCAGCCTGAAAATCGCAATTTACGCTACAGGCAGCGCGGCTCACTCGGCCGAGTGACAAAAGTCGCTCGGCCGAGTGAGAGACCCTGAGAATTTCCAGTAAGTCTGGGGTCTTGGGGGTCTTCACTTCGGGAGTCGCTCGACCGAGTGAGTTGTCGTCACTCGGCCGATGGGCTTCTCTTCACTCGGGCGGTCGGCAATTGCCACTCGGCCGAGTGGGTCTTCTGATGCTCAGACTGACGAAAAACAGTAAGTTGGGAGTTTTTGATGGGCGTCGTCTGAGTGCCACTCGGGCGGACGGAGTTTCGTCACTCGGCCGATGTGGCTTCTGATGCTCGGCCGAGTGCACACTTGGAGCGTGTCCGATCTGGCCGGCCGAGCGGGGTCTCGCTGGTCGGCCGAGTGACTCCTTCACTCGGCCGAGTGAGACACCAAAAATGCCCATTCTGAGTGTTTTTGCCTCCGCGTCGCTCCTACGACGTTCTTTCTTCTTCCGCTCCTCTCCAATAGCAAAATACCCCTCGGGGAGGTCGTCGGTGACACTCTGGAGTAGGTGTATCTCGGAATCACTCCAAATCGCTCCAAATCTCCTGAAATACGACAAAAACAACAAATCGTGAAAAGTATCGCAATATTGTCGATAAATCGTGAAAAACGTGATTTGAGCGATCTAAATGGCATGCAATCATGCGGAAAAAAAGGTGTAAAATACGGAGTGATCAAACGCGCGCGCACGTTTTGCATGCCGTCGCCTGGCCGACGGTCACGCCGGAGCCACCGCCTGGCCGACGGCCACCGCCCAGTCGCCGGTCATCCGCCCGCCCTCCTTCCGTCGTCGCGCAGGTGAAAGCCATCCTTCCTTTTTGATTTTGCAGGAGGACCTCTTGGTGCTGCAACTTAGTTTTTAAAAAAAATCAAAAGAACTGAACTAAGAAGACAGAGAGGAAGAGAGAGTGTTAGAGAGAACACATGAAGATAAGATTTAGCCTTGTTGATAAAAGGAGGGAGTCAGAGAGTTAATAAAATGGGTGGGAGGTTGAATAAATAAAAAACAAATAGATGATGAGTACAGCCTCAAGGGAAGAATAGGTGACAGGCTATGCTTTATTAATAAAGTAAGAGATGTGTTAATAAGATAAAATATTAGATAGGTTTTATAATATAAGCTGCAGTAGGTGAAGATTTAATATAACCTTACCCTCATGTTAACATTTCAATTAGCTTAGTAAAGTTAATTAGTGGGTTAATTGTTAGTTTAAATCCAAATGTAAAAATTGTTAGTATCATTCAATTTCAGCATGATAAGTGCCTATTAAATAATGTTAGGTTAATAATATTTGAATAAAATGAGGTGTATCATGTTAGTGTAACACAATATAAACATCACCCTAGTCAGAGAACCCGAGAAAATTAGACTGGCCCAATTTAGAGAGTGACCTGATATTTTACTTTCCTCACAATAAATCTAATTCATTGAATTGTTTAACCGAAACAGAGAACCAGCAGTACCGATATGTAGTTCCCGTCGAGACGAACCCAACGGCACCAAAATCAACAAAATCAGGCAAGTATACGATTTATAATGAATTTACGAAGTTGGATGTTAAATTAGTCTTTTGCATGTAAATGTTGCTCGTTACTCTCGTAACCATGGAAATTGTTGTATAAAGAAAACTGGTCATGTTATTTAATTGCTGCATGCCTTGAAATAATTAACTAGCGTGACTTTCGTGATGTCATTGAGTTGACAAATTCGTGCTTGTAATTCGTGAATTAGGCTGGCTCGTGTTCCATCACAAATTTTGGGTGGGGTAAGGGTTGAGCGGCTGCTAGGCATATGAACGAGTACTCTCTTCAAGGGCACCACCCGTAGGCGGTGGGTTAGCACCAATCACGGTAAGCCCCCGTGAGAAGAACGACTCACTCATCACGACCTAAAGGCGAGAACCCTATTATAGACATGAATGCTAACAATCGTGAAATGCTAACAAATCGTGAATGCTAACATGAAACTTGCAACTTGGATTTGTTATCTCAGTTATATTGACATGCTAAGGGACCAAAGAAAAGATTTACCTTACTTGTTGAACTGCTTAGAACTGCATGATAGAATGTCTTTTACTTTATTTCAGCATGTTTAATCTTGTTGTCGCTATCTCATTTAAACTATTAATGCCTCTTAAATTCAGTATAAATTTGTATACCTTGCCTTGGGTTTCTGACCTCTACTTGCAGACCCTTGCTGACATACATTCTTATTTTTGGATGCATGTCAGATCTCGAGCTTTAGCACCAGGAGGACTAGTTAAGATAGCTGAACCAGTGGACCAAGAACTGTCAAACTAGTGAACATTCCTTGCACTTCTTTTCGCTTGTTGTACAGGTCATAAGACCCACTCTTCTTTTCTCCATTTGTTGTAATTTCGTTGGGACGATTGAGATTGTAATATTGTTTTACTTATCTGTGTTGTTTTTGAGTAATGCAAGCAAGAACCTGCAGTTTTTAGACAGACGCTTATTGTGATAAGTCAATGGGAAAGAAAAGCAAAAGTACCTCCTCCTGACGTGCACAAGCGGGCCCGTTCACGTCCTCGCTCTCAAGTCTAATGGGAAGCGGGGCGTGACAGGTTTTAGTGGTGGCCCATGTAGGTCTCTGCCCATGCAAAATACTTCAAAACAGCATGGATAATATTACAATTTTGATTCTCAAACAACACTTTCCCTAGAATCTTCTACCCCGATCAACTTCATTAGAAGATTACAGTCCTAAGTTTCCTTATCCTTAGTCAACCAAATCAGTATATCCTTGATTTTTAACCTCCCTTCATTTTACATTTCACTTTTGATAACTTTTCACAAGTCAATTCCTACCCGTACTCACATTTCTAATCCTTGCTTTCAACCCACGTGATCTTCCTGACAGCCATCGTTATCCTTTGAATCACTTCCATTACTATACTGATTTTACTATCGATATCTCTTTTATGAAATTTCTCGCCCAGTTTAACTTCTTTAAAAAAAATCTTTTACATAGGCCTAATATTTTTTTCAACTGACTTAAAATTATTATTTGATTTTGAGTTTCCTTCGCTGAAAATTTTAGTCACTAAATTTTTAAAACCTACTTTACTTCCTAATTTACTTCCTACATATGGAGATCTTTATCTTTAAAATCTTTTGTTGATGGCACGCATATAAATGATAAGCTTCCTTCAATGGACCATGATACGGTCAATGTGCTTGGCTAAGTTTGTAGGATCACCCTAGCTAGACTTGGGATAAGTGATCCTGGCTTAGTCACTTCCCTGACCGTGTCCGCTGGACCGCAAGGACGTGATTCATGATTATGTATGGCATTACTATACTACAACAGATTTCAAAACAACCGACCATACACTAATTTTAAATATTTTTTTATGTTAAATAAAACTTCAACTATTTCAGTGTATTAGTTCTGTATTCATCGTATTTATACTTTAAAATTTTCGTACAAAAAATATATCTATCTCCATTTACGAAACAAACACTGCATCTCTACACCCATGACTCTTTCGTATTTTGCTTATCTATTATTTTAAACTTATACCACATACTCACTATCCTTATATACGTTAATAGGATATTATCATATTTTTACACATACCTCCCTTTCTCCCATTGAATTATTCATAACCATCTCTTTGCCACCTGATCAAAGCTAACCCTGGTCACGATTTGATATCACTGTCCTACAGACTGAGTCGAGATTACTCGAACGTGATAGAACGGTATAATAATGAGCGGTCTTAAATTACTACTGGATCAGTGTCTAGAAAGGAATGGGAAGGGGGTTGGTCAACCAAAGGACTTGTCATGCGGTCATAGAAGTGACATGTGCCTTCAAGCCCTGACTGCCTGGCTGGTTTGGGAATTAAGCTAGACTTCTTCTTATTAGGCCAGCCTACACTATTAGATAGTCAAGCGACGTTTGTTTCCCTCATGCTCACTCATTACTTATCCTTTTCAGTATTACTGCATCTACCTGGTTGTCTTATTATTGTCATTACATTGCATGTTGGTTAAAACATTGTTACTATCATATGACATGCCATCGTCATTACTTTTGCATTGCACAGTCACCTTTACCTTGTACATTACATGCACTTTACGTACCATACTTGAGCAGCCACCAGTACTTTCCGCTCGTATATGCATACCTGTTCTTACTCCTTGCACCTGTAAGATCATCTTTCTGATCAAGCTAACTTCATATCCTTGTCTCACCTGAAACCACTCATTGCAAGATTGATTTGTTACATCATACAACTCTGTATCATACACTATCCCTTGGTTACCACATTAGTACATCTATTTATTTATCACCACTTTAGTGAGATTAGTTTTAAATTTGCGTGATAACCTTTTCTTGAAAATGTTTACTTCTACCTTTCTTTCTATCATCAGCAGTGTTGAATTTTTGTTATGCATTATGTTGATAGAATGTTAGATATGATTATTATTATTAAGGGATTATAATTACGGATAGGAGCAGTTTAAGATGATGTAAGGTGTAGGTGTATTGATTGATTACTAGATGGTAGATAGAACATTCTGTTCAAGAGTTATATTTCACATTTGGATATACCCGTTCATAATAGCTTCAATAGAATTCCATACTATGAATAGTGCACAGAAAGATGAGTACATTACAGATTTGAAAATTTAGACGAGTAACGGATAACAATAAATATGAAGCTATAGTATGATCTAGGGTGATCATGAGAATGAGTAGAATATTTAACAAAGACTTCATTGTATGGATAGCGTGATGAAGACGTTGAAAATGATAGGATATGTTAATATGAATGGATAGTGGCGTAAATTGATGTAAGTCGCTTGAGATAAGATTCAATAAGAAATGATGAGATGTGATTTAATAATTTGTTAATTAGGGTGTTTAAACTTATAAGTTGTCACGATAAAGGATGAGTTGGGGGCATGATAAATGTTGGAGTTAGATGTTGTCACAACTATAGTACTACAAGTAACGTTATACAATGAGCAAGGGATGATACACTACGGATGGACAACCTATGAGAATATACAGTTTTTGAAAAACTGGGGATAGAGGATATTGTACACTAAAGACCCTAAGAAGATGTTACTGTCTTAATAGCAATGATGAGCGAAAGATTGAGGAAATTTATAAGAAATATTGGTTAAGGATATTTGATATTTTCCCTTCCGAGGTTGCCTTGTTTAGAGTATTAATTGTTTAAGACAAGAATTATGAGATAGAAATCAAAAAAAAAGAAAGAGAAAGTATTGGACCTGTATTTGAGTTCAGGATACATTCTAGTCGTAACATTATTCAGTGACGAGACGAGAAGTGATGATTTATTTTAGGAACACTTGTTTGAGGTTATGGGTTTAACAACCAGTGTGTTTAAATATTGGTGTTGCAGTTGGGAGTATTTTATTATTTTTCTCATCCTCATCCCTGCACATCTTGGATAGCCGTCCCTAGTCTTTTCACTTGCCCACAATGGTTAAGGTCATCAATGGTGCTTAGTCATCCGAACCTCTTTTCGAAACTCAGCCTTAAACCACATCACGTGTGTCATTTTCTTAACCGATATCGTTTCTTCGTCTCGAAGTATTTCAGGTCATAATTTACCACATAGAAATACGAGAGCACTATCCGTACTTGTTTCCTGCTAATTAGTTAATAGGAATTCCGAGGACGGAATTTTTCTTAAGGTGGGTAGAATGTAACGGCCTATATATTTAGACGTGTGTAGCATCGTGCGTACCAGTATTTTACTTCTGTCATTCGGATAATATTTTTTTGTCCGTACGTTCTCTGCTACGTGTCGACGCGAGCGCGTCTCCGATTTCGTTTTTATAGTGTCACCATTAATTGACTGTCAAGTTTAACCGATCACTTTAACTTAATTATCTCGCTAATCACAACTTCATAATCACTTTCATTATTTACTAATTACTTTACTTATTTTTGATTAGGTTACTAATTTCCTTATTTTAATAATTACTTTAATTCAATTATTTTACCATTCACATTTATTTTACAATCACTTTAATTTAATTACCTTGCAATTACAATTTACTTATCATTTTAAATTTCACTAATTACTCTGATTAGTTTACTAATTACATTTCAATTTTCTTATTTACTTAATTACCCTAATCTCTTACATATCACTACAAACAACAAACACGTTTGATAAAACTAGGTTCCTTCCCCCTAAAACAATTAGTCAAGATTTCTCTTTCAAAATAACACACACACACACACACACACATGTTTCTGCAATTTGTCAAAGGATTACATTAAAGTCTGTCGAAATCGCAAACCTAATCTTTGACAAATATGTATCTTTGTTCCCTGCTAAACACTTTTTAAGGACGTCTTCTCCAACCAAAAATTCTGCAACCCGATTTCACCAAACCAACCAGAAACAATTTCAGCTTCCCCAAAATCAGCTCCAATCAAACAAATCTAAGAAATCTCAACAACATCAGATTCATCAAATTTCAGCAAGCAAGCCATCAAATCAGCCCCCCAAACTTCAACAACCCAAATCTCCCATCAATTTTAGCCCGCAAAACAGATCTTCCCCAAATCAATACAAATTCTCCGGACAATTTCCTCCCAAATCTTCTTCCCAAACCAAAAACCCCAAGCTGATTTTGATACCAGAAACCAAGAACAAGAAGAGAAATCTGGAAACAAATTTCAGAATCTTACAAATTAAACCCAAATCAAACATCTCCTTCTTCCTCTTCTTTTTCCTCCTCCTCTTCCCATGGCCACATCACCCACCACCTTGCGCCCTCCACCCGCTGCTGGAGGTTGTGCGCACCGCCTGAAGAGCAGCCGCCCAGCTGAACGTGCGCACGCGTTTTGCAGGCCGTCGCCTGGCCGGCAGCCACGCCGGAGCCGTCGCCTGGCCGGCGGCCGCCGCCCAGTCACCGGCCATCTGCCCGCCCTCCTTCCATCGTCGCGCAGGTGAAAGCCATCCTTCATTTTTGATTTTGCACGAGGACCTCTTGTTGCTGCAACTTAGTTTTTAAAAAAAATCAAAAGAACTGAACTGAGAAGACAGAGAGGAAGAGAGAGTGTTAGAGAGAACACATGAAGATAAGATTTAGCCTTGTTGATAAAAGGAGGAAGTCAGAGAGTTAATAAAATGGGTGGGAGGTTGAATAAATAAAAAACAAACAGATGATGAGTACAGCTTCAAGCGAAGAATAGGTGACAGGCTATGCTTTATTAATAAAGTAAGAGATGTATTAATAAGATAAAATATTAGATAGGTTTTATAATATAAGCTGTAGTAGGTGAAGATTTAATATAACCTTACCCTCATGTTAACATTTCAATTAGCTTAGTAAAGTTGATTACTGGGTTAATTGTTAGTTTAAGTCCAAATGTTAAAATTGTTAGTATCATTCAATTTCAGCATGATAAGTGCCTATTAAATAATGTTAGGTTAATAATATTTGAATAAAATGAGGTGTATCAGGTTAGTGTAACACAATATAAACATCACCCTAGTCAGAGAACCCGATAAAATTAGACTGGCCCAATTTAGAGAGTGACCTGATATTTTGCTTTCTTCACAATAAATCTAATTCATTGAATTGTTTAACCGAAACAGAGAACCAGCAGTACCGATACGTATTACCCGTCGAGACGAACCCAACGGCACCAAAATCAACGAAATCAGGCAAGTATACGATTTATATTGAATTTACGAAGTTGGATGTTAAATTAGTCTTTTGCATATAAATGTTGCTCGTTACTCTCGTAACCATGGAAATTGTTGTATAAAGATAACTGGTCATGTTATTTAATTGCTGCATACCTTGAAATAATTAACTAGCGTGAGACATTGTGAAATCATGCGCCTCGAAGGCGAAATCATGACTTTCGTGATGTCATTGAGTTGACAAATCCGTGCTTGTAATTCGTGAATTAGGCTGGCTCGTGTTCCAGCACAAATTTTGGGTGGGGTAAGGGTTGAGCGGCTGCTAGGCGTATGAACGAGTACTCTCTTCAAGGGCACCACCCGTAGGTGGTGGGTTAGCGCCAATCACGGTAAGCCCCCGTGAGAAGAACGACTCACTCATCACGACCAAAAGGCGAGAACCCTATTATAGACATGAATGCTAACAATCGTGACATGCTAACAATCATGAAATGCTAACAAATCGTGAATGCTAACATGAAACTTGCAACTTGGATTTGTTATCTCAGTTATATTGACATGCTAAGGGACCAAAGAAAAGATTTACCTTACTTGTTGAACTGCTTAGAACTGCATGATAGAATGTCTTTTACTTTATTTCAGCATGTTTAATCTTGTTGTCGCTATCTCGTTTAAACTATTAATGCCTCTTAAATTCAGCATAAATTTGTATACCTTGCCTTGGGTTTCTGACCTCTACTTGCAGACCCTTGTTGACATACATTCATGTTTTTGGATATATGTCAGATCCCAAGCTTTAGCACCAGGAGGACTAGTTGAGATAGCTGAACCAGTGGACCAAGAACTGTCAAACTAGTGAACATTCATTGCACTTCTTTTCGCTTGTTGTACGGGTCATAAGACCCACTCTTCTTTTCTCCATTTGTTGTAATTCTGTTGGGACGATTGAGATTGTAATATTGTTTTACTTATCTGTGTTGTTTTTGAGTAATTCAGGCAAGAACCTGCAGTTTTTACACAGACGCTTATTGTGATAAGTCAAGGGAAAAGAAAAGCAAAAGTACCTCCTCCTGACTTGCACAAGCGGGCCCGTTCACGTCCTCGCTCTCAACTCTAATGGGAAGCGGGGCGTGACACACGGCCTCGCCGGCGGCCTTGCAGCCGGCCACCGCTGGAAACCCACCACCCCGAAGGCGGAACCCAACCTATCCCCTCTCGGCGTCTTCCGAGGCCGTCCCCCCCCAATCGGCGAGGGCACCTATGTCCCACCCCCCATAGCGGAGGGGGGCTCTGGGGGCTCTGCTGCCCCCCCCCCCCCCCCAGCAGGGGCTGCCTCGACGTTTTGGTCCCCAACCCCCCCCCCCCCCACCTCCCGGCAAGGGGCTATCGCACGGCACCCCCCCCCCCCCCCACCTTGCAGCAGGGGGACCCCTCCCCGACAGCACGTCGGCGGGGTGAAACCTACCCCTCCGACGACCCTTTTTCCATACTGAAGGAGGGCGGCGGCAACCCTAGCCGCCGCTCCCCCCTCCTCTCTCATGAAACGTGGGCCTGCAGCCCACAATAATGAAAAAAAAGTAAACTCGGGCCTGAGGCCTACAGGCCAAAAGTTCTTCTTAAAAAGGACTACGAGCTAGAAGCCTGCAGCCACACTGCGGGCTTCAGGTCCGCAGGCTGATTTTCTGGAAAAAAAACAGATCGGGATTAAAGGGGGAGGGGCTAAAAATAAGATTAAAAACGTTTTTGGGAGCCAAAAAATTCAAGAAAAATCATGATAAAATATGGGACTGAAATGGGACATAAAGGGGACATCTGGAGATTTTTGGGCGTCTTTTGGGATAAATAAAAAGGAAACCTCCTTCCTTTTCATGAAGAACATGTCATTTTGGGCTCTTTTCAAACTCTTTTGAATAATCCCAACTAGCACAACTTTTTGCATTATATGATGCCTTTTTAGGATCATAATTATATGATTTGCATCACTTTTAATGGCTTATTCTGTGGATAAACTGATATTCTATTGTGCAATATTAATTTAATAATTAGGAAGATCCCGCGACCGCTCTGCTGTTAGTCACCTAACCTAACGGTGTATGACGTTTTCCAGTGGTCCAATAATTATTAAGTATCCAAATTGTTTATCCTTCTATGAATATGATGCCTGTGATGAAAATGTCTGCTGTAAATGTCTACTGTAAATGTTTTGATGAGCAGAAATTTTTGCATGGATTGCTAATTGTGGTTTTGGATCAGCTGTTTAAGTCTCACATTTTACTTTTCCTGCATTTTTCTTTTCTTTTTGAGAGAAATTGTAGTGAGAAAATCATGTAATGTCCAAGACCGACGACTACTTTCCATGGAGACAGAGGCCACACTTGAAGCTGAAGATTTTATAAATGGGACCCACAGGGTTTCCAAAGTTGTAATCTCTTTTTTCGCTTTCATTTGTGTAATATGGACTGTAATATAGACTTTGGACTCTATTTTTTATGTGGGACCGGCCGATCCACGCAATTAGCTCTTATTTAAAAACTGCCTCCGCATGAAAATGTTTATTGTATAAAGTATTAATTCATGCAAATTTGTGCTCTGCTAGATAAAATGGCCAAAATCGCAAGTGTCGATTTCGAAGTGCTAAATGCATTAGGAAGAAATTATCTAAGCTGGCAGCTCGATGTGAAATTTCACCTGCGGGCTAAGTCCCTCATTTCTGCTGTGACTACAAATAAAAATGTAAGCGATATAGAAAAGGCACAAGCCATCATCTATATTCGTCAACATGTGGACAAGACCCTAAAGGCTGAATACCTTACGGTCGAAGATCCACTTGCGCTGTGGACTGCCATTGAGGATAGATATAAACATCAGAAAGATGTTGTACTACCAAGGACACGATATGAGTGAGAGAACCTGAGACTGCATGGCTTCAATTCCATAGCTGAGTACAACTCAGATCTTTTTAGCATCACCTCACGCATATACATCGCAAAAGCAATGATATTTATAAAGTATCGTTCCATACTCCGTTGTTAAAATGCAAACGCAAAGATTGGCCAAATATGGAACGAGGCAATAAAATATGACCTGGACTCACTTATGAAACGTGAAATATTCGAACCTGAAGTCCAGACAGCAAAAGGTGTCAAACATGTGGGTAAAATAAGTATTGCACACATAAGAGAAAAAAGTACAAAATCGTATGATATAAGGTACAACCTATAGCTCAATGATATTTTCGCTGAAACTAGGGAATGAATAAATTAAAATAAACATGACTCATGAATGATGCATCCCTAAGTTATCCAATGCGAATACCTTACGATTTGGCAAAGGAAATTTTGGATATGCCGCTATTGGATGTTGTGACTGCATACCTTTATGGATATCTTGGTAAAGATAAATTCCGCATTTCCTTAAATACCTGAATAGACTTCGGGAATGAACAAATAAGTATTGCACACATAAGAGAAAAAAGTATAAAATCGTATGATATAAGGTACAACATATAGCTCAAGGATATTTTCGCTGAAACTAGGGAATGAACAAATTAAAATGAGCATGACTCGTGAATGATGCATCAGATTCCCTAAGTTATCCAATGCGAATATCTTACGATTTGGCAAAGGAAATTTTGGATATGCCGCTATTGGATGTTGTGACTGCATACCTTTATGGATATCTTGGTAAAGATAAATTCCGCATTTCCTTAAATACCTGAATAGACTTCGGGACGGCTATCCTATTGAAGAAGAATAATGAGAATAACAAATAATATACAACCAAGAGAATTACTTGACAAAGCAATGATTCGCACTAAGGGTTGCCTTTGCATCTAAGCAAAGGACAGAATTTGAGATCATAGTTGTAAACAACCTAAATCTCATCGGATCTCCTAAAGAGAAAACCGAAATATATGTTCAAGCCTGACTATTAAACATGAAATGAAAGACCTAGGCAAAAATAAATTAAGTCATGCTCACAGATTTATTATCTTAATAGAATCCTGTTACATGCGCCCAGAAGTGCGTTGGAGAAATTACAAGGACCATTGTCATCCAAAGTACACCTATGGTAGTACACTTTATGGATGTACAAAAAGATCCATTTCGATCGCTGGAAGATGGAGATGATATAATTGATCCTGAAGTCCCTTATCTAAGTGCAATCAGGCACTCTTGGCTAACTGCACGCGTTCCGATATAGCAGTTGCAGCAAACTCATTAGCCAGAGATAGATATGTACCTAAAAAGGGCCATTAGACCGGAGTTAAGCATCTTATGCGCTTCCTCCAAGGGTCGAAAGATTTGGTCTTACATAATAAAGTATCATCCTCATGTTTATGCAAATGCAGGTTACAGGTCCGATCCATACACTGAGAAATCACAGACTGGGTACCCACTGTGGGATGGCCATCTACTACAGATATGCAAAGCAAATTATGAAGGAAACATCATCCTATCATTCCGAGATCCTCACCATTCCAGAAACACAACAAAGGTGTATTTGAGGGCGCCTGGTGGTACATCACATCCCAGTGACGACTGGGATAGAGGCTGATATTGTGGAGCTGACCACATAATCTGAAGACCAGCTTACCTCACTTTGAGGAAACCACATCAGAGGCGACGAAACTAAGCACACCCCTCCAGAGTTTTTGGACTCAGCAACTACTTAATGGTGATGATATTTGTAATCTGTGTATATTTTTGGAATGTTGTAAATAGGAGTGATGAGATACGCCTAAGAGATCTGAAAGCCTGAGTGCTTGCACAGATCAGTGGGAGTTAGAGAGTGTTTGTACTCTTTTTCCTTAACTATAGTTTTTCCCACGGGATTTTCCATAGCTAAAGGTTTTAACGAGGCAAAACTCATCAACTCAAGATCCTGAAGTATCCACCCCATGTGAGACTCCTACTACACTCAGAATCCTGCAGTATTCATAAGGAGAGTCCACACCTATGGCAGGATAAGGGGGAGTGTTGTGAATGGATATTACTGAGTTGGTTATGATCACGGCTTATCTTATAGTTAAGACCGTATATATTGTATCTTTTTCCTGTACGCTCCTCTTCTACTATAAATAAAGTGATGGGTACTCCCCCAGATGATGATTCATAACAACTTGTTAGATGAGTAAAATTGATAGATCGATTCTTTTTGGAATTTTTAAAAAAATTTGAAATGTTTGATTTATATAGAAGTACTAGAAATTTCCCGTGCACATTGTGCACGGAGCAAAAATAATTCCCCATGAACACGGTAGCGGTTTACGCGCAAAACTGGGAAGGAGCGGAAAGTGTGGGTATGTGTGTCGGCAGCGTCGGGGGGTTAAAAGGGACCAAACACGTAATTACGGATGCCAAAAGGACCTAAATACAAAAGGGGAAGGAGGGGATTTTTTTGCGCAATTTAATGGAAAGGTAGGGGTGTGTGGAATTTTTTAATTTTTTACTTGCACCCCAATCCAAACTCATATCCACTCCCACCCCCAAATGGGACCCACTATGATGAGGTGGCCAAATCTAGGCCACTACTCTATCAACCTCTTTGTCCTAATATGACAACCTTGTGTTTTATATAAGAGATAAATAGTAATAGTTTATTGAACATGTACCATGTTCATAGAATGAAGAAAATTATTCACAGAACATTATTATATTTCTTTGAAGGCACACGTATACATCAATAGAAATTTAAAGCATGTCTCTTTTTGTAAAGACCAACCTCTAAATACGTAAATGATGAGATTAGATCAACTAAATATTTCTCTATAAAAGTTTAAACTCTCTTAGAGATTTATCTTTTCAAAATAGAGCTATGAAATCAAATGTGAGAAAAAGTCACAACACACATAATGGACATGTAGGTCAGGAAAATCATCATTGGCTATCGTTAAAAGGGCTAATCTTTGCAATATTATTTTGGGCGTTAGGAACCGTTTACGTTGATCTTCATGTTTTAAGAGATCAAAACACCAAATATCTAATGAACACTAAGGGTTTTGTTTGTTCATCAAGTCGTTGCAAAAAGTTATATTACTACGAATCGTTAAAGTTGCAACAAATGAATAAACGAGCAAAATCCCCATGATTCGTTAAATATTTGATGTTTTGGTATTTTAAAATATGAAGATTAAACTGAACGGTATTGATTATCAAAAAAATAAATAGGGATGAGACATTTTAACGATGATTAAGGAGTGATTTTCTTGTTAACTAGCTGACCTGCCTATGCATCATTTACATCTGTAGGTAGGTGGCAATTTGGTGTGTAGGTTCCTTCCCATGTCCACTGGGAAGGGCAAAGGGTTTAGACGTTTCCCTGACCAAATAATCCATTGGACAAAGATGATTATTACTTTGCTGGAATAAAACCCGGTATTTGTTACAATAAACACAAATAAACAGAACAAAAATACCACGTGGATTTGTTGAGTTATCATAAGAGGTGTGATGTATACATCGCTGTGTATATCGGGATTCGTGTCAAATTCAAAAAAAAACATTTCACCGGCGATATTTTCGTCGTTTGATGTCTGTTTTATGCGTCGTTGGTACCATTAGAAAGCTTACAAAGAATAGAATCCATTGATACTAATTTTGTGACATTGATACTAATTTTATAGCATTTCTTTGACATTTTCATGTCAGATGTTGTCTTTTCGAATAAGGCATGATCTACTATGATATACTTGATGAAAAGGCAAAATAAAGACCACAACATTCATATCAATGGATTATATTCTTTCCAACGATACCGGCACATAAAATGGACACCGAATGACGAAAACATCACCGATCAAAGATTTTTTAATTTGAGACGCACCCTGATATACACTACACAGTATACATAGCACATCTTTATCATAACATATCCGAGAATTGCATTACATCTTTATCATAACATATCTGAGAATTGCATTACAGCTGTGTGCTTCTATCAATCGTGCTTCGGTTGCGTTTGGCTGCCAAGTGTCCCACTCGAGGCTGGCGGCTGAGAATGGGGGACATAACCAAGCTTCAGATTCCGGATCGACCATGCCCATCAACATGGTCGAGGCTAAACATCCCCCATAAAGACGAGCTCAGCATCCTCCAACCAACCCATGGATATCCAAATTGCATACAAAGAGAAATGCATACAAATTATAAGCACGGATATCAAAAAAAGCATACCAGCAGATGCCATGCAATCGCAACAAATACAATATATTGTCTCAAAGAATGATCGGCCAGAAGACATTTATACATTCATGTAATCCCGGAGGCATAAGACGAGTCGATGAAACAAACTTACATTCTTGTATTTAACCCAACACAAGTTCATCAGGGATTCACCCCCATACAAGCCACAACACCCTATTATCTCTCGATGAAACCAACTTACATTCTGTTATATAACTCATACAAGCCACAACCCCCAGTTAACTCTTGCTCCATGGTTTAAGCACAGCGACGACAATGATGGCAACAATTATGAGGAGAATGATTATCGCAATGCACATGCACTTGCGGGAATTTTTCTGCAGCTTCTTCGCCTTCTGAAGGGCTGTAGTCCCAGACTGAATATGGTCTACAGCACTTGAAACCTGACAAATAGAAGGAGAGCGATAAACCAACGGTAAACCCCAGCATAAATATTAAACTTTCACATGTCAGTGGACATCACAGCAAGGATCACAAGACATGACAAAAGATAATTTATGATAGATCATGTGTTTCTTCCATACATGGGATTCGATGTTGTCCAGTATGTCACCTTGAGCGTCGATCAACACAGCCATGTCGACAAAAATCTGCATGAACATTCAAATTCAGTTTTAAATCCTAAACAAAGTACACATACAGAGAGAAAGAGAGATACAGATTAGAGATTACTACAAGGAATTATAAATTTCAGTGAGTTTTGTATTTCTTATTTGGTAATAAAGGGACTTTCATATTTGCCAAGATGTTGCCCTGTCTCAGCAAGAGTCTAGACATACGCAATATCCTCACATCTGACCACAAACTTGGATCCCTGAAAAAAAAATCCAGATTTCTTTTCTAAATTTTACTGATGCCAGCACTTCAGTTGGATTGAAACCAAGGATAGCAAACAGCCATGTGGGAAAATAGAGGGACCAACTGTAAAGCATTACCAAACAAATGTAAGGCATAACCTCAGTGCTCGTCCAATGTTTTCTAAATTCCACTCTATTTCCAACTAAATTCCACTCTATTTCCAAAAACAGTGAGATGGAATACTGTCTTCAGAACCAACCTCTGGAAAGTCTTCAAAGTTGTCCAAGCTAACCAAACAACATTGTCCCTACTTTTTGTCCGTGGGGAAATCTTTCTCCATGCGACATTTTGGTATGATACATGCAACGTATGATACATGCAACATAAGTACATAAGATCCTAATTGAAACGTATGATTTGCAAGCATAACATGCCACGTCAAGGCTTCGTAATCTTAGAATCAGACAGAATGATCTTAAGATGATGTGAAACTACACAAAAAAAACCACATACAAGGAACCAAACTGCTCTGTTAAACGTAATGTCAAAACAATTTATTAAATGGTAATGCAAATAACTGGCAACATGAACGACAACAGATAGACCAAAAACAACGGAAAGGTTTTAGGCCATGAGGATCCAAGTTCTGAAAAAACTGGGACATCATGTTCCAGGAGTGCATGTTTCATTGAGCTCAGATACATTTTGGCATTCAACATATTATGGTTCCTTTAGGCATAAACCATAATTTAAGGTAATTTTTATTGTGTGCGTAAAATGTGATATAGATCAAGATACCTGCTGCAAATCAAGAAGCTTCCTCTCTAATTCTCTCACAGTGTCATGACGCTCCTGAATCTCTGCGAGAGTGTCAATTATCTGCAAGAAAATGGAGCAGACTGAATATATAAAAGTCAAAAGATCATGACTCATTAAAGTCCTGATTTTCTTATTGCTTGCTTTAAGTAAGGTCATGCTTAGTTACAATTAGGACAAACCTGGCCTCGCCCTTGCTCCTGAATTGCTCTCTGAAATATTTGTTCACTGTTCCCTGTCTCTATTAATTTGTCAATTGTCTGTAAAAAAACCAATATTGATTAAAATAATCTATAGATTTAGACGGCACTGCAGACATTAATTTTTAAGAAACCATCCCTACCTCTTCATCGGCGTGATTGCCCGTTACTGTTTAAATGAAAATATAAAGATGGAAAAATAGAACAATTAGCAGTTATAATCCTGTAAAGCTATGATTTATTCAGCTGATTATACTCAGATGCTAACCTGTAAAAACCCTTCTCTCAACAACCTCCCGATACTCCCGCTGGATTGTTTCCCTCAAAGACTGCAAAAAAGATGATCGAAAAATATAATCAGATGTTGTAATGCTAATAAGACCTTATAGAAATTATCTGTCATCAAACAATAAGAGAATCATGACTACAAATTTCATATGCCTTCAATGCAAGTAATGCAACATCTTCTATGAATGAGACTACATAACAATATTTATACATGAGAATTTGAATTTCAATGCAAAGCTATCTTTTCCTTATAAAAGATTTTGACGGAAACCGGTATAAAATTTGTAGAAGTTATCTGCCATGTGCAAACATGTGATACTTAAATAGAAATTTATATATTTTATATGAGCAACTTGCACAATGTACTTAAAAATATAACATTACAAATTAATATGAACTGAAATTACTAAAGGCCGACATAGAAAAAATAGGGTATTGACCTTGATACATTTAAATAATGAAAAGTTGAGATTTAGAGTACTATACTGATGCAATGGAACTTTGTTTTAGAGTACATTAGAATAAAGCCAAAGGAGCCAACACAGTTTGAGTAGGTGTGTGATGCCGGTGGACTCGTTTTACTGGTAACAGCTGCATTGTGTTTTACGGGGCGTATATGAATAAAACACAAAAGGTATACTTGTGTGTAGAGGGGAGAGGAGGTGTCCAGCAACCACCCCCCCCCCCCCCCCCAAAAAAAAAAAAAAAAAATAATAATAATAATAATAATAATAATAATAATAAACACCCACAACCACATAAGCGACAGTTCCACACACAAAAGCAAAAGAAAACAGTTTTGTCGTTCTCCCTAAATGCAACGTTCAGTGTTTTTCAAGGTTTTTTCTTTTTTCTTTTTTTGCGGGGATAATTTGACCCACTCGCTTTCTTTCTCTCTGACAACATGAGACACGTACTTATGTTTTTGCATTCTATATGTAGAGATGAATTTGTATAAATTTAATGAGGGTCTATCTAAAAGTGACATTGAAAAACTTAATTTCCTTACGAGGACAACAGCAAAGTCAAAGTCGTTGATTGAAAGTTTTTGTGAAGGATACCAAATTTTATGGGAGATGGAGAGTTCGAGCATTAAAATAGGTTAGAGTGGGCACACACTTATTTGGATTTTATTAGAGTGACAAGTTGGAAATGAATGAGAGAGACATCACATGAAACGTGATCCAGGAATGGTCCCACTCTCCTGGTTTATTTTTATTTTATTTTGCATTGCAATAATTGCCCCAGGAATGCCAGTCACAGGTTTTACATAGCTCTATACAATGTCAAATGTCATACTTTTATATGCAAAATTAAAATAAAAATCCAGTAAAGGTATATCCCATTCATACAACATTGTGTCCCCTTTCCACTAATAAAACCAGAATTCCACTAAAAATTCAGAAAACAAATCAGAATGAACCCGAATGCAGGAAGTATAGAAATTTTTTCTAAAATCCCTGAAGTAGGAACACACGCACAACTCTAGGAAATGTGAGAAAGACCTTTAAAATATGATGGACCATCTTCAAGGTCATAACAACCACTATTTAGTTTTTCCCCCAGCACCCCCAATAAAACAAAAGAATGATGTTGTCTCTAGTCAATAGCAACAACATTAGATTTGCCCCGTGAGGAACATGCTTGTATTGCTGGAGTATATGTCAAAAGGGAAATAAATAGGATTAAGACCATCCCATCAATTATTTATCATTGAACTGGGCCGAGAAGCGTGGCTTCATTTCTATTCTCCTAAAGTTTAGTTCTTGCATCATCATTTTTCTTAGCTATCTACAAGGTTGTAAAAAAACGCTAGGCGCTAGGCGTTCGGATTGCTAGCGCCTAGCGCCTACCGCCCAGAGCATTAATCGGGGATTAATCGGCCTAGGCGGATTTGCATTTTTTTAATTATTTTATTTATTTTTATATAATATATTTATGTTTATATATATATATATATATATAATTTAAAATACATCAAATATTTAATACATACTAAATCAAATCCAGTTTACCAACTTTAGAGTATTTATGTGCAACAAAATAAAATTTAAAAGATACTCTTGTGCAATTAAGCCATTTACCAAACTTGAACTTAGGCGAAAATGAATACAGTGCATGGGGAATGCGGACCGGCATGGTTGACCCTTTTTTTGTTCCAGGATCAAATTTTTTTGGCATGAAGCGATCATCTTTTTCCTCTATAATCTGGCAGCAAACAAGTTTTAATACATACTAATAATCTAATATAAATTATTATTATAATAACGAGTTCATTATATAAAAAAAGTCTAAAACAACTATTAGTCATTACACAATATTGCAATAATACAACCATTAGTCTATTATATGAGAGGCTTTTTAGAAGTACGAGTACAAAAAAATTAGTTAATTTTGAAAATTTGCCCAGCCGCCTAGGAACCGCCCAGAGCGCCCAGACACCGTCCAGAACGCTTAGGTGGCCGATTAATCCCAAAAACGCCCAGATTGACCGATTTGGCCTTACTCGGAGTGTTTACTGGCCGCCTAGCGCCTAGGCGCCGCCTAGCGCCTAGACGCCCAGGCCGATTTTTAGAACACTTGCTATCTACTTGTTTTTCTTTTTCCATGAGCATATATTATCACTATTTTTAAATTTTACAATAAGATTTCTTAGGTGCATGGCTTTCTCATCTGGACCTGTCAGATGCAGAGTTAATATAAATCAGTTAACTTGTGTTTAAGTTGCTAAGTTGACATGAGAATTTTTCACATTTTTGGATAATTCTTATATCAATTTTTACCTTTGGTAATATTACCCAGTGCAATATCGATTTTAATGACATGAACCACATACCAGATAATCTTAGATCGATAATGCTCCATAGGGCTGTTGACGAACGAGCTTGAACGAGCTTGAACAGTGTACTTGGTTTTGTTCATGAACAAAATCCATGTTCAAGCTCTGTTCGTTTACTAACCGAGCTCTAAAAACATGTTCAAGCTTGTTTGTTAAGCTTACCGAACGAACGTAAATGAACATAAACGAACGTTAACCGAGCTTACCGAACGAACGTTCTGTTCATTAACAAGACTTATCGAGCTTGTTCGTGAACATGTTCGGGAACGTGTTAACGAACACACAATCAATCTTGTTCATGAACAGATTTGCAAACAAACAAACGAACAATGGCAATGGACCAAAAGAGAGCTGGGAGCCTGGGAGTTTAGGAGTGGGAAGCTGGGAAGTTGAAGAGGTGGATGTGTTTAATTCAATTTGAGGAGGTGAGTGTTTAATTTTAATTTTAATTCACTCAAGCACTTGTTCACAAACACTTAACGAGCTTATTCACGAACATCACTTAACGAGATTGTTCACGAACACTTAACGAGCTTGTTCACGAACACTTAGCGAGCTTGTTCACGAGCTTGTTCGCGAACACGTAACGAGCTTGTTCATGAACATAAATGAACGAACATAGTTATGTTCAAGCTCTGTTCGTTTACTAACCGAGCTCTAAAAACCAGTTCAAGCTTGTTCATTAAGCTTCCCGAACGAACGTAAACGAACATGTACCGAGCTTGTTCACGAGTAGTTCGTCGAACGTTCTGTTCGTCAACAGCCCTAATGCTCCATAGCTACTCAGCTAAAATGCTGTAGAAAAAGAATTAAATGATGAGTAACAATCATCCTTTCCATGTTATATATTTTCATCTTGGAAAAAGAATAAAATGAAGCGTAGCAATAATCCTTTCCATGTTTTATATTGTCATCTTGCAGTGTCCTCGACATGTTCTCTTCTGATAAGCTTGCATGATAATTTTCCCATATGTTATAGAATTTTAATGAAAGATGACAATCTAAAACAAACCAAGCAAGTTCAGCAAGGAAAAATAAAAATGTGAACCAATGTTTACCTGAAAGGCAGACATTTTTTCTTTCAGCTTCTTTTTTAATGCTCTGCAGCAATCGGACACTCAAAAAATGAGACAACTAATCTGAGAAGGGTCCTCATAATCAACATGGAAAGTGATGCATCAGTATGAAACTTACACAGTAGTTGCAGTTCTAGATCGATCTACAGCAGATCCCTTGCCACATCCTGGCTTCTGTCTGTTAGCTAAGTTCTAGTTTGAAAAAGGAAATGAAGAAGAAAAGGGAATCAGTGACAATTTCCAGGCAGAAATGATATAAAACTTCTTTAGATACATTATCAATGATAGAAGAAAGAAACACTTCATCAGCAATAATAAACATGATGTATGTAAAATCTCTTCAATCTTTGTTTAAAAAAGTTCAAGGATCTACAGAAATCAATTGGATGCAAAACTACAACAGAAGAGGACGTGTGCATGATGGGAAGCTGAAACATAAGACCAGTTAGGGAAATTAGGATATTAACAAAAGGGAAATTGGTCTCTTGGTATGGTCCGTGTCAGATTCCTTCAATCAAACTGGTCACAGTTTAAGGAATCTTAAGAGATGAATAGCTACGTGTTGCAAAGAGCAAAGTGGGGTGACGGAATTCCTGCCGCTAAGACGTTATTTAAATGGAATTTAAAAAAGCATGAAATTGGTGCTTAAAATGAGAAATCATACAGTGATGGAAAAAGAATTACTGATCATTTATAAGCAGTCTCAAAAATCAATGAACAGAATACACACTTCAGTAAATTAAAATTTGCTCAAA
Organism: Scilla litardierei; assembly: GCA_030789695.1. Lineage (NCBI taxonomy): Eukaryota > Viridiplantae > Streptophyta > Magnoliopsida > Asparagales > Asparagaceae > Scilla > Scilla litardierei. Next base: position 25,924,454 of record CM061136.1, read on the forward strand.
ATTACTTCAATCGTTATCATTTAACACTATAATGAATATATAAAAGTAATAAAACAGAACAGTTGGAAATAATTAAAGCAATCCTGATCTTTTTTCCTTTTTACTCTCAAATGACAAAAAAAGAATTTTTCCAAGTATATTACGGTATATAGAACCGAATGAGGAAGAGAATCTCAACAATAAATGCTATTTAATTCCAAAGAGCTGCATATGGCCAAACAACAACTAAGAAAAATTAAAATGATGTACTAATAGTGAAAGACCAAAATCATCATAGCTTTTTTGGTAGTGCTTACTCTTTGAAATATAGGTTAGCACAATGCAAGAATTTGCAAGAAATAACATACATCTCTGTCGAGTTCTTCTACTTTGGACTTTGTTAAACGTGCAATTTTTCCAACTTCATCGATATCTTTTTCCATCCGCTGCTTGATTGCTGCATCCAAATTATGATTTAAGTTTATTTCTATAAATGGACTATGTAAGCATTAAACAAAGAAAGGTTAAACCCATTTAGAAAGATTGAACTTTTACCTTTCATAGAAGATGCTTTTGTAACAGCCTTAGACTCCTCATTTGCATTCTGCCAAAAAAAAGTTAATGGCCAAAAAAATTATAATTTGCACGGGGCAGAACATAAAGCATGCACTTACTTCAACATTGTTGCTGCACGCAAAAATAAAAGGAGCTCAACATCAGGGCAGGCTCTTTCTGTGCATAAATATAATTGCATTTATGTGTAGTAACAGCAGAAGTAGGTCAAGAAATTGTATTCCCTTGTTTGGTTTCTTTAAGAAACTGAAGCATATGTTCCAAATTATTAAAAATCATAATCCCTATAGTAGAAGCTCACTAAAAATGGAAGGACAAAAAATAAAAATCTTGTTATGAGTGAGGGAGGCTTTTGGCCTCCCCACCTCTCTATCCCTCCATTACTCCCCACTACTTAGTAGTGTGGACCTTTGGTATTTCATGGATATGAATATATAGAGAACCATGGCTATGAGCCATGGTTACTCCTTCTTTAAGTTTATTTAACACGTTATCAGCACCTTGTTCTAAGAAAAATTTCTACACATCAAATTTTCTTCTCTTCTAAAAGCGAAGGAATCAATTTCTTGGCTATTTTGATAGCCATCATCGCATGGAGGTTGTGCTATGGAATCTATTCTCGTTGACGGCTCTTTCGCCGACGTCGCAAGGATGTGGATCATATTATTCTCTTCGGATCTCTTTTTCCAGATTTTTCCGGTTAGAGGTAATTCATCGATCTCTTTTTCCAGATATTTCTTCAAATATGGTGACATTTTCATTATCCCATTAAACGGGAAAAATGATTACGAGAACATCTCCACTTCACGTGGATATTGAATCTCAATACTTCCTCTAATAGAATTTATATGATATATTTTACTATCATCATTAAATTATGAAGACCTCTTGGTCTCTTGAGAGTATTTTAGGGATAAAAGTTAAACTTTTTCACTCCCTAATAGGGCCGATGATGTACATTAGTGTACTCATCTATATATCCTCTTAAAATGGTCATAATCAAACCTTTGTTATCCAATCGCAGTCCAGATTATTATTAATCACAACGGACATGTTACCTTACTGGGATATTGGTTGGGCTGTTACTTACCCTCATACAACCCTAAAAATGACACAGTGGAACTTATTCATCGGGATTAACCATCCTGTATGAATATATTCTGAGATCCCCAAACGGGGGGAGGCATTACTGCACATCTTATAGATTGTGCCTTGGCGGGTTCATATCCCCATTTCTATGCTCGACTTCGTTGAAGTCGAGCTTATTGCGGATTTTTTGTGGATAACACTGGGAAATCAATTATATTTAACAACTGGAAGAAAATTGAACACCCTGAAGTTTTGTGTTCACACCCAGAAATGGGTTATATATAAATCATCAAAATGATTCAAACGGATTACTTATCCATTAAAAATCCAGTTGTAGGTGATCGTGTGGGAACATGCAAACCATCACAACGCCTCCTTAGAACCTATTTATATGAGCCTGATCACCTCATATAAACAGTTTCCGAGAACCCCTAACGGGGGAAGCGTTTAGAGCACATCTTATCGATGGCGCCATGATGAGTATACATCCCCATATCACCACTATGGACCATCATAATACAGAACTATTTATCGAAAGTAATTACCCCAGATAAATAGATTCTGAGCACTCTAAACAGGGGAAGCATTTAAAATCACTTCTTCTAAGACGTGCATTGATGGGCCCTCTTTTAAAGACTTGATGTGATCCTGAAGATTCTTCATAACCTTAATTCCCCAGTATTAGGTTTAACAAAAATACTATAATCATCCATGAGCCTGAAGCTCAATTTGACCATTTAAAATATTAATACCTATGATCTGATTATCATGAATAGTGATGAGATCCTGAAGATCCACACTTATGAAACTGTTAAACAGTTATCAGACATAGCTACTGACAATATAAATATTGTCAAATTCACACATCCCTGCTACTAAAAATCCAGCTAGGATTGACATACCAAATATAATGGATGCAATCCACCAGTAGCAGAAGTGGATATCCTCAACGGATGAGAGGACATACCACGAGGCTCCAAAACGAGAAATAACTCCTGGAGACCCTAAAACAATACCACCACAGGAAAGTGAGCTCATCTCCATATCCTCTTCCTTTCCAGAACCTCCAGAAGAGATGAATCTGGAATAAATTGAATAATGTACGTATACGGAGAGGTATTTGGATAAAACACACTTGTCGACAATTACTCACATTTCATTTTGCCATTGATACCGTTCCCAATCTCCGTTTCCTGAAGCAAACGCAGAAATTTGGCCAAATTATGTGGAACGAGGCAATAATAAGTTGAGCTGGACTCACTTATGAAATGTGAAGTGTTTGGACCTGAAGTCCTAATATCAAAAGATATCAAACCTGTGGGTTGCCGAGTATTGTATAAATAAATAAAATCGTATGCTATAAGCAAAACGCTATAGCTTAAAGATTTATTTCGCAGAAACCAGGAAGTAACCATGTAAGATGAGCTTAACTCACTTACAAAATTATTTAAACTGATGCATCAGGCTCTCTGGTCATATGGCGAAAACCACACGATTGGCAAAGAAAATTTTAGGCTATGTTGCTATGGATGTTGTGACAACATACCCTTACGAATTACCATCCTGAAGATGAAATCATCATCTTGAAGATGAGACTATCATCCTGAAGATGAAACCATCATCCCGAAGATGAATAATCATCCCGAAGATGAAACCATCATCCTGAAGATGAGACCATCATACTGAAGATGAGACTATCATCCTGAAGATGAATTATCATCCCGAAGACGAATTATCATCCCGAAGATGAAACCATCATCCCGAAGATGATACCATCATCCTGAAGATGAAATACTCATTCTGTAGATGATACCATTATCCTGAAGATGAATATACATCCTGAAGATGATACCATCATCCTGAAGATGAAACTATCATCCTAAAGATGAAATACTCATTCTGTACACGATAACATCATCCTGAAGATGACTGTACATCTCGAATGTGAAAATATCATCCTTATGATTATACCATCATACTGAAGATGAAATAATCATCCAGAAGATGAATAATCAACCAGAAGATGAAAACATCATCCTGAAGATGACTCATCATCCTGTAGATGAGAACTTCATTAACCCGAAGTTGATGAAGAAACATGGACAATTGCATTCCACTATATACACCAACTGGGTGTCTGGATGCATATTGAAGACCTTTTCCCCTAGCTGGAAGAGGGGGAGAATATCCTAGGTCCTGAAGTACCCTACTCCTTTATCTGGCCAACTACACGTGTCTTTATAGAATGTTTGCAGTAAAGCTGTTAGCCAGATACAGTGCAGTGCCTGTAGCGCAACACTGGACCATGGATACATATCTTCTGCGCTCTCCAAGGGTCAAAGATCAGAAACCATGGAAATATATTTGCATATGCAGGTTAAAGATCATTGCGATGACTACGCACAAAATGAACAGCCATTTCCTGAAGATATACACAGCATCATCCTAAGTCTACATCAAATTTCTATTCCGAAAAGCTCATCATCCAAGAATCAAATCGAATATATGCACAACCAGGTCCTACAGTACCTTGCAGATACAGTGACGACTGGGTCAAAGTCTACAGACATGTAGCCATCTGCCAAGTTTCGCAGAGCATACCACGTCAGAGCCCCCTTTTGTTTCAGCGGCTTCCAGATATGAGTGCAACTTGTATAGATGAGTGATTATTGTATTTTGTTTTTCTTTTTGGAATTTCGTGGAAGATGTATAGATACTTAGGATATTGGTGTATAGATACATAGGATATCTACAAGCCTGAAGCTTGTATGGTTCAGGGGGAGTAACCTGTGGGTTGTACTCTTTTTCCCTTAAGCTGTTGGTTTTTCCCACTGGGTTTTCCACAGCTAAGGTTTTAACGAGGCAAACACGATTACTCTGGATCCAGAAGTATCCACCCACTTAGCTTTATACGCTAAGGCCAAAGAAATGGATGGATAAGGGGGAGTGTTATGAGTGAGGGAGGCTTTTGGCCTCCCCACCTCTCTATCCCTCCATTACTCCCCACTACTTAGTAGTGTGGACCTTTGGTATTTCATGGATATGAATATATAGAGAACCATGGCAAAAAATAAAAATCTTAACTTCCTTCTTTATTATTTGTTTCACTGTTGTTTATCCACACAGCTTATGTCAATTTGGTCCGTTCCTCTGGCATCAATATCAAAATGTAGCAACTTTATGTTATAACCAAGGTTTGAGGTCTCGGTTTCGGTCTCAGTATCGCGCTTCCGAAAATTTAGTTTTCGGTTTTGGTATCGTCCGTTTCGGCAGTTTCGGACGTGAATTTCGGTTCGTCTGTATCGGTAGTTTTAAATACTTAAAAACCTATTAAATACTATCAAATACCAAAAACTAAATATTAATCAGTACTATCAAATACTAAATACTAACTAGATAATTAAATTTTGAGTTCTTAATCATATCAAATACTAACTGCCTAAAGTTTGATACTTAAACACTAAATACTAAATAAATGAATGGATTCCTGAAGTTTGACTGGCGCACCCACCGTTTTACTTTGCGAACATACCACTTACAAGTTTGCCAAAAATAGCTTTGAGTTGCTTTGCGCATCCACTGTTTTGCTTTGCGCACATACCACTTATTTACAGGTTTGCCATAAAAAATCGTCTACGATGTTACTGTGCGCACCGACTACTTTACTCTACGCACATACCACTTATTTACAAGTTTGCCATTTAAATACTAGTTTGACATTTACATCTCTCTCTCTCTCTCTCTCTCTCTCTCTCTCTCTCTCTCTCTCTCTCTCTCTCTCTCTCTCTCTCTCTCTCGATGCGGTGGCGACGAGACGGGTGTTTCTCTCTCTCACGGGGGTGGAGGGGCGGCGGGCGGGGCGGCGAGGTGAGTTCCAGTCTTCTTCTTTTTTCTTTTTCTTCTTTTTTGGCGGTTTTTCTTATTTCTGCCTCTTCTGTCTAATTCTTCGAATTTGGACCGTCTTTGTCTTCGTCTTCAAGCCGAACCCCTAAAGTTTCGGCCTAGCCGGAAACCTAGGGTTCCGACCGATACCAAGAAACATGAGGGGTTTCGGTCTCGGTAGCCTCCGGACCGAAACGAAACGACCGAAACCCTATAAACCCTAGGGTTTCAGCCGACACCTAAAACCTTGGTTATAATAAACCAATCCATCAATTATAATGAAAATTCAATACCAATTAATCATCCCATAACTTTTGCAGTCGCATAAAATGTAGCAACAATATGTTATCATAATAATGTAACATAGTCGACATTTGGAATAAAAATAGATATATTTTCCACCACTTTTGAATCAGCAATCACCTTTGCACTAGTACGCTTCCAAGTTCAAAATATGATGCAACTTCTACAAAAGATCTTTCACTTCCTTATTTCAATCATTAATGCAAATGCAGGATTTAAAAGAATATAAAAGGCATCAGTATCATATGCAAACAAATCAATCAGACAGTTGAATAACATATGCAAATGCAAATGCAGGATTTAAAAGAATATAAAAGGCATCAGTATCATATGCAAACAAATCAATCAGACAGTTGAATAACATATTTCATCATCTGAGGTGCCAAGCTTCTCCAAAATCCCCAATAAAACCTTCTCTTACCAACCTGCTCTCTCCCAAATGCAAATTTGTCACATGTGGCACACAAGTAAATGCTACAAATCATAGGTCACAACCTCACCCGAACCTGCAGTATTCTCCCAAATGCCCAAAGTTAAAACATGGCAACTCAAATTGAAAATACATTCCCTTGTTTGTGATTTAACACATTTAGACTATGTATAAATGAAAATTCGAATAACTTTGATGTATTTTACAATGAAAATTCAAATGATTTTGGTGTATTTTACAATGAAAATTCAAATGATTTTGGTGTAGTTTACAATGAAAATACAAATGATTTTGATGTGTTTTACCTTTACCCTACAAAAACAGCACTAAGAACAATTTTCAGAATTATCATAAATTGAATAAATTGTTATCATTAATGCATGGGCAGAACACATCGAAATTGGATTCTATCCATACTAGCTTAGTCTAACAAGTGTGTGTACATGTATACATACATATCTGTACACACACGAACAAGTATCTGTATATATGAGTATTTGTTTTTGTATCTGTATATGTATGTGATTGCCTGTCTGTGTAGTTTTTGTATATGTATATTTATGTGATTGCCTGCATGTGTACATATATAGATGTTTTTGTGTTTTTGTGTAGGCATGTGGGTGGAGAGAGGGATATCAATTGCTATAATCATGGCAGTCACAAGATCCACTCCACTTCTTTGTTTGGGCAGTCGCCACCATTCAGGTTGATGTGCAAGTTCTAAAACCGAAATACACCAAGATCTTGTGAACCACATGCTTTTTGGCCATGATACAATGGAGGAAAAAGTTCTGCTATTAAATTCCCAACAACCCAATGCATGAGTAAATAATATAGAGACCCACAACATTTTTAGCGTATATATGTTTTAGGCTGTGTTTTAGTATGTGTATATCAACATCAAAGAAGATTTTAAAAAGCGGTTGGCTGTGCCTGGGCGGCCCCACCCAGATGTTTCAAGGCTGGTGCCTAGCCTGCTTCCAATAACCCAATACATGAGCAAATAATATGGAGACCCCAACATTTTTGGCATACATTAGTTTTAGGACGTGTTTAGAACATGAAGATCAACATGAACGAATGTTTTAAGAAGTGGTTGCTTAGTTAAAAGGGATTTACAAATGAGGATGAGGAGTCATGTGACCTGGATTCAAATGATGATGACATTCATGAGTCTAGTTTTATGGGGAGGACTGCGATTAGGTTCCTAAGAAGGTAATAAGTTAGAGGGTATTGGAGACCTTTGGACCAATTTGTCATTTGTTTGTATTATTGAAACCTATTTGACATATTGTTTTATTCTGTAGGCTTTATGTTTATTTTGATACTATGCTCTGTAGTATTATCTTATGTATTATTTGACTTGAGAAGTTAGCCATTTGTTAATCTATTTGATCTCATTGTTGTTTAAGGTAAGTTTGTGCTTTGTGCTAGTCTATTGACTTTATTATTTTTCATTGAAGTATACTTGTTCATTGTTAATTTGTTATTTGTTTAATACTAATTAATTTCTATTTTTTGGTTTCTTTTTTTGGTAATTAATTTCTATTTTTTGGTTTCATGTACCATTGCTGGAATTCTTTGAATAGGTGATGGAATAACATTATGATTTTTAGGTAAGTGATGAGAATTCTAGGGCTTGGAGGAAGAAATTTGGGGATTTGAAAGAAAATGGAAATTTTATAGATAATGATGGGAAATACAAAGATAATGGCCTCAATTGGAGAGGATGACCACTATCTCAAGATCTAAAATTATAATCTACTCCTAACTCCTACTCTTCTCTACTTTCTCCTTTTCTTCATTCCAATTTTCTTCATACCCTAACACTAACCCCTCACCTCCTATTTATAGAGCTGATTTGCCTATATTTACAAAATTGCCCCTCGGGCATCAAATTATAAACTTGCCCCTCGGGCCCCAGAACTATTAAATTGCCACCATTATGGCCGCAATCCACATTCCCAACACTACTCCGTCTCCAAAAAACAATCTCTTCAAGGTGGTGCATGAAATCCACGAGTGCACTTCTCTGAGTATTGGAGCACGTCTCATCGCTTCCTCCTGGATCAAAAGGCATTCCACGAGCTTCATCCTCCTCGAAATGTCGCCGCATGAGTGGTAGTGCGTCTGTGGATGAGTCATCAAGGCACTAGTGCTTTCTGTTGTGTTCTGAATTTGGAATCCAAGCAGGCCTAGAATCATCACAATACAAAAGCTGCGCAGAAGATCGTATGAAAATAGCCCAGAAATTCCCAAAACCCCATGTCTCATTGTTCATCCGTTGACCGGTCAAAGGATCGGGTCAGTGGCTCGGCTTGGCCGACTCAAGTGGTCGGTTGATCCTCGGAATCGGCTAGATCGAGCTGCCAATGTAACGGTAGAGGCTCGCCAATTCCGATCCCATTTTTCGGCGGCTCCGGTGACCGATAGCCGCAAAAAAGGTCTGATGGGTTCGCCGGGAGGGGAGAAAGCCACTGGTGGTGGAGACGGTCCCGGATTCCGTCGGACGAGCCGCCGAAAAAACTCAAAAACTTTGGCAAAGGCCCTACAGGGGCTCGCCCAACTCAGGGTGGCCCTCCGATGGGGTCGCTGGAGTCGAGGTAGCCCTCTTGGGTCTCGCCAAAGTCCAGGCGGCCAATGAGGAGGATGCCTCCTCCGATGGTTGTTTGCCGACCCTCGATGGCGTCAGATTTGGATCGCCAATGTCTATAGACTTCAGATCTGCGTTGTTCTCCTTCGTCTTCTCCAGATCTGGTAGATTTGAGCTTGAAATCTTCATATCTAGCTGATCTGGACTCATGGTCTTCAGATCTGTCTTTGCCCTCGCAGCGGAAGGGTAGCAGCGATCAATCTTTGCAAAATCCTCAGCTATTTGACGGCGCGTCTTCACAAATGCTTTCATCATCTCTTGATTCAACGCGTCTCGCTATCAGGATCCACGGCTCTGATACCAATTGATTAGAATTCTAGGGCTTGGGGGAAGATATATTTGGAGATTTGGAAGAAAAGGGAAATTTTATAGATAATGACGAAAAATACAAAGATAATAGACTCAATTAGAGAGGATGACCACTCTCCCAATATCTAAAAATTATAATATACTCCTAACTCCTCTTCTTTACTTTCTACTCTTCTTCATTCCAATTTTCTTCGTACCCTAACACTAACCCCTCCCATCCTATTTAAGGGCTGAATTTTCCCTATTTAGAAAATTGTCCATCGGGCACCAAATTACAAAATTGCCCCACATGCCCGAGAATTACAAAATTGTCATCATTGTGGCTGCAATTCCCATTCCCAACCGTATGTTACATCATTCAAACTTTGTTTAATCAACGTGTATTTAGATGAAATCTTGAATATTAGATGTGAAACTTGCTTAGTTACTTTATTCCTATTGATAAATTTTAAAAAATTTTACCTTAATTTATCAATTTTTCCTACGCGCCTGATCACTAGCCTCCGCCACCCTAAGCACTTCGCCTATGCATTTGATTTGTATAACACTGACATGAACCATGTTGATCATCCATAAAGAAAGTGGAGTGAATTTTTTGACCACCATTGAGGAATTCTCCTCCTACATCAGCTAATACACATATTTCTTATATATTTGTGTGCACAGGCGTGTGAGAGATAGAAAGGGGGAAAGAGTCAGAGAAAGTTGAAGAGGTTAGCATGGAAAGAAATGCTCTTCACTCCTCATAAACTAAATGCCCGGCTACAGAACGACGAATTTTGTCGGTTAGAAAAGAATCCAAAAGCATACCATGATTCACACAATTTATACTCAAACAATAACGTAACTTAGCAAGGATTCCAAGGAAAGTCACCCTAAAATTAATGCAACTGCTAAATTCAAATTCCAATTTCTAAAATATCTATCTTTAAATTGGCGGTTACATCCAGGATTTTTTATGGTGTTAATCTCATTCTAACTAAAGACTTTTCACTGACAACTAAATAACAAAAAACACCTAAGAAAGTCCCTCCATAAAGAACCTGAAGAAGATAATAGGAAAAAAAACTGTCCCGTAGAGTGAAAGCATAACAGTACTCAAATTCATGATTATGACAGGAATAGACATAATGAAGAAAGACCGCCAAAGCCAAAGTTCTTTCTTGGTCATTTTGCTGCTATCCAAAGGGTGAAAGTAGAATAACAAAAGATGGCCAATGTGGAGCTAATATTAGGATATAGAAAGAAACCTATTTGTTGTTCAACTTCAGAATAGTGCATAGAAGAAACAAGAAAAAGGAGGAATAGACGGCGTAGAAAGAAAGCCACAAGGCCTCAGTCCTCACAAACAGGTAACTCTACACGCATCATTTTTCACCTGTTTCACATCAGATCAAGCCTTCATATAGGCTTCTATTCTATGCAACTACGTGAAAAGGATGAGGAAAGAAGCTACATCTTTTTAAAATAAAACAGAAGAAAATTTCATTTATGACCCTCTCCTGCTCCCAAAGTTGAATCTTAGGTTCAAGATGAGTCTCTCTTCTATAGAAAAAATACTACTAAGTTTTTCAAAGGAAAAAACCGAGAGATTGCACGCTGTCTTTGTGCCTTCTCAACTCGACATCATCACTCTACTTTCTCCACTTTCTATTATGACTCGTTATAACGAATCGTGCTTTGGTGCCCCGACAATCCTATTTTTTTGGTCTGAACCTCAAAATTTAGGAAAAACTACCATGGCTATTTGTCAATTATGTAACATCCATTTTTCCTCTAAAATTCTCGCATCATTTGCAACCACAGTACTTCAGATCAAGGTTTGACAAATTGATGAAAAAGGAACTCGCAACATCACGCAAAATAGTGGATGTGCGCGTAAGGCAAGCATTATGATCTATTCATTTTTCTAATATTTAGTATTTAAGTACCAAACTTTAGGTATTTAGTATTTGATATGATTACGAACTCAAATTTAGTTTATCTATTTAGTATATGTATATGAGTAATAATTTACTTCCGAAACCGCCGAAACGGGCGATACCGATACCGAAACCTAAATTTTGGAAAGAACGATACCGAGACCGATACCGAGACCTAAAACCTTGCTTCAGATAGTTTTTGGATAGAAATAATGTCTTTTTTAATGATATATCCTATAATTTATGCACCTAGATGGAAAAAACAAAGAAAAAGAAAGACCCAAGTAACGCAAGAAGAATGAAGCCAAACCTGTTAGAAACGAAGTGTGTTCTTGTTTGGTAAGAAATCTCTAACAAGTGTGTTCTTGTTTGGTAAGAAATGACGGTAGACAGACATACATACATACATAACATACATACATATGAAAATAATATGACATATATGACATATATGGCTTTCTTGAAAACTCCATTCCAATTTTTTCGAAGGATCAGAACCGTTCATTTCTATCTTTATTTTTAAAAACATCAAAACTACAAATATTGGATGAACCCAATGGATTTTGCTCAATCATTCATCCATCATATATTTAAGGTTTCTTAATAATAGAACTTTTTATGATGGGTGTGTGAACGAACAAAACACCTTAGGTTCACCTAATATTTGTTGTTTTGGGATTTTAAAATATGAACAAAATAAACAATTCTGATCATACGAAAAAAAAAATAAGGGAGTGAACTTTTCAAGTGTGATATTTCCTATTATATATAGGGGTGCGCATATCAGACATTATATACATACATACATATATATATATATAACCCGTGCACACAGTGCAATGAGCCAAACCCCCCCTAATAGGATGTGGTGCACGCGCGCGAACGTATAATAGTAAGAAGTGAGGGTGTATGTATCGGTATCGTCGGGGGTAAAAGGATAAATACAAAAACCTTGGAGGTCATATGGGGCAAATCCCATAGGACAAACATGTAAATAAGTGAGCTTGGGAGGTGATTTTTCGGGATGAGGGAATGGCAACCATGTAAATAGTGAGGTTGGGGTGATTTTTTGGGTTATGGGTGAGGTGTATGTCCCGTGTGGCGCCCATGTGGCGGTGTGACATTGCCACATGGGACAAACATACCACATGGGACAATCTCCTCTATTGAATTGTGTTGTGTGTGTGTTGACTAGGATCCATTCGAATGGATCAAACATGCGGATCCATCCAAGTCAAGTTTAAAATTAGACAACCTAAATAGAAAATCCATTCCGTTGGGTGTGATCTAACATGTCTAAACTAACTCCAAATAAAATTTCAACTAATTTGGATATGTTTTGCACATACAACGAGTGGTTGCAAAATCAAAATTTTAGAATAGTCATAAAATCAGCTAATTTTGCAACTACTTGATGCATGGGCAAAAATTTCAGACGTGTTTTGCCCATGCAACCACTCGATGTATGTGCAAAACATATCCAAATTAGTTGAAATTTTGTTTGGAGTTAGTTTAGACAAGTTAGATCACACCCAACGGAATGGATTTTCTATTTAGGTTGTCTAATTTTAAATTTGACTTGAATGGATCCGCATGTTTGATCCATATGAATGGATCCTAGTCAACCTCTATATATATATATATATAATTATAAATCTTGACAGCTTGAATAGTTATCCTATGTGTCACTATTTTATCAAATACCAAGAATATGGTCGAATAACATTGTGATGAACGTATTTAATACAAAGTGATATTTTAAGATCAGGAAAGGTATAAAAAGTTCACAAAACACTAGAAATCATATAAGTTTAAAATCTAATCTAACGCTTTCAAAACAATGTGAACCATAACATAAGCATCATAAGCCACTATAAAATATCATAAGATCTTAAATCTCATTAAAAAATATGAAAATTTTGTAAGCCGTGATATATGTATCACAAATCTCATAGGAGTTTAATATTACAATATGTAAAACTAGTGAGCCGTTATAGGCACACAATCCACTAAAAATTATTTTGTAAGCTGTGATATATGTATCACAAATCATTAAAAATCGTAGGAGTTTAATATCACATCCATACAATATGTAAAACTATGTGAGCCGTTATAGGCATCACAATCCACTAAAAATAACATAGTTTCAACTTTTAAAATATTTTTGAGCATAACATGAATCATAAAACACTACAAAACATCATTAGATTTCAAATATCATCTCTTTCTCTCCCATTCTTCTTCTTATACCTCATCTATCTATCTATGAAATCTAGTAGTACATGTTATATGTTATTGTTACATCTACCACTGTCACACCCCGCAACCCGGGATCGCATCATGTTTCACAAAGGATAGCAGGCCCTGCAGATAACCAGTGAAAACAATCTAGACACAAACAGAGATGTGTCAAAATGCTTAACAAAATTTTTCATTTATATATATGAACGAGTTTACAAAATGATGTACATTATGCCAAAAGCATGCTTACAAAAAGCTATACATCATACTATAAGCATGCAAACAAAAGTACATCTGCCACTAACAAAAATACATATTCTACCTCTACTCAAAAGTCAGCTGGGCCCACAAACTCTGGTGTCTTCTCTACGTCTGGGTCAACACCTGGTGGTACAACAACAATGAAGGCCCGCCAGTAAATCACAATGATTCTAAAAAATTTGGACTTTAAATATATGAACATGGGAAAACACTATCTAGGAGGCAGTAACTGTGAACAAACTAGTTAATATTGTATTGGCATTTTTAAGACTAACATGCAGCTCAATTTAAAGGTAACAATATCATGGTTTCATTATTTTATGCCAAACCTAGGCCGTGAATCATATTGGAGAGTACAGAAACAACCAAGGAGTCCACCTCAGTACTCAGGTTCGCTCACCTGGGCCGGGCCCAAAACAGGAACGGTAGGGGCTGAGTCAACAGTGTGGAACTCAATAATTAAGTCCGACTGTATAATAAGGGTCTGATCCTGATTCAATGATGTGACCCAGGTCGGAACTACCTAATGCGGTTAAGTCAATAGGAGCGTGGCTCCAGTTGCTCCCGCACTCTCTCTAATATGATTTGCCACAAAACCCGTGAGCCTGAAGTGCCAAGTGTATAATAGTGTACACCTCTCAGTGCCTCAGTGATATAGTCCAAGTGTTATTCTACACAATGTTTCAAGCATGATTTTCCAAAGCGAATTAAATTCTAAAGCCACATTAGACTCAATTTGTATATTAGTGTGCTATGACATTCTGGTTTCAATTCACATTCTCATTCATTCTAAACATATAAATAATTCACTGAATTTCGAATCATTATTTCTATAGCACATCTAATATACCAACTAGCCCAATGACATGGGCCACTTATTAACTCCATAGCAACTAATGATGAAAAAGCATCAAAATACTTAACACATTTTAGAAGTGCAAAAAATTAGACAATTGATAACATGATGTTTATTTATGCTACACAAACTGAAATTTGAATATAATTTAAGAGCGAGAACAAACCTGCAAGTAAAGGCAACTTCCAATTATCATACTCTTAGAACTTATGGGGAGATGGTCGAATGGGGAGGGACAATTCTGGTGATCTCAGATAGTTTTCATCATTGATCTTTTCGGGACTTAACCATTTATTAATGGTTTTCATATGATCCTTCAGGCAGCTTTTTATGATCCTAGGGACAATAAATTGTGATCCTTCAGGCAGCAATTTCCATACTTTTCGACGGCCTTTGAGGCCAAGCCCTCATCTTCGATCATAGGGCAATTCTAAGCCAACATACTTCATTTAACACGCATCACATGTAGTAAAAGTTATTATTTAATTCTGAAGGGTTCCAACACATATGATAAAGGAAAATTCCCTAGGGTCATTAACATATTTCTGGTCATGGTGACCATTTTCAGTCACACGAAAGTTCTGCAGTTCGCAGCGAGCAAAATGAAGACCAACAGTCTCAGCAAAAGAGGTAAAGTCACCTAAACAGCCCGCATGCAAAGAGGGGAAATGGATCATATGGGTCTCGGCCAAAGGGAAAAGCCCAACAGTGATCTTTTCGAGGGTCAATGGGCTGCAGCGAGGTTCGACGCCACGCCCGGTGCTCAGATACATCATCGCAACATCTAAAGGGACAAAATACATAAATTTAAAAGTCCAAAATTCAAAGAATCAGAGTGATTTTACCTCAATTCATGGACTGACGAAGAAATTAGAGAGAAATCCAGCCCTAGAGCTTAAACCGAAATCAGATTCCAAGGAAAAACCAGATTTTTGCATGAAAATTTTTGTTTTTTGCACAAACCAAAACCGTAGGGCTCAAATCGAGCTTAAATAGAAAAAATGGGTAACCTAGAAACCCAGAGGTAACGCCACAAACACATTTTGCCTCGGATTGAGGCGTGGACATGTCGAAGACCTCGTATTTTAGGGTTGGGTGGAATCGCTAGGTCACGCCACGAGTTGGGCGAGGTGGCAATAGGAGGGGGCCGTGGATTTCTTTGCCCTGAAGGAACGCGAGAGAGAGACGTCGACGAGAGAGAGAAAGAGAAGAGGTGGCGGGGTTCTTTTTCCCGCTGCGCCGCTGCCGCTGATTTCGCCCAGAGAGAGGACGCGGAGAGAATGAGAGTGTGAGAGGGGATCACGTGAGGGGCTTTACATGTGGAGAGGGAAAGAGAGTAAGTGGGGGGGAATAAATGAAGGCCCAACAGGCCTTTACGACCACAAGTAATAGTGGCAATCGAAACTTAGAGTTGCGTAATAGAATAAACGTGATAATGAAAAATTAATTTAGGAGTTGTGGAGATGCTCGTGTTGCAATAGCCTAAGCAATAATCAAGAGCAGTAAGCAGTGATGTCTAAAATATCCACCGATATGACCAATATTAAGGATGTAAACGGATTTGGTTTATTCGAATTGGATCCGCATCCATCTCTTTCAGATGCAGATTCGAATATAAAAAATTTCTATCCGATCAGATACAAATGCTAATTCAGATAATAAAATTATATTTCTTTCGAATACGGATACCAATATAGATATCTGATATACCAATTATGTACTATACATATAGCTCATTCGTGGTTGATGACCTTCATCCATAATCTTATATCCAATTATATTGGACACTTAATTAGTCCAAATCAAATTACATAGTAGAATTGCTACACAATATATTTACATCTACATCCAAAATGCACTATTTATACCAAATATGATCATTTGTCTGGATCCAATCAATATCTGATAGTTATCCAATCCATTTTTTGACTTCTATTTCTGCATATTATATGTATCCACATCCGTATTCGATGAATAATTTCTAATATGAATATGATAAATCATATATCCGAACCATTTACAACCCTAACCGATATAACCCATGATATATCATTTTTGGACCCAAAACAATTTACTATGGTTGGTACAATATGGAAAGAAATGGTTGTAGGTTTTTTTAGGTCATTTTGACCGATACAACCCATTTTTGTTCCTTATAAAAACATATGTATGGGCTTAAATTTTATACTGAAAAACTATTTAAATAAGCATTTTCTCCTAAGATTTTTTGACTTAATTCATTACATGATAAAATTAAGAGAACAAGAAAGCAAAAAGCTTTCTGACGAATACAAAAGCAATTGAGTCTTAAAACGGTAAGTAGCATTGTCTTAAATATCCCCCGATATAGCTGATTAGCCTTCGATATATTGTTTTGGACCTCTAAATAATACGATATGACCGATATAATATCGCAAAAATGGTTGTATGTTTTTAGGTCAATGAGACCTATATAACTCATTTTTATTATTGATGTATTTTTACTTATAAAAACACAAGTGTGATCCTAAATTTTATAAAAACTACTTTTACAAGTATTTCCTCTCAAGTTAATCAAGCTTTTCTGTCTTAATTCATGACACGATAAAAATAAGAAAGAAATAGACTTAACTTAGAAGCTTTATGTTGCCTACACAACATATTGACAATAGTTATTGATATAAAGATGTCAACATGAGTCGTAATTAGTTTTCTGCATTCTTTAAGAAATTTATAAAAATATTATGTTGTCTAAAATAGCTAGATGAAAAGTTTGATGTTTTAAATACTGATTTGATTCTTTTTGCTGGAATTGATTTGCTTTTGCCACCATTACTACCTTATTTTAAGGTTTTTTGTTACTTCTTCATTACTGGTACTTCTTCCTATTCATATTTTCAATATTGTTATTGCTTCTTACCACTATGACTTTTGTACTTTGACTTTTGTACTTTTTCCGATCGTTACTTGAGACATTACAACAAGAGCAGTTATTGACATTATTACTTAGTATAGTTGTAAACATAACAAATGACGATGGTAGCAATAGAGGAAAGAGCTAAAAAAAGTAGAATGACAGAGGAAGAGATGAAATTTTACCACAACTCACACAATTTTACAGTGTTAGATGAAATTTAAAATTCAAAGGACGCGGATTGCAATGTTTTTATTATGGCTCGTATTATTTTGAAAGTTGAAACTACGATGGTTTCTAGCAATTTGTAAACCATGTTATGATTCATATAGTTTTGCATATTAAATGGATACGATTTTAAGCTACTATGATTTTTTTGTGCTTTGTGATACTTATGTCACAACTCATAAAATTTTACATATTGAGATTTAAGATCTTATAATATTTTGTAATGATTTGTGATGCACATATTATGGCTAATATTATTTTGAAAGTTATTGAATGAGACTTAAGAATCTTATGATGTTTTCTAACAGTTTATGAACTTTTGTATACTTCAATTCATCATCTAACACTTTGTACAATATACTAGAAATTGCTCGTGCACTTGGTGCACGGAGCAGAAACACCCCCCAACGAAAAAGGTCGCATTGCACGCGCGAAACAATGAAGGAGCGAAAACGTGGGTGTGCGTGTCGGCAGCGTCGGGGGTAAAAGAGGACCAAGCACGCAAATACGAATGCTTAGTGAGATGTTTGGGGGATTTTTTTGCAATTCATTGGAAAGTGGTGGGGTGCAAAAAAAAATTTAAATTGAGTGGGGGGGCTTCCCCCACGGCTGAGGGGGACATTGCCACGTGGGACAAAGCCGTGGCAAGTCCCCCCATATGTAAGATAGATGTTCACATTAATGCTATTTGATCATATTCATGGTATCTGATGACATACTGACAGCTAAAATGTTATAAATGCATTTTAGTTATCAAAATTTATATATATATATAACGTATGACATGTGCATCTATATTAACACATATTCTCGATATGTCTAAAGATATCTGATATCCAATATAAAAACCTACGATATCTGATGTGAAAACCCCCTGTAATTGCACACAATCTTCATTCATAAGCTTCTGTGTTATCAAATAAACATGTTATCAAATATTAAATTAAGGTTCTATAATTTTTGTGTTTTTTGTATTTTTCAGAGTTTTATAAGCTCGTTTAAGAACCAAACACGCGAACCATTTTAAACTCAATCCCATTTTAAACCAAACCCACTTCCATTTACTTAACCAGGCCCATTGATAGCCCTATTTAATATCTTTTAACAAACCCTAATCCTTCTCATTTCTCTCCTCTCCCTCCTCACCCACTAGCGACACCTTTCCCTCCTCTCCCCACGAATGCCTCTGTCGCGATTTGTCGCGATTTGTGAACCCTACTATGATTAAGTTGAAACTATGAAGTTTTCTAGCGATTTGTGAAACTGTTATGATTCATATAGTTTTGCATATCGTATGAATAAGATTTTAAGCTACTATGATTTTTGTGTGATGTGTGATATTTTATGTCACGACTCATAAAATTTTACATATTTTTGAATAAGATTTAAGATCTTATAATATTTTGTAATGATTTCAGATACCCATGTTATGGCTAATATTATTTTGAAAGTTATTGAATGAGACTTAAAACTCTTATGATGTTTTCTAACGGTTTGTAAACTTTTGTATACGTCGATTTATCATTTAACACTTTGTACAATATATGTTCACATTAATGCTATTTGACCATATTCATGATATCTAATGACATACTGACATCTAAAATGTTATAAAAGTATTTTAGTTATCAAAATTTATATATATATAACGTCTGACATGTGCATCTATATTAACACATTCTCGATATATCTCTAGATATTTGATATCCGATATAAAAATCTATGATGTCTGACATGAAAACCCCTCAATGGCACAAAATCTTGATTCATGTATTTTTATCAAATAAAAATGTTTTTGAAATATTAAATTAAGGTTTTACAATTTTTGTGATTTTTTTGTATTTTTCATATTTTTATAAGCTCGTTTAAGAACCAAGCCCACAACCCGCTTTAAACACAATCCCGTTTCAAACCAAACACACTTCCATTTACTTAACCCAGCCCATTTATAGCCATATTTAATATCTTGAACAAACCCTAATCATTCTCATTTCTCTCTTCTCTCTCCTCACCTGCTGGCGATACCTTTCCCTCCTCCCCACAACCACCTCTGTCGCAATTTTCACCTCGTCTGTACGTTATTAATAGTTTCCTCTCCATCAACGCCTCATATGGCCATCTAGATCCCATATGCCCCCAACACATTAATCCCACAATCTCTCCCTCTTCATCTCCTTCGCTATTACTTCTCTTTATAAAAACCTAGATCTAAACCTTCAAGTTACAAATATCTGCTCTCTCTCTCTCTCTCTCTAACATGGATCTCTCACTCTCCAATCTCCTCATTCCTCTCTCTGTTCAATTCGAGTAGAAACAGTCACAGCTGTCATGGGTGGCATAATGGCGGGGCCTTGAGATGGCGGTCACTTCTTTCTTCATTTGCTCTTTGGTGACAAGTAGGTTCAATTGATTTAAATTACGGTCTCGATAAACTAGACCCTTGAGATGATGCTTGTAATTGGTGTTCGTAAGTGGTTTGCCTCTTGCTTGTTGTTCTTGGGGGTTTTGCTTCTCTTTATAAAAACCTAGATCTAAACCTTCAAGTTACAAATCTCTGCTCTCTCTCTTTTTAACACGGATCTCTCACTCTCCAATCTCCTTATTCCTCTCTCTGTTCAATTCGAGTAGAAACAGTCACAGCTGTCATGGGTGGCATAATGGCGGGGCCTTGAGATGGCGGTCACTTCTTTCTTCATTTGCTCTCTGGTGACAAGTAGGTTCTATTGATTTAAATTACGGTCTCGATAAACTAGACCCTTAAGATGATGCTTGTAATTGTTGTTCGTAAGTGTTTTGCCTCTTGCTTGTTGTTCTTGGGGGTTTTGCTTGATGTTGTGGGCTAATTTGCCCTTTTACTTGATGTGATGTCTCTATTTGTTTTATTATGGGTTGTCGTATTTCTCCAGCTCACAGTTAGGTCTCGAATTGCTGTCTAGGGATTGTCATGACCATGTACTTGTTGTTTAAGGGTTGTCATGTCATGTCATGTGCTTGTAATTTTAAGGTTGTTCGGTATCTGCGTTTTTGGTACGGAGCTTAGCTTGCTGTTTGGGGGTTATTCTATGCTTAAGCTTGCAGTTTAAGGTTGTTCGGTATCTATGTTTGCCATATAGGGATCGGCTTGCTGTTTGGAGACTGTTCTATTCATATGGGACTTGGCTTGCTGTATGGAGACGGTTATGTTGATACACTTATTATACTTGTTTTGAGTAGTTTTGTCTTTGTGCTTGTTGTTTAAGGTCGTTCAGTCTCTGTGTGCGCTATATGGGGTGTGGCTTGCTTTTGGTGACTGTTTTGTACCTATGCTTGGTGTTTTGAGACTGCTCTTGCCACTGTTTGGGTTCTCATACTTCCGACAAGATTTGGATTTTTACTCAATAATTTTGTGCAGCTTTTCAATAAGGTGGATTTTTTTATTAATAAGAAGCTGGAAATAAAAGAAGATACAAAAGATAGTTGAGTTCTTTCCAGAGGAACTCGCTCCCATAGCTTTGATTCGAAATAAAGCCCAACTCTCCCACTAGATCTATCAGATCTAACCTATTCTCTCCCAATTCTTCTCAAAACACCATATACCCCCTCTCTAATCTTCCCATTTATTTATAATAAGACTCCTATTAAGCCGACACCCCTAAATTACCATAATATCCCTGACCTAGGGTTTTTACCCAAAATTACAACTCTGACCATGCACCCCAAAATTAAAAAACAGCCTCGTGTTCAGAAATTACAAAACTGTCATTATGGCCATAGACCATATTCCTAACATTACTCTGCCCCTGAAAAGTCACCTTGTCCTCAAGGTGGTGCATGAAATACATGAATTACTCCTCTTCGATTGATGGTGCGCATCCCCTCCTTGATCACGCATTATGGATCATCAAGAAAGTTTTATTTCCAACTTCTTATTGATAAAAACATAGTTTTAGGTTTCGGCCGAAACCGACCAGTATCGGCCGTTTCGGATCGGTTTCGGAGGGGACCGGTCCGAAACCACACATTAGTTCTCGGTTCCGGCCGTATCGGCCGGGTTTCGGCCGTATCGGCCGATACCGGCCGAAACTTGTCCGATACCGACTGAAACTTAAAAAAATGAAAACAAGAAGGATGAGGATGAGGAAACATCACCAAAATCCAGAAAAAGAAGAAGAAACAAAGAGATGGACGTACCTCATGGTCACCCGCCTCCCGTCGCATCCCCGAAGAAGCCCACCTCCTGCAATTTGAGGTCTTACATGGTAGCATATTCTAGCATTTAATTTAAATTTTGTTTGCACGGTGCAAGTGCAATTGTCCAACACATGCTAGCATTTATTAAGAAGTTTGACCTTTTGAGTGAGCTGGCCACTAAAGGCTTTCCATTTAATTACAAGCTTGACATTCAGCCACTAAAGGTTTTCCATTTATTTACAAAGTTATCATTTTCAGCCACCAAACCCTTCCATTTATTCAAAAGCTTGTCATTCTCATTTATTTTCAATCCTGTTGCTCAAAAAATGTAATATATTTAGCATAATACTTTTAACAAAATGTGTAACTAGTAAAAAGGTATTTGTGCTAATATTTGATAATATTTGATAGTATTTAATAGAGTTTTAAGTATCTGAAACTACCGATACCGATGAAACGAAACTACCGTCTGAAACCATCGAAACGGACGATACCGATACCGAAACCTAAATTTTGGGAAGAGCGATACCGAGACCGAAACCGAGACCTAAAACCTTGGATAAAATTCCACATTTCCCCCAAACTCCCTCTTCCTAACCCTAAAAATCATATCTTTCACCCCAAAATCCACTAAAAATCATATTTTTATCCCAAATTCAGATCTGGATCGTATCACTACCCTAAAGAACCAACAAGCCATCTCGGCCAACTCAGCCGATCATAGGCACTCATTATGGACCATCACTTCTCACTCAACAGAAAGTTTTCCAATAGACGAAGCCACCCAGGCTCCAAGCTTTTACGATGACTGTCAAGGAAGGGGAAGCAATTGTCCAAGCGATAACAGGTATGTTCTAATTCTTCTACTTTTAGATTACCGTTCAATAATGTTTGCTAGTATATTATGTTCAGACATCTTATTTAAAACCTAGGCACAGTGCTAGTAGCGAATTGACCAACCCTTACACTATTCCATTCAAGAAGCCTCCCACTATTTCATGTCTCGTTGATTTGCAATAAACCACTCTATTCATGTTGAACCATCACTGCGAGTTGAAGTATCAACACGGACAGTGAAGTGTTACGATCCTCCAACAGATGCTTGTGTGCGTTGTAGTAATTTACGAACGAGAGCTCTCTGCAAATTTCATGATAATTTACATGCCAAGCTTCGATGATGTCTTTGAGATAGATTGGTTAAGAACATTTTTTTGGATCGTATACAAAACTAGAGTGGGGTGAATAGACTTTATAACAGATGTTCACAAGATAAAAACTTTAACCTACACAATCAGATAATCACAAAGCAAATATAGTGCAATAAAAATAACATGAAAGCAATCACACAGTACGCACGATATTTATCATGGTTCAGTCACTCCACGACCTACGTCATGCCCCAAAAGTAATCACTAAAATAATAATGTCAATGATACACACCCGAAAATTCACGCACCAACGCTCATCTCACCAAGTCTATACCTCGCTCATCAAAGCTCAAACAATACTATTCTAACAATACTTTTACCCTTCACTTGTCATCACCAAAAATAACCCGATAAATAATAATATTTTGATACAGAGATTAAAATCAAATAAACCACAATAAATAAATAAGATGGAATTAAGAAAAATCAATTGTAGAGTTTCAGCGGTCTCTGTCAATCAGCGCGTTGTTGGCTTTGTAATGACGAAAACTGTGTCTCAATCCGATTTCTGAATCTCGAGATATCAAGCTTCAAAGTTCTGGATCAATTATGCAATTTTTGAATTGTCTGGATTCTGCTACAAAATTACGCTTGGCATCAGGCGTTGTCTTTCTATGCGTGGACGAGCTGCTGTTGGACCGCACTATCTCGTTATGCGTGTACGAGTGTCGGTCTCCGTGCGGCTACAGTCGGACAGCAGATCGGTTCTCAATTCTCGTGATGTCGGTTAGAGTCAGTGCAATCTGTCGAGCTCGGTTGTCAAGTGGTGTTGCGTGGGAGCGCGCGCGCTTAATCGCCAGAACGGAGAAAGCTACAGTACTTGATCTCAATTTGTGTGCGTGAGGAGAAAAGCTGTCGGCTTTTAGGCACACGGAGAGAACGCCCTTCGTCTCATTTGGTGTGCGCGGTCTGTCGGCCGTGGAAGAGAACTCGGGTTTCGTTTTCCATGGGGATGCTGTTGCAGGCACTGTCGACTTCTGTCGACCGTGCTTTTTCTCTTTCTTCCCTCTCTTTTAATTTGTGACGGCTCTCTTCTCTATTTGCTTTTATTTTGTGTGCTAAAAAATCCTTCTCTCTTTGTGCCGACTCTCTCTCAATTTTTTTCTGTGCCCGATATTTTTTATGGTAGGCCGACTATATGCATATATATATATATAAGGATTCATGTAGATCAGGTGGCACCCGATCTAATAAATCAGGTGCAAGAAACAAAAAGAAGGGCCTCATGGAAAGTACAAGCTCATGTTAGGCTTGTCTTTCCAACTTTATGTGTCTTGGCAACTGATCTATTAGATCAGGTGCTACCTTTTCTATATTATTCTCATATATATATATATAGTTTTGAAACCCTAGTCCAACTTGAACATGAACTATCCTAGTAGACTTTAATTGGAATTCCTTATAGACTTGGATCCTTATTGATTTCTTCCGCCTTTTCTGTAGCCAACCTCCACTTGGACTCTTTGACAAATTTCAATTGGACATGAACTCTTATAACTAGCTTTGACTTTCTAGAAAACTTTGACTAAGTCGAAATTAACAATTCTTCCTTTTTGTTAGCCGAACTCCTTTGAAGCTGAAATCACTTAACAAACACATCAAAACCGTTCATGAAAATTTGTTATCATCAAACAAGAAATCCTAGACCGTTGTGTCCAACAATCTTCCCCTTTTAATGATGACAAACCGGCAATTAAGGTTTGATCAAAATATAGGTGCATCGCATTTGTGAAGTGTTTGTAAATAACTCCCCCTATCGACATGCTCCCCCTATCGATATACTCATCACGAAGATCAAATTAAAAAATCTTAACGCTCAATCAAATCCCTCAATCCAATCTTACCACTCTCTTCCCCTTTTATTCATCAAAAGAACACACAAGAATCCATATCATATGCAATGTAAAAGTAAAGCATTATTAAACAAGATATACAATAACATTAAGACAATTAAGAATAATCAATTGATATTTAATAATCTCTTAACCGTGATTAAAACATCTTTGTTCTCGTGTGATGATCAAAATTTAAAGCAAATAGAGAGAAGTCATATGTAAGACAACCAATTCAAACCAATTTTCCAAAGTAGTATGAAATCTATAATGATAATATTTCACCACCTCATGAAACATAAGTTCAAGTTACCAACACATGTGTTGCCTACAAAGACTCTTAGACGAGGGGTGACATTACTTGACGAACCACAACACCAATGCTAAAGATATGAACTCTTTGCATAAGTTGAATATTCGTGGATAGTATCATAGCCATGGACCACATCCATTTTACATAAGCTTCTTTCTATTTTTCATAGGACGCTTTATCCTTCTTTTCTTATCTTTTCGTCATATTTCTCTTTTCGTATCGTTGAGTTTTGTTATTCATCCAAGGCATAATAATACTACATAACACTACATATCACATAGAGTAACATTTTTTCATTTTTTTTCATCCACCTACAACATCTATCCATGTTCCATGAAAACTAATCCATAAATCAATAATAAATTGATTTATGAATGTGTAAGATGAAAATGTAGAAATCAAGCTCATCAACAATTGAACATGTCTCAATTATCCATAAAGTTTAACATGCAATTATAATTAAGAAACTAATACAAGACTTGTACAAGGTTATGAATTTCATCCAAAGTGTAATTTGACTAACAAAAGAAGTGACATGAAGCTCAAATTTTTATAGATTTTCAAATTTTCAAAATTTTCGATTTTTATGGTTTCCTATTTTCTATCACACAAAAGAAAAAAGTTACAAAAAATAAAAGTACACCAAAAACCAAAAAAGGAAAACAAAAAAAATTATATCACTATCTCCTTACTTCACAAGGCTAAGGAACTTGTCATTGTTACATGTCATGTGTCTTGAGTTGCTAGAATCCAAATACTACTCACACTGTAGTCCCCTACCTGTGCTGTGCACCTATACATAAGAAGAGCAAACTATGTGACATAAGCATCCACATAGGTCTACTAGTGTTAATCACGGTACCTTTAGGAATACATACTTGTTTGAACTTTATATTCATGTTCCTATATAAGTAGTTATTGTATGTGTGACCCACATAACCACAAGCATAGCACTTAGTAAAAACGCTCCTACCTCTAACAATTTCGTTATGAAATTTTTTATTCGTTTTAGGATTTTCAATACGTTTAGATCCATATCCTAGTCCATGCATATTGTTGCCATGTAATTGGTATCCTAGTATGATGTCCAATGATTGTTTTTCTATGCCAAATTTCTTGATGATCAACTCTAGGTTTGAGACTTTGGATTTTAATTATATGTTTTCGTTCACAAGGAAATTGCTCCTATTTATGAAAGCTGTCTTGTTTCTTCTTCAGTCTTTTTAAAGTTTTCAACTTTCTTCTCTAGGTCAACAAGTTTTTCTTTAGATACCTTATTTTCAATCTCTAGTTTAGGACACGTTTCACACTTTAAGGTTTCATACACAACAGGCGTTTCTTTCTTAAGCTTAACAAATGTAGCCTTAAGTGTGTCATTTTCAGCTTTTAATCTCTCATCATCTAAAGACATGTGATAGTTTTCTTGCTGTAGTTTATAATTTACTTCTATTAAAGATTCAACAGTGGATTCTAAACTATCAATCTCAACATGCATGTTTTCGCATATGTTAACAAATTCAGGTAGGATGAATTCTTGTACCTAAGTTTTCTTCACATCAATGTCTCATATCAAACAGATGGAATGGACAAACTTATCTTGCAGTTCATTCTCGTCATCGTCACATGTGACTGCAAGTGACTTCCCTTTCTTCTCCAATAAACTGTTCTTCACCAATGGATACGTTTTCATAGTGTCCATGTTTCCTGCAACGAAAGCAGTATTCTGTTTAGAAGAATTATCAACAGGATTAAACTTATTGAAACGATTAAACCTTTTGGACATCTCTGCTTTTCCTTGGGGAGTCTTGATGTACTTCTTGATACCTCTGACCATCGAAGCTTGCTCCTCATCGAGCTCATTGTCGTTATCCTCATCAGCTTTGAAAGCAATGATCTTGGTGGTCTTTGCCTTACTTTTTCTCTTGATTCCATCGTCTTCAACTCAAGCTCATGAGACAAGATTTCTAATCAACTCCTCCATGCTAAGTTTGGTTAGATCTCTGACATCTTGGATGGCAGTGACTTTTGGACGGAAGATGCTTGACAATGCTCTCAGAATCTTTCACATTTGATCAAGATTTGAATATGGCTTCCCAATGGCCTTCGAATTGTAGACAATGTCCGTGAATCTCGCATGCATCTCCTTAATTGTCTATGTATGTATCATGCGGAAACCATCGTACTCTGTGCTCAAAAGGGCCAATCTAGACTCCTTCACATGTGATGTTCCCTCATGTGTAACATCCAAAATGTGCCAAATTTCATGTGCAGTAAGACATTGAGAAACACAATTAAACTCAGTTTTATCTAGTGCACAAATAATAGCATCCATAGCTTTACCATTAAGAAAACAAAGTTATTTATCGGTGTCATCCCACTGGGCTTCAGGTTTAGCAATTTCAGTGTTTTCTACCTTAATCACAGGTGGAGTATAGACTTTATCAATAATTTTCAAGGCATCGTAATCTACCGACATAAGATAAATCTTTATCCTAGCTTTCGAATAAGCAAAGTCGTTGGCATTGAATTTGGGTGGTCTAACAGTGGATTGGCCTTCAGCAAAAGCTGAATCGGAGATATTCATGGTGTCTAGACAATATGATCAACCATGCTCTGATACCACTTGTTGGATCGTATATAAGCCTAAGAGGTGTGAATAGGATTTATGACAGATTTTCGCAAGATAAAAACTTTAGCCTACAAAATTAGATAATCACAGAGCAAATATAGTGCAATAAAAATAACACGAAAGCAATCACAGAGCCTGCATGATATTTGCACTGGTTCGGTCACCCCACGACCTAAGTCCAACCCCACAAGTAATCACTAGAATAATAATGTCAATGATACAGACACCAGAAACTTCACGCACCAACGCTTATCTCGCCAAGTCTATGCCTCGCTCACTAAAGCTCAAACAATACTATTCTAGCAATACTTTTACCATTAACTTGTCCCAACAAGTCAAGTCTCCAAAAATAACCCAATAAAAATATTTTGATACAAAAATCAAAACCAAATAAACCACAATAAATAAATAAAATGGAGTTTAGAAAACTCAGTTGTGAAGTTTAATCTGCTCTGTCAATCAGTGTGTTGTCGGCTCTGTAATACAACTACGTCTCAATCCGACTTCTAAATCTCAAGATACCAAGCTTCAAAGTTCTGGATCAATTATGCAATTTCTGAATTGCCTGGATTCTGCTGCAAAATTATGCTCTACGTCAGTCGCGGTCGTGCTTCGAGTATTGTGCGTGGACTAGCTGATGTCGGGCTGCACTGTGTAGTTGTGCGTGTACGAGCATCGGCCTCCATGCGGACTGTAGTCGGGCTGCAAATCGGTTCTTGATTCTTGTGTTGTCGATTGGAGTCCGTGCGGTCTGTCGATCTCGGTTGTCACGTGCTATTGCATGGTAGAGCACGACGCACGTATGCTATGTCGTTCGCACGGAGAAAGCTGTAGTGCTGGATCACGGTGTATGTGAGTGAGAAGAAAAGTTGTCGGCTTCTATGCACGTGGAGAGAACGGCCTTCGTCTCGATTAGTGTGCACAGTCTATCGATTGTGGGAAAAAACTCGGGTTTCGTTTTTCGTGTGCATGCTGATGCGGGCTTTGTCGACGTCTGTCAGCCATGCTTTTTTCTTTCTTCCCTCTCTTAATTTGTGGCGGCTCTCTTCTTTATTTGCATTTACTTTTTGTGCTAAAAATCCTTTTCTCCCTCTCAATTTGTGTCGACTCTCTCTCCTTAATTTTTTCTGCGCCCGATAATTTTTATGATAGGCTGACCACTATATATATGGTTTTGAAACCCTAGTCCAACTTGAACATAAACTCTTCTAGTTGACTTTAATTGCAATTCCTTATACACTTAGATCCTTATTGATTTCTTCCTCCTTTTGTGTAGCCAACCCCAACTTGGACTCTTGGAAAAATTCCAATTGCACATGAACTCTTCTACCTCCAAGCTTTGACTTTTTAGATAGCTTTGACCAAGTCGAAATTACCATTTTTTCCTTTTGTTAGCCAAACTCTTTTGAACCTGAAACAACTTAACAAACACATCAAACCAGTTCATAAAGATTTGTTATCGTCAAACAAGAAATCCTAAACCATTGTATCCAACATCTTTCGTGCTACCATCGACTGTCGTCGAAGGAGTATAGTATTTGAAATTTCGAACCATCCAAAGTTTGAGTTTAGCAGCAAAAGTCAGTTGATTAGACCAATTCAATTTCGGGCCCAGTCAACTGTAGCAATAGTTGCTTCATGTTATCTATGTTAATCATGTTAATCATTCATTGAATAAATGATTTATTATGTTTCATTATCCTCACTTTTAATCGAGAAATTTGAAGTTATGTTCGAGAAATTTGAAGTTATGTTATCTTTAAAATGGTTTCCAAACATAGTTTACTCTAAAAAATTAGGAGTAACGACTCAAAACATATTTATTGTTTTTCCTGAAAATCACTAAAGTACCACACTACATTTTTTTGCATCACTTAACACACATAAGCGGTCAATTTTTTAATAAATGACCAAAATACCTCATCATCCTCTTCACCTACCTCTTTTTTCTTCTACTTCTCACGTCATTGATGATCTTTTCTTCTCCTCTTCCATCTTCTTCTGTCTCCTCATTTCTTCTCCTTCGGTTGCTTCCTCCTCCTCCTCTCCTTTTCTTTTATTCTCTTTACTTTCTCATCATCCTCTTCTTCTTCTTCTTTTTCTTTCCCTCTAGCAAGAGACATGTTACATTGTCATTTTAGCCCTCATTACCTTGATAGTCCCATCTCACAATTTTTTCCTGTGTTCCAGTAATGTGTGACAAACACCTACAACCCCAAAGCTAAGGGTACCCTATCCAACGAGCTTTGTAACTCGCTTTGTAACTGACATTCAATTCTGATGATATGTTGTTTGCTCATCAATTTTTCTTGCTAGCAGGGATAATGGTTTGAAGGTATAGAAAGGTGAGTGTTGATTCTTTATGGATTTTGGAGAACAGATAGATTCTTCATATGAAGAAATCCTACAATTTAAATTTTAAAAGATGAAGAAAGTTGGAAAAAGATTATATAGCTCACAAAAGAAGAAGAAAAAGAAGAAATCACAAAAAGGAGAAGAAATAGAATCAATGGCAAAAGGAGGACAATAAAGAAGAGGAAGATGATGAAAACAAGGCATTTTGGTCATTAATAAAAAAATTAGCCGATCAGTGGTGTTAAGTGATACAAAAAATGTTAGGATACTTATGTGATTTTTGAAAAACATTAAGTGTATTTTGAGTCATTGCCACATTAACTACATGTAAGTTACCTCTAAATTTAGAGGTATGATCCCTTACTTATATTCCAAAATAAGGTCTTGTATGTTAAGTTTTATTGGTTTATAACTTTTCTTGGTTTATAACTGGTGATATACCATCTTATTTGGTGATCACAAGCACACTGCCACTGAAGACCCAAATGCCGAGATGACACAACATGCTTAATAAGGCCTGACTTGGAAGATGGATAGCCCATTTATGAAGTTAAATTGCTAAAATGCACATGCAAAATATTATATACAGCCTTCTCATTTAGGAGGATATGATCTCACTCGTATCCTCAACTCTCTATATTTCATTTTATATTTCTATTTTATGTTCTAATTAGAGCATCGGAGGAGTCGAATATGGTACCCCATCCCAGATTCAACTCGTTAACGCTCTTGAATGTTGTAGTGTACAGATCACATGTCCATCCACTCACGGGTTAAGTGCTGTCGGTATATTACCTCTATCTCGCTCCATATTCTATCGGAGGTTTCTTATTTTGTTATTACTAAAGGGACAATTCGGGGATATATTTTATTGTGTTTTTATTTCATATTTTATTAATGAAATACTACAGAAGGTTTTCAACGTAGAAGGTCTGGTTAGATAAATGATTGATTCCGGGAAGACATCACTCTACTCTAGAAATGCAATTTAAGTTGCGGCAACATCCACCTAACATGAGCCCAGCTTTATAAGTGTGCAATGGTATGTTTGGTCCTAGAAAAAATTTATGGGTTTGGATTTGAATTTGTGAACCTAAAGAAACGTGTCTGGGTGGGAGTTAGAACTCAATGCAACCATGCCAAAAGCCAACCAAAAACTGAACAAAATTTACATATGCAATTTAGACATACTTTTGAAAATATGAGATGTTTGCATATGAAGTAATATTATACATACTTTTAGAAATATTAAATGCTTGCATATGAATAATAATTGGAGTTGTTCATGCATTTTTAGTTTTCATAATATTCAAAACATTAAACACGACATTTCTTATTATTACTTAGATCAATAGATATACCATTGATTGTTTCATCCTAATTTAATCTTATCTTGATCTAATAAAAACATGGGGCTCAACCATGTTCGAGATATATTTGATTTGATTTTAGCTTGGATGTACTACGGATATTTAATCATCAAGACATGTCATATTGGATGCTTATCAGATACACATATTAGACACACGTATCGAACATGATCCTTCTATTTTTATAATGTACTTTTTAAAATTTGCTTAAGTACCATCATGTCATGCCGTATCGTCCATGTATCGATATATCCATATCCGTGATGATTACAGTTAACATGAGTTGCATCTTGATGCACATTAGGGTTACTGATTAAAATAATAAGTTAAATGTAAATGTAGGCGAGGTATATAAGTGTAATAATGACCAATATATTTTGTTGTGCTATTGTTTGGGGTTTTTTTGGGAATAAAGAGCACAGTTTGATTTTGTTATTTTTGGCATAATTAAATATTTGTGCCAAAAAGCACAGTTTGATTTTGTTATATTTGGGAATAAAGAGCACAGTACATATCGAACATGATCCTTCTATTATTATAGTGTACTTTTTAAAATTTGCTTAAGTACCATCATGTGATGTCGTACCGTCCACGTATCGGTATATATCTGTATCCGTGTAAAATATGATTACAGTTAACATGAGTTGCATCTTGATGCACATTAGGGTTACGAATAAAAATAGTAAGTTAAATATAAAGGTAGGCGAGGTATAGAAGTCCACGAATGACCAATAAATTTTGTTGTGCAATAAAGAGCACAGTTTGATTTTTTTTTGGCATAATTAAATATTTGTGCACATGCATTAAATATGATGATGTGTGCTAAAACTGACTCCTATGAGGATTTGACTTTTTGACTAGCACAATTAATTCAAATAGGAACATGACTTCTAACCGTAACTGGCTGCTAATGATGATACCTGATTTTTAAAAATGACTTGTAATACCTTAACTGGCATTAACATCATGTAACAAAGATATTGCTTCTAACCCTAGGTTGCATGGGATAAACAAGGTTCGACTTTGTTAAGCTAGTCAAATGGAGACATTCTTTCTCGAGGCGTCATGAATGAAGACCAATTTTCCCATGCAAATGGTCACAGGTAAAATAACTAGTCAAGTTCACCTACACAAGTGCATATCCACACAGACGCATAAATCTCATCGCCCCAACAAAAAACACACATTTAGAGTTTCTCAATCTGCAAGGCATTTTGCATCATATTTATTTGGCTATCTGCAATGAAAATGATACCTGAAGCTTCTGCAACAGTGTAGATAGCTTCTCAATCTGTTTCTCAATTACTTGAACCTTCAAGAATAAAAGGGAAAAGATGAAAATTAATCAAGTAAGTGAGAATGCTAAATCCGATCACGCAACTCAAACAAAGAATAACATGATATTCATCGTTACCTGTTTGAAAAAACCTTCCATCCCCAATTCAGCCGAACTTGGCGAAGGCTGAATCCCCATTTCAATGTCCCCATTTCCAGACGACTGACCACGAGGAAGCTCAAAGGAATCCTATAAAACAACATTGAGAAGCAAAAATTGAGACCAAGAATATTTTATTACACAATGGATAAATATCATCAGATCCACTAGCCCACAATCAATTCCTTTTTGTGACTAAATTTAAATTTACAGTAGCTACAAAAGACGTCATCCATGTCATTGACGACTCAGCAAAAACCCTAAGACGCCGACATACTCGGATCTCTAGAAATTCGAACTAAAATTGGAAAAATAAAAGAGAACCCTTGGAAAACATCAAGAAATCGAGAGTCTCAAACCCGAAAGTTACCGATAGAAGATTGTTCATCTTTGTAAGGCCGTCAAAATCTCTAGAAATAGGACGCCGATAAAGCACCGAGAGATCTCACGGATCAACGATCTTAAGTTTCCTTTTTTTTAATTCAAGAACGAGGCAAGAAGAGGCGAGAGAAACAGGAGAAAGGGAGGAAGAGGAAAGAAGCCAGCCAGCTGTTTCGCCTACCTCTACTGGTGCCGGAGCCCACCAACCAGTTTCGCCCGTTTAAATTCGTTTCGCCGTCGAGTTCGGGCGCAGCTGCGCTTACACCCGACAACAAACTTGTACCCGCCCCAATATTGTATAACGTATCTCTTTGGATTGGGATAAACCCGATTTGACGCTAACAGAGCCCGACCCGAACGACCACATAAATCCATGTCATCGGAACTAAAATTATAGGAGTTACTTTGCGAACCGATCATTTTGCTCAACACACATATCTTTTAAATTTTTTTAAAAAATAACGAAACTGCTATTTCCAAATAAAACTTGAAATACACCTGCCAAAAAGTATTCAGTGTACATAACAAATTAGTCCCCACGAACATCCGCCCCAAAAAATTACTCTACGTACATACCAAATTTCTCACCACATACATATGGCGAAAAAAATTACTCCGCGCACATGCCAAATTTCTCACCACACACATGGCGAAAAAAATTACTCCGCGCACATACCAAATTTCTCACCACACACATATGGCGAAAAAAATTACTCCGCGCACATACCAAATTACTCATCATGTACTTTCCGCTTAAAAACTTACTAACTGCGCACATACCACTTCTTCTTCTTTTTTAAAAATTTTTGCTCCTCTTTTATTCTTCTTCTTCTCTTTATCAATTAAGAAAGGTAATCACAGACTACATGCTTAAACTTTTGCTTAAATTAATCAACGGTAATCGAATGTAATCAACGGCAATCTCCTCCTCCTCCCCTCCTCCTCCTCCTCCTCCTCCTCTATCAATTTCCACCCAGCCCTACTCTCCCTCCTCCTCTATCAATTTCCACCCAGCCATACTCTCCCTCCTCCATCCCCCTCCCCCCTCCCCCCAATCACTCCTTACCCCTCTGCCCACCCTCCTCCCCCCTCCACAGCCCCCTCCACTTCTCCCTACCCCACATCCCCCCTCCCCCCAACCAAATCCTCCCCCCCTCCCCCCCCCCCCCCCCAAGCCCCCCCCCCCCCCCCCCCCCCCCCCTCATAGTTAATTAACTAATTACCTTTAACCACTCACTGATTACTTAAGTAACTGGTTTCGGGTGAACAAAAATTAAGTGATATGTGAACTAAGTGATTTTGAATTAAATGATATGTGAACTTAAGGGCATTTTCAGTAATCTGGTATGTGCACTGGGGAAAATCTTGTTTTTCCAAAAAAAATATGGGTTGTGCATTAAGTAAAAAATTAAGTGGTATGTGCACTGAGCAAAATGCTCGGTTCGCAAAGTAACTCCCAAAAATAATAACAATAGTAATGATTAAATAAACAAACAAACAAATGGGAATTGTTATGCGCACCTATCGTTTTACTCTATGCACGATCGCTTATTTACAAGTTTGCCATTACTCCCACGCACAATTCATTACTACGTAGCATCCCTCCCCCCTCCCTAGCCCCCATCCCCCATTCGCCCGACCCCCCAAACCTCCATAGCCTCCCTCTCCCCTTCGCCCGACCCTCCCTGTAACGACTGGTTTTTCATGTATGGATTTTATTTTATATATATATATATATATATATATATATATATATATATATATATATATATATGGTTGCTTCTTCTTGATTGTGATTTCCATTTCCGCCTCCGTAGTTTTCATTTTCGTTCGTTTCGTCGTGATTCTCTAGATTCTTCTGTCGGTCGCCGTGTTCGAAGTAAGTCATTCGTGACGGGCTTCATATCGGTCATATCTTATTGTTAGATCAAGCCTAGGAGTCTTAGGAATCGATCCCGGAGCTTCGCGCTCCATTTCGGAACTTTTGGTGCACGTTAGCCGGTATAAGAAGGGGCACCGACCGACTAGATAACGATCCAGTCGGTCGGAAAACCTTCTTGAACCGACTAGTGGGCTTTGTTAAATGTTCAGGAGTTACTGTTTGTCGTTAGTCGGTCTAAGAACGTTGGTTGACCGACTAGGTTGCAAACTAGTCGGTCAGCAATGCTTCTTTAACCGACTAACTCTTTAATTATTTTTGACACTAGTTACTGTTTACTCTTAGTCGGTCCAAGAACGTTCATCGACCGACTAGATGTCAAACTAGTCGGTCAGTAATTGTTCTTTGACCGACTAAATCTAAATCCTAATTTTCGTCTGGGTTACTGTTTACACTTAGTCGGTCTGCGTTGGTCAACCGACCGACTAGTTCCCAAACTAGTCGGTCAGTGGTTGTTCTTTGACCGACTAAACAGTACAAGGAAACCCTAGTTTTGCCCTAGCCGCCACCAAACTCTATAAATACCCCTCCAAACGTTTTCTTCTCCTCCCTCATGACCTAAAACCCTAATTTCTCCCCCATTGAGCCCCACCTTCCTCAAACCATTAATCCTTCATCCCAAGCTCATCCTTCATCATCCAAACCCTCCCTAGTCACAACCCACCTTCCATCTTCCCCAAACCTTCATCAAACCCCCAACATCCACATCAAAACCCATTTCTCCAGATTTTTCCCTCATTTTCAGATCTGAGCCGGATCGTTCTTCCGTTGCCGTGGTTGCTCGGCATCGTTCCTTCGCTTCTTCACGGTAATACTCGATTCCTTTAGTTTTAGTATAACCCACATTGACATTGTGAAACCCTAATAAAATGGATTATTAGATGATTAGTGTTCTAATAAGAAACCGATTTAGAAACATTGTGCTAATGATTGTTTTGCCATAACAGTGATCCATTCCGTAGTTAGCTTGTGTGACGGTCTTCATTGCTCGTCAATCCCGGTATCAGGCAAGTGAAACTTGCATCTCTTGATTTGGGCCATGTCTTATGCCATTGCCTTACTTTAGCGTAAAAGAGACTAGACGGTGAAAGGATAGCCGTCTAGACGCCATTGACCTAGCTTGACAACGAAGCTTGGTCCGTCACCCTCATCATGCTTGTATGTCACGTTTACTTTAAATTAACGGTACGCGAATATGTTCATGTCATTGCATTTTGCCTATCACGTTTAAATACAATTAACGGTACGCGAATATGTTCATGTCATTGCATTTTGCATGTCACGTTTAAATACAATTAACGGTACGCGAATATCTGCTCATGTCATTGCATGCTTGAATACTCATCGTGATTGCGTATCTTCGCTACATACTTGTACTATTTGTTCCGGCTAGGCCCCCACCTTGCGTGGGCACAATCCTATGCCAAATACACTTTCTGGCTCGTGTTCCAGAAGACGAGCTCAACACAGCCTGCGGGCAATAGGACACTCGTTGAGTGACCCCTTGTACTTGATACTTGAACACAGCCTGCGGGCAATATGGCGCTCGTTGAGTGATCCCTTGTACTTGTACTTGTTACTTGACATTACATGTCACAACAACCACTTGCTACTTGTACTTTACTTTTCTTGTTACCATCTTACTTTACTTGCCATGCACCATACTTTAACTGCTAGGTTGCTAGTTTACCCCCTTTCTTTCCGTTTCCTTGCACAAGTCTTTCGACTTGCTGACATGTGCCCCTTTTCTCTTTTGGGTGACACATGTTAGAGCCCGAGCATGAGTTACTTGCTGAGGACGTGGTGTTCGCTGACGCTGAGTCCGAACCCGCGTTGATCGAGGACTTCGTTGACACTGGGGATCAGTCTTAGTGTCATCGTTTAGCTTCTTTTGTTAGACTGCTTAGTTGTCGGTGCGTGGCACCTAGTTTGATACTCTGTTATGTTTGTGTTTTGTTTGGCCTTGTTCTGGGCCTTAGACTCTTTCCTGTTAGCCTGGTGGCTTTTCTGTGATGTTGAATATTTTGTGGACAAACTTTGGGATTGGTTATTTCATATCCGTCTCATTTTATTATCATTATTGTTGTTGTTCCTTTTGCGTTTACAGGGACCTGCTTATACTAAATTGACGCTTATCAGGCGTGCAGCTTCACAGCTCCACGCTTGAGCGGACCTTCTCACGTCTCGCCTCCATTTTAGGGAAGCGGGGCGTGACAGGTTTTAGTGGTGGCCCATGCATGTCTCTTTGTAACTGCAATTATCAGGGATAACAATAATAATATAAGATTGTCCAACAAATAAGTTCGATATCCGAGTCATAAGCTATGAGTCTAATCTGCTCCGTTTTCTGTGTCACTAAATGGCAGGAAGGCGATTCACCCGTGGTGGAGGTAGTGGTGCGCCCCCTCATGATGAGGAGCCTGAGCGGGAACCCACCAATGGAGAGATGATGTGGATGATGATCCAGATGATGCAAGTGCAGCAGGGCGTGCTCCTGCAAGTCCAGAATGCTCCGCTTGCTCGAGCTGCCCGGGCACTTCCAGATGCCCCTCGCTCCGAGCCGGGAGCGAAGCAATTTCGGGAGCTGGGTCCCGCATATTTTGATGGGTCTGAGGGTCCTCTGGCTGCCGATGAGTGGATTCGGAACATTGAGGATAACCTGGCAATGGCAAAGATTAACCCGGCTGGATGGGTTGATTTGGCTAAGAGGCAACTGAAGGACAATGCCAGAAACTGGTGGGATGCTGAAGAGAAGATGCTGGTGGAGCCGATAGTTTGGGCTACCTTCAAGTCCAGATTTGATGGAGAGTTCTTTCCGAAGGCTGCTAGGCAGGTGATGCTGCAGCGCTTCATAGATCTAAAGCATGGGAGCTTGTCGGTGGATCAGTACCACCAAGAGTTCACGAGGCTCAGTCGGTTTGCACCAAAGATGGTGCAAGATGCCGATGAGAAAGCTCAGCGATTTCTTCAGGGACTTGCCTTGGAGCTTCAGAGCTTTGTGACCTCTTCTGACATGGAGACATATCAGAAGGTTCTGATTGCTGCGAGGCGGTAAGAGTTGAATTTGAACCAGAGGAAGGGACATGTTTCCGGAGCTGGGAAGAGGCCTATGGAGCAGGCCAGGGCGGTGGTTAGGCCTGGTTTCAAGCCTAATCATCCGGTGCAGTTCAAGAGGCCAGGAGGGCCTATTCTGAAGACTTGCCATTTCTGTGGTAAGACTGGACATCTCAGGGATCAGTGTAGGAGGTTTCTAGGACAGTGCATTGTCTGCGGAGATCCTGCCCACACCATCAGGGAGTGTCCCAAGTCGAAGCAGCATTGGCGGGCTCCTATTGCAGCACAGCCATTGCAGCAGCGGGCTCCTGTGCCCGTTGGACGTGGAGCGCCTCTTGTTCCACAGAGACAGGCCTTTCGGTAGGTTGTTCCGCCGAGAGGGCAGGCCTTTCTGATGACTGAGGAGGAGAGCATGGCCGTGGATGAGGTTATTACAGGTAACGCTCATTCTAGCTATTTTTCTTCCTTAGTTTGATTGTTGATTTTGTTGGTTGCTTGCTCATGTTTGTCACTAGAGTAGGATTTGATTGTTAGACTGTTTGCTAGGTGTGGTTTTGGTTTGCACATTTCCTGCACGAGTCCTCTTTGACTCAGGTGCGTCGATGTGCATTTTGGCCCGGAGCTTCGTGGAGAAGCATTCCTTGTCGACGTCCTCTCTTCCTAAGAGTTGGAATATCATCACAGGGAACGGTGTGGTCTCGGTGCATCGTGGGTGCAATTCTTGTCCGTTGGTGGTTTGTGGACGTGAGCTTTGTGCTGATTTCATTGTCCACGACATCATCAACTACGATGCGGTCCTTGGGATGGATTGGCTTGCGAGCTTCTATGCTACGATTGACTGTCAGAGGAAGAAGGTGGTGTTCGAGATTCCCGGACATCCAGTATTTGAGTTCAGTCGTGGTAGCAGTTCGCTGGGTCCGGTCAGATTTCGGGCCATACCGGTGGATGTTGTGGCTATGCAGATGGAGTTGGAGTGGCCAGCTGTAGTGCGAGATTTTGGTGACGTCTTCCCCGAGGAGATGTCAGGATTGCCGCCTGATCGAGCTTTGGAGTTTTCTATTGATCTTATTCCAGGTGCGCAGCCCATTTCGAAGGCACCATATCGTATGGTGCCAGCAGAGTTGGAGGAGTTGCGTAGGCAGTTGGATGAGCTTATGCAGAAGGGTTACATCAACCCTAGTGTGTCTCCGTGGGGAGCACCGGTGTTGTTGGTGAAGAAGAAGGATGGTTCGCGTCGCATGTGCGTGGACTATCGGGAGCTGAATGCGGTGACTATTAAGAATAAATACCTGTTGCCTCGCATCGATGATATCTTTGATCAGCTGGGAGGATCGAGGGTGTTTTCTAAGTTGGATTTGAGGAGTGGTTACCATCAGTTGAAGGTGAAGAAGGATGATGTGCCGAAGACAGCGTTCAGGACGAAGTATGGACACTATGAGTTTGTGGTTATGCCTTTCGGCGTAACTAACGCACCCGCAGTTTTCATGAATCTGATGAACCTGATTTTCTACGACTTTTTAGATAAGTTTGTCGTTATCTTTATTGACGACATTCTGATCTATTCGAAGTCGGAGGAGGAGCATGCCTCGCACTTAAGAACGGTGTTGGAGGTTTTGAGGAAGCATCGGTTGTATGCTAAGTTTTCGAAGTGCGAGTTTTGGCTGGACAGAGTTGCTTTTCTGGGGCATGTGGTGACTGGAGATGGTATTTCAGTGGATCCCGAGAAGATTAGGGCCATCAGAGAGTGGCCTGTTCCGTCGTTAGCGTCTGAGATCCGGAGTTTCCTTCGGCTTGCTGGTTACTATCGGCATTTCATTAAGGACTTTTCCCGTATTGCTGAGCCGATGACCAGGTTGACGCGGAAGGATGTTGCTTTTGTTTGGTCGGGTGATTGTGAGAATGCTTTTGGTGTTCTGAGGGAGAGGTTGACGACTACCCCTATTCTTGTTGTGCCTGATCGCAGCGGTGGATTTGAGATCTTTTGCGATGCTTCTGGCAAGGGTCTCGGTTGTGTGTTGCATCAGCACGGGCACGTTGTGGCTTATGCTTCTCGTCAGCTCAAGGTTCATGAGAAGAATTACCCGACGCATGATTTGGAGTTGGCTGCTGTTGTGTTTGCCCTTAAGATTTGGAGGCACTTCTTGCTGAGTGAGAAAGTGAAAATCTTCACCGATCACAAAAGCTTGAAGTATATTTTTACTCAGAAGGAGCTCAACATGCGCCAGCGTCGATGGTTGGAGCTCATGACGGATTATGAGATTGATTTGCAGTATCACCCTGGCAAGGTGAATGTGGTTCCTGATGCGCTGAGTAGGCTTCCAGCGGTGATGATTTTGACCTCGCAGTGGAGATTGCAGCAGGATTTTTGCGAGTCTGGGGTGGAGATTGTTCTTCCTAGGGAGGCTTCTTCGTTGATGTGTATGCATGTACAGTCGACGATCGTGGATCGGATCAAGGCTGGCCAGGATGAGGATCCGAAGCTGGTAAAGATTCGGGAGCAGGTGGAAGCCGGTCTGCGGACTGACTTTTTGATTCATGAGGATGGCTCGCTGAGGTTTGGAGCCAGGTTGTGTGTGCCAGCTGGAGATATTAGAGAGGAGTTGTTGGTGGAGGCACATAGTTCGCCATATTCTGTGCATCCTGGTGGGACCAAGATGTACAAGGATCTTCGTCTGAACTTTTGGTGGCACGGCATGAAGAGGAGTATGGCTCGGAGTGTAGCCAAGTGTTTGGTTTGCCAGCAGGTGAAGGCGGAGCATCAGCGTGCGGCCGGGTTGCTGCAACCACTTCCGATTCTGGAGTGGAAATGGCAACACATCACTATGGATTTCGTGACTGGACTACCTCAGAGTCCGAATCAGAATGACGCGATTTGGGTGATCGTAGATCGATTGACCAAATCCGCATACTTTATTCCGTTCCGAGTGGGACAGTCCACTGAGGCGCTAGCAAGGAGATATGTGGAGGTAAATTCTTTTACTCTCCGTTTTTATTTCCTTTTCCTAGTTTGGATAGTGATGTAACGTGAATCGTGCAGGAGGTCGTGCGACTTCACGGAGTCCCCGTGAGCATCGTGTCGGACAGGGACACGAGATTCACATCTCAGTTCTGGCAGAGTTTGCAGAAGAGCTTGGGTACGCGTCTGAGTTTCAGCACGGCGTACCATCCGCAGACGGATGGCTAGTCCGAGAGGACAATTCAGATTTTGGAAGACATGCTGAGAGCGTGCATGTTGGATTTCAAGGGTTCGTGGGAGGACCATCTACACTTGGTGGAGTTCTCTTACAACAACAGCTACCATGCGTCTATTGGCATGGCGCCTTTCGCCGCTTTGTATGGGAGGAAATGTCGATCGCCTTTGAGTTGGGATGACGTTGGTGATAGGGAGCTGTTGGGACCTGAGATGATTGTGGAGGATGTGGAGGTTGTCAGGAATATTCGGGAGAGGTTGAGGATTGCTCAGGACCGTTTTAAGCATTGGACGGATGCTAAACGTCGTCCTTTGGAGTTTCAGCCGGGCGATCATGTGTTTCTGAGGATTTCCCCGAATCGTGGAGTGATTCGTTTTGGGAAGCAAGGGAAGTTGAGCACGCGATACATTGGACTGTTTGATATTCAGGAGAGAGTTGGCGAGGTAGCTTATCGCTTAGCCTTGCCACCATCTTTGGAAGGAGTTCACGATGTTTTCCATGTGTCGCAGCTTCGTCGATACATTAGCGATCCATCTCATGTTGTGAACTTCTCGGAGATTACCGTTCGCCCAGATTTGACGTATGACCAGCATCCAGTGCAGATTCTGGACAGGCGTCAGAAGTCACTTCGGAACAAGGTCGTCGATCTTGTTCAAGTGATGTGGTGTCACAGCTCGCTTGGAGAGTCTACTTAGGAGAATGAGGATGAGATGCGAGAGCGTTTCCCACTTTTGTTCCCGGACACGTGAGTGTTGGGAAATTCCGAGGACGGAATTTTTCTTAAGTTGGGGAGGATGTAACGACTGGTTTTTCATGTATGGATTTTATTATATATATATATTTGGTTGCTTCTTCTTGATTGTGATTTCCATTTCCGTCTCCATAGTTTTCATTTTCGTTCGTTTCATCGTGATTCTCTAGATTCTTCCGTCGGTTGCCGTGTTCGAAGTAAGTCATTCGTGACGGGCTTCATATCGGTCATATCTTATTGTTAGATCAAGCCTAGGAGTCTTAGGAATTGATCCAGGAGCTTCGCGCTCCATTTCGGAACTTTTGGTGCACGTTAGCCGGTATAAGAAGGGGCACCGACCGACTAGATGACGATCCAGTCGGTCGGAAAACCTTCTTGAACCGACTAGTGGGCTTTGTTAAATGTTCAGGAGTTACTGTTTGTCGTTAGTCGGTCTAAGAACGTTGGTTGACCAACTAGGTTGCAAACTAGTCGGTCAGCAATGCTTCTTTAACCGACTAACTCTTTAATTATTTTTGACACTAGTTACTGTTTACTCTTAGTCGGTCCAAGAACGTTCATCGACCGACTAGATGTCAAACTAGTCGGTCAGTAATTGTTCTTTGACCGACTAAATCTAAATCCTAATTTTCGTCTGGGTTACTGTTTACACTTAGTCGGTCTGCGTTGGTCAACCGACCGACTAGTTCCCAAACTAGTCGGTCAGTGGTTGTTCTTTGACCGACTAAACAGTACAGGAAACCCTAGTTTTGCCCTAGCCGCCACCAAACTCTATAAATACCCCTCCAAACGTTTTCTTCTCCTCCCTCATGACCTAAAACCCTAATTTCTCCCCCATTAAGCCCCCACCTTCCTCAAACCATTAATCCTTCATCCCAAGCTCATCCTTCATCATCCAAACCCTCCCTTGTCACAACCCACCTTCCATCTTCCCCAAACCTTCATCAAACCCCCAACATCCACATCAAAACCCATTTCTCCAGATTTTTCCCTCATTTCCAGATCCGAGCCGGATCGTTCTTCCGTTGCCGTGGTTGCTCGGCATCGTTCCTTCGCTTCTTCACGGTAATACTCGATTCCTTTAGTTTTAGTATAACCCACATTGACATTGTGAAACCCTAATAAAATGGATTATTAGATGATTAGTGTTCTAATAAGAAACCGATTTAGAAACATTGTGCTAATGATTGTTTTGCCATAACAGTGATCCATTCCGTAGTTAGCTTGTGTGACGGTCTTCATTGCTCGTCAATCCCGGTATCAGGCAAGTGAAACTTGCATCTCTTGATTTGGGCCATGTCTTAGGCCATTGCCTTGCTTTAGCATAAAAGAGACTAGACGGTGAAAGGATAGCCGTCTAGACGCCATTGACCTAGCTTGACAACGAAGCTTGGTCCGTCACCCTCATCATGCTTGTATGTCATGTTTACTTTAAATTAACGGTACGCGAATATGTTCATGTCATTGCATTTTGCCTGTCACGTTTAAATACAATTAACGGTACGCGAATATGTTCATGTCATTGCATTTTGCCTGTCACGTTTAAATACAATTAACGGTACGCGAATATCTGCTCATGTCATTGCATGCTTGAATACTCATCGTGATTGCGTATCTTCGCTACATACTTGTACTATTTGTTCCGGCTAGGCCCCCACCTTGCGTGGGCACAATCCTATGCCAAATACACTTTCTGGCTCGTGTTCCAGAAGACGAGCTCAACACAGCCTGCGGGCAATAGGGCACTCGTTGAGTGACCCCTTGTACTTGATACTTGAACACAGCCTGCGGGCAATATGGCGCTCGTTGAGTGATCCCTTGTACTTGTACTTGTTACTTGACATTACATGTCACAACAACCACTTGCTACTTGTACTTTACTTTTCTTGTTACCATCTTACTTTACTTGCCATGCACCATACTTTAACTGCTAGGTTGCTAGTTTACCCACTTTCTTTCCGTTTCCTTGCACAAGTCTTTCGACTTGCTGACATGTGCCCCTTTTCTCTTTTGGGTGACACATGTTAGAGCCCGAGCATGAGTTACTTGCTGAGGACGTGGTGTTCGCTGACGCTGAGTCCGAACCCGCGTTGATCGAGGACTTCGTTGACACTG
Organism: Scilla litardierei; assembly: GCA_030789695.1. Lineage (NCBI taxonomy): Eukaryota > Viridiplantae > Streptophyta > Magnoliopsida > Asparagales > Asparagaceae > Scilla > Scilla litardierei. Next base: position 25,968,816 of record CM061136.1, read on the forward strand.
GGGACCAGTCTTAGTGTCATCGTTTAGCTTCTTTTGTTAGACTGCTTAGTTGTCGGTGCGTGGCACCTAGTTTGATACTCTGTTATGTTTGTGTTTTGTTTGGCCTTGTTCTGGGCCTTAGACTCTTTCCTGTTAGCCTGGTGGCTTTTCTGTGATGTTGAATATTTTGTGGACAAACTTTGGGATTGGTTATTTCATATCCGTCTCATTTTATTATCATTATTGTTGTTGTTCCTTTTGCGTTTACAGGGACCTGCTTATACTAAATTGACGCTTATCAGGTGTGCAGCTTCACAGCTCTACGCTTGAGCGGACCTTCTCACGTCTCGCCTCCATTTTAGGGAAGCGGGGCGTGACACTCCCCCATCCCCCCTCCTACCACTCCTCACCCTCCTAGTTAATTAACAAATTACCTTAAGCCACTCACTAATTACTTAAATAATTGGTTTCATTTGGGCCAAAATTAAGTGATATGTGTACTACGTGATTTTGAATTAAATGATATGTAAACATAAGGGCATTTTCGGTAATGTGGTAGGTGCACTGGTCAAAAACTTGTTTTTTCAAAAAAAATTTGGGATGTGCACTGAGTAAAAATATTAAGCAGTATGTGCACTGAGTAAAATGGTCGGTTCGCAAAGTAACTCTCAAAAAATAGCAGCAACAACAATAGTAACGATTAAATAAACAAACAAACAAATGGGAATTGGTATGTGTACCTACCGTTTTACTCTACGCACGGTCGCTTATTTACAAGTTTGGCATTACTCCCCGACACAACTTACTTATTTACAAGTTTGTCATTAATCCTCTTTTACCCTCGTCTCCCCCCCCCCCCCCCCCCGCGCGACGACGACGACGAGTTTCTAAGATTTGGAAGTGGGGGAGCTGGGGAGGTTGGAAGAGACGAAGGTGAGGCTGGGGAGGTCGAAGGAGGGGGCGACGGAGGGGACGGGGGAAGAGGAAGAGGGGGTTGGGGAGGTGGGGTTGGGGAGATCGGAGGAGGGGACGGTGGAGGGGCATGTGCTGGATAGGTCGGATGAGGGAGATGGTGTTAGGGAGGTCATAAGAGGGGGAGGGGTGCTGGGGAGGTCGGAGAAGGTGGTGGTGGGGCTGGGGATGTTGGAAGAGGGGGCAGCATCGCCGCCCGCCGTCGATCGATCGTTGCTCACCCAGTGGTATTTTTGAAAAAAAATTCCCTGATTGTGCGTAATGAGTAATTTCAGTGCAAACTTGTAAGTAAGTGGGTTGTGCGCTGGAGAATGGCAAATTTGTAAATAAGCAGGCCTGCACAGAGTAAAACAGTATGTGCGCGTAGCAATTCCACAAACAAATAGATAAATAAACAATTATAATAATTCCTAACATTGACCTCAGTCGTTCTCAGCGGCCCACTGTCATCCAAAGTTGCAGATGAAGATGGCCGTGTTAGCCATGATTTTTGCCCCCTCACAATTAAAATTGACTAGATTTGTAAAAAGATAAAAAATCAAGGGAATTGTTATGCGAACATGCATTTTTTCTCAAGTCACATATCCCATAATTTTTGGCTCAGTTCATATACCTTAAATTTTTGAAAATTGGTATTTCTATTACACACACATATGTTAGTTCTTGAGGGTCAAGACTAATGTTGTTTTGATGATGATCAACATATTATGTTAGTGTGCTAATCAACCTCTAGTTTTAGTCATAGTTTATCTCAATGATTATATGTTGATGAGACAAAGCACAAAGATTGGAGGATGATGCAATGAAGATCTTAAAGACCTCCAAGAGGGATGGATTGCTCTAGCTTGGATGAAGTCACGAAGATCATCTAATGAAGCCAATGCTTAGAGCATGATGGTGGCTAGAACCTCAATGCATCAAGAGCTTGAAGTCTAGACTCTAGGAGAAGCTGCTATTGTAATTCATGTAATTTACTTTCTTGCTTTTCTCATTTGAGTCATAGGATTATTGTAATGCCTTGATTAGATGGTCATACACACATTCAAGCATCATAAATCATCTTAGTGAACCATAGAATCAACATAGAACACATCCCAAATAGGTTCTGTTATGACCTAAAGATCGTGATAGTCCGACCTTCCACCCCAGTCCATCGAATACCCTGCCGGCTCGCCCGTCCCCCACAGAGTCCAGCCGGCCCAGCGACAGGATGCCGCTGGCCCAGCCTCGGAGGCCACTCGCCTAGTTTCCTCAGTCAGGGGCGACCCAGCGATCCCTCACGGGCCCCGCTCCCTGGAGGTGCTCCGACGACTCTTTGATTAATCAGACAAGACAAACGACCTAGTACAAGGACACTACTGACACTTCCGTCGCCCGACCAAGGCACCCCCTGGCCGTTGCGCCCCCTGACACCTAATGCTTTCGGCTCTGACACCCTGAAAAAATCACCCATGGCCGTTGCGTCGTCTGACAAAAGCATGGCTGACACACCCGATCCTGACATCCTCGTTCGAAGCTTCCGCTGAGAGTGGGGCCAGCTCAGCACGTCGAGTCAGCACGCCTAACCGCCTCCATCAGGAATAAATACTCCTTCGCCTCCAACGGGGAAGGGGATGGGCAAATTATCTCTCAATCTCATTATTCACACACAAGAGTAAAGATCTTCCATATCTTTGTTCTTCCACATCCAATAGCTCGTCACGTACAGTCGACTCACTCTTAGTCCGACCTATGTGCCTGGCCCCCGCTTTAAGTCCTATTACTAACTTAGGCATCGGAGAGGCTAAGGGTTGGACCCCAACCTGGCCTTTCTGACGAGCTGCTCCTTGTGCAGGTCAGCCCGCCGTCACAAACTGCACTCCGCCCTTACATCCGGCAGCGTGGAAGAAAGACAGAGTCCCAGAGAATTGATTCCGTGGTCGACCTTCGTAGTGTGCTCAGCCTCACCATTACACTAATCACATGTCAAATAGCCTACCCAAATCCCAATATTAAAATAACCATCGTGCCCTTGGTTCCCGATAATACAAATTCATTGTACGCGGGTTTTACCCCGCAACAGGTTCATATGGTCAAAACCATTGGTGGGAATTTTGGGTGCAAAATAGGGGCCTGATGTATAAAGTACATGCGCCTATTATCAGGGGCCTGGTCATCCTTCTACATGCACCTATCTTGTTTACCTGAGAGCTGCCTGCTTGCTGATTTTTCAGACCAGCAGCCTTAAAAATGCAATCAGTTTTTTCTGTAGTTGGAATTTTTCATCCAAACCACTTGCATTGGTTAGCTAACTTACTAAACTTTCCAACCCAACTTGAATCACTCCATTCCGATATCTGTAGTGGCAGATATGGCTGTTTTAGTGAAGATATATCCAGAATTTCAGTCTGTTGATTTTTAGCTGCACATGGGCCTGATCTCTCTTCATCAGTCACCTGTTGACCATGCACCAGGGGCATGTTAAACCTTCATCAGGCGCCTAGTCTAGCTGTGTTTTTGCCCGTTTATAGCCGTTGGGATTCTTAGTTTTTGGTCTTTTGGCTTGGATTTTTGGCTTTTCTTGGGTTGTTTTTGATCCTTTTATATAGGAGAGTGTTGAGTTCATTTAGAACCCTTGGAAAACTTTGAAGATCATATAATCTCTTCTCTAAGCCTCCCCTCCTTCATTCCCTTCATTAGAGCTTCATTCTTATGCTATAGCATCTAAGCTCTATAGAACTTCTCTAAGGGATTTCAATCGCATTCCTTTCTTAGAGAACATCTTTCTTCTCTTCATTCTTACACTCAATTGAGAAGTGTTAGGGTTCATTCATAGAAGAGAGAAAGATCAACAAGTGCAATCAAAGCCTCATCTCAAGCACTTGGACATCCACACTTGCATGCTTTCTTCTTCACATTGGTAAGATCATTTCAAAGCATAGGTAAGTGATAGTCTGTTTCATCTTTTGTGATACCCTAACTCTCTTTGTGGAAGTTAGTTTCTCCCTTTGTGGGAGGTTGTGTCATTGTGTAGGACTAATCCTTATGTAGGGTTTGAGTTCTCCCTTTGTGGGAGTGAGTGAGAGTGTCCTTGTGTAGGACTAACCCTTGTGTAGGGTTACCCTCGTGTAGGATTTGTATTCACTACCTTATGTAGGATTAATAGTAGATATGATGTGGCTAGATGTACCTAACTTTGGGGAACTCGAATAAAACCCTATATGTTTGCGATTGTTGTTGAGCATACTCTTTAATTTCCGCTGTTTATTGTAAATTTTAGTAACTTCTAATTAAGCACTTTTGCTTGCCTTTACACTATTCACCTCCCTCTCTAGTGTATTGTATAGCCCCGCTAAGTGGTATCCGAGCCTTAGTTTGGTGGCTTTTGCAAGCATGTCATCTTTGCCTCAAAAACATCCTCCCAACTTTGATCCGAAGAAATATACTCGATGGAGGAGCAAGATGATCAAACACCTCAAGAAGAACAATTTCTTGGATGCAGTGACTTCAGATATCTCAAATTCAAATTTCTTGATGGACGTCCATGCCAAAAGGGCTTTATGCATCTCCACTTGGGATCATGAAAATGATGAAATTGGAGGCTTGGAGACGGCACATGAAATGTGGAGTTGCCTTGAGGCCAAGTACACAGGAGGTAATGAGATTGAGTCAAACGATAATGAGGTATACCAAACTCAATCTACTTATGAGCTTAATGATATTAGTGATAAAAATTCTTTGATTGCTCGTAAGTGTAGTGCACATTCTCTTCATGATGACACACATGATTGCACTTCTTTGCATGCTTCTCATATTGTTATGATTAAATCTTTGCATGCCGAGAAACAAGTATTTCTTTCTCAAATTTGTGAGTTTCGTGAGGAAAATGATTCACTTAAACGTACTCACATTTTCGATTGTTATGCTTTGAGAAATGAGACAATGGCTCTCAAATCTCAAATTTTTGCGCTTAGCGCACGTCAATCCACTAGGGATGATGACATTTCTTCTCTTTTGAAAAAATGTGAGTTATTGTCCACTCATCATGAGAGTTTTAACTTGAGTAAGGCTAAGGGTTTGGCAACTTTAACTTTGAAGGTAACCAAACCAAGCTCTACCTCTAGAAGCACCCAAAACAAATTTGTGGGGGAGCTTTCTAAGAGGTTTGTCATAAACAAGTCTTCATTTGGCCAAACATCAACGTCGATTTGTAACGACCAGTTTTATCTGTACTTTTTATCGGCTTTCCTCTTGTGTATTTCGTTCGTACCCGTAGTTAGGCGTTTCTGTCCCCGAGCACGTGCCAACTTTCCCATGTTAATTATCACTATCATCATTTCATGACACTAGGTTAAATTTTTCATTATTATTATTATTATTAGTGTCCCTTCTAAAAACTATTTTAAAATGTTTATCTTAAAATTTTGTTTTCAACTTCTGATTTAAAATTCAAAATTCAAAGATTTGATTTTTCAAATCTTTTTAAAAGTCAAATAAAACCTTCCATTTTTAAACCCTTTTGATTAGCCATTATCTCTCTTGAATTAACCTATTAAAATCACACTTCCATTTCAATTTCCTTCCTATTAAAACCCTTTATTATTATTATTATTATTTTTAAATGCATCTCCTTAAAATTGTTTTAAAATCACCAATTCAAAATTCAACTTGATTTTAAAACTCTTTCAAATGTTTAAAAAATACTTTCCATGTTAAAACGCTTTTAATTGACTTGATTAGCCATAATTTCCCTTGATTAAGACTATTAAATCCCATTATTAGTATTTCAAACCTTCCTAATTTATCCCATTCCTATTTATCACTCACACTTTCCTAATACAACCTAGCCTCATGTTTCCAAGCCTAGGCCTTCATGCATCCAACGAGCATCAAAACAAAAAAAAAGAAAATATAAGATAGGAGACTAAAGCTTCAAGGTTTTTTTTCGCATGCTGCAATCACAACCCCACACTCTATTTTCCTTTATATAATAGAACCCTATGCCTATAACCCTAAGGACTAAACCCAGCACATACCCCTCATCACGTGCAGCCTATACTTAACCCTTAGCTATTATATTATAAAAGAAAAACCTAGGTTCTCCTTTTTCTCCCAACAGCAGCCGCCGCCCCCTCTCTTTCTCTTCTCCCCACGCACACAAGCCGCGTCGTCACCTTCTTCTTCTTCGCATTCACCTTCCAAGCGGCCATCTCCGCCTGCGAGCAACCCGAGAGCCCCATCCCTCGCCCAGCAACCCCACGCAAACGACCTCTCCTCCGCATCCTCCACGAGACCCGCGGCCACCTTCATCCCCTCCCCACCGGCGGCGCAGCAAGCCCTCGCACGCCGAGAGCTACTGCTCCTCTCGTCCCCACGCGCGTCACACAGCCTCATCTCCTCGCCCAGAAACGCTGCGGCCTCCCATTCTCGTGTGTATCTCTGCCTCCACAAGCCCTCTCCTCCGCAGAACCGCGACCCACCTCTCGCACGGCCTTCTACACGAGCTTCTTCTTCCCTCCGTGATTCATCAATGTCCGCCGGCGTTTGCCCTCCTCCTCTGCAGCAAACGACAAACCCTAAAGTTTTAAAGAGGTTATCTTATCTTCTGTAGCTTAGTTATGGTTTACTTATGGTTAAGAGTTGGTTTATAATATGTTAGTTTATAAGATGAACTGTGTATCACATGTGTTGGCTGTTAGTTTAAAGGGTAGTTTATGATATGGTCGGTTCCTGTTAGTTAGGGTTTAGTAATGATATTTGTTATCAGTGATAAACTGTTATAAAAATCTTTTATATCATCATATAGGTTAATGGTTAATTCTTAATACTCTGTTATCACACTTTAGGGTTAGTGTTTGTCAGTTAGTTCAAAAAAAAAGGAATATGATTCTGTTATTAATATGTTTTTATGGCTAGTAGTATGTGGTTTTCTAATAGGTGGTAATGATAGGACTAGTTGATATTAGAGGTGCCTTGTTAACCTGTTAGGATTATTATAATGGTTAGAGTTTTAATATAAAGACTGTTTCGTTTTTCGTAATACCTTGTTGAGAATATGACATATGCTAGCTGTTAATCACTTTGTTAGGGTTAATATTTTATAACCCACACCATTGGATAGAGGACCTAATAAAAACGAATCGCTAGACGTCATAGGAACTAGTTTAACATTTGTTGTTGTGATCTAAAACAGCTTATTCTGATTATATGTTTTATCAAAACAGCAAACCAAACCCTCCGTAGCGTAGTACTTGTCGAGACGATTCCAACGACACCAAGAACGTCAAATCAGGCAAGTATTTGATTTTATATGAATTTCGGAAGTTTTGACACTTTTGCGCCATCTATATGTATTGCTGTGTAACTCAAAAACTAGGCGTGAAATTTGGTACAAAATTGACATCATTATGACTAGGACGAAATTTGGGATCCAACGGTATATCATACGATATATCCCCATTTTAAACAATAAGAGAAAGAAATCATTTCTGTAGCAAGTTGAACAAACAGGACATATTCGTCATTATTTAAAATTACGGCAACGGTCGTTCGACCCGTTTCCGCTTTGTAGAACTGTCACCATGAAACTATAATGTTGTTAACAGTAAAGTTCAGTGAGTCCTGACATACTTAACCATATGGACATCGTGAAATCGTGCGCCTCGAAGGCGGTATCGTGATATCGTGGTGTCGTGTGAGTCGACTAGGCCGGCTCGTGTTCCGGCAAACTTTTGGGTGGGGTTAGGGTTGATCGGCCACCAGGCATATGAAAGGTACTCTCCTCAAGAGCACCACCCGCACGTGGTGGGTTAGCGTCAATCACGGTAAGCCCCCGTGAGAGGAACGACCTTCTCATCACGACCTACATGCGTGAACCCTAGATTAGAATGCTAACACTTGACATGAAAAACTTGAAACGCTAACTTGGTCATCTTGAAATTGAAATGCTAATGAACTCAGAGTAATCTTAACCTTAATTTTGCAACAGTCTAGAACTACATGCTGGGACTGTTCGTTTCCGTTTCTATGAATTGTTAATGTTAAATTGCTGCAGTCACTTTTCTTTAATTATTAATGCTTCTTAAATTCATATAACTGTCATATACTTTGCCTTGGGATGCTAACTTTTCTTGCAGACCCCTAGCTGACATACATTCATGTTTGTGGATGTATGTCAGGTTCAGAGCTTGAGTACCAGGAGGACCAGTACGAGACGTCAGAGTTGGAGAGTCAGGAGTTCGCACCTGACGCAGTGCCTCTTCCAGCCGAGGACTACTGGACCCCCGACACCTTACTGCTTTCCCTAGTTTCTTTTTCAGTCGTTGTAGTTACTTTCGTGTATGTTCGACTTTCTTGTTGCTACTTTTAGCCCAACTGTGGCTTGTTTAATTTCGTGAACGAACATTATCTCTGGATGTGGCTTTACTTTTCTGAAATGTTTCTGATTGTTCTGAATCGCAAATGCAAGAACCTCATCTGTGTTTTTATCACAGACGCTTATTGAACTCGAGCTTCACCGCTCCAGTTCAAGCGGACCGCGTAACGTTCTCGCTTCCGGTGTCTTTTGGGAAGCGGAGCGTTACATGATTAGTAAGCCAAAGAAGAATCATGCATATATGTACACTTCATTGCATAAGAAGCCTGTTCAAAAACTAATTGGTGTGAATTCTTCTTCGTATGTTGATATGCATGATAATTCTATACATAGGAATGATTTGCATTACTTGCATGCTAGAATTAAGCCAATCCTTTGCATGCTTCACATGTTCCTATGCATGGTAGAAATTCTTGTGTGAATGCTTCTAATGCTAGATCTCATGGTTCACACATGGGGCACGCCAATGTTTATGTTCCACCTCATAAGCATGCACCCTCACATCCTACTCATGGCTTAACTAAACCTCTTCTTAAGAATCCCAAATCACTTTCTTTGTGGATTCCTAAGAATATTTGTAGGCTTGATAGGAATTCGTATATAGATTCATTTGTTCGAAATGTTATATCTTCATATGACTATATACGGAAACCAAACTCCACTTCACCTTGCTAGCTCGCTAACATTGTTATTCATTACCTAGGTGTTGAGTATTGGTGTTTCATACCAATCTTATTTTGATGATGATCACAACATTATGTTGTTGCTAATGAATCTCATGTTTTAGTCTCTCAGTTTATTTCAAGGATATCTTTCTTGGAGACTAATCACTTGGTGTAAGGATGGACATCATGTGAAGAAGGGCCAAAGTTTGGACTCAAGGAGTGCCAAAGCTTGGAGATGGTGGAGGGCAATCAAGGCATCAAGATTGAAGATTTAGACTCTTAAGAAAGCATTGTAATCCATGTAACTCACTTTATTGCTTTCTCTCTCTTTTGTCTAGGTTATTGTAATGCCTTGCTAGATGGTTTACTTTTCATGCATATGCATTTAACCATCTTAGTGAACCTTAGGATTATCATAGAATCCAACCCAATAGGTTCACTCTGTCCAAAGATTCATTTGGAGTCTCTGGCTTTCCGTCAGTCATGAGGCAAACACAGCCGACTGGGTGATTTCCAGTCGCCTGTAGATCCTTCTACAGTCGCCTGATATGCACAACTCAAGTCAACATTTCAATTGACTCAAACTTGAGTTTTACGCACAGTCGCCTGTATATTTACAGTCACCTAGAAATTTGACGTCCCCCGCTTTGTGCGTGTTTAATGTGTGCAATAATATGATTGGGGGCGTGCGATTTAAATAATTGTAACCGCAAGCGCACGGTGTTGTAGTGTGGCTTGGGGGTCGAACTTAGGGAGGCGTGGATGTGCTTGTGTCAAGGAGGATCAAATTCACCCCATGGACGAGCTAGCCCGAATCGGATGATGGGTTGTCACAGTAAATGGAATGCAAGGGATAAACAATATAAAGGAAAAACCCGGGACTTTGATTTCCACCCTATCGAGCGATTCTTGTCGATACGGCCTACGGCAAGGATAATGATTGGAATGAGGGTCTAATGGTGAGAAGTTGACTCTAAGAGTGGTACCAGCGTCCCATGGGCCTGATATTCCGGTCGGTGCCCAGGATGATACGTCGGACTTCCCGGGTTCGGTCATTGGGCACTCCCGTGTCCATTAACACTGACCGACTCCGGGAGCACTACGTTTGCAACGATAACTCCCAACATCTCATCCTGCTGCTCCCGCGCGCCAGGATTTGACGTCTACGCTAAGGGCGTGAGCTATGGCTAGGGAGTCAACCGCCAAGTTTATTCCCCCTTGGCCCAACGGTCAAAGGCGGTCTTTTTCCCCCCGATGACAATAAAACACCTCGCATAACCGTTAGATTCCTAATCCCTATCGATTTCCTTGTCCTATGGACGCATCGGGAAGAGCCCACGAAGGGGTTTCCACCAAAATCCCAGATTTGGGAACTACTCACACATATTTAGTAAAAAGCGATCTAAAGTAAAATCGACCGTTAGAAACATGATCAGGCGATTGAAAAGCAGTAAGAGCAATGCTAATAACAATATATTAAAGTTTGACAAAGATCGGAAGACTTACAAATATCTGAAAAATTACAGCCGTCAAGAGAGAGAAAAACAGCAAAAAATAACAACTCCCGTTTCTGGAAAACATAGGGGTCATATATATAGAATACGAAATCATCCGATCGGGTGAAAAGTCACCCGATCGGGTGACCTGCTTCGTTTCTTCGGCAGCGCAGAATAGGATTCCACCCGGTCACCACGGCACGGTCGGTTGAAGGTTGAAGTTGATCGGTTGGATCTTCGTGCCGTCGGGTGAACCGGTCGGTTGATCTCTCCATGTCGTGGCTTCGGAGAATTGGCTACAGGTGAACCGGTCGGGTGAAAGTAACCCGATCGGTTGGCATTCAGCGTCAGAATTCCAGAGAGTTGGGGCGTTTGAACCGGTCACTGAACCGACCGGGTGACTTCTTGGCCGCTCCAACTTGTGTCCGGATGGTGCACGCGTGCATCACCCGATCGGCTGGAAGTGACCAACCAGTCAGGTGAGGGGCTGAAAGATGCGATCTTCATCGTTTGACCCCCTGGATCACGCGTGACTCCTCCCGTTGCTCCGGGGGACTCATGATATCGTCGTTTTATGTCCCCTATGCTAGTAAACTCCTGCAAAATACGAAAAATACGGAAAAGTGAAAGAAAACAAGAAAACAAGAGAAAACGAATATAAGACGTCAGTAAATAACGGAAAAACACGGAAGAAAACGTGCGCAAATATATGAAATATAAACGCACGTCAAAATCCCCCAAGCTGAACTCTTCCTCGTCCTCGAGGAAGACGAGTGAGAGTAGGAGCTCGGAGAGAAAAAATAGAGAGAAAGAGAGAAAAAGAAAACTCTATATCCTAGATCGCCCGTCAGTGCCAACAAAATCAAAAACGACACACCAAGCAAGCAAACGCCAAATCACATCACTAAACCAAGGAATACGAGTCCAGACAAATGCCGTGGGCCCATGTGGTGAAGCGCGAGTGAGTGTGGTCGTGTGCGAGCAGACGGTGTCACTATCTACGATGTGCGATAAAGCTCGATATACACAAATCCAAGAATTGACCCAAATATCGATTCAATTCGAATTAAGCGGTGAATATATATAGCTCAAGCATGCATGAGAATAGAGCGAGAATCGAAACATATCATGCGTCAGGGACTCCACAACTAGGGTTAAGGAAATCACCACACTATAGCCTAGATAATAGCTAAAAAGTTCCTAAGCCAAGTGTTTTCGAAAACGATGGGGGTTGAGATGATGTGGAGTAGAACACTAGGTGCAAATTCTCGCCTTCCCTTTATTCTCGGCAAGTAGGGAAAATATTCACACGGGGATTTTTTTGGGTTTTGGGTATTTGTATTTTTTTGGCTTTTTTGGCTATACAATTTTTTTTCTTTTCTTTTCTTTTTGGGTTTTTCTTTTCTTTTATCTTTTTTTGGATTTTTTGGGGGTTTTTGGCTATACACATGTGTACTATCCCAAGTGGGAGAACGGTACATGACGAGGGGATTTGCACCAAGTAAAACAAAAAAGAAATCGGAATCTAAACACTTGGGTAAAGGAAACTATTCTCGCTAGTTAGAGCATGGGCTAAATGGGTTATCCTAGTCCTTAATTGTGGAATCCCGACACATGCGAAATGAAGTGTACGATATATATATAGCATGCAGAAGAAGCAGACAGTAGAAGCAAATACCGCATATTCAAATCGAAGCATGATAATCTAGGGGTCATTCCTGGACAGGTATATAAAGTAAAATCACAAAGAAGAAGCACACCACACAGCTAGGCACGACGCACGACTCACAAAAAGCTAAGTGGACCCACGATGCATGAAATGCAAGATGACTCGATATCCTAGGGTTAGTGAATGTGATTATCGATGCCATGCTAGGTGTGTATGATTTTGTGGCAATTCATCATATGGTTCATCTATAGGAGAAAGAGATAAAAAGAAGAGAAGAAAAAGAAAAAGAAAAAGATGGAGAAAAACGACTCAAAAACGAAGAAAAACGACAAAAATGACACACGAAGTGCGACTCCCCCAAGCTGAAACTTGCATTGCCCTCAATGCAATAGAATTAAATACAGGAGGGCAATGAATAAGGGGGGAATACGCACAGACACAAAGACACACGAAAGACAAGAAAATCATACAAACGAAACTGAAAATAAGAAATAAAAATAAAAGGCACACCACACGACATAAAAACAGAAAATAAAATAAAATAAAATAAAGGAGGAAAATAAAAAGGAAAATCACACGACACGACAAATAAGCAAACACACAAAGAAAAACGAAACACGACAGCACACAGATAAAAATTTGACTTCCCCCAAGCTAGACGTGACAATGCTAGCGAAATGATGTGATCGTGAAAATGCAGAGATATGCAAGGGGATGTCAGAAAACAAAATGAAATCAAAAAGCAAGAGATGGGGAGTCCTCGCCCTCCTCGGAAGAGGGTGTGGATGTGTGGTTGGGGGAGGCAGGGGGTGTGCGGAGAAGTGGGGAAACAGGTGGAGGAATAGGTGCAGTGGGGGTGTGAATGATGGGTGCAGTGTCGGTGGAGGTGGGTGGTGGTGAAAGTACGGCGATCAAGGCAGTGGTAGAAGGGGTAGAAATGTGGGAAGAAGGTGTGATGGTGACGGTAGTGGGTGGCGGTGGTAGAGATTATAGTGCCCTGTGAAGCTACTGAACATGTACTAGAGGGGGGTGAATAGTACTTTAAAATAATCAAGATAGGTATTCCTAATTATTGTGCAAGAAACAAACGACAATGCGGAATAAACAAATCGACAAGAATTCACAAACGCAAAGAAAGCATGTAACGGGTTCGGATCCACCCAAGTCTCTCCGACTTGTTCCCGGTGATCTTACGTCCCAACCACCCGGATCCCCTCCGGATACTTGAGTTAGAAACCACTAACCCAAGATTTTGCACTATGAAATTCTTGTGAAAAACCTTCACAAGACCAAATCATACACAATGAACATATGACTCACACAACCCGGGATCACACTCTCTCTCACAACCGAGAGACAATCTTAAATATCAAATGCGATGAAATAAAGAAACACTTACCACAAAATCCTATGCCTTGAGCATACTTACCAAATTAGGGCAAGGAGGGATTTTGAGGAAGAAGAAGGCACCAAATCCTAGCTCCAAGATGTTGACCAGCAATGGAAGCCTAGGGTAGAGATGGTGACCTTGGATCAAGCCCTTGGCTTGGAAGACTCACAATGGAAAGAATCTCTCTTGAGGAATTTGGCTCAAAGAGTGAAGGGAGAGATTCTTGGTGAGAAGAGAGAGCTTAGAAATAGCTTGAGAAAACTTCTCTCTTAGGTCTGAAATAACTTGGATAATGGACCTCTAACCTTGCCTCAAACGAATCAGGTTTGTATTTATAGAGGCAAGAAAAATCGTGCTCAAAAGATTCCCAACAGTCATATTTCTGAAGCAGTTAGTCGGTCTAAGAAGGATCACTGACCGACTAGATTGGCAACTAGTCGGTCGGTGATTCTTCATGAACCGACTAACAGGCACACAGCCAAACAAGAAAGTTCCAGGCAACATGAACTAGTCGGTCTAAGAAGACTTGCCAACAGACTAGTTTCACAACTAGTCGGTCGGTGAGTGTTCTTTGACCGACTAACAGATGAAATAGGTAAGGCTGGATTCAAGTTGTACTAGTCGGTCTAAGAACAAATGCTGATCGACTAGTTTATCAACTAGTCGATCGACAAACGTTCTTTGACCGACTAACGATAAACAGTAACTTAGGCTGTACAGGAAAAGCTCAACTAGTCGGTCTAAGAAGGATTCCTAACCGACTAGATCGTCATCTAGTCGGTCGGTGACTCTTCTTTGACCGACTAATTGATCAACAAGGAAAGAGCTGAAATGAGCAAGGACATCTAGTCGGTTCATGAAGAGTTTCTGACCGACTAGATCGTCATCTAGTCGGTTGGTACTTCTACTTGAACCAACTAAGATGCACTAAAAGCCGAGGGAAGAAGCAATAAGCTTTGGGAAAGTTTCTAATGGCTTCTATGATAATCCTAACTCTAAGATATGAGCGAAATGAAGATAATAATGTAAGTCCTACTCAAGGCTTAACATTCTAATCTATGAAGCTAGAAGACAATAAATAATACATGACGAACCGTCTTCAAAGCTTCAATCTTCATTCTTCTTGACTTCAATATTTCTCCTTGAGCTTCAACGAAGCTTCAGGCACACGATCACGCGTATTGAGAAGTCTTGAGACGTCGATTTTGATGTATGTTTTCTTTTGGCGACGATCTCCATAACTGCGCTCACAAACAGTTAGTTCACTATATTTATGTTTGCTCATCATCCAAAACCAAATTCGGGGAATCAGTACTCAACAGAGATCTGGAGCGCACCTGCAATTTCTTGCGGCGCACGTAGGCAGTGACGGAGGAGGAGGGTGGAGGTGGTGTGGGGGCGACAGAAGTGGTCGTGAGAGGAGTCGTGGATATGGGGATGGGAATAGATGTGGGAGGGGGGATGATCGCCTAGGTGGGGGTGAAGGAAGTGGGGATGGGTGGGACGGTGGAGGAGAAGAGTGTGATGGGGGAGGTGACGATCGTCGAGGTGGTGAAGGTGGTGGTGAGGGGTGTGGTGTGGGTGGTGGTGGTCCGTGGAGGTGAGTGAGAAGGTGGAGTATGGCGGCCATGTTCCTCTCAAGCACGAGGAAACGTGGGTGAGTGAGAAAGGAGGATGGTGATGGGTCCGAGGGGACAGAGGACCTGGTAAGATCACGGAGAGATGCGACCTCGGCCTCGAGAGCAAGGCGAGCTGAGGCCTGGCGGTGACCAAAAGAAGTGGACTGACGTGAAGCAGAAGTGGTGCCGGGAAGTGATGTGGAAGTAGTGCCGGTGGCGGCGGTCATGCCGGCACTGGACACAAGGCCGGAGATGGCCGCAGAAAGATCCTCAGTAGTGATAGGGCCATGAACACGGGTGGTGCGACTCGGGCCAGCCCCGATATCTCCCCAGGATGCAGGAATATCCTGCTCGCCTAAGTGGGTGGTAGGGGAAGGTGGTCTGCGTGCGTCCGGGGGAAAGAAAGGAAGGCGCAACCCCGCAAGAAACTCAGGATCGGGCGGAAAAGTCCAATCTGCCACTACAGCAATAGTCATGCGAGCGGGGTTGGGGAGAATGGTGTAGGGGCGAGGGGGTGGCCGTAGTTGAAATCGAAACAACGATCAGGACGGGGCTTAATCATATGAATATGCCGGAGGACATCAAGATTTAGATGTGAGGGTCCTGCGGCGACGGGAAGACCTCGGGGGATGTTGATATTAAATTGGGGATAAGAAGCAATGACATTGATTATTCTCCCACAACAAATCTTGCCCTTGCCGGCCTGACTAATCTCTAGGAGCTTATAAATAAGCCAGTCACCGGCGTGGACGGGGACAGTGTGGGCCCTAAAGCTAATCCCATCATCGTCTCGAACGAAAGGGAAAGTCATGACCCATAGAATGAAAAGATAAGGGATGGTCACGGTGCCTGACTCATCCCTGGGGGAAAATGCGGAGGATATGATCTGATGGGCCAGACGGAATATAGGATGGATGATAGAGGAGGCCTTGGCCTTGCCTCGGGGATAGCGAGGGAGTATGGTGAGGCGAAACCAAAAGTTATCGACGTCAAATTCCGGTGGGTATCCGTAGTTTCGGATAGCGTCGTCCCCAAGAATAGGAAAACCAAATATATCATTGATCGTGTTCAGGTGAGTGTGGATGGTTCTGTTACGCACCCGGAAAATGACGGTCGACCCCGACTCACAAACGAGTGAGGAAAGAAATTCAAGTGTGATGGACGGGTAAGACATGACATGAGTGTTGAGGAAGGCCACCCAACCTAAGTTTGCGAAGAGGGTCTCGACCTCAGTGAATACACCGAGATCGATAAGTGATTGGGTGTGGGCAAACTTGGTCGATAGATTCCCCCGGGCATCAAGTCTATGGTAGAAGTCTTTGTGCTCTTGGTTCCTAAATTGATACCCATGCGGGCCCATCATTAGGTCCTCAGGGGGGATAACAGGTGGGGGAGGGGCCAGTGATAGTGCATGTGGTGTATTGGGAGGAGGACGTGTTTGTTTGCGTCTCTTTCGAGACGGTTCCTCTTCCCGCATGATACCCTTCCCCTTATCACGATCCCGGGCCATAGTGGTGCGTGAGTGTGATGCAAATGAGTGCAGTATATGATAAAAGCACGCACACACAACAATCAAGAAAGATGATATTCTAGGGTAAAAAGTAAACTTTAGCAATGGAGCGAGGTTACCCAGCAGAGGTTGGAGTTCCTTGCTTGAAATTGACCCCAATACCGTGCAATCGGACGGAGTGTGGAGCCGCGGCACTTCTCTTCAGCGAAAAATCCGAAAATGGGGGATTAGGGTTTGAGAAATCGAAATGGGGGAAAGAGAGGGAGAGAGAACGATGGAGAGATGGGAGGGGTAGGGTGATGGAGAGGCTAGATGGGGAGTGGAGGTCGTGGGAGAGGTTTTTTGGCCGTTGGGAAGTCAGGGAAGACGAAACGACGGCGGAAACGACGAGATCGGGCGAGGAAATGAACGATCGGGCAGGGGTTTATTTATAGGGTTTAAGTCGAACCGATCGGGTGAGTTGTCACCCGATCGGTTGACTTTTAGGTCTAGATTTTCAGCTGAAGAAATGCTACAGGCGAACCGGTCGGTTGATAACTCACCCGATCGGTTGGCCGCTCCACAAATTTTTCCGAAAGTTTGGTACAGCTCACCCGGTCGGTCTGTCACCCGGTCTCTCTTCGTATCAACCAATCGATTGATCATTTCCCAAAAATTCCAGAGAATTCAGCCCACTTCACCCGGTCTGTCACTCGGTCTCGGCTGGCTTCACCCGATCGGTTCGTTGAGTGACTGATACGGCCGGCAGCTGATACATCCCAACCGATTGGGTGAGTTATCAACCGATCGGTTGGAGCTTTGTTTTCTGCAAAAGTGCACAAACGGCCTTAGTCCCTCAACGGAAGTTCTTGCGGCTGGATTTATTTACTAAAAATAGACGAAATAAAGTTAAAAATAGTTCTAAAAAATGGAAACAAAGGGTTAGAGCATGGGTTGCCTCCCATGAAGCGCTTTTGTTTAACGTCGTTAGCTCGACGCCCGTTGATGATGTTCAAGGTGGGCGATACGGGTGATGCCCAAAGTCTGGCATCGCTTCATCTCCAGGGCCGGTAGCTTTTGTTATAACCGGTGGCGACAAAAAAACTTGCTCGACTACCCTCCCTTTGTTGGCGGGGTCCGGGGGCTTCTCCTTCGTATTGGCATCCACCGCCACTTGCTTAGGGATCCGGATCTCATCCCCGGTGAGCCCCATGGGCTCTTTGCATTTTCTCCTCGTAGGAGGAGCTTTTGGGAATCCGGGAGGGATCACATGTCGGGCGATCACCTCATCAGCAACATCATTCTTTGGTGAGCCAACTTGCTCTCCAAGATCTCCCAAGTGGTCGGGGGGGGGGGGGGGGGGGTTTCTCGAGAGAATTTCCTAGAAGCTCGCCTCCACAGCTCTCTCTTCTTCCAACTCCAGCACATTGCATCTTAGATCGTCCGGGGGATCGGGGTGCTTCATCGACAACCCCAAGTCAAACTCCACTTTTTCTTGGTCGACGTTGAGGGAAAGTTTCTCATTCTTCACGTCGATTAATACGCCGGCAGTGGCCATGAAAGGACGTCCAAGAATGATAGGGGTGTGTGCATCCTCAGGCATGTCCATGACAACGAAGTCCACAGGCACATGCACCCCTCTGACATTGACAGGAAGGTCAT
The DNA here is from genome assembly GCA_030789695.1 of Scilla litardierei. Classification (NCBI taxonomy): domain Eukaryota; kingdom Viridiplantae; phylum Streptophyta; class Magnoliopsida; order Asparagales; family Asparagaceae; genus Scilla; species Scilla litardierei. Next base: position 25,987,111 of record CM061136.1, read on the forward strand.
CAACAACACCCACCGGATATTTAACTGAACGGTCTGCAAGCTGTAGGGTCATTCCGGTGGGCTCCAATTTGCCCATTCCTATCCTCTTATACAGCGACAAGGGCATCAAACTGACGCTCGCTCCAAGATCGATGAGCGCACGATGTATCTTTACCTCTCCGATCGCACAAGGGATAGAGAAGCTCCCCGGGTCCTTAAGCTTAGGAGGATTTGCTCGCTGGATAAGAGCACTACATTCTGCCGTCAGAACGACCTTCTCTTTTCTCGATCCTCGTGTCACCAAGTCCTTTAGAAATTTGGCGTAGGAGGGGATCGTCTCGATAGCTTCGAGGAAGGGGATTTGTAAGCTCAGATCTTTCACCATGGCAAAAAATTTGCCATACTTCTCATCAATCTTGGCTTGGACAAGCCGTTGTGGAAAAGACACAACGAGCTTGAACACTCTGAGGTTCCCTTCCTCATCCTTTTTCTTCTCCTCACCATGGACTCCCTCCGGAGTAGTTGGATTTGGCGACGAATCACCGTCGTCATTTAATTTTTTAATTGGTCGTTCCACGACCAACGGTGCTTTCGGTCCTTTGGGGGGCACTCTCGTGGGTATTTGCGTTCCGCTCCTCAAGATGATAGCGGACACGTTCGCATGTTCATGCGTGAGTGCCAAGGTTTGATTAGCCCCCCTCAGGTTCACTTCAGGCTGTGGCGGTAATAGATTCTGCGGTCTCTGAAGGTTCGCCACTTGTAACCCCAGCTGGGTCACCTGATCAGTGAGGACTCTCTGTCCCATCTCCAGCTTCAGATTTATCTTCTCCTGGTTGGCGATGTATTGAGTCAAGAGGGACTCAATCGGAGAGATGGCCCTCTGCTGGCCATATTGTTGCTGGATGGGCTGCTGATTCCTTGGAGTGTACTGCTGGTACTGTTGTGGAGGTTGTTGCTGCTGAAATTATTGCTGCTGAAACTGCTGCTGAGGCCTAGCCGGCTGATATATCTGTTGTTGTTGCTGAGTCGGTTGTTGATAAGGCGCCCGGTAGCTAAGGTTAGGATGATTCTGGTTGTTAGGAGAGTAGGCCGGGTTGGAGTTGGTTCGTGGTGGAAAAGGCGCATTTCCCGTAGGATTGTAAAATAATGCGCTCGCCTGATCCAACGGTGGTGAGATATCACCACCGTCGAATTCTCTAAAAACTTCGGATTCCACCGCAGCAATCTGTTGTGTACCGGCGCCATCAGCGCTTACCATCAATGCGGATATCTGGGTCGACAGCAAGTCAAACTTGCTGGATAATTTTTTCGACATCCTCGACTCTGTGGATGCCCCCAGATCTAGGTGTGGCTCTCTCGTCACACCACCGCTCATTGTTAGATGCCATATTTTCCAGAATCTGTCCGCCATCTTCTTCTCTTCTTGACATAAAGGACCCTCCAGCCGCGACGTCCATGGAAGATTTCAAATCGTCCCTCAACCCATTATAGAACAGATTGATGATCTGCCATTTGGGGAGCTCATGGTGGGGACATATCCGCTGCATCTCCTTGTATATGGTCCACGCTTCGTGCAGAGACTCGTGGCTGGCCTGTGAGAAGGAGGAGATCTCACTCCTCAGCTTCATGGTCTTCCCGGAGGAAAGAACTTCGTCAGGAAAGCATTTGAGAGCTTCTCCCAGGTGTTGAATGTATTCGGGTCCTTCCCCCTAAGCCACAGCTTGGCCTTATCTCGCAGAGAGAAGGGGAATAGCTTCAGACGGATCGCCTCAGTTGTGACACCGTTTATCCGGAAGGTGTCACATTTCTCCAAGAAGGAGTCCAAATGTTCAATGGGGCTCTCCATGGGTGCACCCGAAAATTGATCCTGCTGGATCCACGTCACCAAAGATGGCTTAAGCTCGAAGCTTTGGGCCGTAATAGCAGGAGGACGGATGGCGGAGGTGGACTCGATGGATGGCATCGAGTACTCCAGCAGGGACTTGTGAGGGGGGTGTTCTCCCCCATGGTTTCAGGATCCTCTCTTCTTCGCTTCTCGGTGGCCAAACGCCTTAGGGTGGCGTTTATCTCTGGATCAACGGGAATCAAGTCGTCGAGACTTCTTGAACTCCTGCGCATGAAAAACAACAAACACCCGTGAAGCGAAAAATGGGAAAGAAACAGATAAGATAAAAAATAAAAATAAAAATAAGAAAATAAAAAGGAAAAAGAAGAATGCGAAAATTATCGCGAGGTAGGGATGGGAGCTAGACACAAGGGTTCATGAAATCCTAAAATAACAAGCACGTTGCCTCCCCGGCAACGGTGCCATAAAGCTTGACGTCCCCTGCTTTGTGCGTGTTTGATGTGTGCAATAATATGATTGAGGCGTGAGATTTAAATATTTGTAACCGCAAGCGCATGGTGTTGTAGTGTGGTCTTGGGGGTCGAACTCAGGGAGGCGTGGATGTGCTTGTGTCAAGGAGGATCAAATTCACCCCATGGGCGAGCTAGCCCGAATCGGATGATGGGTTGTCACAGTAAATGGAATGCAAGGGATAAACATTATAAAGGAAAAACCCGGGACTTTGGTTTCCACCCTATCGAGCGATTCTCGCCGATACGGCCTACGGCTAGGATAACGATCGAAATAAGGGTCTAATGGTGAGACTTTGCCTCTAAGAGTGGTACCAGCGTCCCATGGGCCCGATATTCCGGTCGGTGCCCAAGATGATACGCCGGACTTCCCGGGTTCGGTAAGTGGGCACTCCCGTGTCCATTAACACTGATCGACTCCGGGAGCACTAAGTTCGCAATGATAACTCCCAACGTCTCATCCTGCCGCTCCCGCGCGCTAGGATTCGACGTCTACGCTAAGGGCACGAGCTATGGCTAGGGAGTCAACCGCCAAGTTTATTCCCCCTTGGCCCAACGGTCAAAGGCGGTCTTTTTCCCCCTGATGACAATAAAACACCCCGCGTAACCATTAGATTCCTAATCCCTATCGATTTCCTAGTCCTATGGACACATCTGGAAGAGCCCACGAAGGGGTTTCCACCAAAATCCCAGATTTGGGAACTACTCACACATATTTAGTAAAAAGCGATCTAAAGTAAAATCGACCGTTAGAAACATGATCAGGCGATTGAAAAGCAGTAAGAGCAATGCTAATAACAATATATTAAAGTTTGACAAAGATCAGAAGACTTACAAATATCTGAAAAATTACAGCCGTCAAGAGAGAGAAAAAACAGCAAAAAATAACAACTCCCGTTTCTGGAAAACCTAGGGGTCCTATATATAGAATACGAAATCACCCGATCGGGTGAAAAGTCACCCGATCGGGTGACCTGCTTCGTTTCTTCGGCAGCGCAGAATAGGATTCCACCCGGTCACCACGGCACGGTCGGTTGAAGGTTGAAGTTGATCGGTTGGATCTTCGTGCCGTCGGGTGAACCGGTCGGTTGATCTCTCTGTGTCGTGGCTTCAGAGAATCGGCTACAGGTGAACCGGTCGGGTGAAAGTCACCCGACCGGTTGGCATTCAGCGTCAGAATTCCAGAGAGTTGGGGCATTTGAACCGGTCACTGAACCGACCGGGTGACTTCTTGGCTGCTCCAACTTGTGTCCGGGTGGTGCACGCGTGCATCACCCGATCGGTTGGAAGTGACCAACCAGTCCGGTGAGGGGCTGAAAGATGTGATCTTCGTCGTTTGACCCCCTGGATCATGCGTGAATCCTCTCGTTGCTCTGGGGACTCATGATATCGTCGTTTTATGTCCCCTATGCCAGTAAACTCCTGCAAAATACGAAAAACACGGAAAAGTGAAAGAAAACAAGAAAATACGAGAAAACGAATATAAGACGGCGGTAAATAACGGAAAAACACGGAAGGTAACATCCGCAAATATATGAAATATAAACGCACGTCAAAATTGGCCAACAGTCACCTGTCTAGCGTAAGTGCAATCACTGCATCTCTCTGTCTTCTCTCCATATTTTACAGTAGTCGACTGATGAAGAATATACAGTCGCCTGACTATTTGACAGTCGACTGTATTATTAACATCAGTCGCCTGTGCAAAGAATAGGAGAAAGAGTGCAGCTCTCTGTTTCGATCCATCCCCTCCAGCAGTCGTCTGCTGAAGGTTTAACATGCGCCTGTCTTGTTTGTCAGTCGACTGTATTGACTTCATCAGTTGACAGTCGTGGCTCAGATTATAACCGTTGGATATTTTCTAGCCGTTGATCAGTCGACTGTCTTTTGATCAACAGTCGACTGTTCCTGTCGTTTTCACCCAGTTTCTAGCTGTTGCAGATTTGTTCATTTGGCTGTTTCTTTGGGTTTTTGGCTTGATATAGGATTCCTATATATATGAGTGTGCTGCCATCACTTAAGAACTCTTGACAACACTTGATAACTCTTGACTCTATAGAAAATCTCAAGAGATCAATAAGCTACTCTCAAGCTCCCTCATTTCCCTCTATTGAGCATTCATCTCTCTTCATGCATTGAAGTCCAGCTCAAGGGAAATCATCCAAGTGCTCTCTAGCTTATTCCAACACTTGGAGATCCTCTTCCATGCCTTGCATTCATTCATGAGTAAGCATCTCAAGGCATAGGTAAGGGTATTTACTTTACATGGTATAATTTGTTTTCCTATTTCTCTTTGTGGGATTAGGATACTCTCTTTGTGGGAGTTTCTCTCTTTGTGAGTGGTTATCTCTTTGTGGGACTAGGGAATTCTCTTTGTGGGAATTAACTCTCTTTGTGGGAGTTCTAGTGTCCTAGTGTAGGGCTAACCCTAATTCTCTGTGTGGGAGTTAGTGATTCTCTGTGTGGGAGTCTTGATCCTTTTGTAGGATTGGTTGGGTCCTTTTGTAGGGCATAAATCCTCTTTGTGGGGTATCTCCTTGTGAGATTTGTATTCACTTCTCTGTGTGGGAATATAGTGAATATTGGTGTGGCTGGATGTACCCAAGTTTGGGGAACCAGGGTAAAACTTTGTGTTTGCGTTTGGATTGATTGTGCCTTTTAATTCCTCTTACATTTATAATTCCGCATTTGCAAGTTAAATTTTAATTGGACAATTTTATTGCCATTACACTATTCACACACCCTCTAGTGTGTGTTGTTAGTATTGCAAGGGTTAGACGATCCCTACACTGGGTACCATGCTTGTATGTTTATATTTTGTAACCATATTTACGTGAGTGTGTTCATTAGTCCCAATTTTGCATGTTTTGTATGTTTTTGGGGGAGTATGGAACTTTTTGCTTGCTAGCATTAGTTTTCCATTCATATGTCACATTGAATGTCATTCACATTTTGTTTGTGCATATGTGGTGATTATTTATCTTGTCCTTGGTTTTCCTTTTTGGCTCTTACCCATCTTTTTGATATGCCAATGTGGGAGAGAAATGAGTTATGCAAAAATATACCTTATACCTTTTATGCATATTCTTTTTAAAATTTGTTTTTGCACAATTCAATCAATATGCTTGTTGCTTTGCATGGTTATTTTGTTTGCACATTTGCATATTGATTGTGGGATTTTGTTAGCACACATTGTTTATTTCAATGTTTATTATATTTTGACATAATGGTTGTCATCTTCAAAAAGGGAGAGAATGTTAGTTCTTGAGAGTCAAGACTAAGGTTGTTTTGATTATGATCAAACATTATGTTAGTGTGCTAATCAACCTCTTGTTTGGTATAAATTTATCTAAGTTAATCATAATGTAGTTATCATTATATATTAACTTAGGTAAAGTCCTGAGACTTAATGCAAGGTCAAACATGTATCGAGATAAGTATCGCGATCATGGAGAAATGCTTGACCGTCTGTAGCATAAGTCTAAAAGGGTTCGTGGTCGAAGATGTTTCAAGAAAAGGATATCGAAACATCGGATAGACCATTGTGTCTTAGTCTTCACCGTATAGCAGTGACGATGATCTCATGATCGTTTGACTTAGTGAAGTCGAAGATTGAGACACGGGTGCTCATTGGAGAATGAGTTCACTGAACGACCCAAAAGGAGTCGTTATATGGTTTTGATTGATCAATCTATCAATGATAACTCTTAGTGATGATAGGCAAGTTGATCTTATGACTTGAGGTCATTGTAAGAACCTGTGCGTTAACGATGTGACTTAGATCACTGACCTAACTTCGAGGCTAGGCCTGTCGAAAGGTCTTTGTTTGAGTGACATTTGAAGCATACGAGGAGAGTAATGACCAAGAGAGAATTTGTCTTTCCTGGTCAATGGGAGTTAGTGTCGTAGACTTAATTCAGTCTTTAGTAAAAACTCTGGCCAGAGTTGTTGGAAGAAGTCCAACATTATTTGACTAAAGATCGATGGAGACTAACCGGATTTGAGCTATTGGGGTTGACAGTTTGACCATACCCTAGGCTTGAACTAAACGACATAGTTTAGACAAAGAGATTATAACTGCAGAATTCATCACGGACACAGTCAGCGTGGTTCCGACAATACTCATGTCGATGAGTTAACCACATAAGTATGATATTGAAACAGGGACGGTAATTGCTGCTCGTGGTCACTGCCGCCTGGGGCTTCGAGCCCCAATTGTAGTAGGATCATGCTGTAGGGTCTCACATAGAGTGCGACCTTTGTCTAGTAATATGTAGAACCATTAGGGAGAATATGCATTTGATGCAAGGGATAGAAAACTGCAAAGAGTTTGCTATTATCTTCTGCATTCGGAATAAATGATCCTGAGTGCAAGTGGGAGATGTTAAGAGATGTATGCCCTTAGATCATTTGTATTTGATGCAAATGATTTTTGAGCTTAGATAGGGACTATTTTGCATATGATGCAAGCTGATTTAAATGTATCGTAAATATTTTACGACAATATTTAATATTATAAATGCGAGAAAAAGTTTACGTGGATGACGGGATCGTCCCGGTCTAAACGTAGGTTCAAACCGCGCCCAAATCGGATGCCAATTGCACAAGTTATGCCCAAAACCGTCAAGTAGCCCAATATGCCTAACAAATGCCCAAACTGAGCATGTGGCCAGGCTGGACTGGCCCTGGGGCGCCCAGGCCAGTCCTGTGGCACTGGACCAGGCCCAGGCGCCTGGCCCAGGTGCCCTGGGCCTGGGCATCTCGAGCTAGGGCGCCTGGCCCGCCTGGGACGGGCGCCCGGGCCCAGGCCCAGGCGACCTGGGCAGCTTGAGCGCCAGGCCTGCCTAGCTGGTGCAGTGGGGCCCACTCGGTGGGCCCTACATCAGGGTTCTGAACACTAGGCATTAGTGCAGTTTTGGCGGCTGGATTTTGCACGAAAATCATGTTTGGGCTGATCTTTGGACGATCAATTGAAGGGTCAAACGGACTCTGATTGACTCGCTGTTTTTTCCTACGTGTTCACCATTCAGTACTCTTCGATTTGATCGGTTGTATCGAATGCGAAGCTCAACGGTGATGGAGTTAAAATTCATGGAAATTTGGCCTTTATGAAAGGTAAACTAACTTGAATTATTTAAATCTAAATGTTTAGTCCCACATCGGAAGTGGAGTAAAGGGGAGGGGTCAGCCGCCTATATAAATAGGGGCATGCCCGCTTCCTTTAAACTCGTCCCAAGCTCTAGATTTGAGCAGCTCTAAAAAATGTTGGAGCATGCTCGGATCTAAGCTTAAATTAGTATTCTTTTCTCCCTAATTTTCTGCCTTGCTCCTGAAGGGCTCTAGCAAAGCCACGAAGGAGTTCGGATCCGATCCGGAGTCTTGGCAAAGGTTCACATTCAGGTGAAACTTTCTTCGACGCGTGGTTGTCTCGACGACAAGGGGATTGTTTGCATCGGGACGTGGAGCGGTTCGATGATCGGTTCGGCGTGGGACGGGGAGCGGCTCGGAAGACGGTGTGGTACACCTTGCCTGTACCAAGGCAAGGTTCTGGGTATGTAATTTAGAAGCTTTCTTTTAATTATGTGGCAGTAGCTTAGATTCTTCTTGGGGTAGTCAGATCCACCTCAAGTTGGCAGTGATCTGGGCTAAGGGTCTTTATTTTCATTAGGGCTTCGTTAAAAAGTTTAACGATTTTCTTCGATGTACTTTCTTTTGCCGCTATTGTTCGTTCGACTTAGGACGGGCATAGAGATTTGTGCCCTGAGGGTCCATCAAAACCCAACAGATGTGTGGCTAGATCAGGGTACAAGGTACTTGAATCATGGTATATCTTTTGTTTGTGATTGTCACATTTTCTTTGTGCTCATTGTAACTGTCTTGCACACTCGTATTTGTTTTCGTTGTGCTGGATTATACTGTTGCAAGATATAGTTGATTAAGTTTTAATTTGGTAACATAAATTAATGACTTAGGTAGAATTTTCTAGAGGGAATTTTATTATTGTATAAACACTATTTCATCCTCTTTTTAGTGTTCCATTTTCCATCTCAGAATCCAATAATATGTCATTCTCCTGTGAAAGTGACTAATGGTGCTCCATCCGTTCTCTTTTGCTAAGAACCATTCTGATCTTATTATTGTACTAGCTTCTAGCAATTCTTCCTTATATGGTCCTCAATGCTATAATGGCAGCATTTGTATGTAGACCTACTCCCATCTATAGTGCTACCCATACTCTTGCTCTTACCTCTGCCCTAGTCTCGACCATCTCATTTCTATCTTCATATAATCTTTGTAATGATGGTATGTGATTGGTTTGTACCGACATCCTTTCTCCTAGCCTCTTCATTAAATATGATATCTTTAACCATATATATGGTAAGTTTACCGTTTGAGGTTGAATTACTGTGGGAGACCACCACCATCTCCCAGTTGTCAAAAGGAGACTGAGAAGGATGGAGCTTGTTCTTCATCTCATGTTATAACTCTTTCACAGATAGTTGATTAACCAAGACATTGAACTTACCCATCTGCTCGACAACGAAAGTTCCACTTTAGAAATTCAAATTTACTAATCACATCATCAACAAGTCTTTCCCTGATATATGTCTTCTAGCTTCTACTAACGGGTACATGTCTTTGTTTCCCACATAACATGATGGAAGACAATATGATTGATCAATTGTCATATTTGACGGATCGTCTTTCAGTTCAATTTCATCCAATCTGTTTTTTTGGTAGATTTGCGCTTTACTCCATTGACATCTAATTGATAAAAAAAATTTACAACTAAGAAGATTTTTCATCTATGGTCTCTATAATGTGTAATTTGTGACCACCCGCTTGATCACAGCTCTTAAGGATGATTCATCCATTAATGATACGACTATTTTGGAGAGGCCCAAGAACCAGAGACCCAGGCCCAAGCCAAGAGCGGGAAGCCCACGAATGGGATTATGCCCGCCTGATGAGGCCCACGGATGGACTCGAAGCCAGACCCAGACCCGACCTGGGAGATGCACGATTAGCTCGTGCTTTCCGGGGTTACCGTCCCCTGGAAGCGCGACACCTTAATGACTATTAGGGAGCCCATTAACCCACCAGCCTACGAGGCACGCAGGCGCCTTGATGAGGGCGGATCACGGGGACATGAAGGGAGGCGGTCAGAGGATGTGGATTGGGGGCAATCGTGGGCCAAACCATATAAAGGGACGACAGGGGCAACCGAGAAAAGGATCCGATCTTGGACACCTATAATGCAGGTATTCCATAAACTAGACCTTGATTTTCCCCATTATCTCCTCTGCCATAGCTCGGTCCGAGGATACGTGTGCTGGACTCTTCTCGAGCCGTACCGATCCCGACGAGCGTTACACAGATCCGTTTTAACTTAGGCATCGGAGGGGACTTGGCCGGAACCAAGGTTCGGCCCCCCCTGATGAGTTTTCTCGTCCGTCCATGAAGGAGCAGAACCGAGGCACCGAGGCTGCATCCCGGCAAGGAGCGAACCCGCTCGCCTTTGACGAGCGCCGTCGTCGATCAAGACCAAGGAACGTTCAAGGTGACGAGGCTAACCCTCAACGCACGTCCAGCCGAGGCCGAGCACTGAACCGGGAACCGAGGCTTCCCCTCGTCTCCGCGCCAACCGAAGACCGACGCTCTCCCGAAGTGCCCGCTCGACCTCGGATCCATCGCCTACCCACGCCAAGTGCACGTGCGCTTGGCGTGACCAAGAGGTCCCAACCGACCCCTTGACCACGTTGACCGTCCAGTCATCGGTCAACGATTCTGTGGTGAGAAAACACTCGTAAACATCTGGCTCCGTCTGCGGAAACCGAACAAAGCCCACGTCAATCCATCGGAATGGAACCCGTCTGCAATGGATCGGGGCGCATGCCCCCCATCCAAGAGGAGGGAGACTACATCCCTCCTGAGAACCAGCTCATCCACACCACCGAAGGAATGGGCGACTCCTGATCGGTGACTCAAGAGCAGCTTCGTCTCTTCGCTTAGGAAACCAACAGCAATCTCCAGACGTTGGTCGCCATGATTTAATAGCTTGTCTACAACCCTTCCGTCCGGCGAGCGGGGACGGGAGGGACCCACCAACGGGGAGCGGACCGCCAGCCTGTACGGTCCGCCGTGGTCATCGACCACGGGGATAGAGCCACCAACCTGGAACGACGATTTACCATACCGGGCTTCGTCCCAGAGAGGTCCCTCACTCCCACCTCGCCCCGCGAGGGGGAGGGGATGTGACTTGAACAAGCTGGAGGTGAATCGGTTACCGCCTCGTCTCGGCGACCGGGCTCTACAAGTCGGCGGCCCACCAGCCACCGAGCCTCAGGGGACCGACCCCACCAGAGCGGAAGACCTCATCAAGCAAAACCGAGAAGAAAGACTACCGCAGGGAGAAGAGGAGCGTCCGCCAATCAACCCCCACCCACAGCTCGGCAGGAACGAATGCAAGCCCCCGGCATGACCGCGCTCGCTCGCCACCACCGGGCAATAACGGTGTAAACGCTGGAGGGCGCCCGGAGGGCGCCAGAGGCGAATGTTGCCCGCTGTCTCGGAGGATAACCAAGGCGCGGGTACCTTCTTAGATTCAAAGTGTCGACGTTGGAGAAGTATGACGGCACGGGCGATCCACTTGACCACGTGATGGACTATGAAGGGGCCATGGCGTTCCAGGGAGCCGATGATACCCTGCTCGGCAAAGGCTTCTATTCCACCCTCCGGAGAGCGGCCCGGAGTTAGTACCATGGTCTTCCCAACCGCTCCATTGATAGCTTCGAAGACCTCTCTCAGTAATTCTGCAAACAATTCATGGATGGGCATCAGGTGAAGCCCGATTCAGAACTCCTGTTCAATGTGGTGCAGGGCCCCGGTGAAACCTTGAGGCACTACATGCGTCGCTTCAACGCAGAGCGACTGAATGTGGAGAGCTGCCCCCGAGTTGGTCATCAAGACGGCCCTGAAGAAAGGGCTCTGACATAGGGGCCTGAGAAAGTCACTACACAATGATCCATCGATAGACCTCGCCGGCGTCATAGCCAAGACAGAACGTTACATGTTGACGGAAGAAGCGCTGGCCAAGGACGACGAAAGCCGCCCAGTGGGAGCTAAGCGGGGATTCAAGCGCGACGAGAATGAGCGCCGCGGCCATGATGAGCATCGGCAAGAGAAGAGGGCCAAAGGAAAGCAGTGCAGAGAGGAGCCGCGACCCTCCAAACCAAACGCCGCCCCGGATGTCATCCTCGCACACGCCCAAAAGGAGGGACGCTTTAGCAGGCCGCTTCCGAGGATGAAGAGAGGCAGAAAGGACTAGGAGAAGTATTGCAAGTATCACAAGGACAACGGCCATGACACTAATGATTGTTGGCATCTGAAGAAGGACATAGAGAAGCTGGTCAGCCGGGGCACTTGAAGAACTTCGCTAATGACTCAACCCCCGCCCCCGGGGAAGGGACATCCAAACAGTCGGACAAGGGGAAGAAGGTGAATGTGGTCCAGACGGCCATGCACATCATCGAGTGAGCTGGTGAGACGACCAACAGTCACCTCGCCTGGGTAAGGCTAGCTTGCCCTTGCCATCTCCGTATTTTTTTCCTCCAAATGTACACCCTGATTCGAGGAATGGAAAGAACCGTGTTAGTATAGATCTTTATCTCTCTCTTTAGTTGGCTGTGTGATCGATAGCTTAACGGGCAGGAGGTCACCTTCCAGAAGGGAGCAACAAAACGACCGACCGTAAGGCTGGGGAAAACTCCCCCAGCAGGCCGATCGCCGAGCCCGTCCGTAAGGCTGGGGGCAACTCCCCCAGCAGGCGGGAACGTTGTTTGGTCATAAACTGAGGGGAAGCTCCCCCGCAGACCAGTCGACCCGACCGACCGTGAGGCTGGGGCAACTTCCCCAGCAGGTCAATCGCCCAGCCAGTCCGTAAGGCTGGGGGAAACTCCCCCAGCAGGCGGGAACGTCGTTTGGTCATAAGCCAAGGGGTAGCTCCCTGCAGACCAGTCGACCCGACCAACCGTAAGGCTGGGGAAACTCCCCCAGCAAGCCGATCACCGAGCCCGTCCGTAAGGCTGGAGGCAACTCCCCCAGCAGGCGGGAACGTTGTTTGGTCATAAGCCGAGGGGTAGCTCCCACGCAGACCAGTCTACCGGACCGACCGTAAGGCTAGGGGAAACTCCTACAGCAGGCCGATCGACGAGCCCCTCCGTAAGGCTGGGGGCAACTCCCCCAGCAGGCGGGAACATCGTTTGGTCATAAGCCGATGGGTAGCTCTCCCACACACCAGTCGACCCGACCGACCGTAAGGATGGGGGCAACTTCCCCAGCAGGCCGATCGTCGAGCCTGTCCGTAAGGCTGGGGTAGCTCCCCCAGCAGGCGGGAACGTCGTTTGATCATGAGCCGAGGGGTATCTCCCCCACAGACCAGTCGACCCGACCGACCGTAAGGCTGGGGCAACTCTCCCAGCAGGCCGATCGACGAGCCCGTTCGTAAGGCTGGGGGCATCTCCCCCAGCAGGCGGGAACATCGGATTGGTCATAAGCCGAGGGATAGCTCCCCCCGTAGACCAGCCGACTCGCTTGACCGTAAGGCCGTGGCAACTCCCCCAGCAGGTCCGAACATCAAGTGGAGATAGGCCTCCATGCGGCTCGGACAACCCGGTCGGTCGAAGGACCGGGGGCGACTCCCCCAACAGGCTGAGCCCTCGGTTGGCGGTAATATTGATGACTAACCCATGTTCGCAAGGTGATCACCCGACTGGCCTGAGGATCGCGAACGAGGGAAACGCCACCACAGGTCAGAAAAGAACACCACCAAGACCACGGTCTATCGGACTGACGGGCACAAAATCATGAGTTGCATCCACACCCACGACGAATGATATCAGCAGATCGCGTTCCTAACCAGATCGAACGTAACCGAGGATCGAAGAGACTAAAAGCCTCCTTCCCCTACGAATCAGCTCTGCCGAAAGGATACCCAGACGACCAGAAAAATGACGAAAACGCTTCGTACATAAATTGTTCGGAGTTACAAGCCAAAAGGGGGGAGGGGGAGCAAAATAAATAAGGACCACTTAAGGCCCCGGGGCACGAGAGGAAGCGTCCTCCGGAACCTCGCCCTGCTCGGAGCGTTGGGGATATGCGGGACCCGCCGGGGGCGGGAGCGATTTTCGGGCCCGCTCCACGAAACACTGGAAGTCTTGGACGACCTCTACAATCCGGGTGGATAGGAGGTCCTCGTAGGAGCCGAAGGCCCCCCTGAGGACCTCTGCGATCCGCGGCCTCAGGACCCCGTCAACGCCCCTCTCCACCTCTCCGACGAGCTGGGTCATGTGATGCAGTTCTCCCAACTCGTTCCAGAGATCGCCCCTCTCCCGACGAAACGCCTCTTCCACCTCTTGGGCTGACCTCTGAGCATTGGCCAGTGCTCCCTGGAGGTCCCGCACCTCAGAGGCCAGCTCATCCACCCGGCGTCGATGTTGCCAGGCCTCTATGCGTGCCTCTTCGGCGGTCACCTCGACCGACCCGGCCCTCAAGCGCTCCCGAGCCAAGGACTCCTCGAGGTCTTTCGCCTGGGCCGACCGGCACTGCGCCTCGACGGCCATCGTAGTGGCCTGCAAGGAAGAAAAAGTTATGCTAAAAGGAATCAAGAGGCAGGTAGAAAAGCAGCCAAGTGACCAAACCTGTTGAAGCTGCCAGACTAAGGAGTCTGACAGTCGGTCGAAGGGGCTCCCTCCAGGAGAGAGTGGTCCCTCGAGAGGACGGAGCTCTGCACAAGCTGGTTGGCCACGACTCGGTCGACCAAAACCGAGTCCCCAGGCATAACCTCGGGCCCCGCCAGGAAGTTCTCCAGCATGCCACCGGCTCCCACCACGGACGGCTCGGTCGAGACGACATGGGTGGCCACCATGGCCAGCGGGAGGATTTCGCCCGAGGCAACCGACACCCCGGGGGCCACAGAAGGGCAGACTTCCACACTCTCCTTCCTTCTCTTCTTCTTGCTGGGCCCAGCGGATGTCAGGGGGGAGCGTTTACGCCCCACTCCGCGACCACCTGCGGAAGCACGAGGGGTCATCTCGGTCCCCTCGTTACCTCCTTCTGCTTGGATGGAGCGGGGGGGGGGGGGGGGGGGGGGTTCAGCACCCGTAGCCTCCGCACCGGGGAGACCCGTCACGGCCAGGGGAAGCGGCGCGGCCGCGACCACGGGCGCCACCCTTTCCACCGCAGGCTCGTCCTGACGCACATCCTCCTCAACCGTGTGACGGGGCGCTTGGCCCGAAGGGTTTCCGTGGCTTCGGCCGAATCCCCGGCGGATGAGCTCGTCAACGTTGTGGGAAAATTCACGCCCATCCATCTCTGCAGAAGGAAAGAAGATCAGGGTAAGCGAGAGGGAAAGTGAAAAGAAAAGGGAGCGCCTACCGGGAGACCACATGACGGTCTGAAGAAGCAAGTTGTCCAGTAGAGGCCAGACCGACCTCTCCTCTAGAGGAAGAGATGACAGAAGCTGGATAGCGGCCTGGTCAGCCTCGGAGAGGGTCAACGTCAAGTCATATTGACATAACCCTCCCCAACCCGTCAAGATCTTGGCGTCCCCAGGAAAAACAACGAAAACATAGCTCGAGCTCCAGTCCCCCACCCAGCGGGGTAGGCCGAGCAAACACTCCCTCCCCGCACGGGCCCAGAAATGCTGCCATGACCCTTGGCCGACCGTCTGGACCCAGTAGTAGTGAAAAAGAAGAGGAAGAGACGGCTCCAAGCCGTGGACGCGACAGATCATAATGAACTCTGTCAGCACCGCGACGGAGTACGGGGTCAACTGGCACAATGCCATCATCAAGAGTTCCATGACTTGGATAACGAAAGGATGAAGGGGAAAGCGGAGTCCCAAGCAGAAAATCTCGACATAGACGCCGACCTCCCTGCTCCGCGGAAAGAACATTCGCTCGTCACTAAAAGGGATCCGGACGTCGTATGGGTGGTACAAACACTTCTCTCGGATCTCCATAACCTTTGAGAAGGGGACCCTAGACGGTGACTCAAGGACCACTGGGGGAATGTCGAACCTCTCAGCAGCTCGAGCCACCTCATTGTCGATAGGGTCCACAAAAAGAAAACCCTTCCTCTTGCACTGTATGGGACGTGTCCCCGAGGGGACACTGGGCCTCGAAGGCAGGGGTCGCCAGACTCGAGCGCCGGTGGGTTCCCTGACCCCGACGCGGAATCACCTATCCTAAGCGTAGCCATGGGGCAAATGAAGAAGGAAGAAGGTTACCTCGAAAAAGAATCCAAAGGAAGATAGACGACAGAGAGAAGGAGCTTGCAAGACCGGAATCAGGAGGAAAGGCACGAAGAATCGAAACTTGGGAGGCCGACACCTTTATATTGAAGGCAATCGCGGAATCCAGACCGTTCGAAGGTAGGCATGTGGCAGCATCTGAAGATCGACGGCGTTTCGAAACCCTCACCAAGAGAAGATCAAACGGGCCGCGTCATAATGACATCCATTTAATGGATTGGCCTCGACCGACGTGCCTGTCAAATCCTCAAGAGTCACATCGTCTGAACCGAATCGACAAAATCCGAACGGCTCGGACGATGGGGGCAATTGATACGACTATTTTGGAGAGGCCCAAGAACCAGAGACGCAGGCCCAAGCCAAGAGTGGGAAGCCCACGAATGGGATTAGGCCCGCCTGACAAGACCCGCGGATGGACTCGAAGCCACACCCGGACCCTACCCGGAAGACGCACGATTAGCTCATGCTCTCCGGGGTTAACCGTCCCCTGGAAGCACGACACCTTAATGACCATTAAGGAGCCCATTAACCCACCAGCCCACGAGGCACGCAGGCGCCTTGATGAGGGCGGATCACGGGGACGTGAAGGGAGGCGGTCAGAGGACATGGATTGGGGGCAATCGCGGGCCAAACCATATAAAGGGACGGCGGGGGAAACCGAGAAAAGGATCCGATCCTGGACACCTACAACGGAGGTATTCCATAAACTAGACCTTGATTTTCCCCATTATCTCCTCTGCCATAGCTCGGTCCGAGGATACGTGTGCTGGACTCTCCTCGAGCCGTGCCGATCCCGACGAGCGTTACATAGATCCGTTCTGACTTAGGCATCGGAGTGGACTTGGCCGGAACCAAGGTCCGGGCCCCCTGTCGAGTTTTCTCGTCCGTCCAGGAAGGAGCAGAACCGAGGTGCCGAGGCTGCAGTCCGGCAAGGAGCGAACCCGCTCGCCTTTGACGAGCGCCGTCGTCGATCAAGACCAAGGAAAGTTCAAGGCGACGAGGCTACCCCTCGACCCACGTCAAGCCGAGGCCTATCACTGAACCGAGAACCGAGGCTTCCCCTCGTCTCCGCGCCAACCGAAAACCGACGCTCTCCCGAAGCGTCCGCTCGACCTCGGATCCATCGACTACCCACGCCAAGTGCACGTGCACTTGGCGTGACCAAGAGGTCCCAACCGACCCCTTGACCACGTTGACCGTCCAGTCATCGGTCAACGATTCCGTGGTGAGAAAACAACCGTAAACAATTAATATTTTGAAATTGTAAATGGATAATGCCTTGTAAAAAATCTCTTTGCTTTTTTCCTTTTTCTCATTGCTAATTTGGTTTTTGGTACTATTTCTTGTGATTCACTCATCATGCGAAAAATAAATTTGAGAGAAGAATAAAATACACTATATTTCTCATTAGAAAATAAATATAAAAAGATAAACTCTACGATAAAAAATGCTCTCAGCAGCTCTATGTTTGGGCTAGCTCTTTCTCTTTAAGGAGAATCTTACAATTCTCTCTCTGAAGAAATCCTCGCGTGTGCTCTCTGGAGAAGCTCTCTTCTTCACTTATGCCCTACACATTGTTCTCCTCTCTGCTCCACAAAATACCTCGACTCTTTCTTTGTAGTGATTATGTGGGAGATTAAACAAGTCATGTCATTGCTTACGTAGCAAGGAAGAAAATTTTGCATCCAAATTTATGTTGGTTGTTGATGTTGATGAATGCTAAATATATCGATTCTTACCTACTAAAGTGATAGTCATTAAACAAATTATTCAAGTTGTGTCTCTGCATAGTTCTATCTTTTTCCAAATAGACACACTTGACATACTTGAAGAAGCTCTCTACCCCATGGAGGGAGAGTAGTAAACTGGTGAGAATCAGCCGTATGACCAACAAATTTCTTTATGCAATTGGGCAAGCATGTGTTTATGTTCTTCCAATGCCTTGGCCCTTGCTTTAAATTTCCATCCAAGTATAGGTGAAGGCAGTGGCGTAACCAGGAATTTTTTTTGCCATGGGCGAAAAAAAGATGATACAATGAATAATATTTAAAAATACTATCGACTTTTTACCACGTGCTTCATTTCAAAAAAAGATCACGATGTTGCAATTTCAGTGTTGGAAGTTTATCACGTCTAAGAATATGCATGTAGGTAATTTGTAACTAATCAAAAATAATCATACTTATTTATGATGTAGCTTTGCATTTTTTAAGGGAAATAATAAGCATACTACTCATAAGGTCACACTAAAAATGATAATATTAGCCAATGGTAATATTAAGAAATGAAAATGAAAAAGTTACTCCTAATAAATGTTTTATTAAGATCAAAATATAAATAAAGCAATGAAATCTATACTAAAAATCAAAGCAAAATATCAAAAAATATTCTATATTAAGATAAATACCAAATTGTGTATGAAAAAAATAAAAACCAAAATTCAATGCAAAACCCGGTTTTGCTACTTACAAACTAAAATACTAAATTTACACAGAATCAGTGTTCTAAAAATCGGCCTGGGCGGCCGCCTAGGCGGCGCCTAGGCGCTAGGCGGCCAGTAAACGCCCCGATTATGGCCTGGGCGGTCAATCTGGGCGTTTTTGGGATTAATCGGCCGCCTAAGCGTTCTGGGCGGTGTCTGGGCGCTCTGGGCGGTTCCTAGGCGGTTCCTGGGCGGTTCCTGGGCGGTTTCTGGGCGTTTTTGGTAAATGGCTTAATTGCACAAGAGTATCTTTTAAATTTTATTTTGTTGCACATAAATACTCTAAAATAGGTAAACTGGATTTGATTTAGTATGTATTAGATATTTGATGTATTTTAAATAATATATATATTTATATTTATATATAAACATAAATATATTATATAAAAATAAATAAAATAATTAAAAACTGCAAATCCGCCTAGGCCGATTAATCCCCGATTAATCCCCGATTAATGCTCTGGGCGCTAGGCGCTAGCAATCCGAACGCCTAGCGCCTAGCGTTTTTTACAACCTTGCACAGAATGATAATGCATCCCAATTTAAATTGAGTTAAATACGAGATCGAATAAATCAAGAAAGACAGTTCTTAAAAAATCAATGCTTTAACAAAAAGAATACACCCAAAAGAGAGAGAAACCAATTCAAGTAAATCAAAATAATCATAGCTTGAAGCATGTTGCATATATAGTTAGTCATAGCGTCAATTGGACGTAGAACTAGTAGGTGGAAACCCTAAAAAGATTATCAAATTCAAAAAATTACAACATATAAACTTATCCAGATTTCGCGGGAAAAATTTGAAACAAAAACATAAACAACAAAAACCCTAAAGAAAAGATACCTTGAAATCACCAGGTGTGATGTCGCAGAATTTCAGGAAGATTAGAAGGCAATGGTTATGCTAACAATGGCGAGATTTGATGGGGTCAGAGAGGGACAAGGATGCAGACCGTTTGAAATTACTGTATTGAGTAGCAACAATAAGAGAAAAGAGAGCCATAGAGGGGATGAGTGATATGAAATATAATATATAAAAGAATTTATTTTTCTTGCCTAGGCAAGCGAAGGATAGTTATGCACCGAATAAGAAGCATACGTTTATATGATGTCTAAAGGATTCGATATAAGAGAAGCATATTTTTACATGATGTCTAAAGGATTCAATATCTCAAAATTGTTAATATCACACAACCAACTGCATGTTAATATCAAATTTAGCACGTGATAATCCCTACGCATGGATTTATATAGGAAAACAATCCAAACATTATGAGGAGTCTAATCCCTACGCATGGATTTTTACTAAATGCATCTTTTTAGGAGTCTTCGCTCATCTTTATAGGAGGAGAAAAAATTATGAATTTCAATGCCCAACGCGTGACTCGAACCAGCGACCGTTGCTTTATTTAGAAAAACCTTTAACCAAGCTATAGTGCCACTATCATCAATGTATACTAAATATTTTATCTTTTTGCTGGCCTGGGCAACTGCCCAGGGCAACCATAGGCTGGTTACGCCCCTGGTTGAAGGTGATTATAAAGTTCCATTGACTCTCGTCTTCATCTTAATTTGATATTATCTGGCTAAGTGTTGCGAATAAAGTTCGATGAACGAATTCTTTAACCAAACAGAAGGAAAATAAGATTTTACAAATAATTTTACAAATGAGATTACAAATTGGTCCCTAGCAAAGTAACAAAATTACCAGGCTGCCCAAACCCATTAGCAGACGATCCACGCGTGCACCAAAACTCTTCGTCCTGCTTCCACGCCCCATCATCAAAGTTCATAGCATAGCTCGCGGCGTCATAGCTCGCCGCCGTCCTTGCTGGGGCCCGCACGAGGCCCGCCGCCTTCGCCCCCCGCGCCCACAGCCCGGCCCATGTAACCTTCTTGGCGAGCCTCATCGCCGCACGCCATCGCCGCCGGCCCGCATACAGCCGGATCGCCCGTCTCACCGCCACCCACGCCCTGGTCGGAAAACCGCCCCTCGCCGGCTTTTGGCGGGTTTCCGCCAGCTTCCGGTAGACAAACGCCATGACAAAAAACCACTCTCTGGCCTCTTGTTGTTGTGCCTTCCACGTTACACTGCCCTGTATATGTAGTGCATTTGTCTGCGTGCCTGACAAGAGAATGACGAAAACGCCCTTGTTTTGGGCCTTACCATGGCTACGGTTTCTTGTTGAGAGGGACCCACATCTTATGATTGCGGTGGTTATGATGATTATAATAACGAAAGTTCGGAGGGTAGAGGGCTGGCACATCTTGACCGTTCAAACTTCACGCGTCGGATGGAGGGTCCAAGGAAGAACAAATGAGTGCGACAGGCTAAGTCTGGCTAACGGCATCCAAGCCACATTAACAAATAAAGGAAATAACAGAGCGATGCCGGCCGTCGAATAATGATAATCGGACCCCCACGATCTCTCTAAGTGTTGTTATCGTAATGATTATAAGACTAATAATAGGACGGCAGTTAGCTGTAAGGGCCACCAATTGAGAACGTTGAAGGAGTCATCGTGATGACGAAGCCCACGAACCGGATCGATTAATGGACCACAAGTATGCGATTGGCCCAGTTACATGGCACACCAGAATAAAAGGCCGCCGCACAACGTAAGGGAATTGCCGATGACCGTGATGCATTGCTTGATGGCTGATTTTTCCAAAATTTACGTTTATGTTTCGCCGTTTTTCTGAAATATTACTCTCAATCGTGGATTGAATTTTATTTTATTTCTAAATTAATCATCTAAATCGTTACAAAATAGATATAGTTTTCTGAAATGTTATTCAAAGATTGAGATAGTTTTTTTAAGAGTTGTAAAACATAGTTTATGAAAACGTAAGATTTAACCTAGTTTGTTATTTTGGAAGACGGTCGAACATAAAATTAGGTTTTTTTTTAAAGGTTTTTTTTTAAAAACAAAATTTAGCGCTTGCTTTATTAGATGAGCTTTTTAAATCCATGCGGTATGCAGGCAGTCTCTTTTCCAGAAAAGGTCCACAATCTAATTTCTAAATTAATAACACCACAATATGTTTTATTGCGTAGACAAGAACAAATATGTGTAAAATTTGTCCTTAGTTAAAATTTGAGAGTTGTTGAGAAGTACTTTCTGGTGGAGACCACCGGCCTTTATTTATAAGGGATATGAAGAGTTCATATAATGGTATGATACAATGTTTGCATAGAACACAAACTCCTCATCTCTACAAGATAATGTATTTATAACACTCGTCCTTATCCCGCTACAAGCGTGAACTCTGCTCATGAATACTTCGAGATTCTGAGCTTCACATGGTATCACAAGGGATGGATGCTTTAAGATTCTGAGTTAATGAGATTTGTCTTGTTAAACCCTTTGGCTATGAAAAACCCAGTGGAATAAAACCATAACTAAGGAAAAAGAGTACAAATTTCCTTTAACTCCCACTGATTTGTACAAGCCAGATCTCTTAGTAGTTTTTACATCAAGCCTATTTACAACATTCCTATATATATATAACCCCCAAAATAACCCCATATTAAAAATCCTATGCCCCCCATTTTTTCGAAAGATCCGAACCGTTCATCTTGATCTCCACCCTCTAAATACCTGACCCACCAATTTTCAACCCGATCCCATGTGTTTTGCCCGTTCATCTATCCGACCCAAATTTAACGGTTTCGCATGAACAAAACTTTTGCGAATGATTGATGAACGGGCAAAACACATGGGATCGGGTTGAAAATTGGTGGGTCATGTATTTAGAGGGTGGAGATCAAGATGAACGGTTTGGATCTTCCGAAAAAATGGGGGGCATAGGATTTTTGATAGGAGGTTATTTTTGGGGGTCATTTGATCCCTCCTCATATGTAGATGTGTGTGTGTGTGTGTATATATATGAGAATAATGGGTATCATACGCCATATGAGAGATGAGAGGGTGTCTCATATGCACTCTCACATAAAAGGGACAAGTACAAGCCCACATGGGCATGTACTTGTTGTACTTGACCCCTTTATGTGAGAGGGCATATGAGACACCCTCTCATATGGCGTATGATACCTTCTCATACGAAACTCAGCTCCCCTTTAAAAATAGAAAAATTTGTGTTTCCTAAAGATTGGCTTTCTTTTAATAATTTTGATTTGGTTTCTGAAGGACATATTATTATGGGGTTTGACCCCTTGGTCTGGAGTGTCACTCCACTGTCTAGATCGGAGCAACATATCTCTGTTTCTTGCAACAACGTAGGGGGATTCACATGTGTTGTCACTGGAGTATATGGGCGCAACGTTATAGGGGAGAGGGAAGGGTTGTGGAGGAGTCTTGATGCTGACGGTAGCCTGTTGAGCTCTATCCCTTGGCTGGTTGGGGGGGGGGGGGGGATTTTAACAGAGTTTTATATACTCGTGACGAGGTGGGGGAAGGAAGCTGGAGGATAAAATGGTGCGGGATTTTCATGACTGTGCCTGCAGATGCTCGCTTCATGAGCTGAAGAGTACATGGAATAGATTGAGTTGGTGCAATAATCGTGTTGGTGATAAGCGGATCTCAGCCCAGCTTGATCGAGTCTTTGGCAATGCGGCGTGGATTGATAAGCTCCCAGATTCTTATGTCATTTATATGGACTCGTCGACAAGTGACCATTCCCCTATGGCAGTCCACCTTCATAATCAGGTACATACCTGCCCCAAGCCATTCAAAACTTTTAACTACTGGTTTTCATGCCCAGGATATAAGGATATCATCTCTTGTAACGGTCGCCTTCCGGCCTTATGAATTTTCTACGTGCACGTGTGCACGTATTTTATTTGGCTATTCTGGATTCCGAAATATGCGATGTGATATGCCGTTGTGATTGTTTGGGAGTGTAGGATTTTATTGTAATTTTTGGGAACGTCGTTTCACGGCTCGTTTTCTCGCAAAACGACTTTAAACGATAGGGGCGTTTTAGTCATTTGACTCAAAACTCCGTTCCAATTTTACATTTATTTTTGGTGGGCGTAGCGCACGATCAGACTCCGTAGATCTGTGCATCTCGTCTCCACTATCGGCACAGTATTTTCGGATTATTTTTCTGACGCCCGGTTTGAGAGATATCGCTCGGAGAAATCTCGACCGTCAATCTCCACATCAGATTCAAATTTCGAATTTGATATCAAATCTGTTTTAAATCCCTAATTATTTTGATAATATCTTTCCTAATCTTATCCTCTATGGTCCTCTAGACTACCCCTAATTGTACGCCCTCTACCACTTTATCTACCCCTTTTTAACTATAACTCTTATAGATGTATATCAATTTTATTATTATTAAACCCTACCCAAATGTTCATGTTTGCAAACCTAGGGCAAAACAAAATTTCCAGTCGTCGCAAGAACTAAAGAGAGCCGAGTCTCTCCCTCTCACCCTCGCGTCCCTCCCTCTCCCTGGACCTCAACCCCCGTCGGAAATTGCTCCGACGCCGGCGTCTCCATCCACGGCCAAGTTCGCCCGCATCCACCTTCGCCCTCGCGGCTCCCCGCGCCGGCCGTCTTCCCCGCGCAGACCCCGCTGTGCCGCCTCCATGGCCACTCGCCTCCGCCGCGCTTCCCCGCGTCTCCCCTCGTCTTCAGTCGCCATGGCCGCCCTTCACAGCACCTCGCCTGCGCTCCGATCCGCGGCCGCCCCCTCCTCCGTCGCCGTCGCATCTCCTCCCACCGCCCTCAGCGATCCACGAATCACCGCATCAGATCCTGCGCGCAGCGCCCTCCGCAGAGCCCACGACCCCCTCCGCCGCCCTCGCGGCTCCCCGCGGCCGCCTGATCTCCCCTCGCATCCACTGACCTGCCGCCGCACGCCGTCGCACGAACCCGCCGTGACCACCGCTGACCCCGTTTCCCGCCGCATCACGACCCACAGTGCCGTCGCTGCCGCTGTGCCATCCCGAGCGCCGCCGCCTCCATCTGCAGCCGCCTGCCGCGCAACCCCGACCACAGGCCACTGTCCCCGCGAGATCTATCCGCAGCTTCTCCGCGACGCTAGCTCGCTGTTTTACCGTCGGACTGATCATGCTCACTGCCCACACTTCGTCCGCTGCCCGGACGAGTCTCACTACGCTACCCGTAGTCGAGACGATGCAGACACCGCGGATCACCTGCAGTTCAGACGTTACGTCCGCACTACTCCAGACACCGGAGAGGTTGGTTTTCCCTAACTTGTAGCAAACCCACACCGTAGCAAAACTGAACCCTAAACTAAAACTGGACAACTACAATTAAATTTACTTTTTCGCACCAGTAAAATGTTGTCACTGTAGAAAATCGACCATCGGACAATTTTCTGTGCATATAGGGTAGTGGTCGATCTAGGCTGACAAGAACACCAAATCGTGACTCTGACAATTAGGGTAGTCCCGACAACCTAGAAACAAACCTAAATAGGATTTATTGAAAATCGCGACCTGACACCGTGGTCGTGACCTGTTTCAGACGGACTACCGCGGACGCGACGACTGGACGAGACGCCCCAGACAGACGACACACTCACCATCACAGGCAAGTGTACCCACTTGAGTTTTTGAATGTGTCTTGGTCTTAAATTGTTAGAACTGTTAGACTGTGAGTGTATAGAACCGGACGTGAAATGATAGCATCCGGGTCGCCCTGACGACTTAGACTTGACAACGAAGTCTAAGCTCGACAAACAACAACTTTTAACACCGTAGGATTATCTTGCGTGTGCGTGCGTGTGGACACCCTAGAATAACTTTACCTTACACTTGTCGTGTCATGTCCCTGTTACACAAAAAGCCTACGGGCGTTTCAGATGCTTCCCTAGTGGAAGTGATCTCCGTGATACAAAAAGCCTACGGGCGTTTCAGATGCTTCCCTAGCGGAAGTGATCTTCGTGATACAAAAAGCCTGCGGACGTTTCAGGTGCTTCCCTAGCGGAAGTGATCTCTGTACTTCTTGTCATGAGTTCCTGGGTTTGGGGTAGGGTTGAGCGTGCGCACAGGGAGAGGGTCTGATCCCCCTCGAACCGTAAGGCGTGAACCCTTCGTGTCTCACATGTCCTGTCCGTCTTGTCTTGTCTAGTTCCGTCTTGTCCTGTCACCTCTAGGATAGTCCCGTAGTCGGTAGCACACGCTACGACTACTGCTTGCTACGCTTTACTTTTCCTGCTGTGTTACTTCCTTCTATTACTTCTCAGTTATAACCCCAGCATGCTAATCAACCAGTAAAATGATGTCTAATAGTTCAGTACACTTGCAGTAGAGTCTGACTTTCTTTTGTAGACTTTACCTGACGTACAGTTCCTTTCTTTGGTGCTGTACGTCAGGTGTCGAGCCGGAGTACGACGATCAGGCAGAGCTACCCGAGGACGTAGAGCTGGAGGACGCCGATCCTGAGTTCATGCCCGAGGAGGACCAGAGTTAGAGATCTCCGTTGTTGATCCAGAGGTTCCATCTTAGTTGTTTGGGGTGCGTAGCACCGTTTACTTCTGTTTAGGTTGGGTGCTTGCACCAGTAGTTTTCTTTCTGTCGTTGTAGCCGACTCAGGTTTTTGTTGGACTCAGTACTTTGGATAAATAATTTGGAATAAAATGATTGTCTTTCTTTTTCTGTACTTTTATTGTTCTGTACTAACATGCATGGACATGTACCTTCGACTTGGAGTACCACACAGACGCTTATTGGGTCTGGGCTTCTCGCCTGGCCTAAGCGGGCCTTAGTCACGCTTCGCCTCCGTCGTTTTGGGAAGCGGGGCGTGACAGGTTTTAGTGGTGGCCCATGCAGGTCCTATTCCATTCTTTCTACAAGTACAGAACAATAGGAGTATTGACATTCATTTTTATTGTTATCCAGTAATCGTACGAGTCTAATCTCTGTATTTCTTGACAATAGGATGGCAGGACGACGCGTCACCCGATCCGGGAACTCAGGCGATGGAGTTCCGGAAGACCAGGGCGGAGAATTTCGTCAGTTTCTGGGCGTGATGAAAGAGATGCTGGATGTGCAGCACCAGTTGGTCCAGCAGTCCCACCATACTGCCCATGCTACTCCAGTAGCACCGCCACCGCCACCGCCTGCTCCTCGAGCTGCTTCCGGAGTGAAGCAGTTCAATGAGCTTCAGACGAAGACATTTTCCGGGAAGGAAGGACCGTTGGCCGCTGATGAATGGATTTTGAGTACTGAGGAGAAGCTGATTGCTGCGAAGATTCCCGATGATACCCAGGTTGAGATAGAGAAGATGCAGCTGTCAGAGAATGCTAGGAATTGGTGGCGCATTGAGGAGAGGCGCCTGCAGAAGCCAGTGGAGTGGAGGACTTTCCGCTCGATGTTCAAGGATAAATATTTCACTAAGGCTGCTAGGAGGGAGCTGTTGAGCAGATTTGTAGATCTGAAGCAGGGGGATATGACCGTCGACGAGTACGAGGCGGAGTTCGAGATGCTGAGTCGGTTTGCCCTACATATGGTGAGGAAGGAGAAGAAACGAGCTGATCGTTTCTGTCAGGGATTGCGTCCGAAGATACAGGCTTCGATGTCTTCGGCAGATTTCACGACCATGGGAGCGGTGCTGAATGCCGCAAGGAACCATGAGACCATATCGCGTCTACCTGACCCTCCAGCTGATAGGGGAAGCGTCCCATGGAGCAGTACCGGCCACCTGCTAGGCCGGCGATGAGGCCAGTCCAGACAGTGCCTTTCAAGAGGCCAGGAGCACATATGCAGACTCAGAGTAAGGGACCATGCCATTACTGCGGGAAGACATGACACGTTCAGAAGGATTGTAGGAGGAAGCTGGGATTATGCTTGGTTTGTGGAGATGCTTCGCATGCAGCTAAAAATTGTTCGAGAGCGCGTCATGCCATGGTCGGAGCACCAGCCCTGCTACAGAGTTGAGCACCTGCCCCGGTTCAGAGAGGAGCTGATGTACGTGGACCACCCTTGGCGCCACAGAGGCAGATGTTTCAGAGGGCAGTGCAACCCCAGAGGCCGGCATACACCATGACCGTTGTTAAGACTGAGGAGCTGGATGGAGTTATTGCAAGTATACTCCAAATCTAGTCTTTCATTTCGTAGTATATATCTTAATGTTAGCTATGTTTGTTTGCCTTGCTTGTTAGAGTAGCTTGGTTTGACCGTAGATTTTCGTATCTTAGGCACCATTCTAGCGTCCTCTCACCCTGCCTTAGCTTTGTTCGACTCCGGTGCATCCATGTGCATCTTATCTCGGAGATTTGTAATAAGGCACTCCATTCCCACCCATACACTTCCTAAGTGTTGGGATATCACCACAGGGAACGGAGTGGTGACTGTGAATTTGGGTTGTCGATCGATCCCCTTGGTGGTCAGTGGACACGAATTATTTGCAGATTTCATCGTCCACGATCTACCGCATTTCGATGTCGTTCTTGGCATCGATTGGTTGGGAGATTTCTATGCGTCAATCGAATGCAACATCAAGAGGGTTGTATTCCAGATTCCAGGCCATCCGGAGTTCGAGTTCCGTAGCAGAGACGAGTCGCTTGGGCCCATCAGATTTCGGGCCAAGCCGGAGGTACCGATTGTCACAGCTATGCAGATGGAGATTGACCGACCAGCAGTCGTCAGAGACTTCGATGACGTCTTCCCGGAGGATATCTCGGGTATGCCACCCGACTGAGCTCTAGAATTTGGTATTGATCTTATGCCGGGAGCGCAGCTGATATCGAAGGCGTCGTATCGAATGACACCTGCTGAGTTTGAGGAACTGCGGAAGCAGTTGGATGAGTTGTTGTAGAAGGGTTTCATCCACCCTAGTGTATCACCGTGGGGTGCACCCGTATTGCTCGTGAAGAAGAAGGATGGGTCCCGCAGGATGTGCGTGGACTATTGAGGGCTGAATGCTGTCACAGTGAAGAATAAGTATCCGCTGCCGCGCATCGACGATATTTTTGATCAGCTGGGAGGTTCGAGAGTTTTCTCGAAGTTGGACTTGAGGAGCGGATATCATCAGCTGAGGGTGAAGAAGGACGATATTCCGAAGACAGCTTTTCGGACGAAGTACGGACATTATGAGTTCGTGGTTATGCCCTTCGACGTGACCAATGCTCCAGTTGTGTTCATGAATTTGATGAATTTGATATTCTACGACTTCCTGGATAATTTTGTCGTTATCTTCATAGACGACATTCTTATTTACTCGAAGTTTGAGGAGGAGCACAACTGTCATCTGAGGACACTGCTGGAGATGCTGAGGCGACATAAGCTATATGCCAAGTATAGTAAGTACGAGTTCTGGCTGGATAGAGTCGTGTTCCTGGGACACGTGGTGTCCGGTGAGGGCATATCGGTAGATCCGGAGAAGGTCAGAGCAGTCAGAGATTGGACGACTCCGCAGTCAACGTCAGATATCATGAGCTTTCTTGGCTTACCAGGCTATTATCGATGGCTCATCAAAGATTTCTCGAAGATTGCTGAGTCGATGACGAAGCTGACGAGGAAGGATGTGGAGTTCCATTGGTCAGATGCTTGTGAGGAGGCCTTCAGTATCTTGAAGGCGAGGTTGACCACGGCATTGGTTTTGGCAGTACCGGATCGGAGCGGATGCTTCGAGGTATATTGTGATGCATCAGGGAAGGGCCTAGGGTGCGTTTTGCATTAGCATGGCCATGTGGTCGCGTACGCTTCTCGACAGTTGAGAACACATGTGAAGAATTACCCGACACACGATGTGGAGTTGGCAGCGGTGATATTTGCACTGAAGATCTGGAGGCACTTCTTGCTGAGTGAGAGCATGAAGATTTTCACCGATCACAAGAGCTTGAAGTACATATTTACGCAGAAGGAGCTCAACATGCGTCAGAGACAATGGTTGGAGCTCATGACTGACTATGAGATAGACTTGCAGTATCACCCAGGGAAGGTGAACGTAGTGCCCGATGCCCTGAGTAGACTTCCTACCGCGATGATGCACACTGCCGACTGGAGGATTCAGCAGGAGCTGAAAGAGATGGAATTGGAGGTCGTTCTACCTGGTGTGGTTCATTCATTCATGAATTTGCAGATTCAGTCCACGATCGTGGATCGGATCAAGGCAACACAGGCAGGAGATCCGAAGATACAAAGGATCAGGAGGCAGGTTGAAGCTGGACTACAGATGGAGTTCGTGATTCATGAGGATGGTTCGCTGCGGTACGGCAGCAGACTCTGCGTACCTGTATGTGATGTTCGGGAGGAGCTCTTGAGCGAGTCTCATAGCTCGCCTTATTCTATACATCCTGGTGGCACCAAGATGTATAAGGACCTCCGTCTGAATTACTGGTGGATTGGCATGAATAGGAGTGTGGCACGGAGCGTGGCCAAGTGTTTGATATGCCAATAGGTGAAGGCTGAGCACCATCGTATGGCTAGATTGGTACAACCACTTCCTATTCCGGAGTGGAAGTGGCAACATATTACGATGGATTTTGTGACTGGTTTGCCTCGGACGTCGAAACAGAACGACGCAGTCTGGGTGATCGTTGACCGATTGACTAAGTTTGCACATTTCATCTCCTTCCGAGTGGGCCAGTCTACGGAAGTCTTGGCGAGGAAATATTTAGAGGTAACATTTTATTTTACTTCTCTTTTAATTTCCTTTTCGAGTTAGCTTTGACGAAGACCGTGTACGTGCAGGAGATCGTACGCTTACACGGAGTCCCCGTGAGCATCGTGTCTGACAGAGACTCGAGGTTCACATCTCAGTTCTGGAGAAGTCTGCAGGAGAATTTGGGTACGAGTCTGAATTTCAGCACGGCATACCACCCGCAGACCGATGGCCAGTCCAAGAGGGCTATTCAGATACTGGAGGATATGCTGCGAGCTTGTACGCTCGATTTGAAAGGATCTTGGGAGGACCATCTTCACTTGGTGGAGTTCTCGTATAACAACAGCTACCAGGCGAGCATTGGCATGGTGCCGTTTGCTGCCTTATATGGAAGGAAATATCGATCGCCACTGAGCTGGGATGACATTAGAGATCGGGAGCTGTTAGGTCCAGAGAGGTAGTGGAAGCTGTGGATGTCGTGAGAGACATCAGGGAGAAGCTCAGAGTTACACAGGATCGATTCAAACATTGGGCTGATACCAAGAGGAGACCTTTGTAGTTCAAACCTGGAGATCACGTCTTTTTGAAGATTTCTCTGAACCGCGGAGTTATTCGTTTTGGGAAGAAGGGAAAGCTGAGTCCGAGGTATATTGGACCGTTCGACGTGCTGGAGCGTGTAGGAGCAGTGGCCTACCGCCTTGCTCTGCCACCATCTTTGGAGGGAGTTCATGACGTATTCAACGTATCTCAGTTACGTCGGTACGTCAGTGATCCGTCGCACACTGTGGATTTCTCTGAGATCACGGTCCGTCTGGACCTGACATATGACCAGCAGCCTGTGCAGATTTTGGACCGTCGACAGAAGCAATTGAGGAATAAGGTAGTCGACCTGGTGAGAGTGATGTGGCGTCACGGATCACCTGGAGAGTCCACTTGGGAGCGCGAAGAGGAGATGAGAGAGCGATATCCTTTCCTGTTTACTAAGTAGAGTTGTTGATTCCGAGAACGGAATCCTTATTTTAGTGGGGTAGAATGTAACGGTCGCCTTCCGACCTATGAATTTTCTACGTGCACGTGTGCACGTATTTTATTTGGCTATTCTGGATTCCGAAATATGCGATGTGATATGCCGTTGTGATTTTTTGGGAGTGTAGGATTTTATTGTAATTTTTGGGAACGTCGTTTCACGGCTCGTTTTCTCGCAAAACGACTTTGCACGATAGGGGCGTTTTAGTCATTTGACTTAAAACGCCGTTCCAATTTTACATTTATTTTTGGTGGGCGTAGCGCATGATCAGACTCCGTAGATCTGTGCATCTCGTCTCCACAATCGCTGATCGACGCCCCGGTATGCACACGGAACCGGGACGAGCGACTCGTAGTCTTACCGCAAGCGCACGACGTAGTGGCGAGCGGGTATCGAACTCAGGGAGGAACAATGACAGTGTCTTCTTCTAATCACCTAGCTATCAAAATGATCAAGAATAATTTGGGGTAAAATTGTCACAATCGTTCGTATATCGATGGAAATATCAATGAAATAAAGGGCCTAGGGATAGGGAATCCCCGCTACGAACCGTATCTCATTGTTGTGATTCGTAGGTTACATCATTGCTAGACTTGAATTTTAGGTGAACTAGTCGCAACTAAATGTAGAACCAAGCTCACGCTCTCGTGCTATTGCCAGTCTATAGTAAACGTAGGTTAGGGCCCAATCTCTTGCAAACCCTAGCCTAAACCGCTAGCGTGAAGAACGACATCATCGTTCAACCGTATCTCGAGCCCACTCTCGTGCAAACTCGAGCTACGACCTAGGTTGAGATAGTTCCTACCAGTCCAATCTCTTGCAAACGGATATTGGTATAGAAACACGATTAAAAATCCTAGCTTTGGTCCAATCTCTTGTAAACCAATTCTAGAAAAGTCCAATCGTAAATCTAAATCGAATTTCTAGGGCTTCCTATCAATTGGGACCCAGTCTCTTGCAAATCCCAATCAATATGAATCCCTAGCCATCCGTAATAAATCGATCCCAACCTAACCCTAATCAATTCTAGCAAGAATTTCACCAATTCATCACAATTTAGAAATAGGGTTCATAGGGTTCATCCCTATGCCCTAGGACAATGAAACTACTCACTAATCATCATGCAATTCATGAGAAAATCAATAACAAATTCAGCACAAATCATTGCAATAGAGAAATTATCAATAAAAATAGAGTTTTTGACAAGAAAAGAGACAAACCAATGAGAATCCAATAGCATCCAACAAAAATCCCCTTTCTAATCTCTCAAAAAGCCTAAATCTAATTACCTAAAAAGCTCTCTAAAAAGGCTGCAAAAAGTATCCAAAAGTTCTTCTAAACTAGGGCAAAAACTAGGTTTAAATACCCCTCAAAATCGCCCAAAAAATGTGACAAAAATGCCCCTGCGAAGCCCAGAAATCGCAGTTTACGCAGCAGGCGGGGCGGCTCATTCGGCCGAGTGACAAATGTCACTCGGCCGAGTGACAACCCCTGTAAAATTCCAGTAAGTCGGGGGATCTTAGGGGTCTGTCTTCGGAAGTGACTCGGCCAAGTGACTTTACTCACTCGGTCGAGGGGCATTTCTTGCTCGGCCGAGTCGGTGTAGGATCCTGTCAAAACAGCGTTAGGATCGATAAATGAAGTTGAGACTTACTCTTGCGTATGCGGCACGGTAGTCTCGGAACTTTGCCTTCGGATTTGCCACGACGGATCGAGTCTTCTCACGAACGGAGTAAGGCTACTAAATCCACAATCTAAATCTCTACTTTTAGATTAAGAACTTGGATAAAGAGAGAGGAAGGATTTCGGCAGAGCTTCGCTAGAATGAAATGCAAGGCAAGAATACCATGCAAAAGTGTAAGGAAATGGCTAAGCATTGTGTCTTATTTATAGCCCCCAAGGTAGTTATTTTAGGAGTAATTGTTCCTTTGGAACAATTTAACTAAAGTGTACCATCATACATGGCACATTATAAGCTTAAGTTGTACCATATGCATGGTACAACATAAGCTTAAGATATTCCCCCTTTATTAGCCATATGTCGCATGCACTTATGCACATATAATGCGACTTTCCCATTAATCTAGAGATCCTCTCCGCAAGGGAACAGATTCCCTTTGCACACGACTTCGTGTACGCGACGTTCGAGGTCCGTATTCCCTCGTACATCCCCTACAAGGGTGTACAAACATCATCCATATCCAACATCTCCCACTCACACTTGAGGGGATTGTAAGAGAACGTCTTTCTCTTAGTTCTTTCATCTATCATACCGAGAAATAGACCGTGCGACCTTCATGCGCGTAGAGTCTGTTGTTGTGCACTTGTTAGAGATACACAACGACCTCGAAGGTGCAAAGTTGAGTAGTTCAACACATGCTTTACCCTAGATTATTTCTTCACATTTCTTATACTTTATATTCAACAATTGAATCCCATCTGGATCACAATTGGCTGGCCAGCTTTGAATCATTAAAGACCAAATGCGAATATGAAATCAATCTTCCTCTTCTTGCGAACCTTCTGATCTTGACTTGATTCGCTTTTCTAACGTGCCCCGCCGAGCCGAATTATCATAGCCCATTAGCAACACGCTAAGATAGTGATCATCTCGTCAAATCTAAAGGAACCAATTGGAGTCCTTGAGGGTAAGAGTTAAGACCCATATGGCCCTTGAGTCTCACATAATAGCAAACACTATTGCTACTAACTCAGTGGTCGTAATGAATACGTGGTATGAACACGTATTACAACATCACTCCTTTCCCAGGGAGAGTATGTCTTAATGATGTTAAACGGATGAAAGATCAGACACCACAGTGCCTATCTTTTTGAGTCCCCTTACTACCCATGAAATATTCCCGGACTCTCATCCTGCATAAGACAGATAGGATTTAAAAAATCCTATGAGATCTCTTTTAAATATCCTTGTGATACAGATCTCAGATCTTTTGTAAGCATCCATATGATGCAGATCTTTCATTCGACTATCTTGTTTAAGTCACGACTCTAAATCATTTGTCTAATGATTTTGACTTTAAACTAGTCTCATCTCTATCTTTCCATCTGATAAGATAAGGCGGTTGCTCATGTGAGAGAGCCAACCTTAATCTGTCCGACATACACACAATAAAATAGCTGAGACTTAAACACAAATGTATAAAAACATTTGTAAGAAACTTGTATGCAATATATAAAAAAAACTTCTTCTTTTTATTAAACTTTGATCTTCTATAGACATGGGAAATATTACATGATACAGCTCAGCACCTACGCATTCCCATAGATGATAAGTGTTTGAAGAACACATCTCTGGGGATCGCCTTAGTAAGGGGATCCGCTATCATCTTATGCGTGGATATGTATCCTATGTCTACTTCCTTCCGTTTGTCATAGTCCTTCGCAAACTTGAATCGAATATCAATGTGTTTGGTCTTACAATGAAATTTAGGATCTTTGACATAGGCAATCGAAGCTTGACTATCACTGTATACAGGAACAGTGCTCGAGTTAGTGGCATCCGTCAGCCTGTCTAAGAATTTCCTAAGCCAAACAGCTTCTTGGACCGCCATGCTAAATGCTACAAATTCGGCTTCCATGGTTGATAGGGCGATGCAGGTTTGCTTCTTGCTGCTCCAGGATATTGCACCATTCCCGAGCAAGAAAACAAAGCCTGAGGTAGATCTTCGCTCATCGAGATCACCTGCCCAATCAGCATCGGTATAGCCTTCGAGTTTCAAGGTATTGCCTTGATAGCACAACGCATAGTCCGCAGTCCCTTTGAGGTACCTTAATATCCTCTTCACCGCTTTCCAGTGTGCCTGTCCTGGGTTGGATTGGTAATGGCTTACCATACCAACAGCATAGCAAATGTCCGGTCTGGTACACATCATGGCGTACATCAGACTCCCGACAGCACTGGAGTATGGAACCTTTTCCATAGCTTTCTTTTCTTTTGGATCTTTGGGACACATTTCCAAACATAGACCCTCGCCTTTGCTTATTGGAGTATCAATTGGCTTGCAATCCTGCATATTAAACCGTTCTAAAACTTTCTTTATATATGTCTCTTGAGAGAGAGAAAGAAGTTTCTTGGAACGATTCCTTGAGATCTTAACCCCAAGGATATATGCAGCTTCACCCATGTCTTTCATTTCAAAGACGGATGAAAGCCAAGCTTTGATATCCATGATAAGACGCTTATCATTTCCGGCTATAAGTATGCCATCTACATAAAGATACATAATTACATACTTGTTCTTAATCCTCTTAATGTATATGCAGTTGTCTTCGTCGAGCATGGAGAAACCATACGACAAAACGACTTCTTGAAAGCGCATATACCACTGCCTTGAGGATTGTTTAAGACCATATATGGATTTACGAAGTTTACAAACCTTATGTTTGTTTTCTTCTTGTACGAACCCGTTTGGTTGTTCCATGTAGATCTCCTCATCTAGTTCTCCGTTAAGAAAAGCAGTCTTTACATCCATCTGATATAACTC
Source organism: Scilla litardierei (assembly GCA_030789695.1). Lineage (NCBI taxonomy): Eukaryota > Viridiplantae > Streptophyta > Magnoliopsida > Asparagales > Asparagaceae > Scilla > Scilla litardierei. The sequence goes on from CM061136.1 coordinate 26,022,317, forward strand.
GAGGTCCAAACAAGCCACCATTGCCAGAATTAAGCGAATGGAGGTAAAACGCACGACAGGAGAGAAAGTATCTTCGTAGTCTATTCCTTTCTGTTGCGTGAAACCTTTCGCAACAAAGCGAGCTTTATATTTCTCGATGGAGCCATCAACCTTATGCTTGATTTTGAGAACCCACTTGTTCCCAATGGCTCTACGTCCCTTAGGTAAATCAACCAAGTCCCAGACTTGGTTTATTTTCATGGATTGAAGTTCTTCTTCCATCGCCGCTATCTATTTATCTTTAGCAGGGCATGTGACGGCCTGTTTGAAATTTGCAGGTTCGTCATCATCTTGTAGTAATGTCATAAATGTTTGAGGAAATTCATCCTCAAATCTCAGAGGTGTTAGCCTCGCTCGATTACTACGTCTTGCTTGAGTTTGATCACTCCCACTTGGAATGACATCACTCCCACTTGGAATAATATCACTCCCACTCGGAATAGGATTGGTATCGTTCGTATCATCCATAGGTGAAGTATGAGGGTCATTTTCCTCTTCACCAAGAATTCTTCCACTCGAACGTTCCGATCCTTCTTGATCCCAAGTCTCAAAGAAGGATAAGTCTTGACTTATCTCACCCTGTCTTGGAAACTTGTTTTCCAAGAAGACAACATTCCTCGATTCGAATTCTATTAGACCCCCATTGTCCTCTTGACCGACGAAAACATATCCTTTGGAGTTTTCAGCGTATCGGATGAAGATACACTTCCTCACATGTGGCCCAAGTTTGCCATATTTGTGAGAGGATAAATGTGCGTAAGAGGCACAACCCCAAGGTTTTAGAATGCTTAAGTCTGGAGTTCTATTGTTCCACAACTCATAAGGAGTAGAACTTGCCGACTTCGAGGGTACACGGTTTAAGATGAATGCTGCCGTCAATAATGCATCACCCCAAAAGGTGATGGGCAAATATGCCTGAGACATCATTGATTGGAACATTTCCATCAATGTCCTATTTCTTCTTTCCGCAACACCGTTTTTGTTGCGGAGTATAAGGCATAGTTATTTGATGAACTATGCCTTTTTCATCACAGAGTTCCTTAAAACTCGTTGATTGATATTCTCCACCCCGATCGGTTCGCAAGACCTTTATCTTGCGATCTAGTTGATTTTCCACTAAACTCATATAGTTTTTGAAGCAAGATAAAGCTTCATGTTTGTGGGAAATTAAATAAATGTGACCGAAACGGGTGAAGTCATCAATGAAGGTGATGAAATAGGACTTCCCGCGTCTTGTCTTAACATTCATTGGACCGCAAATGTCCGAATGGATAAGCTGTAATGGAACTTCGGCCCTTGTGCCAGTTCCAAACGGCTTGCGACAAGTTTTCCCTACAAGACAATGTTCGCAAGTTGACATTTCAACTTTTGAAACATTAGATAGCAAGCCACTTTTGGCAAGTCTATCCATTCTAGTTGGTCCAATGTGACCAAGTCTTGCATGCCAACAAATGATCTCAGATTCAGAATTAGAAGCATTTGTCAAATGGAAACTTTCATTAATAGAAGAAGAATCATCATACATAGTGTTTAAAACAATCAATCCATTACAAACATTACCCGACCCAACTAAAGAACTATTACAAACAAGGTCAACATTTTGTTCATAGAACCTCCATTCATAACCTAAAGACATTAACATGACCATGGATACGATATTCCTTCGAATATCTGGAGCAAAGAGGACGTCGTGCAATAATAGAGTCTGGCCGTTGTCGAGAACTAGCTTGCATGTTCCGACGCCCTTAACTTCAACACGAGTGTTGTTGCCGACGTATATCCACTTTGTTCCTTGAGTTATCCTTCGATACTCTACGAAGAACCTTCTGTCCTTCACTACGTGGTCCGTGGCCCCTGAATCAATCAACCAAAAATAGTTAGATTCAGCAAGAAACATGAAACTAGAAACACATATGTAACTAGCCCTACAAGTTACCTTATCACTTCCATCCGTACACGTACGAGCGAAGTGACCGTACTTGTTGCACTTAAAGCACTTGATCTTCTTCAAGTTTTTCTTCTTTGAGTGCACATTCTTTTGCCACTTTTTGTTCTTAGTCTTCTTTGAGGTTTCCGGTTCTTGCTTTCGTTCGTTCATAAACCTTAAGCGTTTATCCTTCCGCTTCTTTCCTCCATGCGAGGAACTAGCGGCCATGTGCACTTCGGCACTAGGTTTTGCGGCTTGAATCCGCTCTTCCTCGAGTTCGAGGTGTTTGGATACATCGCTTAAAGTTTTAATGCACTCATTATGAGTGAGGTGCATTTTCATGTTATCCCAGCTATCTGGGAGTGAACGAATGGCTGCTTGGATCTGCTGTTCGTCAGACAGCGTAAGACCCGCATCCTTCAATTCAGCTATGAGATTCGCCATGTGGCAGAGATGCTTTTTCATAGATTGATCACGCCGCATTTTGTACGAATCAAATTGAATATTTAAGGAGCGGAGTTTGGTGACCGAAGTTCCACCAAACTTTATTTCTAGCCCAGACCATATGTCTTTGGCTAGGTCGAATTCCCGAAATAGACGCATTATGTCATTGTCCATTGCGGACAATAACGTAATACGTGCTATTTTGTTCTTTCGAGTCCAAGTCTCATAAGCTTCTCGGTCCCTCTTGTGTTGGGCCGTATTGCCCAACTCAGGTTCTTCCATTACGTTTTGGAGTGTTTCAAGCACATCTTGCTCCTCCAAAACATATTGGATTTTTATTGACCAAAGTTTATAATTGTCGCCGTTGAGCTTCTCACCTTTGTTAAGCTCGGCGACAATGTTCTTAGAAGCGGTAGACATATTCGAATCAAAAAACTGCAAAGAAAATGAAAAACACGATCAAAATTCTATGCATAAAGTTTCGATTCTTTAAACATTTGATAAGTTCCTTGGATGCGTTGAAATGTTACTCTAGAATCGAGAAGTTCACTACGTTCCCAACTACCATCTAGAAGTAACTTTCAAAGTATCCCTCTTACTTATCTCATGCAAAAAAGAAATCAGAAATGATACCCGTATGGTACCAGCAGCGGAAAAATACTTTTGAAAACATATCTTTCAAAATGGAATAGGTGAGAGTTTGCGCAAAGAATTTTAGCGCAATAATTGCCAAGCCACGAGACCTGTTCTACACACCCATGTGTTAGATAACCATGGCCGGATCGTGGTAGGACTTGGAATTCTAAATTGCGCTATCCCGATTAAGGACGGGACATAACCTATTTGAAAACATCTTTTTCAAAAAAATTTGAAATACATTGGCTAATCTCCGTAGAGTAGAGCACAACGTCATAAGTACATTGGCTAATCTCCGTAGAGTAGAGCACAATGACATGGCTAATCTCGCATGAAGTAGAGCACTATGGCTAATCTTCAAGGAGTAGAGCCCAAGAAAAAAACTTTATAAAATAAGAGCAGACGACTGTCGTTAGCCCTGTATGGGCTAGTCGGCACATTCGTGTTTGACCAAGGCCTTTTGACACCCCGTATGGGCTAGTCGGCAAGTTCGTGATCGACCAAGACCTTTTGCCGGACTGGTCGACCAAAAAAAAACCCAATTTGGTCGACCAAAAAATTGGTCTACATCACTCCCGGCCAGGGCCCCTGCCCTGGCCGAGGCTGGCCAAGGGCCGGCCAAGGGCCTCTGCCCTGGCCACTGCCAGGGCCGGCCAGGCCACTGGCCTGGCCTAGGCCAGAGGCAGGCCAGGCCTCTGCCTGGCCTGGCCTAGGCCAGAGGCCGGCCAGGCCTCAGCCTGAGGCAGGCCAGGCCACTCTGGCCTGGCCTGGCCTCGGCCAGAGGCCGGCCTGGCCTCGGCCAGAGGCCGGCCTGGCCTCGGCCAGAATCCGGCCAGGCCCCCTGGCCTGGCCTGGCCTCGGCCTGAGGCCGGCCAGGCCTCGGCCAGAGGCCGTCCAGGCCCTCTGGCCAGGCCAGGCCTCGACCAGAGGCCGGCCATGGTCGGCCATGGCCCGGCCATGGCCATTTTGGCCTTGGCCGGCCATGACCCATTGGTCATGGCCGGCCTCCCCCATTCACGGGGTTGGCCGCACACCCCCACCGGAGGGGGTGGCCGTGGTGGTGTTCGTCGTCATTGGCCATAGCCAACCCCCTCCGCATGGGGAGGGGGAGTGCATTGCCTCCATTGCCCATTTGGCTATGGATTTCATGCACCAAAATTCATCTTCCCCGATGGGAATAACCACCACCTTCTTCTCTGGTGAAGCACCCGTTCGTCGAGGAAGTAGTTATCCTCCAATGGCCGTGTGCCAAAAAAATAACCCACTTCAAAAATTCGTAAACTACGCGCTCCACATGAAGAGAGCGCCTATTCCCTATGTATGGAGACTCAGCATCCATGAAGAGAGCGAGTTTGACGATATGAACGGTCGGTTCTTCCCGTCACGGAGAGTTCCTGCCTATCCGTAATGGTAGGAGACCCTAACGTGAAAAGAACAACCGCTGCGTTCTCTCCGTCACGAAGCGTTCCTACCATATCCATAATGGTAGGATACCCATTCGTGAAAAAGACAACGACTCGTTCATAGTTTTGATGGGCCGACGGTCTGACCGGAGCGAACCCGTATGGCTCCGATACCAATGTAGGATCCTGTCAAAACAACATTAGGATCGATAAATGAAGTTGAGACTTACGCTTGCGTATGCGGCACGATAGTCTCGGAACTTCGCTTTCGGATTCACCACGACGGATCGAGTCTTCTCACGAACGGAGTAAGGCTACTAAATCCATAATCTAAATCTCTACTATTAGATTAAGAACTTGGATAAAGAGAGAGGAAGGATTTCGGCAGAGCTTCGCTAGAATGAAATGCAAGGCAAGAATACCATGCAAAAGTGTAAGGAAATGGCTAAGCCTTGGGTCTTATTTATAGCCCCCAAGGTAGTTATTTTAGGAGTAATTGTTCCTTTGGAACAATTTAACTAAAGTGTACCATCATACATGGCACATTATAAGCTTAAGTTGTACCATATGCATGGTACAACATAAGCTTAAGATATTCCCCCTTTATTAGCCATATGTCGCATGCACTTATGCACATATAATGCGAATTTCCCATTAATCTAGAGATCCTCTCCGCAAGGGAACAGATTCCCTTTGCACACGACTTCGTGTACGCGACGTTCGAGGTCCGTATTCCCTCGTACATCCCCTACAAGGGTGTACAAACGTCATCCATATCCAACAGTCGGAACCATCAAAAGCCTGTAAATTTACAGTAAGTTGGCCTCTTTTGAAGGGATTTTCCCATGCCACTCGGGCGAGGGGATTTCCATGCTCGGCCGAGTGGACTATCGTCACTCGGCCGAGTACACGTCGATTTCATTCTGTTGATGCGTGTCCGGTCTGGTCGGCCGAGTGGTCTTCTTGCTCGGTCGAGTGGGTGGTTCACTCGGCCGAGTGAGATGCTGCATATGCCCAATCTTCATCTTTTCGCTTCCTCGTTGCTCCTACGACGTTCCTTCTTCTCCCACTTGTCTTCCATCGCCGAATAGCCCTCAAAAGAGTCTTGGGTGACACTCCGGAGTGGGTGCAAATCCTCTTGATATCAAAATCACTCCGAATTGCTCCATATCTCCTGAAATACGACAAAAACAAGAAATCGTGAAAAGCATCGCAATATTGTCGAATAATCGTGAAAAATGCAAACATGCATTTTTATGAGCGATCAAAGTGGCATGCAAACATGCAGAAAAATGGTGTAAAATACGGAGTGATCAAAATCCCCCAAGCCTACCTCTTACTCGTCCTCGAGGAAGATGAGTAAAAAGCAAACCCAACAGGCAAAATAATGGAAAAGAAGGAAAATAAAAAACAAAAAAAATAGAATAGAACACAAAGAAGGGTGTGCTAGATCATTTTTCTCAGGACGTGGGTTTTGCTTACTCATATAGCATACATCGAATATAAAACACACGTCAAAGGCTTTTATCTCGATATCATAGTATAATGATGCATTCGAAATAGAAAACCCCAAAATATCAATATAGCATGAAATATGGAATCATTCTAGGATTAACATTGTCTGAAGCATCAAAAGCGGTATGCATAACCATAGATCACACACTTTTCAATTGAATGCTTTCTATAAGGAGTATAAGAGATATCACACGATATGGAATAGTAAGAATAGAAAAGCATGGTTTTCATGAAATGAATGCTAAGTGTCGATTTCTGGATTTCGTGAAACTTTAGCAATCTCACCGAGTATAGAAAATTACTTAGCCTAGGTTGTCATGCACCGTCAAGTAGTCTCTCTCTCACACATCATTGGATCCTCTCCCCCAAGCTTATCCATAAGCGTGGTGGCATTAACAAATCAATATGTACATTCCCCATTTCTTTTAAAGCTCCAAAATAAAGCAAAAATAAAACAAAAGAGGGAAGAAAGAGAGAAAGAGTGTGAGATGGGATCGTTATAAACTTCTTTTCTCTTTTCTTTTCTTTTTCTCAATTTCTCTCTCTCTTTTTTCATTGCAATAAGCATATATACATAAGCGATCCCAAATCAAAAGAGAGAAGGATATACAAGTATATATTTTTTCTTTTTGATTTTGGGGATTTGGAGCATGAAAATTAATAGCGGGAGAAATGCCGATAATAGACTTGCTAGGGGGGATTCGCCAATGAATTTTAAGTAGAGAGATGATGCTCAAGATATGTGGAGAAAGAAATAAATTTATCACTCGGTTCACTCTATAGGACGTGTATGACAACTTTCAGCAGAGTAATATAATCTACTCAGTTTAATCTCAAAAAGTAAACTAGTCTAGATATATCACCCTAGAAAACATTCAATCAACCTGAAAGTGAAGCGCACAATTCATGCAATAAGAAGTGATATGAGACAGGAAAGCAGTACTCCAAATATAAGCAATTAATGCGTGAAGCTTGGTGTGTTTTCTATGAAAAGCATACATATGAATCATCAGACATCAGCTAATAACAGAATTTCATCTACATTCATACATGAAAAGAGTGGGTTACTATTTCAAAATGTAAAGCAGAACATAGTATATGATATCTGAAACAAAAGCTATGACGTGACAAAATAGCATGCACATAGAGATAAGCTAACACCATGTCATCATCATCACAAGCAAAAGATGACAGAAATAAAGATAAAAGAAAATAGGACTATATATACAATGCAACATACTCAGAAAAGGAAAAGAAAACGTGATGCATGATAAAAAACGAAAAAGTGGTGAAAATAAGTGTAAAAGTGGAAAGAAAACGTGAGAAATCAAAAATAAAGGGTGGCAAAAATGGAAAAGTGTGAGAACTCACTCCCCCAAGCTGAAGTGCACAGTGTCCTCAATGTGCAAAGTGTGGCACACCGAGAGACGTGAGATGGGTGGGGTGGGTGAGGATGCATGCATGATGAAAAAGAAAGAAATAGAAAATAAGATGCGAATGAATGTGATGCATGCAAAGATCAGGATGATGCAAATATAAGTGTCCCCAAAAAGTCTCTCCCTCACTCCCAAAAAGATATAAAAAGATATGATCAGGAAGGCACCAAAATAGTACGTGGAGGAGGGGGGCAAAATATAATCACCAGGCCCAAGAAAAAACAGGTAGCAAAACGACAAAAATATCAGAGGCATCAAGAGTGTGCCTAAGCTGGTGGTAGCGCTGCACCAGCACCGTCCTGTGGTGGAGGTGGAGGTGGAGGTGGAGGTGGAGGTGGTGGGCGTGGTATCTGCTGGGTGGGTGTGGGAGGTGGAGGCAGACGCGCCAGAATCTGATTCAGGCAAGCCTGAATATCGGAAAGCATGGCGACGCGGGTCTGCACGAAACTGACCGTGGCGGAAAGAGCCCTAAAGTCTCCTCGAAGCCCACTAACAGCCCCCTCAAGAGCATGAATGCTCTGAACTAGAGTGTCAGGGGGTGGTGGAGCAGAGGGACGCACGGGTCTAACGGGTGAGGTGCGGGGCTGTCTCTGGCGGGAAGTGTAGAGGATGTGGCCAGCAAGAAAGTGTGGAAGGGGTGCTGTTGTAACGACCACTTTTCGTTGTACGTTTTTCGTGCACGTGCTTTTGGCCGTGCACGTGTTTGTTTTAGACTTTGTTCGTTGCGAACACTTTCGTGTGATATGCCGTTGTGAACGTCTCTGAGAGTATTAAATAGTGGCACTAAATTGGAACGACGTTTCTCGAGTCGTTTTCCCACAATTTAAACTTATTCGATGAGACGTGGCGATTTTCACTTTTGACGGGAGACGTTTCCATTTTTGGTTTCGTCGTCCGACGTCGAAATTGAGATCCGTCTTCTTAGTTAGCTCACATTCGTCGTCACGATCACCACAATATTTATTTTATAATTTTTGGAGTTTATTTGTCCACTTTTATATTTTTAACAAGTTTTATATTATTTTTAATAATTAATTTATAAATTATTTTCGGCCAAATAAAATTTATTTGAGTTTTAAACGTTTTAAAGAATTTTTGAGCCAATTTCCAGCTCATTTGGACCAAGTCAAACCCTTGGGTGAGTTGGAGTAGTTGGAATTCAAATTTTAAATTATTTTAAACTTCTAATCATATTAGATTTAGCCCTAGACCAAGTCAACCCATCTATACTATATAAGCAACCCCTAGGAAGACCTATTTTCGCAAGAAATTAGCCCTAGCCTCTTCCAAACTTGAAATTGGACGTTGCGACGTTCAGCAGCCGCACGACCGAAGGAAACAGCGCCGTTTCCCCGCTCCGACCGAAGGCCAACCCCACATCCTAGCCGCTCCGCACCGCTGCAGCAAGCGCCGCTCCGTTCCATCGACCTGACCGAAGCGCTCCCCCGCATCCGCCTTGTCGCCCCGCTCCGCACAGCGCTCCGCTTGTCGCCCCGCTCCGCACCCCGCACGACCGACAGATCCCCTCGCTCCGGGCCGCTGTGACCGAGCGCCCAAGCTTTGCAATGTTACAGCCTCGCATCCCAAGCGCACGACCGACGCTCCCGACCGGTCTGACCGAAGAATCTCCCCGCACCCGCGCTGCTGCACGCCCCCAATCGTCGCACAGCGCCGTTCCTAGTGTCTGACCGAGCTAAGTCCCCGCACCGAGGCTGTACGACCGAGAGCCACTCATCGCAACCCCGCATCCGTCGCACCGCTTGCCTCCGTGGGCCCCCCAAGTTCTCCAGAGTTATTGTGGGTCCCCCAAAGGCCCCTAGGAGTACTGTGGGCCCCACCTAGGTGCTTGCTCTTTGAGGATTCGTCGCGTACGACGTCGTCGCACGTCGTAGCCCGTCGTCGCACGTGCGAGCCTTGGAATCTGGAATCGTCGCCCGGTCGATTGCTCTGAAATTTCCAGCGAGGAATCTAATTGGAATTTGGACTTGGAGCGCGATCTTTTATTCCAACCCCCGGCGTCGCTACCCGACGCCGGTGTAGCTTTCGCGTCGTGTTGAGGTAACGTTTTGCACCCCTAGGACCCCCAACCCAATTGCATGTTAACCAAGACTAAAAATCAGTATTTTAAAGTATTTTAAATGTTTTAGCCATCACTAATCAAGATTAATAAAACGGATGTAGGCCGGTGGACTTGTGCACGTAGGAATCGTGACTTTGGACTCGTTGGACGGTGTTGTCTTGACGTGATAGTTGCAGGCAAGTGAAACTTGCCAACTCTTGTGTAGGGCCATGTTTTTAGGCCACTTCCTTGCTTTTAGCGTAAAAGAGACTAGTCAGCGAAATGATAGCTGGCTAGACGCCTACTTGATCTAGTTTGACAACGAAACTAGATCCGTCACCTAAATGATCTAGCTTGACAACGAAGCTAGATCCAACCCTTAAACTTGTCATTCATGCATGCTAAACTGTCACGTTTACTTTTCCTTACCTGTACGCCTTACTACTTGTCATGTCATGTCATCCATGCATTGAATGTCGCATTGGTAGCACACGCTACAATACTTGTACTTGTACTCCCTTGACTGGCTAGGTGCACCCCTAGACCAGCAAGGCAAAACACTTCCTGGCTCGTGTTCCAGAAGCGAGCATTCCCGTTCGGGGGTAAGGCCCTGGCTCGACACACGTGGAGGGGTAGGGATAAATGTTCACTTGAGCTTAGGAGTTGGCCCGCGCAGCCACTCTAGCCAAAAGACGGAATCTCTGTGCACGAGGTGCTTACTTTCCTTGTCTTGTACTTGTCTTGTGAATGATTCATGTAATAATTGTCATCCATGCCATGCCATGCTCGTACTTTACTTTACTTTACTTTACCTGCTGCACTCATACTTTAGCTGCCATGCCATTGCATCATGCTAGAACTGCTAGGTTGCTCTTACTTGTACTTTCAGTTTCACTTGCACAAGTCTTCCAGACTTGCTGACATGTGCCCCTTTCTCTTTGGGTGTCACATGTTAGACCCTGAGCCAGAGACAGTTGTTGAGGTCGAGGTGTTGCTGACGCTGAGCCTGAGCCTACGTCCGTCGAGGAGTTCGTAGACACCGGAGACCAGTCTTAGAGACTGATTTTACTTGCTTTGCTTTAGGTTGCTGTTAGTTGTCGGTGCTTGCACCATTTCCTTGTTTTCGCACTTTGTACTTTTGTTGGCCATGCTGGGCCTCTTTTAGACTCTTTTATTTCAGCCTGGTGGCTTTTTCTGCGATGTTGAGATTTATTATTATGGATATTCTGAGATGTTTCTTTGTCTCTTTTCGTTATTATTATCTTTGTTTTGTTTCGCGTTGCAAGGACCTGCAGTTCTAAAGTGATTGACGCTTATCGGACTTGCAGCTTTGTAGCTTCAAGTCTGAGCGGACCTTCTCACGCTACGCCTCCACGTTTTTGGGAAGCGGGGCGTGACAGGTTTTGTTGGTGGCCCATGCAGGTCCAATCTTGCAATTGCGAATTAACGGAACAACGATAATAAACGGAATATCCATTAAATAAATTACAACATCTAAGCCATTAAGCTACGGAGTCTAAATTTTTGTTCGTTTTCTATGTCGTTAGATGGCGAGAAGACGACAGACTCGAGTTGGTGGCGGACCTACTCCGAAGACTTGCTATTTCTGTGGCAAGACCGGGCACATCAAGGAGCAGTGCAGAAGATTTCTAGGCCGGTGTTTGATTTGTGGTGCTGCTACCCATTCAGAGAAGGATTGTCGGCATGCAAATCAATTGCGGAAGGCATCGGAGGGAATTCCGCAGAAGGAAGCACCAGTAACTGGGCCAAGTCGGAAGGTGTGCCATCATTGTAACAAGACTGGTCATGAGAAGAAACAGTGCAGGAAGAGGCTGGGCCAGTGCCTGGTTTGTGGAGATCCTACTCATACTATGAAGGATTGCTCGAGATCTAAACTACCTTGGAAGGATCCCGTTGCCGCACAGCCGTCACAGCAGAAAGCACCTGTGTCTACCAGTCGTGGACCAGCCCTCGCTCCTCAGAAGCAGGCTTTTCAGCAGGCCATGCAGCCAAGGGAGCAGGCTTATCCGACGACGGCAGTGGAGAGCGAGACTGTGGATGAGGTTATCGCAGGTAACTCTTGACCTAGTTGTTTCTTCCCTTAGTTAGTTCTGGCTTGTTAAAACATGTTTGGTTGCTTGCATATGATTGTTTGCAAAATAGGGTTGATCGTTAGACTGGTAATTAGAGTCCTTGCTGGGAATTGATTTAATCGTCATAGGAGTTACCTTAGTGGTCCTTGTCTACCCCTGACCATATCAGACTTCCAGAATCTCCTTCAGTCGTTCGTTTGGGTTCATCGATTTCGGACCAAGCTGAACGCATTCCATTACCGCCTAGCTTCCTTAGAAAGACCAAGCGCTAAGTTTCTTAAGCTTTAGTTGGGCGACCGTAGGTGTTTTCCCGTAGGTATCCTGGGCCATATCCTAGGCGTATGTATGTTTTGAACATCTGACCGTTTTCTTTGCCTCGATCCCCGAGATCGTCTCATGACAAATCGTCGTCAATTTTCAAATCCCTCCATTGCAAATCTTGAATCTTCTGAAAGTATTTTCTTTTTGATTTCCTCTTTCCCTAAGTTTTAAATGTGTTCAGATTTTAATATGTATATATGCTTACACTTCATACTCCTTCATTGATTTAAATTTTTTTTAAAAACTTTTGTCGAAATTTTTGAACACTAGTTATAATATTTTTCCAGCCTATATTTTTCGTACTTATGTAATTGCGTTGCCCTTCATATATTAATAATAGAACCGTACTTTTATTTTTCCCAATACGATTTATAATTTTCCTTCTTATACGAATGAAACGTCGCGTTTACTTTAATATACTTTCAAGACAGATGGAATTTCAGCTTTCAGCAAGTGGGACTTTGCTCGTCGTTTTCGCTACTTCAGATTTTTGCAAAATTACTATTTTCATAGCCTCTTCCTGTTTTAGACCCTCCCTGATTTGATTTTAAAGATTTGCTATTCGATCTTGATAATTCTTATGCTAAGTTACTATCATTTTCTTTCCGCTCACCATACACGCTTTTAGAAAAATTTCTAAACCAAATTGAATTTTAATTATTTCTATATCCGTGCCAGACTTGTTGAGCACGTATATTAAGAACCTTGCGTAAATCAGTTTTTTTTTCATTTTTGGCAAACACTGGTTCTTTAAAAGTAGTTTCAAACCGATCATTTTAAATTTCTCCATAGCCTAAAAGTTTTGAAAGCAAGAGTTTAAATTCGTCCGTTACTTGATTTCATTCTTCGACTTTCCAAAACTTTTTGACAACATTATATTAAATTACTGACGTATAAATTTTCTAAACCACGTCCTTAATATTCGTGTAAATGATTTTACTTCCTTTTAAATTGATTTTATATAAACCAATAAAACATTTTCTCTTATTATGAATATTCGACTCAAACTTATTTTGAACAACTCGTTTTATCGATCCCCAAATATTTCTTTTCAGACGAGGATTTTAATTTTGAAGAACAACAGTTTTCAGATTTCACGTATTTTAGCTTGTGCTACTTACCACATTTTCTTTTCCCCCTCATATAAGCATCACTACATCTCCCTTTCCCTCAACCTAAACATCACCATTGGGTCAATGTTTCGCCTAACCAAGCTGTCTTCTTGTATTCGTCCTATCTGAACTCGTGCTTATCGATCCTTCCCTCGTCACGCTCTCGACCTCTCTTTATTGCTTAGGCCTTAGGGTCCTTCAATGTCTGTGTCAACCCTTAATTGTTAGTAGGCCCTTGGACCTTGTGAGGAAGTCGTAGTGCACGTACCTAAGCTGTGTACGTGGGCTTGAATGAGTGTACCCCCATAGTATATTGATGCTTGCCTATTGTGTGGTATATATATATATACACGGAGTTATTCGTGATATTATGAAGTTGTTGGTATGTTAGTGTTTATAGATTTGTGTGTGGCTAGCTATACCATACTAAGGATGCCTGTATAAGAATTAGTGTGTGAATACCTAATAGGGTGTATGTAATTAGGAAATACTTATAATGGTTGAAGCAATATGCTGGTAAAAGCTATATGTATGTTAGGTGTGATAATAATAATAGGTGTTGGTACACCAGTTATAGGTAGTAGGCTATGGTGTGAATGTATATGTTACATGTGAGTGGTTATACGATGAATACATATGCATGTATTAGGGAGTGTATTATAAATATACGCGTGCTGATGTCTGTATTATTATTATGGTATATAGAATGATTGAACTACGTGAGTATTGCCTGACTAAATATTAAGTGTGATTGATCTATGGAATGTATATGGTTGTATTGGTAGATGTATATAATATTGGAGTGTTATTGGTATAGGTATGAATGTCGTGTTACGTATATAGAATATTCTGATATATGTATTGGGTCTCACTCAAGCTTGAGTGGGTATACTCTAAGTACATTGAATGTATGTCTGAAGTTTGAATATAGCGATGTTTGATGTATGTATAGTGATAGGAGTGTTTGTGCCTGGTTGTGTTACGCACATGATTGTGGGTCGCTACACCAGTATATAGTTATAGGTGTTGGTCTTGTGGTATAGCTAATTACTAAGGACTTGCTCGTGTGAACATATGTGTACTAGCTAAAACTAGGGGTGTATGTGTGCTAGTTATAAAATGGTATGATTGGTGTATGTAAATGAAATGTTAGCGTGTATAGGTGTGCACCATGCACGGGTAAGTATGTGCTTAAGTTATAGTTATTGGTGACTATGGTATATATGGCGTGTCGTGAATACAGTTATAGGACCGAATGTGATGTGAATATACGGTGAAATTATTGCATGTATTTGAATGACTATATATTGTGAAACTATAGTAGTGGTGAATATATATATATATATATATATATATATATATATATATATATATATATATATATATATGCAAAAAATGTACCTAAGAATGACCTCAGGTAGAGATACCTGAGCACACCCCCGCTGTTCGGGGTTTGTGAGTATTTTTTTTTGAAATTTTTTTTTTCAGTAGTTAGATATACTTGTTATGTAGTTCCCCACAAAATTTCAGCTCGATCCGACACCGTTTGAGCCTCCGTTATATATATATATATATATATATATATATATATATATATATATATATATATATATATATATATATATATATATATAGTGAAACTTGATTTAATAATGGTATGGTGTGACTATATGTGTTGAGATGTTGGTATTGGATGAATATTAGAGGGTAGTATACCCTTGATGTTTGTGCATAGGTAGCTACATATAGGTAGAGCAATGATTGTATTTGCTAGGTGTGAGACTATCCTTATATGAGTATCTGAAATATTGTTTGTGTTAGGTAAGTAGTAGTTATATAATGGATGTATGTTTATATAAATATGATTGAAATACATGTATGAAATTGACTGACTATAATAAGTATAAATATATGACGTACGTGAATGTATATATATACGTGTTGGTAGTGTTTATGTTTAACTACCTAGTGCGTACATGAGCACCTGTAATGACTATACCTGGTTGAATTATAATATGACTTGATTGGGGTAGTTACTAGAGTGACTAGTTATATTAGAAAGTCCGAGGACGGACTTTATTCTAAGGTGGGGAGGATGTAACGACCACTTTTCGTTGTACGTTTTTCGTGCACGTGCTTTTGGCCGTGCACGTGTTTGTTTTAGACTTTGTTCGTTGCGAAC
The DNA here is from genome assembly GCA_030789695.1 of Scilla litardierei. Lineage (NCBI taxonomy): Eukaryota > Viridiplantae > Streptophyta > Magnoliopsida > Asparagales > Asparagaceae > Scilla > Scilla litardierei. Next base: position 26,037,484 of record CM061136.1, read on the forward strand.
ACTTTCGTGTGATATGCCGTTGTGAACGTCTCTGAGAGTATTAAATAGTGGCACTAAATTGGAACGACGTTTCTCGAGTCGTTTTCCCACAATTTAAACTTATTCGATGAGACGTGGCGATTTTCACTTTTGACGGGAGACGTTTCCATTTTTGGTTTCGTCGTCCGACGTCGAAATTGAGATCCGTCTTCTTAGTTAGCTCACATTCGTCGTCACGATCACCACAATATTTATTTTATAATTTTTGGAGTTTATTTGTCCACTTTTATATTTTTAACAAGTTTTATATTATTTTTAATAATTAATTTATAAATTATTTTCGGCCAAATAAAATTTATTTGAGTTTTAAACGTTTTAAAGAATTTTTGAGCCAATTTCCAGCTCATTTGGACCAAGTCAAACCCTTGGGTGAGTTGGAGTAGTTGGAATTCAAATTTTAAATTATTTTAAACTTCTAATCATATTAGATTTAGCCCTAGACCAAGTCAACCCATCTATACTATATAAGCAACCCCTAGGAAGACCTATTTTCGCAAGAAATTAGCCCTAGCCTCTTCCAAACTTGAAATTGGACGTTGCGACGATTCGTCGCAACGTTGCGACGTTCAGCAGCCGCACGACCGAAGGAAACAGCGCCGTTTCCCCGCTCCGACCGAAGGCCAACCCCGCATCCTAGCCGCTCCGCACCGCTGCAGCAAGCGCCGCTCCGTTCCATCGACCTGACCGAAGCGCTCCCCCGCATCCGCCTTGTCGCCCCGCTCCGCACAGCGCTCCGCACCCCGCACGACCGACAGATCCCCTCGCTCCGGGCCGCTGTGACCGAGCGCCCAAGCTTTGCAACGTCGCAGCCTCGCATCCCAAGCGCACGACCGACACTCCCGACCGGTCTGACCGAAGAATCTCCCCGCACCCGCGCTGCTGCACGCCCCCAATCGTCGCACAGCGCCGTTCCTAGTGTCTGACCGAGCCAAGTCCCCGCACCGAGGCTGTACGACCGAGAGCCACTCGTCGCAACCCCGCATCCATCGCACCGCTTGCCTCCGTGGGCCCCCCAAGTTCTCCAGAGTTATTGTGGGTCCCCCAAAGGCCCCTAGGAGTACTGTGGGCCCCACCTAGGTGCTTGCTCTTTGAGGATTCGTCGCGTACGACGTCGTCGCACGTCGTAGCCCGTCGTCGCACGTGCGAGCCTTGGAATCTGGAATCGTCGCCCGGTCGATTGCTCTGAAATTTCCAGCGAGGAATCTAATTGGAATTTGGACTTGGAGCGCGATCTTTTATTCCAACCCCCGGCGTCGCTACCCGACGCCGGTGTAGCTTTCGCGTCGTGTTGAGGTAACGTTTTGCACCCCTAGGACCCCCAACCCAATTGCATGTTAACCAAGACTAAAAATCAGTATTTTAAAGTATTTTAAATGTTTTAGCCATCACTAATCAAGATTAATAAAACGGATGTAGGCCGGTGGACTTGTGCACGTAGGAATCGTGACTTTGGACTCGTTGGACGGTGTTGTCTTGACGTGATAGTTGCAGGCAAGTGAAACTTGCCAACTCTTGTGTAGGGCCATGTTTTTAGGCCACTTCCTTGCTTTTAGCGTAAAAGAGACTAGTCAGCGAAATGATAGCTGGCTAGACGCCTACTTGATCTAGTTTGACAACGAAACTAGATCCGTCACCTAAATGATCTAGCTTGACAACGAAGCTAGATCCAACCCTTAAACTTGTCATTCATGCATGCTAAACTGTCACGTTTACTTTTCCTTACCTGTACGCCTTACTACTTGTCATGTCATGTCATCCATGCATTGAATGTCGCATTGGTAGCACACGCTACAATACTTGTACTTGTACTCCCTTGACTGGCTAGGTGCACCCCTAGACCAGCAAGGCAAAACACTTCCTGGCTCGTGTTCCAGAAGCGAGCATTCCCGTTCGGGGGTAAGGCCCTGGCTCGACACACGTGGAGGGGTAGGGATAAATGTTCACTTGAGCTTAGGAGTTGGCCCGCGCAGCCACTCTAGCCAAAAGACGGAATCTCTGTGCACGAGGTGCTTACTTTCCTTGTCTTGTACTTGTCTTGTGAATGATTCATGTAATAATTGTCATCCATGCCATGCCATGCTCGTACTTTACTTTACTTTACTTTACCTGCTGCACTCATACTTTAGCTGCCATGCCATTGCATCATGCTAGAACTGCTAGGTTGCTCTTACTTGTACTTTCAGTTTCATTTGCACAAGTCTTCCAGACTTGCTGACATGTGCCCCTTTCTCTTTGGGTGTCACATGTTAGACCCTGAGCCAGAGACAGTTGTTGAGGTCGAGGTGTTGCTGACGCTGAGCCTGAGCCTACGTCCGTCGAGGAGTTCGTAGACACCGGAGACCAGTCTTAGAGACTGATTTTACTTGCTTTGCTTTAGGTTGCTGTTAGTTGTCGGTGCTTGCACCATTTCCTTGTTTTCGCACTTTGTACTTTTGTTGGCCATGCTGGGCCTCTTTTAGACTCTTTTATTTCAGCCTGGTGGCTTTTTCTGCGATGTTGAGATTTATTATTATGGATATTCTGAGATGTTTCTTTGTCTCTTTTCGTTATTATTATCTTTGTTTCGTTTTGCGTTGCAAGGACCTGCAGTTCTAAAGTGATTGACGCTTATCGGACTTGCAGCTTTGTAGCTTCAAGTCTGAGCGGACCTTCTCACGCTACGCCTCCACGTTTTTGGGAAGCGGGGCGTGACAGCTGTGCTCGGTAAGTGATGCCCAGCCTCGGTGTGAGGCTGGGACGCAGGCTGTGTCGAAGCGGAAGCAGCAGCAACAGAGGTGGAAGTCAAAACGGGCAACGAGGCAGCAGGAGAGGTCAGTGACGCAGAAGTGGGGACAGATGTCACGACGCTCTTGGTATAGACATGGGCGGTGGAGACCGTAAGGTCGACGACTGGGGAGGCTGTGTAGTGCACAAAAGATGACTCCCCAGGAGCCGTCGACAGCAATCGGGAGAGGGTCTCCATAGCAGCAGAAAAGGAAGACTCACCGCTCTCTAGAATGGTGGTGGGACGCTCAGGGCTCAGAGAGGTGATAGGCTCAACGGACATAGGCTCAGCGATGGTGGTGGTGGTGGTGAACTAGGTGGAGGGGAGTCCTCTCTAGCGTGAGAGGGACCGGGATCATCGGTCCTCTTCCGCTTCGAAGAGGCTCCCCGTGTACGCGGCCTAGTGCGCGGCGGCATGTGTGCCGCGAGACGTGTCCCAACTAAATAAGTACAGCGACGTGCTAAATGATGGAGCGAGTGTACTTGAACACGCCACGAGAGCAAGAAGTAGTGCGTGTGAAGAGACGCCTCCACCGCGAAGCTCAATGCGCGTCCAAAAGCTCCCCAAAGCTCCCCCAAGCTAGCCGGCAAATCAAACGATCAAATCAGCAGATAATATTCAATATGTATGGGGGAGATAGGGGATAATAGATAGATATGAAATTTAATTTGAAAACGGGGTTCACGGGCATACAAATTAAGAGAAATATGGAGAAACGGGGGGTTTTGGGGCAAAACAGGGTGAATCTGAGGCGGTGAAGGCCAGAGCCGGCGAGGGGGGGTGGCGGCCGATCGTCGGCGAGGCGCGGGTAGGCGATCACCGACGAAGGGGGGGGGGGGGGGCGGCTCGGGCCCGGCAGCAGTCGCAGCGGGCGAGGGGATGCGAAGCGGCTGCGGCTCGGGCGAAAATTTGGGATTTTTTTTCGTTTCGATTTTCGCGCAGCCCGCAACCGATATATATAGGAATTGTTACGACTCGGCCAAGTGAAAATGTCACTCGGCCGAGTGGCGTAAACGAAAAAGTTTGAAAATTTTCCTCGCCACTTATGACTCGGCTGAGTGGCTTGGCTTCACTTGGCTGAAGGGAGAGACTCCACTCGGCCGAGTGGCTCTGCCACTCAGCAATTTTTAAGCTAGGAGGGTATCTGTTTCACTCGGCTGAGTGACAAGTCACTCGCCCGAGTGGCAATTAAAACGAAAACTTACAGAAATTAACAGAGAGTTGGTCTGCAGAAACTTTCCTGATTGGTGCTCCACTCGGCCGAGTGGAGTCTTTGCTCGGCTGAGTGGCATATGCTACTCGGCCGAGTGACATGCTGTTTTCTGCATCGGCTCTCTGTTTTCGCTCTGGTTTCTGATTTTCTTCCTCCAGTCTGTTTCTTCCTCCTCCTAAGGCCTGAACGCGTTCCTGGAGCGTCTTCCTTGCCTCGATCATCCTCCATATGATTGATCTCCCTTTCTCCTTCTCCTGTCATGAAAATTAAGACCCGTTGTCACATTTTTCATGGACATAAGACTCTAAAAACTAACAAAATGCTAAACCAAAAATGAAAATCAAATAAAAACAATGCAAAAACCGTCGGGTTGCCTCCCGACAAGCGCTCGTTTAAGGTCGTGAGCTCGACCCCTTAAGATATTCGTTTAGCTCGCTATATTGGGTGCATACGAGATGCACCCGTCAAACTTGCCGGGAAGGCCGCTTGGGTTCGGGTCATGATATTCATCGGTCTTCCTTGACGCCCCCTCATCATGGGCAATGTTGGGGGATAAGTCCCCCAAGCTAGAGCTTGTTCCTATCTTCTTCTTGGCCAGTGGCACCGATCTTTCGTTCGGTGGAGCTTTCTTCGGATTCTTGGCCTTTAAGAGCTTACAAAGCTCTCATATTCTTGCGACATCAGCGTCGCCTTCATCACCATCTGTGGAGCTATCTGGAGGGTACTCCAATTTCTCTTCTTCACCCGAAGCTTGGCCTTCTTCGAAGCCATCGTCATGGAGAGCACCAATAGAGTGGGGGATTGCTTCTTCAATCACTTCATCGAGAAGATCCACATAGTCTAACTCCTCGTGATAGGGCATGTGTTTCATTGCCTTGGGTATGTGAAGCTCGACTTCTATGTTCCCGACATTCAAGGATAGAGTTCCTTCATGCACATCGACGATAACACCGACGGTTGCGAGGAACAGGCGTCCAAGTATGAGCGAAGTGTCACCTTCTTCCTTGATGTCCATTATGACAAAATCACAAGGCAAGCATATACCTCCCGGTACTTGGAGTAGAATATTCTCTGCGATCCCTACCGGCCTAGTAATCCGACCGTCCGCAAGTTGAATCCTCATGTCGGTCGGCTTCAAGTCGGTGCCCGTGTTCAATCTCCGGAACATACTAAGGGGCATAAGGCTCACACTCACACCCAAGTCAACTAGAGATTTTTGCAAAGGGACGCCTCCTAGTGTGCAAGGGATGCGGAAACTCCCGGGATCCTTCAATTTCGTCGGCTCATTCTCCTTCAGGGTAAACCAAGTTCCTTGCTCCGCAAGCATGATTTTTTTCCTTCCTTTTCTTTCTCGAAATCAAGTCCTTCAAGAACTTCGCGTAAGACGGGATCTCAACAATTGCGTCTAAGAAGGGAATATTGAGGCTTACTCCCCTCAAGTATTCTAGGAACTTGGCGAGCCTTTTCTCCATCTTGGCTCTAGCTAGCCATTGTGGAAACGGTACCGGTGGCATGTAGCGGCGCTCATCAAGTGGCTCCACCACTTTAGAATTTCCTCCTCCAATTGGCTCCTTTTGGCTCTCTTCTTCAATTTCCGGTTCTTTTTCTTCCAAAATTTCCACCACGGGTTGCTTGCTTTGGGTCATAGCGGGAGTGGTATCCTTTTCGCCCCTTGTTGTAACCGCAACCACCGCATTGATGTGTCCGGTGTTGCTCCGTGGATTGGGCTCGGGTTGAGTCGGTAATTGTTGGGCGTTCTTGTTGAGCAACGCAAGTTGCTCCGCACGTTGAGCGACGACGGTACTTAGTGACTATTGCCCCGCCGTTAACTTAGCATTTATCTTTCTCTGCTCCACCATGAATTCCTCCACCCTAGCTTCATGGTCCGATCGTGGTTGAGCTTGAGGTGGGTTGGGAGCTCTCCAACCTTGGTTGTACCCGGGGGTCTATATGGTCCCGCATGTTGCCTTGGCAGGTAATTTTGTTGCGGTGGACCCCTCGGTTGATATTGAGGTTGTCGTGGTGGAGGCCGGGCTTGAGGAAGTTGTTGTGGCAGGGGGTTCAAAGCACCATCATTGTTTGCATATGAAAAGCCCGGATGGTTTCTAGCGGCCGGGTTGGCCCAATATCCGGAGTTCCCGCGACATATTGTACTTGCTCCAAGGCTCCCTCTCTATTGTCCCCTCCTACATACATGGCTTGGGATTGGTCTTACCAATCACTCATATTGCTTATCGGCATAGATGTAGAGGGTGCTCCATGTGGCTCGGTAATATATTTCTCCAATCTCTCCACCACCTTGTGGAGAGAGTCAAATTTGTTTGAAAGCTCCGCCACGGCCTTGGCCTCATAAATGCTAGTGGGCTTCAAGGAGGAAGAAGAATGACCTCGCTCGTTGCCCCATTGTTGGTTATTAGAGGTCATCTCCTCTAATAAGGCCGTAGCTTCATCTGGGGTCTTTGATAGTATGGCTCCATTGGCAGTTGCGTCAATGATTTGCTTCGTGCCCAATTGGAGTCCATTGTAAAAACTGTGAACAAGTTTCCAATATTCTATACTATGATGGGGGCATTGATGTTGTAAGTCCTTGAAGTGCTCCTATGCTTCATAGAGGGTCTCTTGCGGTCCTTGCTTAAAGGACATAAGAGCACTCCGTATCTTCACCGTCTTGGAAGGAGGGTAAAATTTGTCAATGAAGGCGCTCGCCAACTCATCCCAAGTGGTGAATGTACCTTCTGCTTGCGTCCTCAACCAATATAAAGCTTTATCTTTGAGTGTGAAGGGGAAGAGTCGCAGTCAGATTGCATCAACGGAAACGCCCGGCATTTGGAAGGTGGCGCATTTGGACAAGAAAAGCTGGATGTGATAATGCGGATTCTCATGGGCATTCCCATGAAACGGGTCTTGTTGCATCAATACTACCAATCCTGTCTTTAGCTCAAAATTCTTGTCCGCCGCTAGTTCCGGCATGGCGATGGATGATGTGGTGGAAGAAGTCTTAGGCCGAAGCCTATCTCTAATGGATATGATCCTCGCCATTCGTGCGACTAGCTCCTTCGGTGTCTCCACACGGTTCATACAACCGTCCTCCGTAGCGTGCATTCTCTCGGCTCTGATCCTCCTCTCGGTACGCTCGATCTCCGGATCAAAAGTAATATCATCTAGATCCGCCGTCGATCTCGTGTTCATGCAAGAGAAACATAGTTTCAAAGGAATTGTTAGCACGAATAGGGAGTAAAAAGATTAAAATTAACAAAAGAAAAAGAAGACACTAAGTAAAGAGAATAAAACACTGTCGCCTCCCCGGCAACGGCCCCAAAAACTTGATCGCGCCCCGGTATGCACACGCAACCGGGACAAGCGACTCGTAGTCTTACCGCAAGTGCACGGCGTAGTGGCGAGCAGGTATCGAACTCAGGGAGGAACAATGACCGTGTCTTCTTCTAATCACCTAGCTATCAAAATGGTCAAGAATAATTTGGGGTAAAATTGTCACAATCGTTCGTATATCGATGGAAATATCAATGAAATAAAGCGTCTAGGGATAGGGAATCCCCGCTACGAACCGTATCTCATCGTTGTGATTCGTAGGTTACATCATTGCTAGACTTGAATTTTAGGTGAACTAGTCGCGACTAAATGTAGAACCAAGCTCACGCTCTCGTGCTATTACCGGTCTATAGCAAACCTAGGTTAGAACCCAATCTCTTGCAAACCCTAGCCTAAGCCGCTAGCGTGAAGAACGACATCATCATTCAACCGTATCTCGAGCCCACTCTCGTGCAAACTCAAGCTACGACCTAGGTTGAGATAGTTCCTACCCGTCCAATCTCTTGCAAACGGATATTGGTATAGAAACACGATTAAAAATCCTAGCTTTGATCCAATCTCTTGCAAACCAATTCTAGAAAAGTCCAATCGTAAATCTAAATCGAATTTCTAGGGCTTCCTATCAATTGGGACCAAATCTCTTGCAAATCCCAATCAATATGAATCCCTAGCCATCCGTAATAAATCGATCCCAACCTAACCCTAATCAATTCTAGCAAGAATTTCACCAATTCATCACAATTTAGAAATAGGGTTCATAGGGTTCATCCCTATGCCCTAGGACAATGAAACTACTCACTAATCATCATGCAATTCATGAGAAAATCAATAACAAATTCAGCACAAATCATTGCAATAGAGAAATTATCAATAAAAATAGAGTTTTTGACAAGAAAAGAGACAAACCAATGAGAATCCAATAGCATCCAACAAAAGTCCCCTTTCTAATCTCTCAAAAAGCCTAAATCTAATTACCTAAAAAGCTCTCTAAAAAGGCTGCAAAAAGTATCCAAAAGTTCTTCTAAACTAGGGCAAAAACTGGGTTTAAATACCCCTCAAAATCGACCAAAAAATCGTGACAAAAATGCCCCTGCGCAGCCCAGAAATCGCAGTTTACGCAGCAGGCGGGGCGGCTCACTCGGCCGAGTGACAAATGTCACTCTGCCGAGTGACAAATGTCACTCTGCCGAGTGACAACCCCTGTAAAATTCCAGTAAGTCGGGGGATCTTGGGGGTCTGTCTTCGGAAGTGACTCGGTCGAGTGACTTTACTCACTCGGTCGAGGGGCATTTCTTGCTCGGCCGAGTCGGAACCATCAAAAGCCTGTAAATTTACAGTAAGTCGACCTCTTTTGAAGTGGATTTTCCCATGCCACTCGGGCGAGGGGATTTCCATGCTCGACCGAGTGGACTATCGTCACTCGGCCGAGTACACGCCGATTTCATTCTGTTGATGCGTGTCCGGTCTGGTCGGCCGAGTGGTCTTCTTGCTCGGCCGAGTGGGTGGTTCACTCGGCCGAGTGAGATACTGCAGATGCCCAATCTTCATCTTTTCGCTTCCTCGTCGCTCCTACGACATTCCTTCTTCTCCCACTTGTCTTCCATCGCCGAATTGCCCACAAAAGAGCCTTGGGTGACACTCCGGAGTGGGTGCAAATCCTTTTGATCTCAAAATCACTCCGAATCGCTCCATATCTCCTGAAATACGACAAAAACAAGAAATCGTGAAAAGCATCGCAATATTGTCGAATAATCGTGAAAAACACGATATGAGCGATCAAAGTGGCATGCAAACATGCAGAAAAAGGGTGTAAAAAACGGAGTGATCAATCGCCCCGGTATTTTCGGATTATTTTTCTGACGCCCGGTTTGAGAGATATCGCTCGGAGAAATCTCGATCGTCGATCTCCCCATCAGATTCAAATTTCGAATTTGATATCAAATCTGTTTTAAATCCCTAATTATTTTCATAATATCTTTCCTAATCTTATCCTCTATGGTCCTCTAGACTACCCCTAATTGTACACCCTCTACCACTTTATCTACCCCCTTTAAACTATAAATCTTATAGATGTATATCAATTTTATTATTATTAAACCCTACCCAAATGTTCACGTTTGCAAACCTAGGGTAAAACAAAATTTCCAGCCGCTGCAAGAACTAAAGAGAGCCGAGTCTCTCCCTCTCACCCTCGCATTCCTCCCTCTCCCTGGACCTCAACCCCCGTCAGAAATTGCTCTGACGCCGGCGTCTCCATCCATGGCCAAGTCCGCCCGTGGCCACCTTCACCCTCGCGGCTCCCTGCCCCGGTCGTCTTCCCCGCACAGACCCCGCTGTGCCGCCTCCACAGCCACTCGCCTCCGCCGCGCTTCCCCGCGTCTCCCCTCGTCTTCAGCCGCCGCGGTCGCCCTTCACAGCGCCACGACAGCGCTCCGATCCGCGGCCGCCCCCTCCTCCGTTGCCGTCGCATCTCCTCCCGCCGCCCTCAGCGATCCACGAATCGCCGCATCAGATCCCGCACGCAGAGCCCTCCGCAGAGCCCGCGGCCCCCTCTGCCGCCCTCGCGGCTCCCCGCGGCCGCCTGATCTCCCCTCGCATCCACGGACCCGCTGCCGCACGCCATCGCACGAACCCACCGTGACTGTCGCTGACCCCGTTTCCTGCCGCATCGCGACCCACAGCGCCGCCGCTGCCGCTGTGCTATCCCAAGCGCCGCCGCCTCCATCTACAGCCGCCTGCCGCGCAACCCCGACCGCAGGCCGCTGTCCCCGCGAGATCTGTCCGCAGCTTCTCCGCGATGCTAGCTCGCTGTTTTACCGTCGGACTGATCGTGCTCACTGCCCACACTTCGTCCGCTGCCCGGACGAGTCTCACTACGCTACCCGTAGTCGAGACGACGCAGACACCGCGGATCACCTGCAATTCAGACGTTACGTCCGTACTACTCCAGACACCGGAGAGGTTGGTTTTCCCTAACTCGTAGCAAACCCACACCGTAGCAAAACTGAACCCTAAACTAAAACTGGACAACTACAATTAAATTTACTTTTCCGCACCAGTAAAATGTTGTCACTATAGAAAATCGACCATCGGACAATTTTCTGTGCATATAGGGTAGTGGTCGATCTAGGCTGACAAGAACACCAAATCGTTACTCTGACAATTAGGGTAGTCCCGACAACCTAGAAACGAACCTAAATAGGATTTATTGAAAATTACGACCTGACACCGTTGCCGTGACCTGATTCAGACGGACTACCGCAGACGCGACGACTGGACGAGACGCCCCGGACAGACGACACACTCGCCATCACAGGCAAGTGTAATCACTTGCGTTTTTGACCGTGCCTTGGTCTTAAATTGTTAGAACTGTTAGACTGTGAGTGTATAGAACCGGACGTGAAATGATAGCATCCGGGTCGCCCTGACGACTTAGACTTGACGACGAAGTCTAAGCTCGACAAACAACAACTTTTGACACCGTAGGATTATCTTGCGTGTGCATGCGTGTGGACACCCTAGAATAACTTTTCCTTACACTTTTCGTGTCATGTCCCTGTTACACAAAAAGCCTACGGGCGTTTCAGATGCTTCCCTAGCGGAAGTGATCTCCGTGATACAAAAAGCCTACAGGCGTTTCAGATGCTTCCCTAGCGGAAGTGATCTCCATGATACAAAAAGCCTGCGGACGTTTCAGGTGCTTCCCTAGCGGAAGTGATCTCTGTACTTCTTGTCCTGAGTTCCTGGGTTTGGGGTAGGGTTGAGCGTGCGCACGGGGAGAGGGTCTGATCCCCCTCGAACCGTAAGGCGTGAACCCTTTGTGTCTCACATGTCCTGTCCGTCTTGTCTAGTCTAGTTCCGTCTTGTCATGTCACCTCTAGGATAGTCCCGTAGTCGGTAGCACACGCTATGACTACTGCTTGCTACGCTTTACTTTTCCTGCTGCGTTACTTCCTTCTTTTACTTCTCAGTTATAACCCCAGCATGCTAATCAACCAGTAAAATGATGTATAATAGTTCAGTACACTTGCAGTAGAGTCTGACTTTCTTTTGTAGACTTTACCTGACGTACAGTTCCTTTCTTTGGTGCTGTACGTCAGGTGTCGAGCCGGAGTACGACGACCAGGCAGAGCTACCCGAGGACGTAGAGCCGGAGGACGCCGATCCTGAGTACATGCCCGAAGAGGACCAGAGTTAGAGATCTCTGTTGTTGATCCAGAGGTTCCATCTTAGTTGTTTGGGGTGCATAGCACCGTTTACTTCTGTTTAGGTTGGGTGCTTGCACCAGTAGTTTTCTTTCTGTCGTTGTAGCCGACTCAGGTTTTTGTTGGACTCAGTAATTTGGATAAATAATTTGGAATAAAATGATTGTCTTTCTTTTTCTGTACTTTTATTGTTCTGTACTAACATGCAGGGACCTGTACATTCGACTTGGAGTACCACACAGACGCTTATTGGGTCCGGGCTTCTCGCCCGGCCTAAGCGGGCCTTAGTCACGCTTCGCCTCTGTCGTTTTGGGAAGCGGGGCGTGACATCTCTTCTAGTTGGTCTGCCGGTGAGGAGGGCACTCCAATGTTCCGTCTAGTTCAAAAATTGCAGAAATTAAAGCCTTCTCTTAGAGCTTGGGCTAATGATTTTCTGGCGGATAAAGCAGTTGAGAAGTGCCGCACCAATCTTGCTGATTTCCGCAAAAACCCCAACATCCACACTGACCGGCAACTGCAAGAGCAGGAATCTCGACTAATAAATGAACTGTTCAATGCTTTGAAGCTTGAGGAAGACATGTTTAGGCAAAAAAGCCGGTAAGACTGGCTAACCCTTGGAGACATGAACACGAAGTTCTTTTACAACGCAATGAAAGTGAGAAGAAGCCGCAACAAGTTGAATCACCTAGTGGACTTGAACGGGCGGTAACACTCTGGGAATTTAGACTTGAGAGTGGAGGCTCCTGCTTTCTACAAAAATCTTTATAACCAGCCCTCTAACGGGAGCACTTTTGCCAGGCTAGTTCCAAAGCGTATCTTGACTGCGGATTCTGCCTCTTGGCTTATCAGACAGGTTTCTAGCGAGGAAATCAAGTCTGCAGTTTTCCAAATTGGACCGGATAAGGCTCCAGGCCCTGATGGCTATACTGGGTTCTTCTATCAGAGGAATTGGGAACTAGTAGGTGATGATGTTATTACTGCTATTAAATCTTTCTTCAGGTCAGGATCCCTACTCCGGCAGGTAAACCATACCTTTCTTACTCTGGTGCCCAAGAGTTCCAACGCTTCTGGCTTGGGTGACTATAGGCCAATTGCGTGCTGCAATGTTCTCTATAAGTTCATTAGCAAGATTATTTGCAACAGGCTAAAAGCAGTGGTACATGAGCTGATTTCTCCTAATCAGGCGGCTTTTCTCAAGGGACGTCTCCTATCTGATAGTGTACTCATAGCCCATGAACAGATCAGAGATTTTAATAATCCAATGGGAAGTAGAGCTTGTTTGAAATTGGACTTATGGCCTTTGACAGCGTGAATCAGGATTTTATCTTTTATTTCATGCATCAGCTCAGGTTTCCTGATACCTTCATTTCCTGGATCAGAGAATGCATCACCACCCCCACCTTTTCTGTTATGGTGAATTGGGCACCATGCGGGCATTTTAGTAGCAACAAAGGTCTTCGACAAGATGACCCACTATCACCCTACCTTTTTGTTATTATTATGGAGACGTTCTCTGTCCTTGTTGACAAAGCTATCTTTTCCCGAAAAATCCAACTTCTGCGGCAGACTGGTTCTATTTCTCACCTTTTATTCGTCGATGATTTGCTGGTCTTCTGCCGTGCTAATAAGCCATCCTTCCTAGGCATCAAAAATTTATTGCAGGAATTCTACAACTTCACGGGTCTCCAGGTTAATTTGGACAAGAGCGCAGGATTGTTCAGCAAAGGGGCAAAATTTAAAGACTTCCTGGCGGACTACTTGGGAATTAAATCTGTATCTACTATCACCACATACTTGGGATTACCCCTCTCTCTGAAGTACCCAACTTCGACAAATTACAAGAGATTGGTGGATAAATGCAAAAAGAGGATGTCCGGCTGGTCTTCTTCTATGCTTTCTATATCGGGGAGAATCGAACTTGTCAAGACTGTAATCCATGGCATGGTCTCATTCTGAATGCAAGTGTTCCACATCTCCAGTACTGTCTTGAGATTTATCACTATGTTATGCAGGAAATTTATCTTCGGGAATACAAAATCATGGGCTTGGGCCGATCTGTGCAAACCAAAATCTAAAGGTGGGGTGGGGCTCAGACTATTAGATGAACTGAACAAGGCCGCTGGCGTTCGTCAACTCTGGCGATATCTCTCTACTGATGGTATATGGACTGGCCACATGAGACTGAAATACGCTCAACCTGGTTGCTTTTTCTCGGCAAAGGAGGTTGCGGCTCACTCAGGTTCTTGGAAGCGACTACTTCGGTGCAGATCTTTAACTCATAATCTGATCAAAAGGGAAGTATATTATGGGACTTCAACTCGTTTTTGGGATGACCCATGGCTGGAGGGCGGGCAGCTCTGTGGCCGATTTCAAGTGCCTGCGGATGCTGGTGATTTCTTGGTTTCGGACTACTGGGAATCATCGGCCTGGAGCAATGACTCTGCTCTTGATCCCGTGTGCCACCTACTTTGCAATGTGACCTTAAAAGCCGGAGTCGACAGATGGAAATGGGTGCCGGGGGAAATTTCTGTTTCAAACAAGTGTGGGAGGGAGTGCGGATCCGGAGTCCACCTTTCTCCCTACACAAGCTGATTTGGTATCCCAATCATATCCCTAAGTTTTCGTTAGCTCTTCTTAGAGCGCTTCGAGGAAAATTTCTAACCAAGGACAAGATCGGCTTGTGGGGAACAAATTTCTCTTCTTCATTGGCTTGTGTTTTATGCACTGATAACGTGGAGGAGAGTGTTGGACATCTGTTCGTTGGTTGCCACTACACCAAATACTTATTGCACAGGTCCATGCTAAAACTCAAGATCCCTATACATATTCCCCCTTCCCTCTTGAATGTTGGGCAATATATCATGTCGAATTTTGAGAACAAGGGGATGCTGAGTTTGCTTGCTAGAATTTGCCTGGCGGGCCTTGCTTGGCACATCTGGAGGGAAAGAAACAGACAGATTTTTGAAGACAAGAGAAGATGTCATACCATCCTTTTTGAAGAGTTTGCGTCCGACATTAGAGTGGCTATGTATAACCGGGAGCCAACAACTTCAGAAGAGATCGAAGCTTTTGGAAACTGGGATATAAAGGATGCTGGCTAACATTATGTATAGTCTTATTTTGTTATCCCTTTTCGCAGTGTATGTTTATGGGTTCTACTTTGGTGGGGGTTCTATTAGTAGGGAGTGACGGCGCCTGTGCCATATCCTCCCTTTAGTGAGACCTCTACCCTATTAGAATCCATTTGTATTGTTCACTATATTATATAAAGCTAACTTTCCACACACACACACACACACACACACACACACACACACACACACACACACACACACACACACACACACACACACATGAGGAGGGATCAAATGACCCCCCAAAAATAACCCCTATCAAATATCCTATGCCCCCCATTTTTTCGGAAGATCCGAACCGTTCATCTTGATCTCCACCCTCTAAATACCTGACCCACCAATTTTCAACCCGATCCCATGTGTTTCTCTAAATACCCGACCCATCGGGGGGGGGGGGGTCGGATCTAGGTTCCGACCCAAATCCCCTCAGATGCTTAAGTTAGTAAGGGACTTAAGGAAGAGAGGGAGCTTGGTGTAGCTGAGATCGACCCACGGAGATTCGTCTCGAGACTAACGACACAAACTCGAATATAGTAATGGAGATGTAAGAAGATAGAGTTCTACATCTTAGCACTCATACCTTGAAGATGGAACCCCCACTCCTATTTATAGGGGTTCGAGGGTCCTCTTAGAGACATTGGAGAGATAATGGCTGCCTTTATAGGGGCCACAATCTTTCATCATGAATGGGAGTGAACGTTTCCCACGTCCCCGGGATTTCTGATCTCGCCTTTAATCCCACATTCGTGCGAGATGTACCCAACAGTCGACTGTCCATCTGGGCTTTGACTAAGTCCAATATTGGACTTCTCTGGTGGGCCTGGTGGGCCTTAGTCATTCTTCGATCGAGTGTCCTCGAGTGCCAGTCCAATGACTCAATAATGGCCCCCGTCGTATGACCTTGAAGGATCCATTTGCTGAGGTCAAGCGATGTTACATCGCATTTAATGGGGTGCAGCAGTCGAGACAATAGCACTCGAGTTCTGGGCGCCAAAACGCCCTCCTCGCCGATTCAGTTGATACGTCGAATCGAAATCCAAGATGCCTTGGTCCTTGGATCTTCGACACGTGCTTCATCACGTGGTTACCGCTTCGCCTATAGTTGACGGTTCACGTGGAGGAGTGTGAGGATACCTTCCTCATTCTCTCGATTTGGATTCTTCTTCTTTCGAAAGCAATGGCTTCTTCATCTGCCTCCGAAAAGAATGGTGTCACCCGCCCAAAAGAACCAGGAAGGGGTCACAGAGCCAGGCTTGCTAGCGGATTTGAGGACTAAGGTTAAAGCTAGCCAAATCGACACACTTTAGAGGAATTATCTTCACCTTGACTATAAGATCAGACTGCCCGGGAGGGACGAGAGGGCTCATCGTCCCGGCGACTGGGAAGTGGGGGTCTACGTCAAAACTTTCGATCGAGGCCTCCGATTTACCATGCATCCTTTCCTTCGGTACTTCCTATGTCCCTTGAATATTTCTCTCTGCTAGCTAATGCCGAACGGTGTTGGCATGTTGATGGCCTTCGTAGTTCTGTGTGTGACGAAGGGAATCGAGCCATCCATGCGCTTGTTCAGCCATTTCTTTTGGATTCCTCCTTTTAAGACCCCAGGGTGGTACACGATAATGGCTCGTCGTGGGAGGAAGCAGCGGGAAAATCTCCCCATCTCTAACCCCAAGTGGAAGGACGAGTTCGTGTTTGTGGTCTTCCAAGGAGAGGCCAGCTTCTGCATCGGTTGGGGTGCCCCTGATTTGGGGCATACCGAGGATAGTCCACTGGACGTTGAGGAAAAGAAAGCTGCCGACGCTCTGAAGGGTCTGCCAGTGGAGATGATGTCGGTAAAGTGGATCTGGTCGGACGAAGTGTTGCGTCGGACCGTGTGGACGGAAGGTTGGTTCGACCGCGCTCACCAACTGTTCGACCTTCGTTACCCAGACTAACTTATTTGTTGTTCTGGCAGGGATGGTCAGCGCAGATTACCAAGTTGATCCCGCACTTAAGGTCGCGGTCGAGGCTTCCATCAGAGAGTCGGAGGCGAAGATGTTGTCGCCTCGAGCTCCGGCCTTATCAAGGTCTCCGACCCAGCCGGCCATGGATCGGCCCATGATTGTCGATGGGATCGCACAGGGGGCTTGCCCTCAGCAGAGAAAGAAGAAAGACTCCTCCTCCAAATTTGACGTGGTCGCACGGGAGGGACGCCAAAAAAGGCGGAGGGTTCTCATCCTCAGCGACGATGAGCCATCTGGGTCAAATGCATCCGCGGAACAGACCTCTCGACCCGGGAGGGATGCACCCCATGAGGAAGGTTCGACGGAGACTCAGGTTCCGTCGGATCTTCGTACGCACCAGGATTCCTAGCCTGGGGGGTCTGTCCCCGTTCGACGGGTTGCCCGAAGACATCCCAGCGGAGTACCGACCCATATTGCTGGAAGGTCGATCTTCTCAGGCCACTTCGTCTGTGCCGAGGAGGAGCTTGTCAGGGTGGGATTCCCCTTAAGGCTTGGGGATTTTGCCCTTCTCAATTATGGGGCCGCTTCTCGTATCGTCGAGAATGCGACCCTCCCACGGGACCGGGCGGTCGTGGACAGAGTCGACTACGAGCGACTTCCGTCAGTAGTTGTCCACGCTTGCGTCCAGGAAATTGTCATCGGGACTCTTATCGATGTTACCATCTGTGCACAGGCTGATCATCGATCGTTGTATGCAGGCTCTTGTGGCGACTGCAACATTGCGCCACCGAGCTTCGGAGGTGGCCGATTACGGTGTCACCTTGGAGGATGTCCGCTCAAGAGTGGAGAAGTCCCAAGCTGAGCTGGAAAAAGTCTGTCGTCTCTCCGAGGCGAGGACGTCGATCGTTGAGAAGCTCCAGCGGGAGCTCAACGAGTCTCACAGGAGAGAGGTAGAACAAATCGTCTTAAGAGAAAAAGCGGAGAATGATCTGCTGGAGGAGAAGGTTGAGGCTGATATCATCTCGGAGAGAGCGATCCAGGATTTCATGGATTAGTTTCCCGACTTTGACGTGCTATATAAGCAGGGTTTGGAGCGGTGTCGGTTGAAGATGAAGAACCGCTTCCCCAACCTCTCCCCGAAGATTGACAAAATACCGGTGGTTTTTCCAGACCACGGCGAGGAAGAATCGAGCCATGATGAGGCCAAGCTCAGCCAGGACGTGGATGAGGCGGTTCCTGCGGATGAGGCCACAGCCACAGCTGGTGACAGAGCTGGAGTAGTTACTACGGAGGAGCCGGAGCTCACAACAGTATTGGAAGGGGACCAGGGGCCTGCGTAGCCGTTGTAAGATCTGGTCCGCCTGAAATTTTTTGAATGTACAGGAGGGTAGTGTGAAAGATAACAATATTTTGTAATGAAGAGTGATAAGGGAAGTAGCTTGTGCATTCTCGTATGTTGTTGCCTCTTCTTGTTTGTTGTTGTTCACGCCCCGTGGTGGCCCCTTTCGATGGGTTAAACGCTGCTCCTAGGGTAGGCCATCGAACCACACTTAGAATTTGTCCGCCATGCTCCGTGGAGAGGATGAGGTCTGCTTGACTCGTGGTCTAATGATGTGGGGACCTGGGTCGTTCAGTGGCGAAGGAGGGACCCCTTCGACTTATGGCTGACGACCGCTTTCGATGGTCGTTCAGTGGCGAAGGGGTGGCCCCTTCGACTTACGGCTGACGACCGTTCACGAGGGTCGTTTAGTGGTGAAGGGATGGCCCCTTCGACTTACGGCTGACGGCCGTTTACAAGGATTGTTCAGTGGCGAAGGGTTGGCCCCTTCGACTTACAGCTGACGACCATTTATGCGGGTCATTCAATGGCAAATGGGTGGCCCCTTTGACTTATGGCTGACGGCCGTTTACGATGGTCGTTCATTGGCGAAAGGGTGGCCCCTTCGACTTATGGTTGACGACTGTTTACGGTGGTCGTTCATTGGCGAATGGGTGGCCCCTTCGACTTACGGCTGATGACAGTTTACGATGGTCGTTCATTGGCGAATGGGTGGTCCCTTCGACTTACAACTGACGACCGTTTACGAGGGTCATTCAGTGGCGAAGGGGTGGCCCCTTCGACTTGCGGATGACGACCGTTTACAAGGGTCGTTCAGCGACAAAGGGGTGGCCCCTTTGACATACGGCTAACGACCTTTTACGAGGGTCGTTCAGTGGCGAAGGGGTGGCCCATTCGACTTATGGCTAGCGACCGCATCGTAAGTTTGGTTTTCCCAACCCCTGAAAAGGGGTTTTCTGGCTGGGTGATTTCTCCAAACTTCATGAAGGTTCGGAGATGCAAAGATTTGTTTAATAAAGAAAACATGCTTTATTAGAGAAAATAAGAAATGAAAAAGGCGTACATGTATTTCCCGATCGACATCAGAGCTATTTGCCATTCGTCGCTGTGTTATTTGTTGAGTATTGATTCCCTGGATTTGGTTTTGATGATGAACAAACATAAATATCGTGAACTAACTCTTTGTGAGCACAGTTATGGAGATCATCGCCAAAATTCAACATATATCAAAAGCGACGTCTCGAGACTTCTCAAAGCGCATGATCGTGTGCCTGAAGCTTCGTTGAAGCTCTAGGAGTATTATTGGAGTCAAGAAGATTCGATTGAAGCTTTTGAAGACGGTTCGTCAAGTTTTATTTATAGTCTTCTAGCTTCGTTTCGTAGAATGTTAAGCCTTGAGTAGGTCTTACGTTTTAATCTTCATAACGCTCATATCTTAGAGCTAGGATCTTATTAGAAGCCCATACAAACTTTTTCAAAGCTTCGCGCTTCATTTCGCTGCTTCTTGTGCATCTTAGTTGGTTCAAGAAGAAGAACCAACCGACTAGATGGCAATCTAGTCAGTCGGCAATCCTCCTTGAACCGACAAGAATGCCTTGTTCATTTTCAGCTCATTCACTGTTTACAGTTAGTCGGTCCAAGAAGGTTCACCGACCGACTAGTTGTCAAACTAGTCGGTTTGGAATCCTTCTTAGACCGACTTGTTATGTATTCAGTTTCTCAGCCTGAGCTACTGTTTATCATTAGTCGGTCAAAGTACAACCGTCGACCGACTAGTTGAGAAACTAGTCGGTTGGAATTTGTTCTTAGACCGACTAGTGCTCCTTGATTTCAGCCTATCATGTTTCAACTCTTGGTCGGTCAAAGAACACTCATCGACCGACTAGTTGTCAAACTAGTCGGTTGGCAAGTCTTCTTAGACCGACTAGTTCTTTATTATCTGAACTTTCTCTTTTGGCTGTTCTTCAGTTAGTCGGTTCAAGTTGAATCACCGACCGACTAGTTGAGAAACTAGTCGGTCAGTGATCCTTCTTTGACCGATTAGACTACTTTAGAAATAGATCCGTTGGAGCATTAAATACACGAATTTTCTCTCTCTATCTTCTCTATCCTATATAATCTTGAGTTGCTGTTTCATAGTATTCAAGGCTGATATTTATTGAAGTTTAGAGATCAAGAGAGAACATTTAATTCTCATTCAAAGCTCACTCATTTCCTACAAGAATCTCTCCTTACTCTTATTTCTAAAGAGAGATTCTCATTGATTGTGAGCCATTCAAGCCAAGAGCTTGATTCAAGGTCACCAACTCCTCCCTAGGCTTCCATTGCTGGTCATCTTCTTGGAGCTAGGGTTTGGTGCCTTCTTCTCCTCCAAAATCCTCCTTGCCCTAAAATCGTAAGTTTACTCAAGGCATAGGATTTTGTTGGTAAGAATTTCATATTTCATTATCTTTGATATTGCAAGTTTTACTCTCGGTTGTGAGAGTAGTGTGTGATCCCGGTTTGTGGGAGTCACATTTTCATTTGTGTATGATTTGATCTTGTAGAGGTTTTCTACAAGAATTTCATAGTGCAAATGTAACGACCGGTACTTGCTATTTGTCATACGGCTGTGCGTATATCAATTTCGAGTACCTGAATGGTTTTGTTGCTTTGTGTGGGAGTCGTGTCGTTGAGTCGATATGGCCGTAGCACCTTGGCTGCGACCTTATCAAGCCAACCCCGGCGTGTGCCCAACTTGGGATTACGGTCGCCTTTGGACTCCGTATCCTTTGTACGCTTTTCGTGCACGTAGTCTTATTCGTGCACGTGTTTATTTATGACCTTGTCTGAATCCGAACCCTATAGTGTGATATGCCGCTGTGACCCTCTCGAAAAGTATTAAATTGTGGAATTCATTTGGAACGACATTTCACGGGTCGTTCTTCCACGATTTGACCTTGTTTGAAGAGACGTCACGATTTTCACTTTTGTCGTAAGACCTTTCTATTTTTAATTTCGTTTCTCATCGTCAAAATTGTGATCCGTCTTCTCTGTCTTCCTTCTCTCATCGTCCTGGTCACCCCAGTATTTATTTCACGATTTTTGGGCTTCGTTTGACCTACTTTCACTTTTCGCCCAAACTATTATTTGTTAACCCTAAGTTTAACCCAGTTATTGGCCCCTAATAATTCTTAATATTATTTTAATAATATTACACATCCTAGCCTGTGACCCAGCCCACAATTTGCTTGGGCCGCACACACACTCTGGAGAGAGTGAGAATTTGAATGTTATATTTTTGTGATATCATCTCCAACCTATAAACAAATCCAAACAATTCTAATAGCTCTAGACCCCCACTATGACCTAGCCCTCACCCTTATAAATAATAACCTAGGTTCCTACTTTTCTCCCAAGCTCCATGTGCAGCCGCCGCCGCCCAAATTGGATACACTCCACTTAAAACCTAGTCTCCCACGTTCAGCCCTTACCCTATATAATATACCAACCCTAGGCTTTATTATTTCACAGAAAATCAACAAGCAACCTAGGGCTAACTTGCTTTCTCCCGAGATCAGAGCAGCCGCCGCCTCCTTTGTATTACCGCACGACCCAACCCAGGCGTCGCACCTCCTTCACCATCTCTGGCCAAGGCCCGCCGCAGACCCCCTCTATCATCCCCGACGAGCCCCCTCATCACAGACCGCCGGAGTGTGCTGCCGGGCTCCTTCCCCAGGCGTCGCAGCAGCAGCCATCAACTGCTGCACTCGCCGCAGCGCGCAGCGCCGGACAGCGACGCCGCACGGCAGTGCCGTCCGATCAGCCGCCCTCCCCGTGACCGACGACACCCCATACGACCTCCCCCATTGCTATCCCACCGGAGGCCGCCTGAAACAGCGCCGGAGGCAGCCTGAAACAGCGCCGGAGGCCGCTGTCTTCGCCGTTCTTCGCTGCAACATCGTCCCTCCCCATCGCAGCGACTTCTTAGGCTGCAGCAGCGCTCAACGGCCTCCTCTCACGTCGCTCGACGTCCCTCAATTCCTGTCCATCGCTCGGCAACCCTCGGTACTTGTAGAAGAGCCTTTCTAACTAGTTAGTAAACGTTCATCTTATACACTAGTTTGCTAAGTTCATGAACAGTAGGGTAACTTAATGTATTGATGTTAATGATGATTATAGGGATAATAATTAGTTTAGTTGACTTATAGTTAACGTTTAGCCTGAGTTATTTATTTATTTGTTATTTAATTGCCGTACTAGCAAACGTGTCGTGTTAACGTGTTGATATTTTAGCATACATTAATATTGATGTGTCAACCATCGTAGGACAGAAAACTTGTTAAGATTGGATCATTAGACATTTTAGGATTTGTCTGATTATTCTAACCGTCGTCACAACTCATTCGTGCTTGTGATTTTTATCCCAGAGTACCCGTCTCCCTATAACGTACGCACTACAGGGATCCAACCACTGACGTCGCTACCCGACGTCAGTATAGCTCTCGCATCGTGTTGAGGTAAGTCTCTCTCCGTAGGAACCCACACCCGCATGTTAACAAGATAAAGACTGTGTTTTTTTCATTGCCTTAGTAACTCACATAGAACGGACTCATTAGAAAATCGCCTCGATCGATTAATGGACTTACTCTGCTGTGCACATAGGATAGATGGAATGATCGATCGAACTAGGCTGCATACCATAGGTCTGGTGACCCAAAGCGGGCCCAGTTAATCTGGCTTATCTTATGTCGTTGCCTGTGGATGTTAGAGTGCATGATTGTGATGATAGGATTATCGTACAGGTTCCGTAGATCCGTTGGTTGACCCAGACCCTGCTGGACTACATCCTTACCGGAATCTTTCAGGCAAGGAATGAGACTTTAGTTACTGCTTTTATGCTTTTCTAGAATTGATGTTAGAACTGCTAGATTTATTTCTGCAAAATACTTGAAAATGATCACATGTTACTTTCTGCTCGAACTCACTTTTAAGATGCAACTTAAACCTCACATGCTAATTAATAAGCCAGACATTATAATTGTGTGGATCTTTGTAGAAGATCACAGGCGTGGGCCTCTCCTATACGGAGGTTGGCACTACTCTTGTGGAGCGTCTGCTGGCTAGCCCATAGACGGCTTGCTTACGGACTTGTGGAACGTTTGCTGGCTCGTCCAGGAATGTCTCGCCTTCGGATAATTAATCGATGACAGTGGTGACCATTGAGAACTGGTGCTCCCCAGCTTTGGCTCACCCGTGACTGGTGCGCTCCGGTATGATACATAGTATCATTCATGATTAATGATTTGTTTCGGATCGACGACGGGGGTGACTATTGAGAACTGGTGCTCCCTGGCTTTGGCTCACCCGTGACTGGTGCGCTCCGGTATGATACGCCGTATCATTCGTGATCCTTGTCTTGTCTCGTGTCTAGATGGAGCGTTTGTTGGCTCGTGTCCATAACACAAACGGCTCGCGGGTGGGGTTGGACAAAAGATTCTATCTGGTCCTGGGGGGTAGCTCCCCTCCGCCTACGTAGCTTGAGTCCTTAGGCTTTATCTTTGTATCGCAGTTGGTGCACTCCTGTTTGCTTCGCAGGGATGCATTCCGGTCGTTTGACCTTTTCTAGACTTAGACAATCTGACCAGATGGACACCCCTGGCAGATTGATAGAACTACATGAACAACTCTTAGACGATCTGACTAGATGGACACCCCTAGCAGATCGATTAGAATAACCATTACTTATTTCCTGCTTTCTAGGACTGCTTGTGTAGTTGTCTTTTAAATTCCATTTAGAACTGCTAGAATTGTATAACTGCTTTAACTTATGGTCTCATTAGTTTGTTGCTGACATGTGTTTTGCACATGTCACAGACTTGGCAGAGCTGCCACAACCTGAGGATCCCCTGCAGACTCTTTCCTCTTTAGTTGCCTCCGGTACGTACAGTTTTAGTCTTTATGTTAAACTCTTTGTTGGTTACCTTCTGCGTTTGAATAACATCTTTTACTACTATTTCTATTGTTTCATGCTAAATCATTTGATCGGACCTTCCCCTCCGCATCATAACTTGCCATGGACGCTTATTGGACCCCGAGTCTCAACGGCTCTAGTCCATGCGGGCTGGCCATGCCTCGCTGCTCAATCTTTTGGGAAGCAGGGTGTGACAGTTTTTGTGGTGGCCCATGCAGGTCTTGATCGAATGATTTATCGAAACAATAGTGTTGCAGTAACTATTCAAACAACCAACAATATTCGAGTCTGACATAAGGTAGTTAGGTTTAGACTAGTTCCTTGGCCCCCTCTAGCTTGGATTTGAGTGAGAATACAGGAATAAGATGAAGTTTAAAGTGATGTATTTCTAACACATTTGGATAGTTATAAGGTTGGATTCTCGACTTGACAAGGAACCATGGAAGTGAGAACATTGAATCGAGGGAATGAGATCGACTCTTAGTATGCTGCTCGTGATAAATTGTGGTGATTAGAAGTCTTGTCCTAACGACTAAAGGCGTAGACCTACATCGATCAAGTGAAATGTTATGCATCGGATATTATGAGTATATATATATATATATATATATATATATATATATATATATATATATATATATATATATATATATATATATATATATATATAAGCCGAGTAGCAACAGTATAACCTGGGTTTTGAAGTAACGTGGTTGAAGTAAATAATATGATCATTAGAGATGAACAGAAGAGATTCATAGTGATAATATGAAGACGAGGTTGATCTTATGATGGATTGTATAAGATCGACAACATGATCTGTTTGGACACAGTGATTTAAAGGAATTAAGGATCTTGGGAATGTCATGGGAGTTTCAAAGTCGACCGTTCGAATACGCATCGAGTGCGTACTGATCACTGGATTCCAGTTACAGTTTACGAAATGGTGAAAGGCGATGACTTCTCCATATCATGTGGATGGATTATAGTCAACAGTGACTAGCAGTTTTCGTGTCAATGAAAATTCTAGATCAAGTCAAGTGAGCACGTTTGGTTTTACGAGTGCTCAATGATCAGGAAATATGGGAAAAGAGTTAGTAGATTGCCTTGGTTATTTGGATTGAAAAGGAAATCATAAGTAAGTCTGACGCCTGAAAATCTAGAATTGGTTGGTAGTTTCACTTTAGAGATTCCTAGAGGCAGCTGAGCCAAGAACCAATTGAAGCGGAGAACAACAGGATCGTTATAACAGGTTCTCATGAACGGGCTTTTGAGTTGGAAATTTTATTGGTGTTTTTAATGATTGGGACCAGTGGGCTGGTTAGTTAGAGGTTGTTTAACCACCCTAGATGTCAAATATTGGAAGTGTCTGCACATTACAGCCTTGTGTTTGTTCGGCCTTCCCTGTAGATCCATGAGGAGGATTACCCGGCTCGTGTGAATATATATCATTGTCGGGCAGGCTTAGTATTATTACTTAGGTATATGTGAGCTTATGGATGAAAAATGGAATATGTGTATTGCGATGAATGTAATGATTATGTGTATATAGTACATGAATAAGTATAGATACTTATGTTAGATAATAGGTGTGAATATATAATGCCTGTGAATACATATAAGTCTTAGTGTTTCCTCGAGTACGAGTGGACATGCTTATAGATACTAGGATAAGAATGTGTTGCGTGATTGTATATACGTATACATGGGATAAGTATGAATTACATGTTCTGATATGTGGATGATTGTGTAGTGATGTCTAGCTATTTACTAAGGCTACATATGATGAGTCGTGTCATATAGATATATAGGAGTGTGTGTATAAGTACATAGATTGTATATTGTTTGGTATGTATCTTGGAGTCTCACTCGAGAGCGAGTGAGTATGCTCAGTAAGTATTTTATAATGTGGTTGTGGTTTGCGGATGTGAGTATAGTGTTATATATATCCGTGCATGATAGGATATGGTGAATGTAGTTATATAGGTGTTTGTGCTGGGTTACGCTACGCACCTGGACGTGCGTAGCTACACCATACATAAATACAGGTTTATTCTATAGTTATGAATGAAGGGTTTACATGTTTGAATGAGTATGCGTTAGTTAAACTAGGAGTGAAATGTGATATATGCATAGTTATCTGGATGCATTGTGTTTGTAGGAATAGATTAACATGATAGTGTGATTATGTATTGCTTGTAATAAGAAATTGTTTGTCATTTGGTGTTGTGGCGAATAGTTGTAATATAGCTAAGTATTATTGTTATGATTGATGTGTTGAATGTATACTAAGTGATATACCTTTTGTAGGTTATATTGAGTAGATATATGTATTTTCGGTTTTAAATTCGTGATGAATTTAAATACCCTGGTTAGTATATGTGTACTATATGTATAATACAATGGTTGTATATGATGGGTTGATTATTGAATGTTGGAATATGATTGTGCGTAGGTATGGATGTGCGGAGGCGCTTCCATGAGTTAGAAATGTATGCGTGAATAATATTAATCTAGCTATAAGTACAAGATATACTGGTTGGGAAATAATTGATGTATATTATTACTGAGCAAGTATATAGATAGATGTATTAGGTTATATGTTGGTTGAAGTACTGTGCTAGGAATGATCGGGGTAGTTACTATAGTTAACTAGAGGAGTCTAGTCATGCCTGAAATTAAGAAAGTCCGAGGAAGGACTTTATTCTAAGGTGGGTAGGATGTAACGGCCGGTACTCGCTATTTGTCATACGGCTGTGCGTATAGCAATTTCGAGTACCTGAATGGTTTTGTTGCTTTGTGTGGGAGTCGTGTCGTTGAGTCGATAGGGCCGTAGCACCTTGGTTGCGACCTTATCAAGCCAACCCCGGCGTGTGCCCAACTTGGGATTACAGTCGCCTTTGGACTCTGTATCCTTTGTACGCTTTTCGTGCACGTAGTCTTGTTCGTGCACGTGTTTATTTTAGACATTGTCTGAATCAGAACCCTATAGTGTGATATGCCGCTGTGACCATCTCGAAAAGTATTAAATTGTGGAATTCATTTGGAACGACATTTCGCGGGTCGTTCTTCCACGATTTGACATTGTTTGAAGAGACGTCATGATTTTCACTTTTGTCGTAAGGCCTTTCTATTTTTAATTTCGTTTCTCGTCATCGAAATTGTGATCCGTCTTCTCTGTCTTCCTTCTCTCATCGTCCCGGTCACCCCAGTATTTATTTCACGATTTTTGGGCTTCGTTTGACCTACTTTCACTTTTCGCCCAAACTATTATTTGTTAACCCTAAGTTTAACCTAGTTATTGGCCCCTAATAATTCTTAATATTATTTTAATAATATTACACATCCTAGCCTGTGACCCAACCCACAATTTGCTTGGGCCGCACACACACTCTGGAGAGAGTGAGAATTTGAATGTTATATTTTTGTGATATCATCTCCAACCTATAAACAAATCCAAACAATTCTAATAGCTCTAGACCCCCACTGTGACCTAGCCCTCACCCTTATAAATAATAACCTAGGTTCCTACTTTTCTCCCAAGCTCCATGTGCAGCAGCCGCCGCCTAAATTGGATACACGCCACTTAAAACCTAGTCTCCCACGTTCAGCCCTTACCCTATATAATATACCAACCCTAGGCTTTATTATTTCACAGAAAATCAACAAGCAACCTAGGGCTAACTTGCTTTATCCCAAGATCAGAGCAGCCGCCGCCTCCTTTGTATTACCGCACGACCCAACCCAGGCGTCGCACCTCCTTCACCATCTCCGGCCAAGGCCCGCCGCCGACCCCCTCTATCATCCCCGACGAGCCCCCTCATCACAGACCGCCGGAGTGTGCTGCCGGGCTCCTTCCCCAGGCGTCGCAGTAGCATCCATCAGCTGCTGCACTCACCGCAGCGCGCAGCGCCGGACAGCGACGCTGCACGGCAGTGCCGTCTGATCAGCCGCCCTCCCCATGACCGACGACACCCCATACGACCTCCCCCGTTGCTATCCCACCGGAGGCCGCCTGAAACAGCACAGGAGGCAGCCTAAAACAGCGCCGGAGGCCGCTGTCTTCATCGTTCTTCGCTGCAACAGCGTCCCTCCCTGTCGCAGCGACTTCTTAGGCTGCAGCAGCGCTCAACGGCCTCCTCTCGCGTCGCTCGACGTCCCTCAATTCCTGTCCGTCGCTCGGCAACCCTCGGTACTTGTAGAAGAGCATGTCTAACTAGTTAGTAAACGTTCATCTTATACACTAGTTTGCTAAGTTCATGAACAGTAGGGTAACTTAATGTATTGATGTTAATGATGATTATAGGGATAATAATTAGTTTAGTTGACTTATAGTTAACGTTTAGCCTGAGTTATTTATTTATTTGTTATTTAATTGCCATACTAGCAAACGTGTCGTGTTAACGTGTTGATATTTTAGCATACATTAATATTGATGTGTCAACCATCGTAGGACAGAAAACTTGTTAAGATTGGATCATTAGACATTTTAGGATTTGTCTAATTATTCTAACCGTCGTCACAACTCATTCGTGCTCGTGATTTTTATCCCAGAGTACCCGTCTCCCTATAACGTACGCACTACAGGGATCCAACCACTGACGTCGCTACCCGACGTCAGTATAGCTCTCGCGTCGTGTTGAGGTAAGTCTCTCTCCGTAGGAACCCACACCCGCATGTTAACAAGATAAAGACTATGTTTTTTTCATTGCCTTAGTAACTCACATAGAACGGACTCATTAGAAAATCGCCTCGATCGATCAATGGACTTACTCTGCTGTGCACATAGGATAGATGGAATGATCGATCGAACTAGGCTGCATACCATAGGTCTGGTGACCCAAAGCGGGCCCAGTTAATCTGGCTTATCTTATGTCGTTGCCTGTGGATGTTAGAGTGCATGATTATGATGATAGGATTATCGTACAGGTTCCGTAGATCCGTTGGTTGACCCAGACCCTGCTGGACTACATCCTTGCCGGAATCTTTCAGGCAAGGAATGAGACTTTAGTTACTGCTTTTATGCTTTTCTAGAATTGATGTTAGAACTGCTAGATTTATTTCTGCAAAATACTTGAAAATGATCACATGTTACTTTCTGCTCGAACTCACTTTTAAGATGCAACTTAAACCTCACATGCTAATTAATAAGCCAGACATTATAATTGTGTGGTTCTTTGTAGAAGATCACGGGCGTGGGCCTCTCCTATACGGAGGTTGGCACTACTCTTGTGGAGCGTCTGTTGGCTAGCCCAGAGACGGCTTGCGGACTTGTGGAACGTTTGCTGGCTCGTCCAGGAATGTCTCGCCTTCGGATAATTAATCGATGACGGTGGTGACCATTGAGAACTGGTGCTCCCCAGCTTTGGCTCACCCGTGACTGGTGCGCTCCGGTATGATACGTAGTATCATTCATGATTAATGATTTGTTTCGGATCGACGACGGGGGTGACTATTGAGAACTGGTGCTCCCCGGCTTTGGCTCACCCGTGATTGGTGCGCTCCGGTATGATACGCCGTATCATTCGTGATCCTTGTCTTGTCTCGTGTCTAGATGGAGCGTTTGTTGGCTCGTGTCCATAACACAAACGACTCGCGGGTGGGGTTGGACAAAAGAGTCTATCTGGTCCTGGGGGTAGCTCCCCTCTGCCTATGCAGCTTGAGTCCTTAGGCTTTATCTTTGTATCGCAGTTGGTGCACTCCTGTTTGCTTCGCATGGATGCATTCCAGTCGTTTGACCTTTTCTAGACTTGGACAATCTGACCAGATGGACACCCCTGGCAGATTGATAGAACTACATGAACAACTCTTAGACGATCTGACTAGATAGACACCCCTAGCAGATCGATTAGAATAACCATTACTTATTTCCTGCTTTCTAGGACTGCCTGTGTAGTTGTCTTTTAAATTCCATTTAGAACTGCTAGAATTGTATAACTGCTTTAACTTATGGTCTCATTAGTTCGTTGCTGACATGTGTTTTGCACATGTCACAGACTTGGCAGAGCTGCCACAACCTGAGGATCCCCCGCAGACTCTTTCCTCTTTAGTTGCCTCAGGTACGTACAGTTTTAGTCTTTATGTTAAACTCTTTGTTGGTTACCTTCTGGGTTTGAATAACATCTTTTACTGCTATTTCTATTGTTTCATGCTAAATCATTTGATCGGACCTTCCCCTCCGCATCATAACTTGCCATGGACGCTTATTGGACCCAGAGTCTCAACGGCTCTAGTCCATGCGGGCTGGCCATGCATCGCTGTTCAATCTTTTGGGAAGCGGGGCGTGACATCAAATTTGTGTTAGAGGTTTCTAACTCAAGTAGCCGGAGGGGATCCGGGTGTTTTGGACGTAGGATCACCAGGAACAAGTCGGGGAGACTTGGGTGGATCCGAACCCGTTATATCGTTTGTTTGCGATTGTGTTTCTTTGTTGTCAATATTTTCATTTCCGCATTGTTGGTTGAGTTTGCAAGATAATTAGGAATTATCTTCTTAATTATTTTAAAGTACTATTCACCCCCCTCTAGTACTTGTGCAGTAGCTATCAGGGCATTACATTTGGTATCAGAGCCAAGTTCATAGATATGTCTACCAACGACAACAAGACCGTTCGTCCACCTTCAGACTACAGCACCTTCAAGAACCGTGAAGGAGCTTTTTCGGTGATGGAAAGACACTCCTCGACTAGGCCTCCCTTCTTCAACGGTACCAACTATGGGTACTGGAAATGCCGGATGGAAACGTTCCTCCGGAGCGCTTCGCTATGGAGAGCCACGTTGACGGAGTATGTCGAGCCCGCTGAAGAAGATTTCGTTAAGTGGACTACCGCGGAGGTCACCACGGAGGTAAGCAATGCCAAGGCAATGAATGCCTTGCAATGCTCTTTGGAGTCCGAAGACTTCAACAAGATATGCACATGTAAGAGTGCATATCAAATCTGGAACTCTCTCCTCATCTTGCATGAAGGAACGAGTAAGGTAAGAGACTCCAAACTCGTTGTTGTAAATAAAGATTACAAATTATTTCACATGCAACAGGGTGAGAAGATGAAGGAGTACTATGCTCGCTTCGTTGACATCACCAATGAGTTGGAGGCTCTTGGAAAGACCTACACCCAAAAGGAGAAAGTCTCAAAGATTATTGACGGACTTCCTTCTTGTTGGGAAAAGTGTACCTTCGCCATCGAGTAAGGTAATGATATGAGTAAATATACCGGCATTCAACTAATGGGTACCTTGATGTCTTATGAGGTATGCAAGGATAGCAAACTAAAGTTGCAGGACAAGATGAAGTCTTACTTGAAGCAAGACGAGCCAAAGAAAAAGGCGATTGCGTTCAAGGCCGCTCCATCTACATCTACATCTACCGATGATGAAGAATCTAAAGAAGAGTTGGACTTGGAATCCATTGCCCTCATGGAAAAGAAGTTCAACCGATTCTTCCGGAAAGGTAATTTCAAGAACAAATCTAAATTTAGTTCTACTAACGCCTCCGCTCCTTTGTGTTTTAAATGCAACAAGCCAGGACACATGAAAGCAGATTGTCCTCAAAACAAACAAAAGGAGAAATGGAAGGCGCCAAAGTTCGACAAGTCAAAGAAGTACAAGAAAGGGTACAAGAAAGGACTTGTCGGGACCTTCACCGACTCCGACGAGGACTCCTCAAGTGGAGAGTCGGATGATGAGCAAGTGGAGCAAGCACACATGTGCTTCATGGCTAGAGAGGAACATGATCAAGAGTCTTCCTCCGATGATAGCGAGGAT
The DNA here is from genome assembly GCA_030789695.1 of Scilla litardierei. NCBI lineage: Eukaryota > Viridiplantae > Streptophyta > Magnoliopsida > Asparagales > Asparagaceae > Scilla > Scilla litardierei. The sequence goes on from CM061136.1 coordinate 26,069,167, forward strand.
GAAGGCGATGAGGTAACTATGGATGACCTTAGATTAGCTAACGAGCAAATTTGGTCTAAGTATTCTAAATTGGTTAATAGATATATTAAGACTAAAGATGAGCTAGCTAGTCTCCAAACCTCGCCTAAGCCTATCATCATCAACAACGACACCGTTGTTGAAGACTTGAGAAATGAGATTGTAAATCTCAAATCTCAACTTGAGCATGTTCATATTGAGAACTCGGATGAACGCGAGATGGCGGATTTGATTTCTCGAAACTCAACTTTGAGTATTGAGAATGAGAATCTCAAATCTCGTGTTTGTGTACTTACATCGCAAGTGTCCACGTTGGATGCTTCTATGCATTCTCTCACCGAGAAGTATGAGTGCACATTAAGCCGAATTAATAAATTCAATAAGGGTAAGGATCATTTGGATAAAATCCTAAATGACTTACTTCCGGCCAATCACTACATTGGCTTGGGGTATAAGATGGGAAATTCATCCAAATCGTCCATTACCTTTGTTAGGCCAACTTCTGATGCCTCAACGAGTGGGAGCAAACACTCTATTGGTAGTTCATCTACCAATGGTGCTTCCACTTCGTACACACCCTCGTTTGGAAAGAAACCCACTTTGGGTGGACCTTCAAAGAAGGGTCATGCATTTATGTACACCAATACCATGCCACGTAGAAACACACATCCTACTCCACCGGTTCACAATTATGATGATTTTTATGCACCACGTCCACGGGCACGTGCACACCATGTGAGACACCCTCACGCATGTGTTCATCCACATGCATATGTTCATCCTTATTATTATATGAATGATTACCATCATGCACCATTTCATATGATGTCACCACCATTTCATCATGTGCCATATGCATATCCAAGACATGCATCACGTAGAAATCAACAACGTATGCATGCTCCCAATAGAAATATGGCTCCTAAAATATTCACTATTTGGGACCCGAAGAACACCAATATGCATGAAAAACAAGCATACATGAATTCCTATTTTATGAATGTCGTGCATAATGATGATTATGTGGGGAAGTCTAAGTCCAATTGGACTTGACTTCCAAAGGTCTAATCTTTTAGGACCTAATGACCTTGGGTACCATGGAATGATATTTCTATCTTTAGGTACTCAAGAAAAAGAAACGGAGCAACAAATCCAAATTTAGCTCCAAGAATAATTGGATACTCGATAGCGGGTGTTCAAAACATATGACGGGTGATGCTCAATTGCTCTCCGGAGTGGTGTCCATTGCAAATGGGAACCGAGTTGTCTTTGGAGGCAACGAGAGCGGAACCATCATTGTTGTTGGTAAAGTAGGTAATCCTTCTAAACCACTAATAAGTGATGTTTACCTTGTTAAAGGATTAAACCACAATCTTATTTCAATAAGCCAACTTTGTGACAAAGGTTACAAAGTTAGCTTTGCGAAAGGAATGTGTCATATTTTGAATAAAGAAACTAATAATGTGTTATTCTCTGGCACACGCCATAAGGATATTTATATATTAGATCTTCCAAAATCACATGAACAATGTCTCATTGCCAACACAAGTGAACAACACTTATGGCATCGACGTTTTGGTCATGTGAACTTTGGAACACTTTTTAAGCTTTCCAAGTTAAATTCTATTAAAGGTTTTCCTAAGCTTGTCTTTCAAAAGAAAAGATTTTGTGACTCGTGTCAACGAGGCAAGCTTCCAAAATCGTCATTTAAACCTAAGAAAAGCATTTCATCTAAGCGGCCTCTAGAGCTTTTGCATCTAGATCTTTTTGAGCCAACTAGAGTTGCATCATTAGGAAATGCACGATATGGACTTGTCATCGTTGATGACTTTTCTAGATTTACTTAGGTATTTTCCTTAAGTAATAAAAATGATGCTTTTGAAAACTTCACAATATTTGTTAAGAAAGTACAAAATCTCATTGGAACCACCATTGTCACTATTCGTAGTGATCATGGAGGGGAATTTGAAAATGAGTCTTTCTCAAATTTTTGTGATGAAGTTGGTATTACACACACCTTTTCTTTCCCTCGCGCACCCCCTCAAAATGGTGTTGTTGAGAGGAAGAATAGGACGCTAGTGGAATGTGCTCGCACTATGCTTGATGATGGCCAACTTGGCCATCAATTTTGGGTGGAAGCGGTACATACCGCTTGCTATGTGTTTAATAGAATACTCTTGAGGCCTGGCACCAAAAAACTTGTTATGAATTGTTATTTGGTAGATTGCCTCAAGTTAAACATTTTCGAGTTTTTGGTGCAAAATGTTTTATTAAGAACACGTATGGTAGTTTGGACAAATTTGATCCAAGATCCGATGATGGGATATTTGTTGGATATTCCTCCCGTAGCAAAGCCTACCAGATATACAACAAAAGAACCTCAACGATCGAGGAAGCTCTTCATGTTTCATTTAATGAAGGTTTTGTCCCTACTAGAATTACTAATGATGATGACTCCATGGATGTTTTATATGATTCTATTGGTAATTCTAATTCTATTGATTCTATTGATACTAACCCTACTGATGAATCTTTTGAGAATGTTCCTAGTGATCAGGGAGTTCCCAAACGGCTTCATACAGTTCGTGACCATCCCCATGAGCAAGTCATTGGCAACATACTTGATAGTGTCAAGACGAGATCTCAAGTCAACTACTTTGCTCATTGTGCCTTTGCCTCCTCAATAGAGCCAAAGAACATTAACAAAGCGTGCGAAGATAGTGCTTGGATCCTAGCCATGGAGGAGGAACTCATTCAATTTGAGAGGAATGAGGTTTGGGAGCTTGTTCCATTGCCTTCGAAGAACCACACCGTTATAGGAACGAAGTGGATTTTCAAGAACAAGACCGACGAAAACCAAATCGTCGTCCGGAACAAAGCTCGGTTAGTTGCTCAAGGCTACCGGTAAGAGGAAGGTATAGATTTCGAAGAATCCTTTGCTCCGGTAGCTAGATTAGAATCTATTAGGTTATTGTTATCTTTTGCATGCCATAAAGATTTTAAACTCTTTCAAATGGATGTAAAAAGTGCGTTTTTAAACGGAGATGTCGTTGAGGAAGTTTATGTTTCTCAACCTCCAGGTTTTATGAATGAAAAATTTCCAAATCACGTTTTCAAACTTAAGAAAGCACTTTATGGTTTGAGACAAGCTCCTCGAGCTTGGTATGACCATCTAAAGAACTTTCTTTTGGATTTGGGTTTTAAAATGAGTGAAGTTGATTCTACATTATTTGTTAAGTATTCGAATAATGATATTATTTTAGTTCAAATTTACGTTGATGATATCATTTTCGGTGCTACTAACTTCACTCTTTACGAAGAGTTTTCTAATGTTATGAAGGACCAATTTGAGATGAGCCATATGGGTGAGCTCAAATATTTCTTAGGTCTCCAAATTCGCCAAATGAACGATGCAATCTTCATCCACCAAACAAAGTACACGGTGGAGTTGCTAAAGCGATTTGGAATGGAGAATGCTTCTGGGAAGAAGACTCCAATGAGCACTACTACACATCTTGATAAAGATTCGGGCAGCAAAGATGTAGACATTCGTCTATATCGAGATATGATAGGTAGTTTATTATATCTTACTGCTAGTAGGCCCGATATTATGTTTGCCGTATGTGTATGTGCTCGTTATCAATCTCAACCTAAGGAATCTCACTTAGTAGAAATAAAACATATTTTCCGTTATTTAAGTTACACCCTCGACTACGGATTATATTATCCAAAGTCTAGCACATATGAGTTAATCTCATATAGTGACGCAGATTATGCTGGATGCAAATCCGACAGGAAAAGTACTAGTGGCACTTGCCATTTTATAGGAAATTCTTTTGTCTCTTGGTTTTCCAAGAAGCAGAATTCCGTATCACTTTCAACCACTGAGGCAGAATATATTGCCGCCGGTGCTGCGTGTGCTCAGGTTCTTTGGATGAGACACACCCTTAAAGACTTTGGTATAAACTGTGATACTTGCCCTATCATGGTGGACAACCAAAGTGCAATATGTCTCTCTAAGAATCCGGTACACAATTCCCGTTCTAAACACATAGATGTTTGTCACCATTTCCTAGATGATCATGTTGCTAAAAAGGACATCATTTTAGTGTACGTTGAAACCCAGAAGCAAATCGCTGATATTTTCATGAAACCACTCAAGGAAGACTCCTTTGTGCGGTTACGTCGAGAATTGGGGATTATGGGTGAATCCGAGATTTAGGATCCATATTTTTCAATAATCTTGCATGATGATAATTTTCGTTATATTTGCTCATGCTAGATGTGTTGGGATTTTTTGGATTTTTGGTTGAATTTTCGGAATTTTCGCTAGAAATATTCATGAACGTCGTATTTAAGATTTTCGATGTTTTATGGGATAGTATAATGATGTGTGAGAGTATTTCAATGTTTCGTCTAAGTGCGCGTAGGAGAGAACTCAAAATTTCGCCATTTCAAATTTTTGGACTCTTTTAGTCGGTCCTAGTTCATTGGCCGACCGACTAGATTGAGTTCTAGTCGGTCAGCTAATGAACTGTGACCGACTAACTCATGCCCTAATTTTGGCTTCAGTTACTGTTTGCACTCAGTCGGTTCATGTTCATTGGCCGACCGACTAGATTGCAATCTAGTCGGTCAGCACTTGAACTGTGACCGACTAAATGCGCATGGGCTGTTGTGTCTTTTCCTCTTCCCAGTCGATTTATTCACTCCCGCACCGATTAGATTCATTTCTAATCGGTGCAAAAGTCTCTCATCCCCTAAACCCTTCGTCTCACTCAGTCTCATCCGCCGTTTGCCGCCGTTTTCCGGCCATCTCCGACCTAGCCGTTCATCTCCCTCCTCCTAAGGTATCACTCTCACCTTCTCTCTCGGTTTTAGGGCTCTTTCTTTATCGATTTCTTTGCGTTTTAGGGTTTGTTCTAGGTTGTTTTCCGACATAGATTTCGAGTTCTTTTTCAATTGTGCGTTGTCTCGTCTCGATCATGGCGAAGACACGTATCCCCATCGATCCCTCGCGTCCGTCTCCCATGACCGTAGAGTCGCCTTCTACGAACCCCCCTCAACCCAAACGCCGTGCCAAATCGACCCATCCATCTTCCTCTTCGCCTCCTCTTAAGAAGAAGAGGACGGCGACTGCGAAGCCTAGAGCCGCATCTCAACCCAAGCCCCAGCCTAAGAAGTTTCGTGCTCCCACTCCTCCCGGTGAATCTGACTCTGACGCTGAGTATATCCCTGAGTCTGAGCCTACCGATAGGGCTCCTACTCCTCCTCCTCGATCTAGCACTCGTCCGTCTAAGGGGAAGGCTCCCATGATAGTGGGTGGTGTCGACATATCGTTGTGTCGCGATGACCCGTTGTGTCTCGCGGCTTATAACCGTATCGAGCACTGTCCATTAATATTGGAGCACTTCATTCAGTTCTCCGATTTCCCTCATCTCACCGATCTTCTTTCCTACAGCGGCCTACTTGACTATCTTCGCCATGACCCCAAGGCGAATCCTCACCCGTACCCCCGGCTTGTCAAGTTATTCTATGTGAATCGTGTTCGGGGTCAGTATGACGACACCCATTCCATTGAGACCACTGTCTTGGGGACACCTATTGTCCTCACGGCAGAGATCTTAGGGTATTTGATATGTGTATCATCTTCTGGCCTGCTTCCTGCCGATATCTCTGTGGATGATATCCACGATCTTTACCAGACCATGCTTGCCGAAATGTTTCATGTCATCCCTCCCGCCATGATTGGCGTCCCTTCAAAATCTTTTAAGCCGAATGCTTGGGTCTTGAATCTTATCTTGAAGTCGTGCCTCCTTCCGAAGTACGGCTCCTCTAGCTTGCCATCCCAGCCGTTCCTCAAGCTGATCTACGCTCTTTTCATGGAGAGCGAGATCAATTGGGCTCGTATAATCCTTGATAAGATGGACTCTTTCGAATGTATCCGAAATTCCACCAAATCTGCTCACATTCCTTATCCGTGCCTATTGACCCTCGTTTTCCGTCGTTTCGACGTCCCTGTCCCTCCCGATGATGAGCGTCCTCTTGGTCCCCCCTGAATGCGACGGCCGTCAAGAAGTCTCTTACGGCGCTTCGTCACGTTCAGAGGACTACACCCTCTGCTTCAGCTGCTCCTCCTCCTGCTCCTTCTCTCGCTGAGTTGCCGTTTCCTTGAGACATGTAGAGTCTCGTGTTTCTCTTTCTGAGGAGATGCTAGCTCGCATCTGCTCTCATTTGGGCATTGAGGTTCCTCCGTCTGTTTCTGACGATGAGGAAATGGATGAGGCTGATCTCCAGGAGCTTGTTGGTTCTCCTGTTCGTGCCACAGAGGGTACGTCTGCTGCTGCTACATCTACCGGTGCTCCCGAGAGCACACCTGCTGCCACCATTCCTTCGGTGGATACTTCTTCTGGTGCTCCCGAGACCACTCCTGTTGTGACTCTCCCGTCTGTGGACACTCCAGTCGACCCAGTGACCACCACCCCTTCTGCAGAGCCTGCTGCTGCTGATCCTCCCTCCGCCTCCTGAGCTTGCGTTGGAGGACTCTCCCTGTGCACATTGGATGATATACCTTGTTGTGAGAGAGTGGGGTAGGATAGTTTGGGTGGTTATGGATTTTTGATGTATTTTTGATGTTTTGATGATACACTTTTTGTTGTATGTTCATTTTGATGTCTGTGGAGACATATGTTGTATGTGTGCACCGATCTTTCGATCGTTTTTATGTATGTTGGCGGATGTATACATTTTGTTGTACCATGTTATATATATATATATATATACACACACACACACATCGTGTTGACATTTACTTCATTGTGTGCAATATATTCTTTTTGTCTCTGATGTTGACTTCATCGCTCGACGACTTTTTTGATTAAAAAGAAATTATTTCTATGAAAACATATAATTGTTTTCCATGCACTTAATTCATCAAGAATGTTGATATTGGAGAGTATGTTCCATAACTCAATACGTGAAATTGATTTGAGTTTTGATGATTTTATTTTTTGATTTTCGACTATGGTCTTGTTGGCATGCTTTGATTTACTTCGTATTTTACTTTGGTGTCATTTGGACCGTGGTCATATTCTTCGACTCCCGTGCTTCTATTTGTAGCCATTGTTGTTGTCATTGATCTCCTCCCACTCTTTTTGCTAATGCCAAAGGGGGAGAGAATTAATAATGACGATGTGCTAAATGATAATTTAAAGCAATTTACCGTGAATCTAATTTGATATGTTAGATTCAGGGGGAGTTAAGATATAAAAATGGATTTAGATCCTAAATTTCAATAATTGGATTCACATTTTGTACTTTCCTCGTCTGCTTGATGCTTATGATTATTATTTTATATAGAATTAACGTGTCATCAATGCAGGAGGAGTAAGTAAATTTCATTTGAATCATTATTATTGATTATTATTTATGTTGGTTTTTCATCACCAAAAAGAGGAAGAATGTTGAGTATTGATTCCCCGGATTTGGTTTTGATGATGAACAAACATAAATATCGTGAACTAACTCTTTGTGAGCGCAGTTATGGAGATCGTCGCCAAAATTCAACGTATATCAAAAGCGACGTCTCGAGACTTCTCAAAGCACGTGATCGTGTGCCTGAAGCTTTGTTGAAGCTCTAGGAGTATTATTGAAGTCAAGAAGATTCGATTGAAGCTTTTGAAGACAGTTCGTCAAGTTTTATTTATAGTCTTCTAGCTTCGTTTCGTAGAATGTTAAGGCTTGAGTAGGTCTTACGTTTTAATCGTCATAACGCTCATATCTTAGAGCTAGGATCTTATTAGAAGCCCATACAAACTTTCCCGAAGCTTCGCGCTTCATTTCGCAGCTTCTTATGCATCTTAGTTGGTTCAAGTAGAAGAACCAACCGACTAGATGGCAATCTAGTCGGTCGGCAATCCTCCTTGAACCGACTAGAATGCCTTGTTCATTTTCAGCTCATTCACTGTTTATAGTTAGTCGGTCCAAGAAGGTTCACCGACCGACTAGTTGTCAAACTAGTCGGTTTGGAATCCTTCTTAGACCGACTTGTTATGTATTCAGTTTCTCAGCCTGAGCTACTGTTTATCATTAGTCAGTCAAAGTACAACCGTCAACCGACTAGTTGAGAAACTAGTCGGTTGGAATTTGTTCTTAGACCGACTAGTGCTCCTTGATTTCAGCCTATCATGTTTCAACTCTTAGTCGGTCAAAGAACACTCACCGATCGACTAGTTGTCAAACTAGTCGGTTGGCAAGTCTTCTTAGACCGACTAATTCTTTATTATCTGAACTTTCTCTTTTGGCTGTTCTTCAGTTAGTCGGTTCAAGTTGAATCACCGACCGACTAGTTGAGAAACTAGTCGGTCAGTGATCCTTCTTTGACCGATTAGACTGCTTCAGAAATAGATCCGTTGGAGCATTAAATGCACGAATTTTCTCTCTCTCTCTCTTCTCTATCCTATATAATCTTGAGTTGTTGTTTCATAGCATTCAAGGCTGATATTTATTGAAGTTTAGAGATCAAGAGAGAGCATTTAATTCTCATTCAAAGCTCACTCATTTTCTACAAGAATCTCTCCTCACTTTTATTTCTAAAGAGAGATTCTCATTGATTGTGAGCTATTCAAGCCAAGAGCTTGATTCAAGGTCACCAACTCCTCCCTAGGCTTCTATTGCTGGTCATCTTCTTGGAGCTAGGGTATGGTGCCTTCTTCTCCTCCAAAATCCTCCTTTCCCTAAAATCGTAAGTTTACTCAAGGCATAGGATTTTGTTGGTAAGCATTTCATATTTCATTATCTTTGATATTGCAAGTTTTACTCTCGGTTGTGAGAGTTGTGTGTGATCCCGGTTTGTGGGAGTCACATTTTCATTTGTGTATGATTTGATCTTGTAGAGGTTTTCTACAAGAATTTCATAGTGCAAATTTGAGTTAGAGGTTTCTAACTCAAGTAGCCGGAGGGGATCCGGGTGTTTGGGACGTAGGATTACCGGAAACAAGTCGGGAAAACTTGGGTGGATCCGAACCCGTTATATCGTTTGTTTGCGATTGTGTTTTCTTTGTTGTCAATATTTTCATTTCCGCATTGTTGGTTGAGTTTGCAAGATAATTAGGAATTATCTTCTTAATTATTTTAAAGTACTATTCACCCCCATCTAGTACTTGTGCAGTAGCTATCAGGGCATTACATTATTCGCCATGGATTGTTAGACGATTCTTCAGTCGACCACCTTGGTTACGAGCGATCCCGTCATCTTGACTTTCTGTTTAGAGTACCCTTCCTTACCGGATGGATCACTAGACGGGCCTTTGGGGTGTCCACGTTTGATTAGGGCGTCGATCTCCTTCTTGAGGGTCCAATAGACGTTTGTTTCGTGCACATAGTCAATGTGGTATTTAAAAAATTTGAGGTCGTCCCTCTTCTTGTATTTGCCCTTCTTTGCAATGTCCTGTATCAGCGCCTCTTTCGGGACGTAGGCGAGGACTTAGGGACGACCGGCTTGGCGAAGGTTGTACGCACCTTGCTTCGAGGTGTAACGGCCGCTTTCCGACCGTTTGTAATTTTCTGCGCGCACGTGTTTTATCGTGCACGTATTTTATTTGGCTATTTTCGAGCTCCGGCATATGCGAAGCGATATGCCATTGCAATCGTTTTGGGGTGTTGAATTTTATAGTAATTTTTGGGAATGTCTTTCACGGCTCGTTTTCGCGCGAAACGACTTTAAATGATAGGGGCGTTTTAGTCATCTGACTCGAAACACCGTTTCCAATTTTACGTAAATTCTTGGTAGGCGTTACGCACGATCGGGCTCCATAGATCTGTGCATCTTGTCTCCACGATCGCCCCGGTATTTTCGGATTATTTTTCTTACGCCCGGATTGAAAGATATCACCCGGATAAATCTCAACCATTGATTTTAGCCCTAATCTTTTGAAATTCGAATTTGTAACCATATCTTAGCAAATCCCAAATGAAATCACCCGTATCAAGGAGTAAATCTTCGGCCACTAATTGGCACTTCACTTTTTCCTATCCCCACTCTTCCTATCACTATCTCCCCCACCCAAATAACATATATCTTATAGCTATATAGTTAATTAATTAAATTATAACATAACCCTAAAACCCTAGTTCCCATTCACGTGAGCCCTAGGTTGCTTCTATCAGCCGCCGCCAAAACACAAGTGACCCCCGTGATACCCCCTCTCGCATCAACCCTCTCCCTCTCATATCTCTCTCTCCCTCGCGTCTTCCTCCTTCCCCGACTCCTAGGCTGCTTCTATCAGCCGCCACCAAAACACAAGTGACCCCCGTGATACCCCCTCTCGCATCAACCCTCTCCCTCTCATATCTCTCTCTCCCTCGCGTCTTCCTCCTTCCCCGACGCCGACGGCCTGCTTCTCCGACACCCGCACGTCGCCGGCGGCCGCACGACGCCGCCCCAGCCCGCGACTGCCCTGCCAAGACCCCCCTCGCTCTGCAGCGACTGCGGCGAGCACAGCCGCGTTGCAGACCCAGCTCCCGATCACCGTAATCACCGGCAAACCCTTCCTGCGCCTCCCCGCCGCCCTCGCAACCATCCGCATCCCCTCTCCCTTCCGCCATCACCAACGCCAGAGCCCCGCCTCTCTCTCTCTCTCTGTCGGCCTTCCCCTCGCTTCACCGGCAGCCCGAGCCACCCAACTTCAACGGCCACCGTGCCGTTCTCCCATCCTCCAGTGCCACTTCGGCGACGGCAGGCCCAACCCCGGTGCCCCTGTCTCCGGTGACCCCTCAGCCCCACAGTAGACCGCCTCCTCTCTCCAGCCCTTGCTGCTAGAACCCACACCGGACTCCCCCTGTTTTCCTCCCATTCCCCTGTTTGAAACAGAGTACCCCCGCCGCCGCTGTTGCCGCTCCCCGTGCAACCCTCAGCCGCCGTGCAGATCTCTCCTCAGCCGCGAGAGCCACCTCCCCGTCCCCGATTCCGACGCCGAAGCCCCCATCTCGAACTGCCACCCCTAGAGCACCACTGCGCCGCCCCCTCTCTCAACTTCAGGCACCACTGCCCAGCTCGCTGTTGCCGCAACCTGCGAGCTGCTCTCCTCCGTCGCCTCCCTTCAAACAGCCCGACACCTCCACCAGTAGCTACCAGTCGCCGCCGCGCCACTGTCGGATCCCCGACCACTCACCGCTACCCCATCATTTTCTCCCACCTGCAAACAATGAAGGAGGAAGAAGAGCGTAAAATTGAGAGGTTAGCTTATATGCTATTACACGTGACATATTAGTGAGCATTTTACTGTATATTATTAAATTTATAATTTTCAATATAACAGTAGGTTATTATAATAAGCTATTATGAGTTATTTATTAGCAGTAGTTATTTTAAGTTACTACATTGTAAGTTATTATTTTACGTTATTACTTATATATATATATATATATATATTATATATATATATATTATAACAGTTATTATACCCATAGTAAATGAACCTACATCTATATACACTATATAGGTATTATAAGTTAAATCCATTGAAATTTTAATTGGGTTAAGACTTTTAACTTTAATACCATGAATCTAATGATGCAGATAAATCCACGCTACCCGCAGTAGGAGAATCGGAGCTAAGGCGACGCGATACGTTGCCGTTTTCAGATCCGACATCGAACGTACACGTGACCGTCGAACCAGGTTGGTCCCTCTAACTCGTAGCACAACCCACACCGTAGCGAAACCGAAAACCTAACTAAAATTGGACAACAATAACTAAATTTAGTTTTCCGCACCAGTAAAACGCTGCTCACTGTAGAAATCGACCATCGGACAATTTTCTGTGCATATAGGTTAGTGGTCGATTTAGGTTGAACGAAACACCAAAACGTGACTTTTGACGAATAGGATAGTCCCGATAACCTAGAAACGAACCCTAATAGGAATTACTGAAAATGAGACCTGACACCGTCGCCATGGCGATATTTCAGACGGACTTCCGCGGACGAGACGCTTGGACGAGACGCTTCGAGAGGACAACACACTCGCCATCGCAGGCAAGTGTATCCCACTTGCACCTTTGGCCGTGCTTAGGCCTTAGTTGGTTGGAACTGATAACTGTGAACAAATAGAACTGGACGTGAAATGATAGCGTCCGGGACGACTCCTGACGGCTCAGACTTGACGACGAAGTCTGAGCCTGACAACAACAACTTTTGATATCATAGGGCTATCATGTGTGTGCGTGTCTGTGGACACCCTAGAATAACCATTCCCGTTTTGTCACGTCCCGTCCTTTCTTGCACAGCCTGCGGGCAATATGGCACTCCTCGAGTGATCCCTTGTACAGATTCACAGCCTACGGGCAATATGGCACTCTCCAAGCTAGAGAGAGTGATCCCTTGTACGGATACACAGCCTGAGGGCAATAGGGCACTCGCCAAGCTAGAGCGAGTGATCCCTTGTACTGTTTGTCTTGTCTTGTCTTCCTTGGGGTTTGGGTTTGGGTTGAGCGTGCGCACGGCAAGAGGGTCTGATCCCTTTCGTGTCTCACTTGTCTTGTCTCGTCTTGTCCCGTCACGTCCCGACTCGTCTTGACACCTGTAGGTTTGTCCCGTAGTTGGTAGCACACGCTACGACTACTACTTGTTACGCTTTACTTTCCTGCTACGTTACTTCTTTTGTTACTCAGTTATAACCCCAGCATTCTAATCAACCAGTAAATCATTGTTTAAAAGTTGAAACACTTGCAGTTTGGTCTAACCCCTTTTGTAGACCTTACATGACGTACAGTTCCTTATTTTGGTGTTGTACATCAGGTGCTCAGCCAGAGTTCGTGGACGAGACAGACTCACTGGAGTACGAGGAGCTGAGGACGTCGACCCAGAGTACATGCCCGACGAGGACCAGACCTAGAGGTCTTTTTAGTCATCACTTTCAGAGGTTACTGCTTTTAGGTTTGCTTTTAAATCTTTTGTTGCCATGCTTAGGCTTCTTTTTAGACTTTGTACTCGTTGGATATTATTTCTCTAATTTAATGAATGCAACTTCCTTTCTGTACTTTCTGTTGTTTTGAACTTTATTAATGCAAGAACCTGAAACTTTTAAAAGGGTACCCCTACAGTCGCTTATTGGGTCCGAGCTTCTCAGCTCTGGCCTAAGCGGGCCTTAGTCACGCTTCGCCTCCGTCGTTTTGGAAAGCGGGGCGTGACAGGTTTTAGTGGTGGCCCATGCAGGTCTTGCAAAAGTTCGGACCAATAAAAGTACCGCATTCATTTAATATCCACGTACAAGTCTGAATTAGGTTCCCAGTCTTAGATGGTAGAAGGACTTAGGTAGACGTCCCAGTTGGATAGTCCGACACCTTGGTTAAGTTTTAGCCGCACCCGTCTTAGGATACCTTAGTAGCCTCTCCCTCCCTAGTTCTGACCAAATTAGATTTCTAGAGTCCTTCTTTTAGTTTAGTCGCCCGCCCAGCTCCATCGACTTCGGGCCCAACAGAACGTGACCTTGATTCTCTTAGGAACCTTCTCTTTAGATCCTGAATATAGTCTAGCTCATTAGGAAGTCTTAGAGCTGAGTTATCCTAATCTTTAGACGACCCGATAATTAGGACCCCTGACTTCTAGTGTCTCTCTGATCATTACACTTCTGTGTTATCAATCGTAGGGTCCCATCGTAGCCCCCTTGCATCTTATCCTATGTGTAACCAACATGTGATTATTTTCCTTTCTTCCGTTTCACGTGATCGTTTTCGGACGATTATCGTTGATCCTTCGAATCCCTTCCTTGGCCTATTCTGCTCCCCCTAAAAGTATTTTCGAAATTCCGTATTAAGTTTTTCGCTCAGCTTAAATTCTTTTAAAAAACCCCTATATTATATATTTTAAAAATATTTCTTGTTTTTTTTCGGTTGAGTTAAAATTCTTTCACTGATTTTAAAACCTCCTTGGTCGTAAAATTATTTTACTATCTCGTGCCTATTTTCAAAACGATATCTTTCGTATTTCAGTTTTAAACCTTATGATCAAATTCTATAATCCAATATATATATTACTTTTCTAAACTACAAAAATTATTTCTAACCACTTACCGTAAGTACTTTTAAAATATTTTTTTAAACCAAAGAGAACTTTAAATGTCTTCTTGTATATGTATAAACATCTCTATGTTCATCGTGCTCATACTTCAAGAATCTTTGTTTAACTTACTTTCATTTGCAAAGCAACCGCTACCTCACCCTACCCATCCTCCCTTCGTCTTACTTTTTCCAAAGTTTTAATTTGTTACATCTGCTCACTTTTAAGTATATAAATATATATGTTTTTAAAAGGTATATGATACCATATTTTGCACAAAATTCTTCTTTCACCTATCTGATTATTTTGAGAAATATTTTTCCATCCAACCAACTATCTCCTTATCCCGCCTAATTTGAACTCGTTCCTTCCGATTCATTTCGTTACACTCCTGGCTTCTGTCTTTCCTTAGGTTGTGTAGACATTAGTCCGTGTAGTTGTCTATGCTATCTCCGGTTTAGGAGTAGGCCCTAGGTAGGTGATGCTGTCATGATGCATGAGTATAGGTAGAGTGTGTAGACCTGTATGAGTGTGTCATCTTTAAGATCCTGATACTTGCCTTTTGTGTCTTGAATGTGTACTCAGTGTTAACCATGATATGCTTGAAGTTGTCTGGATGACGGTATTCATACGTATATGAATAGGGTCATAGCAGGCAATTTCCTTAGACGTAGTTTTTTGCGATTATAGAATAGCTTATCTTTGACTGCGTGTGATTGTATCAAAATTTTGTTTTTTTAACCAAACCTTTAAAGTGTTTGAAATTAGCTCACAAGATCACTAATCAATTATCTTTCCTCATCCATTACCATGACTCCACACATTTTCCAAATATGTTTTTTTAAAAGTGTCACTGGTTTTAAGTTTCCCTTTCTTTTCTCTCTCTCTCCATTTAGAAATGTTATGTTATAGTTGTTATAGTTTTGGGACTAGCTATTATTGTTGTAGGTTTTAGTTGCGGGTAGGCTTAGGGAGAGATGAGATTTGTGATAGCAATGATTGACCGATTTTGGAACAATAGGATATTGGAATAGATTTCCTTCGGATGAAAAGAATGGGCAGTCCAAGACTTATTTATAAAACCGAAGTGTGTCGGACTCAATGGAGAATCCTGGTTGAATGAGATTATATGCGTGAAGATGAGAACTGTCAGATTTGAGGCTTAGACGAATGGTAGATAGGGATGACTACAGAGTATGGAAGGAGTTAGGGTGATCCCGAGATTGAGTAGAGCTTTTGTAAGCATCAAGACTTGGTTGTCGAGTGGACGTGAGAAGGCTTTGAGAATGATACGACGCGTTGAGATAAATGGATGGTTAGGTAGTCAGACTTAATATTGCTTGGGATTAGTTATAGTAGGTAGGTTGAGATGTGATCTTGATAGTCCAAAATTATTTGGTGAATAAATTTATGGGAAGATATGACAAGAATGTATTGAAGACACAGCGATTGTTGATTTGTGAAGGTACTATAAGATAGACAAAGTTTTTGTCTTGGATTGGTGGTTGACTAGAATCTCATTTTTAGAGATTGATTAATATTGGGAAGAGAATAGAGAAATTTAAAGATGTTATTGAGCGATGATGTTTAGCGGAGTGGTATGGTATGAGAAGATGATTACTTTTTTCTTTTGTGAGGACTTGGAATTGGAAATTTGAACAGTAGTGATAGGTCTATAGTTAAGTATTAGGAGGTGAGTTTAGTCGTGGCATTGTCCAGAGAAAAGATGGGTTATGATGGATTATTTGAGGAACGGTGTTGAAGTTATGTGAATTAGAGATTATCGTGTGGAGGATGGGAGTGATAGGCTTAAGTGATTATAGATATTATTATTATTATTATTATGAGTGATTCCAAGGGCAGAATCATTTCTAAGGTGGGTAGAATGTAACGGCCGCTTTCCGACCGTTTGTAATTTTCTGCGCGCACGTGTTTTATAGTGCACGTATTTTATTTGGCTATTTCCGAGCTCCGGCATATGCGATGAGATATGCCGTTGCGATCATTTTGGGGTGTTGAATTTTATAGTAATTTTTGGGAACGTCTTTCACGGCTCGTTTTCGCGCGAAACGACTTTGAATGATAGGGGCGTTTTAGTCATCTGACTCGAAACGCCGTTTCTAATTTTACGTAATTTCTTGGTAGGCATTACGCATGATCGGGCTCCATAGATCTGTGCTTCTCGTCTCCACGATCGCCTCGGTATTTTCGGATTATTTTTCTGACGCCCGGATTGAAAGATATCACCCGGATAAATCTCAGCCGTTGATTTTAGCCCTAATCTTTTGAAATTCGAATTTGTAACCATATCTTAGCAAATCCCAAATGAAATCACCCGTATCAAGGAGTAAATCTTCGGCCACTAATTGGCACTTCACTTTTTCCTATCCCCACTCTTCCGATCACTATCTCCCCCACCCAAATAACATATATCTTATAGATATATAGCTAATTAAATTAAATTATAACTTAACCCTAAAACCCTAGTTCCCATTCACGTGAGCCCTAGGCTGCTTCTATCAGCCGCCACCAAAACACAAGTGACCCCCGTGATACCCCCTCTCGCATCAACCCTCTCCCTCTCATATCTCTCTCTCCCCCGCGTCTTCCTCCTTCCCCGACGCCGACGGCCTGATTCTCCGACACCCGCACGTCGCCGGCGGCCGCACGACGCCGCCCCAGCCCGCGACTGCCCCGCCAAGACCCTCCTCGCTCTGCAGCGACTGCGGCGAGCACAGCCGCGCTGCAGACCCAGCTCCCGATCGCCGTGATCGCCGGTAAACCCTTCCTGCGCCTCCCCGTCGCCCTCGCAACCATCCGCATCCCCTCTCCCTTCCACCATCACCAACGCCAGAGCCCCGCCTCTCTCTCTCTCTCTCTGTCGGCCTTCCCCCTCGCTTCACCGGCAGCCTGAGCCACCCAACTTCAACGGCCACCGTGCCGTTCTCCCATCCTCCAGTGCCACTTCGGCGACGGCAGGCCGCGCCCCTGTCTCCGGTGACCCCTCAGCCCTGCAGTAGACCGCCTCCTCTCTCCAGCCCTCGCTGCTAGAACCCATGCCGGCCTCCCCCTGTTTTCCTCCCATTCCCCTGTTTGAAACAGAGTACCCCCGCCGCCGCTGTTGCCGCTCCCCGCACAACCCTCAGCCGCCGTGCAGATCTCCCCTCAGCCGCGAGAGCCACCTCCCCATCCCCGATTCTGACGCCAGAGCCCCCATCTCGAACTGCCACCCCAAGAGCACCGCTGCGCCGCCCCCTCTCTCAACTTCAGGCACCACTGCCCAGCTCGCTGTTGTCGCAACCTGCGAGCTGCTCTCCTCCGTCGCCTCCCTTCAAACAGCCCGACACCTCCACCAGTAGCTACCAGTCGCCGCCGCGCCACTGTCGGATCCCCGACCACTCACCGCTATCCCATCATCGTCTCCCACCTGCAAACAAAGGAGGAGGAGGAAGAGCGTAAAATTGAGAGGTTAGCTTATATGCTATTACGCGTGACATATTAGTGAGCATTTTACTGTATATTATTAAATTTATAATTTTCAATATAACAGTAGGTTATTATAATAAGCTATTATGAGTTATTTATTAGCAGTAGTTATTTTAAGTTACTACATTGTAAGTTATTATTTTACATTATTACTATATATATATATATATATATATATATATATATATATAAGAAAGTTAGTAGCTATATCTATTTATAATAATAAAATGTACAAAAACAGGTAGAATGAAAAGAGTTGACCCAGAAAGGGGTGAAGGCACAAGCGCCATCACCCTTTACTGTCCAGCCCCAATCACTACCGAAATGTACCAAAAAGCTAAATAAAATGAACAAACAAAGCAATCTTTATCCAGCATCCCGGAATTCCCATCTATCCATAGCTTCATTCGCCTCTGGAGTCGTTGGCTCGAGATCCCAAAGAATAGTTCTGATATCTGTAGCAATTCCCTCAAATAGAGTAGTCTTTGGCGAATTAGTGTTCTCAAATATTCTTTTATTCCTCTCCCTCCAGATGCACCATACCAAAGTAGCAAGAGCCGTCTTAGCTAGAATACATAACACATCCTTATTACCAGCAAAGTGTGTTAAGAAATAGTCTCCCACCTGATCTAGCTGTGGTACTATGGGGGCCAACACACCCAACTTTAGGAGACTTCTTTTCAAAATATAACTTGAGTATTCACACTCAAAGAATAAGTGATTTATACTTTTAGCAATTCCCGAATTTCATAACACACACTGTGGATCAGTCTGAATACCCAACATCTGAAGCCTGTCCTTAGTTAATAGCTTCCCAAGAAAGGCTCTAAGAAGAGATAGCGAGTGCTTTGGCACACCATACCTGAACCAAACAAGCTTAGCGTAGGGAAATGAATTACCTATCTGCCTTGTCCCTTCCCAGGCGGTGCGGAACTTGAAGTGACCCCCAATACCCGCCCATGTCCATGAGTCATGGCCGGCCACCAGAAATTTGTGCTGTAGAAGAGGCTGGATTCTGGAAATGGCCGGATCTAACACCCATTGTCCCGCATTCCAGTATTCTGAAACTGTTTTATAGCTTGCATCCGTAGGTACATCAAAGGAGTCGCTAAGTGGACCGGATTGCAACCAATTGTCATGCCAAAAGAGGGTTGTAGTGCCATCCCTCACATCCTGCTTAATCAACAATTTCGAAAAGCGCCTGCAATGCAACATGAACTTCCAAGTGCCAGATTGGGTTGCCTTCCTTTTAGCTGCAAAAAACTGCGATGCATCAAAGTATTTGGTCCTCATATATTTAGCCCAAAGTCATTCACCCGACAACAATCGCCATGATAAGGCCACTCCCGCAGCCATATTAATATTTGGAAGGAGACGCAGTCCTACTCCTTCCTCCTCTTTCGGCTTACATATATCCTTCCATGCCCATATATGAGATGTACCCCAGATAAATTTCCTGCAAGCTGTCGTGATTGTGCGAAGAACACTTTTTGGAATGCGGTAGGCTTGCATCCAAAAAATAAGCATTCCATAAATTACCGTTCTGACAAGCTCTATTCTTCCCGAAATGGATAACATAGAGGAAGTCCAGCCCAATAATCGCTTTTTGCATTTATCCACCAGGTTGCTATACATGGAAGGTTTTGGATACTTGGAAGACAAAGGCAACCCAAGATAAGTAGTAATGGAAGAGCTAATCTTGATACCCAGCTGTTGAGCCAAATGAGGTGGAGATTTAGTACCCTTACTGAAAATGGCAGTACTTTTATCCCAATTTATTTCCAACCCCGTTAGATTATAAAAATCCTCCAGTAATAATTTAAGGCCAGCAAAAGAGCGTTTATTTGCACGACAAAAAAGCAGTAAGTCGTCAGCAAACAACAGGTGTGAAATTGACTCCGCCCTTCTCATTGGTTGGATCTTACTTGTAAAAATAGCCCTTTCAATCAGCAAGGAAAAAGCTTCCATTGTGATAACAAAGAGATATGGGGATAGGGGGTCACCCTGCCTAATCCCTCTATTACTCCCAAAATACCCCGCAGGAGTGCCATTCACCATAACTGAAAAAGTTGGTGTAGAGATGCATTCCGCAATCCATCCAATAAATCTCCTGCCAAAGCCCATTCTGTGAAGAATATAATAGAGAAATTCCCTATTTACGCTGTCAAAGGCTTTCCTTAAGTCCAGTTTAAGACAAGCTCTGGAACCCATTGGGTTGCTAAAGTCCCTGATCTGTTCATGAGCTAGGAGGGCGCAGTCAGACAACAATCTTTCCTTCAGAAAGGCTGACTGATTTGGGGAAATAAGCTCATGAATAAAAAGTTTTACAGATGATTTTGCTAATAACCTTGTAGGTTACATTACAACAAGCAATGGGTCTGTAATCCCCAAGGCAAGAGGCAGAAGCATTTTTAGGCACAAGGGTAAGATTAGTGTGGTTCATAGGGTGCATGAGAGAAACTGAATGGAAAAAAGAATGTACCGCCTCAGTTAGATCTTTTCCAATCGTGCTCCATCCATGCTGATAGAAGAAAGAATTAAAGCCATCTGGGCCAGGGGATTTATCCACCCCTATTTAGAATACGGCAGCCTTGATCTCTTCATCAGAAATAGTTCTTTCAAGCCAAACAGCAGCATCAGGAGTTAATATATGCTTGGTAACCAATTTAGGAAAGACAGTCCAATAAGTAGTTTGATTATACAGATCCTTGTAGAAATTTGGAGCAGACTCTCTAATCTCATCATAAGACTTGTTTTGATTCCCATCCGCATCAACAAGATGACCCAAGTTGTTGTGACTTTGCCTCGCCTTCATAGCAGTGTAGAAGAACTTTGAGTTTTTATCTCCAAGAGAAAGCCAGTTCTGTCTGCTCTTTTGTCTCAGCATGTCTTCTTCAACTCGAATTATTTCAGCCAGCTTCTTAGTCAAAATCCTCTCCTTCAATTGACACCTTAAATCAGTATTGACGTGGGGATTCTCTCTAATTTCATTGAGTGCGGCCTGACAAAGATTTACCTCCTCCGCTATGTTTCTCCTCTTAGCCCAGCTTCGCAACACTCCTTTGAAATTCCGCAATCTCATAATCAGCTTGTGCATAGGGGATCCAACCACATCATATTCCCAAGAGGATTGTAGCAGTTCCTGATACCCCTCCATTTTCGGCCATGCATTAAAATATCTGAAAGGTTTAGGTTTTGATACAACTTTAGAATAAAGCTTAATCAGCATTGGCCTATGATCACTAGTTTTTGCCTCCAAATATTCCACAAAAGAGTCAGGGAGAATCTCCAGCCAACGGACATTGCCTAGCATCCTGTCCAATCTTGCCTGAATTCGGCCATTACCCAAGCGTTGATTGCACCAAGTAAAAACATTACCTACACTCTTGATATCAGAGAGAGAGCAATTAGCAAGACAATCATTGAATTCATCCAGCATTCTGTAATCACAATTCCTCCCCCCAAGCTTTTCTTTCGAGTATCTAATTGAATTGAAATCTCCACCCACGAGCCAAGCTTCCTTCCCTATAGCTGCCGCATCCCCTTGAAGGTGTTCCCACAGGAGTAGCCTCTCACTCCTCAAATTAGAGCCATACACTGCAGAAATAAAGACCATAAGTCCCCCTGCATTGCTGCATTTCATAGTAATGTGCTGAGAAGAAATAGACTGGACCGTTGCTTGCAAAATAGTATTCATTCCCACCAGAATCCTTCCCCTTGTTTGGAGTGCGAAGTTATTAAATAACCTCCAATCATTTGGAAAACAAGATCTCCAATTCCCTCCTCCATCCTTCAGCTTAGTCTCAAGCAAAATTACAAAAGATGGCTTAAGGTAAGCCTATCACGGAGGTCCCTCCTTCTGACAGAGTTGTTAAGCCCCCGCGTGTTCCAGACAAAGATACTCATTAATTACAAGGGTTTGTTGGCTTCCCCGAAGCCCCATCCCTGAGTCGCGCACTTTTCCTTATACACACCATAGCAAATTCAGTGAGTGATTCTTTCATGCCTGAACCCTCCTTTTGTTTATCCGGTTTCCTTCCTTCAGATGCTTCAGCTACCCATTCAGGGTTTAATACAACTATAGGGTTGGGAATCGGGGTTGCAGCATCAGCCTGCTCCATGAAACCTGACTTAGGCAGATGAGGGAGGGAGCCCTCAGGAGGTGATTCCGAATTGCAAGAACCTGGCCTAATTCCTGAGTGCAGGTCAGTTGATTTAGACTGTGACTCCTGGGAAACAACTTGAATATGATTCCCCAGCTTTACCTGCGTAGAAAAATTTTCCAGGTTATGAGAAAGCTTCCCGCTGTCTAATGGGGCCGTTACCTGAGGTATAGGGCCTGTCCCAGCCTCTTGTTCTTCAATAGGGTTCATAGAGTGAACATAAGGAATAGGTTCTGGATTAGGAAGTCCTGCACTCTGGCCAATAGATTCCGAAACCCTTCCCCCTGCAGTGTTGGTGGGTATACCTCCTGCCAAACTTCCAGTAGAAGTAGAGCTAACTACTTCCACTAACGGGTTCAAAGTATGAGAAGATTCTCTTATTTCCTGGAAGCTAATAGCCTCCTCCTCATCTTGTTGCGATTCAGGTATCCCATTTCCTTTCCCCTTGGGCTCCATCTCTTGGATTGAAGGGAGCTTACATGAGTCCAGACATTGAGTAGTTAAGTGCCCGAAGCATATGCAATTGGCACAACGTGGGGGTTCGCCTTCAATCTTCACGCCAATGCTTACCTTGGAACCATCCTCCAACACCACTTCAACAGAACCAGGAATAGGGCTTTTAGCATCAATCTCTACAAGGCAACGGGCATAAGAGGTACGCTCCATAGTAGCTGTCAGTCTATCCAAACACAAAGGCGCACCAATGACTGACGCAATAACATTAAAAATATCCCTAGTCCACATGTTCAACGGAACTCCATGTAGTTGAACCCAGACAGGGACCGCTGAAAGGATGTCTCCCTCATGTCTAATAGTAGTACTCCATCGTTGCAGCACCACTAGTCTGCCGTCAAAGAGCCACGGTCCACCATGTAATATCCGTTCACATTCCTTTTCATCCTCAAATTTAAAATAGAAGAATCCATTCTCCCGACTGAATATCTTCAAGCCCTTCTTAATGAACCAGAGTCTATCAGCCCGAGCTTTGATTTGCCCATAGTAAGGTACATCACCAACCACATAGCCCACTAGAGTGCTCCCCCATTGCGCAACCCCCTAGCCAACAGCGTATTTGAAATCAAAGCAAATGCTTGACCTTCATCATTCAACACAGGAGCTACAAATTCCATAGACAGTTCGGAGTCATATCTGCGCCTATTAGCACACTTATCAGCCCAAGACAACTTTTTCACCTTAGTATCAATAGTTAAATCCTGCTTCGGTCTAACAGGCAATTTGTCAATCACTTGGCATGCCCCAACAGCAACAGCAGCATTCGAAAAATGAGAAGCACCAACCCGACGCGTTGCAAACCTGAGCGGTGGTGAAGGGTTCATACCTGTAGCAGATCGCCTATTCCATTGATTCCTGATGCCATCCAATCGCATATGAGATTTCTTCCTGACGACTTTTTGCCACCCCCCGATAGACTCATCAACCACACCTGCGCCCCCCGCCGAAGAAGAAGGGTCTTGGCCGGTCTCTGCCGCCTTCAGGGAAGCCTTCAATCTCAAGTTTTCCTCTCCTTCCGCTGAATGGCGATGGCGGCCATAGGGTTCTCTACTCGCCTCTCCGTAAGATCCGCTGGCCATAGAGTGTATATATATATATATATATATATATATATATATATATATATATATATATATATATATATATATATATATATATATATATATATATATATATATATATATATATATATATATATATATATATATGAGGGAAATGTGCCTGAGGTTGACCTCAGGCAGAATTACCTGAGGTCAACCCCTCTGTCCGGATGTTGTATGTATTTTTTTTTGAAATTTTTTTTTTCAGTAGGTAGATATACTTGTTATGTAGCTCCCCACAAAATTTCAGCTCAATCCGACACCGTTTGAGCCTCCGTTCATCGATTTCAAAAACGTTGCGCAAAACTGTCCAGAATTCTGGACAGTTTTGCGCAACGTTTTTGAAATAGATGAACGGAGGCTCAAACGGTGTCGGATTGAGCTGAAATTTTGTGGGGAGCTACATAACAAGTATATCTACCTACTGCAAAAAAAAATTTCAAAAACAAATACCTACAACATCCGGACAGAGGGGTTGACCTCAGGTAATTCTGCCTGAGGTCAACCTCAGGCACATTTTTTTGTATATATATATGTTATAACAGTTATTATACCCATAGTAAATGAACCTACATCTATATACACTGTATAGGTATTATAGGTTAAATCCATTGATATTTTAATTGGGTTAAGACTTTTAACTTAATACCATGACTCTAATGAAGCAGATAAATCCACGCTACCCGCAGTAGGAGAATCGGAGCTAAGGCGACGCGATACGTTGCCGTTTTCAGATCCGACATCGAACGTACATGTGACCGTCGAACCAGGTTGGTCCCTCTAACTCGTAGCACAACCCACACCGTAGAGAAACCGAAAACCTAACTAAAATTGGATAGCAATAACTAAATTTACTTTTCCGCACCAGTAAAACGCTGCTCACTGTAGAAATCGACCATCGGACAATTTTCTGTGCATATAGGTTAGTGATCGATTTAGGTTGAACGAAACACCAAAACGTGACTTTTGACGAATAGGATAGTCCCGATAACCTAGAAACGAACCCTAATAGGAATTACTAAAAATGAGACCTGACACTGTCGCCGTGGCGATATTTCAGACGGACTTCCGCGGACGAGACGCTTGGACGAGACGCTTCGAGAGGACGACACACTCGCCATCGCAGGCAAGTGTATCCCACTTGCACCTTTGGCCGTGCTTAGGCCTTAGTTGGTTAGAACTGATAACTGTGAACAAATAGAACCGGACATGAAATGATAGCGTCCGGGACGACTCCTGACGGCTCAGACTTGACGACGAAGTCTGAGCCTGACAACAACAACTTTTGATATCATAGGGCTATCATGTGTGTGCGTGTGTGTGGACACCCTAGAATAACCATTCCCGTCTTGTCACGTCCCGTCCTTTCTTGCACAGCCTGCAGACAATATGGCACTCTTCGAGTGATCCCTTGTACAGATTCACAGCCTGCGGGCAATAGGGCACTCTCCAAGCTAGAGAGAGTGATCCCTTGTACGGATACACAGCCTGCGGGCAATAGGGCACTCGCCAAGCTAGAGCGAGTGATCCCTTGTACTGTTTGTCTTGTCTTGTCTTCCTTGGGGTTTGGGGTTGGGTTGAGCGTGCGCACGGCAAGAGGGTCTGATCCCCCTCGAACCGTAAGGCGTGAACCCTTTTGTGTCTCACTTGTCTTGTCTCGTCTTGTCCCGTCACGTCCCGACTCATCTTGACACCTGTAGGTTAGTCCCTAGTTGGTAGCACACGCTACGACTACTACTTGTTACGCTTTACTTTCCTGCTACGTTACTTCTTTTGTTACTCAGTTATAACCCCAGCATGCTAATTAACCAGTAAATCGTTGTTTAAAAGTTGAAACACTTGCAGTTTGGTCTAACCCCTTTTGTAGACCTTAGCTGACGTACAGTTCCTTCTTTTGGTGCTGTACGTCAGGTGCTTAGCTAGAGTTCGTGGACGAGGCAGACTCACTGGAGTACGAGGAGCCGAGGACGTCGACCCAGAGTACGTGCCCGACGAGGACCAGACCTAGAGGTCTTTTTAGTCGTCACTTTCAGAGGTTACTGCTTTTAGGTTTGCTTTTAAATTTTTTGTTGCCATGCTTAGGCTTCTTTTTAGACTTTGTACTCGTTGGATATTATTTCTCTAATTTAATGAATGCAACTTCCTTTCTGTACTTTCTGTTGTTTCGAACTTTATTAATGCAAGAACCTGAAACTTTTAAAAGGTTACCCCTACAGACGCTTATTGGGTCCGAGCTTCTCAGCTCTGGCCTAAGCGGGCATTAGTCACGCTTCGCCTCCGTCGTTTTGGGAAGCGGGGCGTGACACGAGGGCTCCCTCTCCCTGGGCCTCTTGTCTCCTGACTCCTCGCAGGGGATGCCCAAGTTTGATTTCTCTTGCCTCGTGTCTCCGCGGCGAGTGGGAGTGCCCTTTACATTGGCCCCGTCCGACTCTTCCGCTTCCTCGGAGGAAGTGAACCGGTCAGTGATATTGAGCATTTCTGCAACGGTATTAGGGGAAACTGGTGAAGAGCGCTCCTCAGGTGTTTGTTCCTGACCGCCTGGGTAAGTGCCGCTATGATGGTCACGTCCGGCATCACTACCACACGAGTCTTTCGTCATTGAATCTAGAGACAAAATCTCGGATTTACTCGTTCTCATTCTGTTTGAGCGAGAAGAGGTAGGATGACCTCTTCTTGGGTCGACGTCCGGCGACGAATTGCTTGCAGGATACTTCTACTAGCTCGTCGAATGAGCCA
Organism: Scilla litardierei; assembly: GCA_030789695.1. Taxonomy (NCBI): domain Eukaryota; kingdom Viridiplantae; phylum Streptophyta; class Magnoliopsida; order Asparagales; family Asparagaceae; genus Scilla; species Scilla litardierei. The sequence continues at coordinate 26,095,241 of CM061136.1, forward strand.
ATGCAGCAGCGAGGCAGCCCTTCGTACCAGCTTTCCACCCTCTTAGTGAGGGTGGCATTGAAAGCTCTACAAAGGTATGTCTCGTCGGCCCCGTGGAGTAGCATGACATTCAAATACTTTTGAATGTGCGACCATGGGTCGCCTCTGCCGTCATATATAGGTAGGGCCGGGAGCTTGAATTTGGGGATGAAAGGATCTGAGAGGATATTCTCCTTCAGTGGAGTTTTTCGCATAGCGGACTGGACCAGCATAGATCCTCCTGCTCCAATTTGCGAAAAGTTGGTCCCAGGGGATCGATTTTGGATCTCCTCCCCTCTTGTGAATCCACTTGCAGGGTTCAGTGGGTTATAACCAGGATGAGCTCCGTATATTACCTGGTCCAAGATGTTGTGGATCGCCGCCCGGTAATTGGAGTGGGTGGGTTCATTCTAGAGTATGAAAGCTTGATCCTCGACCCCTGCCCCATTGTACTGGTGGGTCAGGGGGGTCAAGCCGTCGAGGTGAATTTCTGCCCTCGGGTCCCCCAGACCCAGGAGGTATGCTGAGCTCCTTGTCGGCGTCAGGTACGGATTTGGAGGTGGCAGCAGCTCATTTGCAAGGGACGGGCTCCCCGTGTTCTGGCGCACCAAATTGGCCAACGCACCTAAGCTCCTATCAACATGCGCAGTGAATTGGTTGAATTCTCTTCGGGTTACCCTGCGCTTGTTTGCCTCCTCCGTTGGTCGAGGTGGGGGAGTTATGGAGTTTTCGGCGTCCTCTAATAGGACGCTGTTTTCCCGGGGCTTTTCCTTCGGACCTTCGACTGGTCCGACGTTGCTGGGTCCAGCTGTTATAGCTTCTGAATAGCTTTGGGATGACGAGCTAGTTAACTTTTTTCCCACAAACGGCACCAACTTGTTAAGGCCAAAATTATCCGATACAGTTGTCAGGCTGAGGAGACGCCAAGTGCTGAGTTGGAGCCTAGTCAGCCTTCAAAGTGGGACCCTCGGTTGGAAGAACCGGGGTCGATTGTTGATGGTTGATGGTGATATGACCGTTGATCGACCTAATTACGACCGTCGGTTTGGTCATTCGAGATTGAGGAGCTGGATATCGACCATGGGCGATGAATGGTGATCGTCGATCTGCACCACAGTGAGTCTTTAGGGGGGTCGAATCTGGGTTCCGACCCAAATCCCCTCCGATGCTTAAGTTAGTAATGGACTTAAGAAAGAGAGGGTGCTTGGCGTAGCTGAGATCGACCCACGGAGGTTCGTCTCGAGACTAACGACACAAGCTCGAATATAGTAATGGAGATGTAAGAAGATAAAGTTCTATGTCTTAGCACTTGTACCTTGAAGATGGAACCCCCTCCTATTTATAGGGGTTCGAGGGTCCTCTTAAAGACGTTGGGGAGATAACGGCCGCCTATATTGGGGCCACGATCTTCCGTCATGAATGGGAGTGAACGTTTCCCACGTTCCTGGGATTTCCGATCCCGCCTTTAATCCCACGTTCACGCGAGATGTACCCAACGATCAACTGTCCATCTGGACTTTGACTAAGTCCGATATTGGACTTCTCTGGTGGGCCTTAGCCATTCTTCGATCGAGTGTCCTCGAGTGTCGGCCCAATGACTTAACAAGCCCCGATGATAATAACCTGGACACAGGCATGGACAGCTACTGACGCAAGTCGCTCGTAGTCGACCCTGTCCACGACTGCCTGGTACCGTGGGAGGGTCGCGTTCTCGGCGATTCGAGAAGCGGCCCCGCAATCGAGAAGGGCGGGATCCCCAAACCTCAAGGGGAATCCCGCCCTGACAAGCTCCTCCTCGGCATAGATGAAGGGGGCCAGAGAAGATCGACCTTCCAGCAACATGGGTCGATACTCCACTGGGATGTCTTCGGGCAACCCGACGAATGGGAACAGACCCCCCAAGGCCAGGAATCTTGGTGCGTGCGAAGATCCGGTGGAACCTGAGTCTTCGTCGAACCTTTCTCATGGGGTGCATCCCTCCCAGGTCGAGAGGTCTGTTCCGCGGATGCGTTTGACCCAGACGGCTCATCGTCGCTGAGGATGAGAACCCTCTGCCTTTTTGGCGTCCCTCCCATGCGACCACCTCGAATTTGGAGGAGGGGTTCTTCTCACTCTGCTGAGGGCGAGCCCCTTGGGCGATCCTCTCGAAAATCATGGGCCGATTCATGGCCATCTGGGTCGGAGACCTCGATAAGGCCAGAGCTCGAGGCGACAACATCTTCGCCTCCGCCTATCTGATGGAAGCCTCGACTGTGACCTTACGTGCGGGATCAACCTGGTAATCCGGGTTGACCATCCTTACCAGAACAGCAAACAAGTTAGTCCAGGTAACGAAGGTCGAACAGTTGGCGAGCGCAGTCAAACCAACCTTTTGTCCGCACGGTCCGACGCAACACTTCGTCTGACCAGAGCCATTCTACCGACCTCATCTCCACTGGCAGACCCTTCAGAGCGTTGACAGCTTTCTTCTCCTCAATGTCCAGCGGACTATCTTCGATATGCCCCAAATCAGGGGCGCGCTAACCAGTGCAGAAGCTGGCCTCTCCCTGAAAGACCACAAACACGAATTCGTCCTTCCACTTGGGGTTGGAGCTGGGGAGATTTTCCAGCAGCTTCCTCCCGCGACGAGCCATTATCGTGTACCACCTTGGGGTCTTAAGAGGAGGAATCCAAAAGAAATGGTTGAACAAGCGCAGGGATGGCTCGATTCCCTTCGTCACACACAGAACTACGAAGGCCATCAACAAGCCAACACCGTTCGGCATCAGCTGGCAGAGATAAATGTTCAAGGTACATAGGAAGTACCGAAGGAAAGGATGCATGTGTAATCGGAGGCCTCGATCGAAAGTTTTGACGTAGACCCCCCACTTCCCTGTCGCCGGGACGATGAGCACTCTCGTCCCTCCCAGGCAGTCTGATCTGATAGTCAAGGCGAACATACTTCCTCTAAAGTGTGTCGATTTGGATAGCTTTAACCTTAGTCCTCAAATCCGCTAGCAAGTCTGGCTTTGTGACCCCTTCCTGGTTCTTTTAGGCGGCGGTGACCACATTCTTTCCGGAGGCAGATGAAGAAGCCATTACTTTCCTGAGAAGAAGAATCCAAATCAAGAGAATGAGGAAGGTATCCTCGCACTCCTCCACGAGAACCGTCAAATATAGGCGAAGCGACAACCGCGTGATGAAGCACGTGTCGAAGATCCAAGGACCAAGGCGTCTTGGATTTCGAATCGACGTATCAACTAAATCGACGAGGCGAGCGTTTTGGCGCCCAGAACTTGAGTGCTATTCTCTCGACTGCCGCGCTCCATTAATTGCGATGTAACGTCACTTGACCTCAGCAAATGGATCCTTCAAGGTCGTGCAACGGGGGCCATTGTTGAATCATTGGGCCGGCACTCGAGGACACTCGATCGATGAATGGCTAAGGCCCACCAGGCCCACCAGAGAAGTCGAATATCGGACTTAGTCAAAGCCTAGATAGAAAGTTGACCGTTGGGTACATCTCGCGCGAACGTGGGATTAACGGCGGGATCGAAAATCCCAGGGACGTGGGAAACGTTCACTCCCATTCATGACGAAAGATCGTGACCCCAATATAGGCGGCCGTTATCTCCCCAACGTTTCTAAGAGGACCCTCGAACCCCTATAAATAGGAGGGGTGTTCCATCTTAAAGGTACGAGTGCTAAGACATAGAACTCTATCTTCTTACATCTCCATTACTATATTCGAGCTTGTGTCGTTAATCTCGAGACGAACCTCCGTGGGTCGATCTCAGCTACGCCCAAGCTCCCTCTCTTTCTTAAGTCCCTTACTAACTCAAGCATCGGAGGGGATTTGGGTCGGAACCCAGATCCGGTCCCCCTAACGACTCCATGTGGTGCAGATCGACGATCGCCATCTATTGCCCAAGGTCGATATCAAGCTCTTCAACCTCGAACGACAAAACCGACGGTCGTATCTAGGTCGATCAACGATCGTATCACCATCAACCACAACTACCGACCCCGGTTCCTCCAACCGAGGGTCCCACTTTGAAGGTTGACTCGGCTCCAACTCAGCGCTTGGCATCTCCGTCAGCCTGACAACTGTACCGGTCAATTTTGGCCTTAACAAATACATATATGGAATCATGGAGGTGAGGCTTACCGATTTTGTTTTTTTGAAAGAAACACAAAAAAGCCCTAAAATTTTCTAACTATAGTCGCCATTTCGAGAGAAAGATGGACAAAAAAGCCCTAAAATTGTTTCTAGCAACACCTCCCGTTTCATGAGAACATGCAATTTGAAGATTGGGGGTGCTATACACACTGTTTTGCTTTCCACACATACCCATCTTGCAAATTTCCCACTAAGGGTGTATGCGCGAAGCAAAAAATTACGTGTATAGCATTTCCCTAGTGCCAACGTGAGAGAGAGTCAACCCTTGAGGGGAAATAGAGGTGAAAGTAAATATTTCATATATATAAATGATTTTCATTTTTTGCCCTCGCAGCTACCCAGGGTACACATAGTATAGTTATGTCTTTGGAGGCGAGGGATTGAGGCCCATCGTGCGCTTTAAAATGCTTTCTGATGTATCAAAAAAAATTGCATGATGTCTAATTTACCCAATTCAAAACAACACTAATTAGTTTGAGGTTAGGTCAGAAATATATTTGGCATCTATAACAAAATTAGTATACACATTAATGATGTAGTGAAAGAGTGAACTGATTGGGCCGAGTTGGGTTTATACGTGGAGGGTCATGCAGTCTGCACATCACATTCAGCACACCAGTTATGAGTCGAACCTAGAGTGTGGATCCCGGCTTGGCTCCTTCAATGCTCAAATCAGAAACTAAAAGTTATAAGAAATATAATTTAACAGAGAGAAAATACATAATAGAGTATTTTAGTCATTTTACATGTCAGTCATTTATTTCTCCGTTGGAGGGTTTTATATTGAGTTGGTGAAAGGGTATTTTAGTGATTTTACATGTCATGCATTTCTTTCGTGGGCCATGTTCACCTAGACATTTTGTTGTGTTGGAAAATGGTGTTTTTAGTTGAGTTTGGCTCGTGGGGATTTTAGCTGGTATACTACCACTAATCGACCATTTAGTCAAATTTAAAGTTTGATGTAGAATTGGATTAAGTCTTGGGTCTTAGTGCAAACTTCACACCTTATTACCTTTTAGAAGTTGGATTCCTTTTAGTAAGAGAATCTTTTACATACATACTATGCTTATTTCTTGACTTCAACCTATTTCTTTGGTATCATTGAGTTTCTTATAGTATGGTAGATCACACGTCCAAGCAACCTATTGTTGGGGAACGCTTGATTGTTTGGATCACATGGATTGGTAAGCAGAAAACACTCGGGGTGAATAACGTTTTAAAAATCTTTATAAAAACTCTTAAATATTTTCTACCTAAGAAATCAATTTGTGTTACGAAAGAGATTCTTAATCAACAATCTACTTGCAAAATATATGAATGAATTAAGCAACTGAATATAAAAGCAATACTTGCAAGAATAAGTTGGGCACAAATAGTAATCACAACTATATAATTTTATCCATGTTCGGCCAACATTGACATACTCCAGTCCACACGTCAATCTCACCTAATATTTCCACTATAATTTCACAACCGAAAGAATAATACACCTTTCGTATACACCACAACCCGATGTAGAGAATCAACTCACTCGAACAACCCTCGAGCGTAAACCCTCTCAAACGAGAGAAACACTTCCCTCTTGCAACTCAAGAGAGAAGTATACTTACAGCCTTTCTTTGAAGTTGAAGAACAATCTCATATATCCTGGTTGAAGCACAAGTGTATAAATATGGCTACAACACTTTTAGATCTCTTCTAAGATTTAGAAATATGAGAGTAAACAGATCAAAGATTGGCTAAGAAATCAAGTAAAAACTTTGAAGTATGAAGGCCAAGAGGATGTGTTTTCTTTTGAAAGTTTTTGAGCACAAAAATAATTTTTCTCATAAAAAATATTGATCTTTGTTGTTGTCAAAACTCTGGGAATTATCCTTTATTTATTGATAAAAAACGTATGAAACAGATTTCCCAAGACACCCTCAAAAGGATAGAAATGGCTAGTTATGGATTTTTCGTTCTTACCATTAGTCATGTTATTAGTCAACTAGTGAACAGTGATTAGTCGACCAATGGCTTATTAGTCGACTAATCAATTGCCTATAGTCGACTATTCAGTCAAGTCGGGAAAGCAACAAAACTCTCTGTTTTGAATTACTATAACTTTGTTAGTCGACTAATCAAGCTACTAGTCGATTATCAGTTGAGCATTGGTCGACTAACCTGACATGCTGACCGCAATTAATTTTCAGGTTTAATTAAACTACTAGAGAAGAGTTGTTGGTCGACCAATAACTTAAATATGCAATGTTCTGGCCTTTAAAAACGTAGGAAAATAATTTGAAATATTTTCAATTTTTTCAAAACATTTTTCTATGAAATACTAAGTGCGTGCATGATTCATCAAGGTTTTAACATTCTAATCAAAGACAAGAATAAAACACATCACAATATATACTATTACTTTGAAATATTCTTGATGTAAGCTTTGAATTCCAATCTTTTGCCCTTGATTCTTCAAGTGCATAATTCCTTTGCCTTGATTGTCTTCACTTAGTTTTGATCTTTTCCTTCTTAAATATGCATTCATAACTTAGTAGCACACAAATATGTTGGTCATCGTCAACATTTATATTAGGGTCAGTCAATAGTCAACAGATATTAATAGCAATCAATATGTATCATGTAGGTTTGGTTCCCCTATGATTGAAAACAAATCCATCGTGAAGCTGATGGGCATGTAAATCGAGACACTCACTCGCCTTGCCACATGGTGTCTCCTCAACTTTCAAAATGCCATGCTCCTCCTTATGAACAAGGAGAATTCGTAAAGAGAAGGATACATAGTGGTAGAGTTCCATCATACGTAGAGCCAAGAAAATTTCGAGCGGAAGCCATGAAGCCAACGTTGATGGAAGACAAAAAACTTTTTGCAACAGGTGGATTGATGGGCAAAAAGCGTTGGATTCACTTGATTTTTGGTGTGGAGATCATTCATGATGTGTAGAGCATATTGGAAAAAAATTTAACAAAAACATATGAGAGGGGCTTGGCCGTGGGTGGACTAAGGAGGAAATTCCTCCTTGATCACCTTATTCCTATAAAATCATACATATACACATATACATATACATATACACATATACATATACATATCCTTATTACAATTGAGGGTTGTTTTTGAATTTGTCCCATGTGGCAATGTCACATCGACACATGTGACAACCTCATTAAACCCAAAACCTAAAAACCCAAAACTCCACCCAACCCTCCAAAACACACCCAAACCCCACACACCCAATCAAAAAAAAAACCAAAAACCTCAAGACAATACACACACTAAACCACACTCTTCTCATTTTCACCCGGTTTTGTATTCATCGAAACACCTGTGTGGATCCTATGTCATGTTTGTGTGGGTTGGTTTTTGGGGGGTGTCCATGCATTTTGTGCACAGGTTACTTCTATACATATACATATGAGGAATATGGAATTGTGTTGACATTACATGATCTGTTTTCCAGTGCTGTTAGTGATTTCGGGGTTTAAAAAGTTTTTTAAATTTTTTTTGCAATATGTTCTACAACTTGTTGGTGATCACAACACCAAATTTCAAGCGAATCCAGCACTTTTTAACCATACATCCATCTATTCCCAAGAAATTGTGCTGACAGATCCAGTTTTGGAGCGGGTTTTTTGAAATGGATGGATGGATGGTCAAAAAGTGTTGGATTCACTTGAAATTTGGTATGGCTATCAACAAGTTGTGGAACATACTGCAAAAAATTAAAAAAACTTTTTAAACCCCAAAATCGCTGACAGTTATTAAAAAAACTTTTTAAACCCCAAAATCGCTGACAGTACAGGACAATTTCCTATGCTGTCAGCACACATCCATATATATATATAGTAGTATTTTGGTGCGAAAATTTCACACCAAATGATGGTGCGAAAAACATTTTATCTTTTTTAGAAAATTTTTGATGTTTAATCCATATAAATATATACCTTATGGAAAATAATGGGTGAATCCTAGAGGATTTGAGCATCGATCCACCGTTACAATGTTTCAGACCAATAAAACTCTTTGTAATACCTTGATCGAAGACCAAACCACATTATTTTTTAATTATTATTTTTTGAGAGAACTACATAAAGTGAAGTAGGAAAAAAAATTTGAAAAAAAATTCAAGTAAAATTAAAAATATTTTTGCACGAAATTTTCTGTGCCAAATGGTTGAATATTTGTGTGCGTGCAATAGCTTGATCGAGGGTAAAATAGCATTAGATTCTTCTCAAATTTTGTAAATTGATATTTTAGAACATATAGATCATAGACAAAGAAACAATTTAATTTTTTTCTGTCATATTATTTGACGTTGGAAGCACCAAATGCTTGGTGCAGCTTGTGTAGCTTGGAGGGGGAGAGGGAGAGAGGGAGAGGGAGAGGGAGTGTGTGAATAATGTGTATCATATAACATATATGGTTAAGCTTTATATGCGGTCTTCAGAACTCCATCATTTGTTATTTTTTTTTGGAGGATCAGAACCGTTCATTTTAATCTTCATCATTTGTTATACATGTAATTTTCCAATTTGTTTACGTGTTCATCACAATCCTTCAGATGTTTCTACAGCACCCACTTGCTTCGCAAAGAGGATTTGTAGCTTGCGGGCCACCAGCCGGACAGGATGTATATGCTCATGGGCTCATGACTCTGCATCATAATTGGTTTACAATGCCTCACTTAGCAAAGAGGCTTTTTGTATCACACATTGATTTTTCAAATTAAGTAATCGCTTAATCTTTTTACTAGTTCGAGGGCAAGAAAGGCTTATCTTGCTCTCACCGGCGATGTCAACACAAACAGCACTCCCCAAGGGCAACAGCGAAGACAGAGGGATGTGCAGCGAGGACGATGGCGGTGATGAGAGTGGTGATGGAGGAAACCAAGCAATAAGATGGCATAAGCATCTATCAACAAAAATCCTTTACACTTGGGTAGGTAGGGTGACAAGTTAGCAGCAGTAGATACTACTCTGGCATGAAACCTCTTTTTTTAAAAATGGACTAGAAAACAAATGCAATTCCTGAATGTTCATCATGTTGGGATTTGAGTCTTGGTACTACATTAACACATGTAAGAACCAATGACAAGGTTGAGCTAAGGTCGAAGTGATGAAAACTGTATTTTTCTCAAATATTTATTATTTTAGCCAATGAAATACGTTTGCCATACCATTTTTGTTGGATGATTTAACCTATTTCACATCTTCAAACGTGAACACACCAAATATCATGAAACTTTGTATCATTCGATTGTGAACCTGGAGATGAAAATGGTTGCAGTGTTGAGAAGAAATTAAAGTTTTCTACTATTTCATACGAGTGCATATAGTATGCGAATACCGTGATACTTGGTGTATTCACATTTGAGAACACGGCGATCAAAATGAACTGTTTTGATTAATAACCCAGATAGTGGAATTCAGATGTCATGGCTTCAGATGTCATGGTTACCAAAAAAACGCTAAACCCCTAATGTTCCACTATTAAGATCTCACGTTCCAACTTATGGTACATTAATAATTTGAAACTGTAAAATCCACAATTCAAATTTCACGTAACCATTCTGATTTAATAGAAGCTCATTGGCACCTTTGCTAAAGTTTATAGTTCAAATTGTTATGCACGCATGATGTATGCATGTAAATATGTGTATATAAATTAACAAATTCTATAAAAAGTTATGTTTCCCTTGATAATAAATACATATTGATGCAACTAAGCATCCAACGAAGCCTACATCCTAGCATACCATGTTTCTATGTACTAGTTTTCGTTATGCATACTAAAGCAACCTGCTTTCGTGGGGATCTTGGTTTCACGTATGATACAGGACGGACACATGCATCATGTTCTACTACTAATGTGCTATTTAGATTATGGTTAATGTTTCGATACATACCCAGAGTGTGATGAATACATACCTAGAGTGTGATGAATACAATTTAGACAACGGTAAGACAAGAAGGTCTACATTTAACTTTATGACCAACGAATCTGTATTAAACAATGGCTAAAAGCAATAAGCCATATGCAGCAGATTAGTTTAAATATTGAAAAGATAAGTTTGCACACATTTATGTATTTGCAACCATTACAGTCTACATTAATCGTTGAAGTTGAACTTAATGACGCTTTCAAATACAACAGAATTTGGAACTAATGCAAGTTGGTGCAATAAAATGAATCATAAACTATTATAGTGATATTATGACAGTATAAAGAGACCTGTAGTGTTTCACATGAATTTGCTTTTGGTTATAACTTCAGAGAAAACTCCTAAAGCAATTTTCCGAATATGAAATGTATGTGCAGCAAGAAATAAGTTTACAGCAGTAAGTTTTCTTGCACGTGAGAGTAAAATTATAGGACCGATCCAGGAAATGTTACACTCCTATAAAGAGACTCCGATGAAGAAATTTGTCACAACAATCATGAAAATGTTTTTGGCCCTTGACTGAGAAAAAATTTAACTAAAGAAACTGATATCAAACAACCTTTTCATTCTACTCTTCCAATGGTGAAACCCGAGCTATACAATTCTTAATCCTGGCTTCTGTTTCCTTTGGGCACTAAAATCATACCTAAACTCAGACAAAGAGTATTACAAATTCATTGTAACTTCAGCCGCAGGGGAGCAGCCTTCTGAAATTAACTCCTTATTCACATTGTTTGAATCTCAAGCAGTACTCATAGACAACAAATTGTGGAAGGGAAGATGAAATTCGATTTCAATGAAAAACAAAAACCTAGTTCATTGTTGCTCAAGCGTACATATACACTATGTTACATGAGAAGCTGAACTACAAGACTGTGTAAAGAATGACGGGTATAATGTAACAATTTTCTGATATGCCGCGTGAATCTAATGGTACAGCTCAAATAAGTTCAAGAAAACAAGAAATGGCAGTGAAACAACAGAGTTAATTAACATGAAAGGAGGAAGATTAGACCCGCTCTTTTGCAGACTTCTCCATTTCCGTCATAAATCCAGAGAGAAAGCCCTTGCAACATGATCATGTGCTCCATCAACTTTATAGAAGATGCACTTTCTGCAAGTTGATTGTATGAAATGCTAAGGAAAACATCTAACGGGAAAAAAAACTAGATATTCTATATTGATGTCTTACCCAGAATGCAATGATTAGGTTACATAGTCCCACCCTTCGCTTTTCCTTTTATTTGGTCTCGAGAAAAAACAATTTTGACACCAAGTCTTCTTGCTCTTTGCCGAAGGAGACTTAACATCCCTTTTTGCAACAAGATCGGCCATGTACTGTACAACAGCCTGGAAGCAACCAAATTAATTAGCAGCTACAAATAATTACCCCAAAAAATGGCAAAATTACATAAACAGAATGATTACCTGCGCTCCCATTTCAGCAACATGCCTTGGTGGTACTTCTAAAGGGTTCTCTTCAGCACGAAGAACACGGAGGTTAGACAGCATACCGAAAGAGTCTGGCAGGACCCTTATCTGATTATTGCTCATATCTAACTCTTCTAGCATCTCAAGATTACCAATAGATCGTGGAAGAGAGAGTAGGTTAGCAAAATTATTTCCAATGTTCAGCTTTACGAGCGAGGTAGCAAGGCACAAGCTCTCTGTGATTGATTCAAGCTCATTAAAAGTTGCATCCAACTCCTTTAATTTAGACATGGATGCCATGGTTGTAGGAAGTCCTTTGATATTATTATATCGAAAGGTCAGAATCTCCAAAGACTCGAGTTTCCCTATAGCTTCTGGTAGACATTTCAGGCGATTGTAATCTGCACGGAGCTCAACCAGTTTAGTACAATTGCCTATGGTATATGGGAGTTCTTCAATATCATTTGTCTCGACGTTTAACTTCTTCAAGCTGGCAAGGTTTCCAATTGTATCCGGAAGTGCAGAGAACCGATTGCAGCTCAAATCAAGCTCCTCAAGAAGCATTAGTTTACCAAATGTGGATGGTAATGATGCCAACTGATTTGCCCTTAAGTCTAGGTGCAACAAGCTGAAGAGGTCACCAATCGAATCGGGAAGTTCCACAATCCGATTTGACCGAAGGTCAAGTTTCGTTAGAGATGTAAGGTTGCCAATGGTTGTTGGTAACGCAACTATTCTGTTCTCCGAGAGATCAAGTGAGGCCAGACTGGAAAGCTTCCCCAATGAATCTGGTAGCCACTCAACTTGATCCATGAGCTTGTTCTGCAGGTTGAGATCTCGGGTGCCTTTCTTTGAAGATACTTCAATTAAGGCAGCAAGCCTTATGAGACTCAGCTTCTCACTGTCTCCTCCTGTAGAAGCTTCATAATAATTGAAACAATCAGTCAATTCTCCCTGTAAAGAGAACAATGAAGAACTAAATTTCCCTTGTTCGGTTTGGGGGAAAATGCTAGAACATGGGGGGAATGGCTCCCACCTAGCTAAAATTGCGAATCTAACAATATATCTGATCATTGTTTGGCTAGCAAAATCACTCCTTTCAGCTGTCTACTTAGCATTATCGTTTCTATTTCTTTTGTAAGAAAACATATAATAAATCAAGCGAAGTAAAGAGACACACAAGTTCATGGAACTAAATTAGCTAAATCTATGAAGCCAAACTCACCGAAAATTGTAGGAGGAACAATTGTGGAATTCAAGAACAGCCCTCGTGATGCAATCACATCAGCACCACCTCCATCAACATGCATTGCCGACTTTGCTTTCTTCACATAACTATCATCTCTAGTAACCCGCTCGCTGCTCCTTGCAATCTCCTTGTCCGAGTAATGCAAGCTTGCCGAGGAACCAAACCCACTATTGGTACCGGCAGCAGCGGAAACACTGGCATAAGAGCTTGACGGGATGGAAGAAACCGATCCATTGGAGCTCGAAGGAACACATCTTGATGCTCTCTGAATCAATTCATCAAACAGGTTATGGGTGTTGTCAAGGTCAAGCAGGTTCAAAGCCTCCCTCTTCTGCTCTTTGCTCTGGAAACACACCAGAGCCTTCTGCATCTCTTGAAGAACAAAGAAGAGCTCCTCGGGGATCTCGAACCCCTTCTGCTGCTTCGAAATGGCTTCGATCCTCGACTCTTCTTCTTTCTCAACGTTTCGAACCACCGCGACGGCTGCTTCAACCTCATCAATACTAGGCCTTGGTGGCAGAGATCGATGGAGGTTCATGATCTCTGCAACCACCCCATCTACTGATTGCACCAAAGGTCCCATCTTTGTACAAAATTCAAGGTACCCAGATTAAAAAATAGCTCTTTGAAGGCAGATTAAGAGGAGAATGGATAAACCCACATCACAAAAGGGATTTCCCCCCCTTTTAACTAAAATTCACAGAGTCTCCTATAGAAAACAACTCGCAACAAAACTTCAAACTTCAGCTATAGAAAGAGAATCAATCCAAAGCTGAGAGAGAGAGAGAGAGAGAGAGAGAGAGAGAGATCATAGCTAACTCGTCCTCTCACAAATTAATTAACAAAGTTTACTCCCCATCATGGATTCAATGAATCTAACCCCTCACAAATTCCAAACGATTTCAAAGAAAAAGTCCCACTCCGAGAGCACATATTTGACAACAAGAGGAAAGACCCAAATGAGGAAAGCAGGGGGAGAGAGAGAGAGGAGGAAGGAAAAAGTTAAGATCTTTCTCAAAATTCACGCATGAATGAGGATTTCGCCATTCTCTCCTCATCAATTGACAGGTACCCACAGAGATTAAAAAAAGAAAAGAAAATTTAGGCAAGAGAGAGAGGAAGGGGGGAGGTGTTCTTAATGCTTTCTTTGGACCTCTCCCCCCGATGCCTCTTTCTCTCTCTACAAAATCTTATTTGTTTGCTTCTCTCTAAAAATAAGAGATGATGGGATAATGAGAGAGAAACACAGCTGTTTTTTGGGGCATTATTGATGGGGGGAGCTGGATGGGTTGGTTTTTGTTGCAGAGAGAGAGAGAGAGCCCCCTGCTTAAAATTAGAAAAAGATGGGTCATTTAAGACACCAGCGTGCATGAGAGAGAGCGGGGGGTGGGTGTGGGCCCCGCCCTTGTCATGGAGCCACTGCGGATCTTGAATGGCCTAACATGGATCCTTAAAGCTAGCCTGTCATTCTTATCCCTGCCCTTCAAGGCCAATAAATTAGGCCAATGCTAACTGCACCGCATAAAAATGCGGTGCATGTACTTGTTTTTCCAAAAAGGTTAACAGAAATCACATAGTAGTCGCATCAAAAAACAGAAATATCACTTCATTTGCTATTTTTGGACAAAAACGTACAAGGCACCGCAAGAGGTGCGTTGTATTTAGCTGCTCTCATAAATTATACCAGAATACTTGAATTTTTTAGCAGAGTAATATGTATTATTTGTTGAGCAATCTTGAGATAAGAGTCACCATGGCAAATAGTCATGGTTCTACATTTATAAAATTCATAGGATATACCAAGAGACACCTAGATACCAAAGGTCTCCATAACACTATGAGTGGGGAAGTAATGGAGGGATAAGTGGTGGGGAGGCCAAAGGCATCTCTTACTCATAACACTCCCTCTCATCCATCCATTACTTTGGTCTTAGCGTATAAGGCTAAAGGGGTAGATACTTCTGGATCATGAGTAATCGTGTTTGCCTCGTTAAAACCTTAGCTGTGGAAAACACATGGGAAAAACCAACAGCTTAAAGGAAAAGAGTGCAACACACAAATTACTCTCCCTCATCCGTACAAGCTTAAGGCTTGTAGGTTTTTCAGCTGTCTCATACCGATTCCTTTTACAAGTTTTACAAAAATACATTTCGGTAAAGATTTGATAAAAAAATCAGCTAAGTTGTTGCAGGACTGGATCTGCTGAACTTCAATCTGCTTGTCCTCTTTTAGCTCATGTGTCCAGAAAAACTTGGGAGATATGTGCTTCGTCATGTCGCCCTTGATGTAGCCCCTTTGAAGTTGAGCAATGCACGCGGCGTTGTCTTCAAACAGAATAGTAAGCTCCAAATCACCAGTCTTCAGGCCTGTGGAGTGAAGAATGTGGTGGACGACGGATCGTAGCCAATAACACTCTCTGCTTGCTTCATGGATCGCTATGAGCTCTGAATGATTGGATGACGTAGCTGTTGTGGTTTACTTTACCGATCTCCAGGAGATAGCAGTACCTCCGTAGGTAAACACAAAACCTGTCTGTGATTTTACCGTGTGCGGATCTGAAAGATAACCTGCATCGGCATAACCAAGTAATTGGGGTGAGGCACCTCTCTGGTAATAAAGTCCCAGATCTATTGAACCCTGTAGGTATCGCAGAAGATACTTTACTCCGTTCCAGTGGCGCTTTGTAGGCGATGCACTGTGTCTAGCTAGGAGATTAACTGCAAACGCTATATCAGGACGCGTATAGTTAGCCAGATATAGAAGTGCTCCAATGACACTGAGGTAGGGGTACTTCAGGACCCAGTATCTCCTCCCCCTCTTCAAGTGGCCGGAAGGGGTCCTTATGTACATCTAGTGATCTTACGACCATAGGAGTACTTAAAGGGACATTTATCCATATGAAACTTACGTAGAAGTTTCTTTGTATAATTTGATTAGTGTAATAGGATTCCACCTCGTAGGTGTTCAATCTGTAAGCCAAGACAATACTTTTCTTTGCCTAAGTCTTTCATTTCAAAACTATGCTTTAGGCTTTCAGATATCTCATTGATCTCTGCAGGAGATCCTATGAGATTTAAGTCATCAACATATACTGCTATGATGACGAATCCTGTTCCCGTTCTTTTGATAAAGATACACAGGCAGACTTCATTATTTGTGAATCCTTGATGTGCAAGGAAATCACTAAGTCTGTTATACCACATTTTACCCGATTGCTTTAGACCATATAATGATCTATGCAGCCTTACAGAGAATACGTCTCGAGGTATCTCTTTCATCTCTGGGAGTAGATTAAACCCATCAGTAAGTCTCATATAGATCTTTTTATCTATATCGCCATATAGATATGCAGTCACAACGTCCATGGGCTGCATTTTTAGGCTTTCTAGAGAAGTTAGGCTTATTAAAAATCGGAATGTGTTCGCATCTATGACCGGGGAATATGTTCTTCGTAATTAATCCACGGTCTTTGGGAAAAACCCTGGGCTACAAGGTGAGCCTTGTAGTGAACGATCACATTATCTTCATTTCTTTTTCTTACGAAACCCCACTTATATCCCACAGGCTTTACACCTACTGTTGTTTGGACTACTGGTCCAAAGACTTTGCGTTTCAAGAGTGAGTCCAGCTCTACTCTTATTGCCTCGTCCCACTTTGGCCAATCATCTCTGCGTTTACATTCTGCTAGAGATCGTGGTTCGACGTCATCATCGTATTCAGCGACGTGAACGACAATATCGAACGCAAAATCGTCGACGACGACTGTGCTATGTCTGTCCAGTACCTCTCCAGTACGTACAAAATTTAAAGATGTTTCTCCTATTGTTTCCTCTGCAGTGGAAATAAGGAGGGGAGAAATAGCTGGTCTGAGCTCAGCATCCTGTGGAGGGATAATCTTATTATCTCCAGGAATCTTCCTCTTTCGAGGAACTTTATCTTTTGAACCTAGTGGGCGTCCTCTTTTCAATTGAGGTACAACCAATTCTGATGCTGGTGGATTGCATCCATCTATGGGGATGTCAATCCTAGCGTGTGTGTTAGCAGCACGGACGTGTGAACGGATCCGGCAAAAGATGTACTGTATTCTGAATGTGAAGGATCTTCAGGATCTCATCTTCACACAGATTAGTACACGGATCATATAGGGACAAAGACTTTTGGTCCCAAGTAATGGTCTCAGTAGCTTCAGACTTCTTAGACTGTGTGCCTAGTTTAGGCAAAATTTTCTCATCGAATTCACAGTCAGCAAGACGTGCATTAAATGCGTCCCCTGTTAGGGGTTCAAGGTATCTGATAATAGAGGACGAATCAAACCCAATATAGATACTTAGACGACGCTGAGGACCCATTTTGGTCCTCTGAGGTGGTGCTATTGGGACATATACCGCACAACCAAACACTCTCAAATGAGAGATATCCGGAGGTGCGCCATATGCAAGTTGCATCAGGGATAATGTATGACCTCCAGAGGGTATTATCCTAATAAGTGATGCGGCATATAAAATAGCATGCCCCCAAACATCCACCGGCAATTGGGATTGCATAAGCAATGGAAGTGCAATCCATTGGAGTCTCTTTATAAGGGACTCAGCTAATCCGTTCTGGGTATGAACATGTGCTACTGGATGTTCAACTTCAATACCCGTTGCCCGGCAATAGTCTTCGAAGACTTGTGAAGTGAATTCGTCCGCATTATCAAGACGTAGTTTCTTGATATGGTTATCGGGGAAATGAGCCCGCAACCTTATTATTTGTGCCAATAGCTTTGGAAAAGCTAAGTTGCGGGTGGACAAGAGGCACACATAAGCCCATTTAGTGGATGCATCAATTAATACCATGAAGTACCGAAATGGGCCACTCAATGTCACCATGAATTCTCTCAAGGAAGCCAGGAGACTCTAATCCCACTTTCAGGAGGGAGGGTCTCGTTATTAGTTTTCCCTTGAAACAAGGGGGACAAGAAAATTCACCCTTATGAAGAATCTTCAAATTCTTCAAGTTTTTTCCATGGGATTCAGTGATGATGCATCGCATCATAGCTGATACAAGGTGACCAAGTCTATTGTGCCAGAGTTGGAATTCTGGCAATGATGGGAACGTCTGTTGCTCAGTCATATTGGCTTCTATTGGTTGAATGTGTGAATGGTAGAGACCCTACTCGGTCGAGTAGAGAAGTCCACTCGCCCGAGTGAAGAATCCCACTCGGCCGAGTGATGCCGATGACATGAGTGCCCAGATTTTCAGATAGCCTTCCACTATTTTGAAATATTCTATCATTTCATTGGTCAAAATATTTTTCTCATATTTTTTATGAATGGTAGAATTCATGACGGTTCCAACGCCGCCAAGAACGTGCCAATCGGAGGTCGGATGAAATCTGGAGAATTTCTGCAAGTTGATACTGCAGTGCTGGAATTCGCGTTTCAGTGTCACTCGACCGGGTGACACTTTCACTCGGTCGAGTGAGCTTTCCACTCGGCCGAGTGACCAGTTTTTGACAGTTTTTGACAGATTGCTGGTTTCTGGAGTTTCTGCAGGAAGTGTCACTCGGCCGAGTGAACTTTCCACTCGGCCGAATCGCTGCCAGCCCAAAACTTAAATTACACGCAAATCTGATTTTGGGTGCGGGTTTCGGAGGGGTTTTAGAGGTTTTTGCTAGGGTTTTTTGGGGGCTATATAAGAGGGTTGTAGCCGTCATTGGAGGGAGGTTCCATTACGTTTTCTTAGAGTCTTTTTTAGAGGTTAGGCCATGCCCTAGGCCACCTCTTGGATCTAAAAGCTTGTAATTGGATTGAAGTTCTTCATCAAAGCTAAGTATTTTCATTCTTGTTATTTGAATCTTTGATTTGATATCTTTTTGTATGCAAGCAATGTCTCTTATTGATCTCTATATCGTTATTGCTATGCTTGGTTGATCGTTGTTCTAGGAAAGGGGATGAACCCTATGGATCTAATTTCAGATTTATGATGAACGGATTTATATGTTGCTAGAATTGATAGAAGGTTAGGTTGTGATTGATTTATTACGGATAGCTAGGAATTTCTATCGATTTGGAGTTTGTAAGAGATTGGATTCCTATCGATGGAAAGGACTAGATATTCGAATTAGGTTTATAATCGAAATCCAATAGACTTGGTTTGCAAGAGATTGGACTAAAAGCTAGCATTTTTATTATAAATATATACCCATATTCGTTTGCAAGAGATTGGACGAATACGAGCTATCACAATCTAGATCGTAACTCGAGTTTGCACGAGAGTGGGCTCGAGGGGTGATTGAGCGATGATGTTGATCTTAATGCTAGTGGATTAGGTTAGGGTTTGCACGAGAGTGGGCCCTAATCTAGGTCGCGATAGACCGGCAATAGCGCGAGAGCGTGAGCTTGGTTCCCTATTTAGTTACGACTAGTTCACCTCAATTCAAGTCTTGCAATATTGAGATTCGCAATTCACAGAGTGGGGATTCCCTAGCCGTAGACAGTTTTATTATATTGATTTTGCATTGATATTTGACCGCCTTCTCTATCACCGACACCGACATCCATCACCATTGTCATTACATCATATCGTACCCATCTCCACCAATAATACCTTCGTAGTCAAACCAACCTAGGATAGATTGGAGCCAACACCACCTCCTCGTGTTCGATACCCGCTCGCCACTATGCCGTGTGCTTGCGGTAAAACTACAATCGTTTTCAGGATGTATATCCGGACGTGATCAAGTTTTTGGCGTCGTTGCCGGGGAGGTGTTTTCCGTTGGGTGCCAATTTGTCACAATTAGGTTGATTAGACTACGAAAAAAATTTAACAAAAGGAAATTTTCACCCCCGCCACCATTATTATCATTTCTATATTTTTTGTGTCACTGATATTTTTCTCCAGGTATTTATCTTTGTTGATCAGGTGTTGTGGAGTATACTATGTGGACCACATATTTTGATCAGAGTGCTCAGACGGGAGAATACTATTTTGATCAGAGTGGTCAAACGGGAGAAAATTTTTTTTATGAGATGCATGCACACCAGATTGAAATACAAGCCAGGCTTGAAAAGGGCGACCTTCAATTGGAATGGGTGAAGAGGGAACTTAAAATGAATGCGCTCATGCTTAAGGTTGCAGGGATTTCGAAAGATATCAGTTCTGCTTCTTCATATTATGGGCAAGAAGCATCGCCAGACATACTACCAGAGCCAGAATGTGCCATCGTCGATCCCACATCCTACGATACAGCTATTGCATATGAAGAGTGGATGGACGAAGAGGCCGTGAAGGAAGCAGAAATTGAGCCATATGCACCGCCAGACGAGGACACATTTCAGAACTTATTGAAGGGTCTATTGGAGTCAGTGAGGTTCAATGGTTCAGTTAGCATTATAGCAGGTGATGCATTTGAGCTACGATTTGCAGATTTTGTTATGAACCGTGTTTCAGCTGCAGGAACAATTGAGGAGGACATCCATATCAGTCTTGAGGGGGATAAACTATATTTTTGGATTGCTTGCAGGCATTCCCCTCCACATGATACATCCCCACAAGTTGACATACATGAGCAGCCAGCATCACCATTCCAGAGAGAGCCTACAATGATAGTTAACGAGAAGGCAAAAGAGCACACTGTCGAGCCAGAGCATATTGACGAGGATGCCTCACATACGGAGCCAGAGCATGCTTTTGAGGAGGCCTTACACACGGAGCCAGAACTTATCATCGAGGATGTTGTGTATCGGGACGAGGACACAGCCATTCATGAGGCTCCCGAGCACTACCCTCCTCCAGTAGAGCTCCCGTAGCCACCTCATCCTTCAACTGACGTCGAGGACTATCCCACAGAGCTTACTGTCCCCACTCAGGGAGATATTTTTACACATCTCTGAATCATGTATTCCATTTGATATTTACTTTGATTCAGATATTTTTGACACGTCGGACCTTTTGCAGTGCACATACGATTATGGACCGGAGGTATGCTTAGACGAGTCACAGTTTGACGAGCCTATCGAAGAGGTCCACACCTATGATCAAATTTTACCTGAGCAGCTGAGAGAGGACACCACAGAGATAGCTATCAAAGCACAAGAGGATATTGAATTATTTCCAGGGAAGTATCGTCCACCACTATTTATTTCATATATTTCTATAGACGATCCTCTTTGGGATACTTTTATTATGAGGGTGAATTTTTTACAGCAAACTGATGCATCCTATTCTCTGCAGGGTACAGGTGAAGTCCTTGTAGGAATACTGGAGGATGCATTGCTGGAGTTCGTTGGTGTTCGTGGACATACATGCCTGGCGGAGCCACAGAAGGAGCAGTTGGAGTAGTTGCATGCACCGGCAAAGATACTGGATCTGCCTTTTGCTATAGGTGATATCAATCCAGTAGCGTAAAATTTTATGCTTTAAATAAACATGAATCCTCTCGACAGCGAGAGGACCGTATAGATTTGCTTGAATAAATATCACCTCATATGACGACAACAAAAATTTTTACACCCCAAACCCATTATATATATTAATTGCCCTCTTTATATTTTGATGTGTCACATCCTTTTTGCTCACCACCCATCGAGCATTTCTTTGAAGTGAATACTCAAATTCTTATTCGTTTGACTCAATCTCGCTTAGCAAAGCCGTGACATTTTTGATCGAGTCATTTGAATAGGATTGTTTAGCATAAGCTGGGAGGAAAGCGCTCTCATGCATCATTATATTTGCATGTAGTTGCATTAGGATTTCATGTCATTCATTTCATCAGTTTTCATTCACCCCCTTATTATTATCGTTGTTCCTCATATTCTTCCACTATGATCACATTGAGGACAATGTGAAGTTTAAGCATGGGGAGTGCATTTCCATGCCATTTAGATGCATTAGTTGCATTTTTACTTTATATTAGGGTGTTTAAAATTTTTTTCAAAATTTTTGCATCATCTTTTTGATTTTTCCATCTTATTTTCCTTTTATGTGTGTTCATGCATCATATTGTGTGCTTGTTTTTTTCTTTTCTTTCCTCTCTTTTATTTTTATATCTTTATTTTCTTTTCCTCCTTGTGCTAGATTTGTTTCGTTGATGATATCTCTTATTGCCTTAGAAACCATCACGATGCTTATTATTCCTTGCCATGCTACTTAGAGTATTCTGTAGTCTTGCTATTCACATGTGCTTGCAAATATATTTCTTTTGATGACTCCTCTAAGTAATTGCATGGTATTCATTGAAATTGAATGTATGGATTAGTATTTAGTATGATTTTATTGGAAGTGCACCAAGATTCACACATCAATTGTATAACGGAAGCATCTGCCTTATGGTCTTATTCGCCTCCTGTTGCATGCTTGATATGATTGTGCGCTTTACCGCTTGACTTCACTTTTTATTGAGATGATTGAGAATATCCATGCTTACATATTAGTTTTAGTTGAAGTATTATTTTATTGAACCGTTCGTGCACATCTTAGAGTGAACCGAGTGTTACATTATTTCTTTCTCCACATATATCTTTTTATTCTCTACATGTCACTTGAGTTCACCTCCTAAAGCTACTTATATCACATCTATTTCCCAAAAATCCCTACAAAAGAAAAAGGTTACTCCAAAAAGTCCAAAAACCCAAAAAGGAGCCAAAAACCAAAAATACAAATCATATAGCTCCTACAAAAATCCAAAAAGAAAAATGAGAAACAAAAAGTTCAAAAAGAAAAAGAAAGATATTTCTCTATCTCATTATTGGAGCCACAAAATACTTGGGAAAACCAAGGCAAAAATCTCATTTTCCACTATCATATTCCTTTAGATGTGATGCCTCAAGCTAGGCTTGGGGGGTGAATTCACTTGACCATATGATTGAGTGCGACATTAGAGTGGAGAGGTGCACGAATGGGGAAGTTTGATAATACTGAGACTTAGCGAATTACTTTAGCTATGGAGATTTCTTATGAATTGATATAAATATGTGACTGCCATGATTTATTCCATTCTCCATTGCATGCTTGGTGTGATTCTTATATGCTTCTGTTATAACTCTTGATTGAAAAGTGCATCGCCAACATTTGTATATTAAATTCTATGAAATGTGTGATGTGGATATGAATTGATTGTATGAATTTAGAGAGTCCCTTTTGTTGTTCTTAAAAGCTTGCAAGTATCATGTCTAAGTAAGATTTGAAATCCTTATATCATGTGATTCGCATTTTCCAAGTTATCGTGATGTGTAGCTTATGGCTTGAGATCTGAGAGAATAATCTAGCGACCCCTTCCACCTCATGTTCTTTCCTTTTCATTTCATTTTCTTTGTTTTCATCTCCCGAGTTCGTCTCTCTACTTATCTTCCTCGAGGACGAGTAAGAGGTAAGCTTAGGGGATTTTGATCGCTCCATATTTTACACCTTGTTTTTGCATGTTTTCACGCCATTTCGATTGCTTATATTGCGATTTGCACGAGTATTCGACGATATCGCGTTACTTTTCACTATTTCTTGTTTTTGTCAGATTTCAGGGAATATAGAGCAATCTGGAGCAAAAATGAGCTTAAAGGGCTTGTACATGTACTGGAGCATCGCCTATGGCCCTATCAAGAAGCTAACTGTATTGGATGATGAGTGGAAGAAGAAGGAAATCGATAGAATCGATGAAGAGGCGAGGAGAAGAAGAGTTGACTCCAGAAACAGGCCACTGGGCCGAGTAACACAGCCCACTCGGCCGAGTGAAGAAGCGTATTTGGATGAGTACAACTGATACGAAGAGATCTTGTGCCACAATGCACTCGGCCGAGTGGTTACATCCACTCGGCCGAGTAGAGATCGTCACTCGCCCGAGTGAGTCAAGACTTCTGAAAGAAATCAAAGCCGACTCTCTATAATTCTGGGGAGAACATTAGAAGATCCTACTCGGCCGAGTAGAGAAGTCCACTCGCCCGAGTGAAGAATCCCACTCGGCCGAGTGATGCCGATGACACGAGCACCCAGATTTTCAGACAGCCTTCCACTATTTTGAAATCAGCTATCATTCTGTTGGTCAAAGTATTTTTCTCATATTTTTTAGATAGTAGACTTCATGACGGTTCCAACGCCACTAAGAACGAGCCAATCGGAGGTCGGATGAAATCTGGAAAATTTCTGCAAGTTGATGCTGCAGTGCTGGAATTCGCGTAACAGTGTCACTCGGTCGGGTGACATTTTCACTTGACCGAGTGAGCTTTCCACTTGGCCGAGTGACCAGTTTTTGACAGTTTTTGACAGAGTGCTGGTTTCTGGAGTTTCTGCAGGAAGTCTCACTCGGCCGAGTGAGCTTTCCACTCGGCCGAATCGTTGCCAGCCCAAAAATTAAATTACACGCGGATCTGATTTTGGGCGCGAGTTTCAGAGGGGTTTTTAGGGGGTTTTTGCTAGGGTTTTTTGGGGGCTATATAAGAGGGTTGTAGCCGTCATTGGAGGGAGGTTCCATTATGTTTTCTTAGAGTCTTTTTAGAGGTTAGGCCATGCCCTAGGCCACCTCTTGGATCTAAAAGCTTGTAATTGGATTGAAGTTCTTCATCAAAGCTAAGTATTTTCATTCTTGTTATTTGAATCTTTGATTTGATATCTTTTTGTATGCAAGCAATGTCTCTTATTGATCTCTATATCGTTATTGCTCTGCTTGGTTGATCGTTGTTCTAGGAAAGGGGATGAACCCTATGGATCTAATTTCAGATTTATGATGAACGAATTTATATGTTGCTAGAATTGATAGAAGGTTAGGTTGTGATTGATTTGTTACGGATAGATAGTAATTTCTATCGATTTGGAGTTTGCAAGAGATTGGATTCCTATCGATGGAAAGACCTAGTTCGAATTAGGTTTATAATCGAAATCCAATAGACTTGGTTTGCAAAAGATTGGACCAAAAGCTAGCATTTTTATTATAACTCTATACCCATATTCATTTCCAAGAGATTGGACGAATACGAGCTATCACAATCTAGATCGTAACTCGAGTTTGCACGAGAGTGGGCTCGAGGGGCGATTGAACGATGATGTCGATCTTAATGCTAGTGGATTAGCTTAGGGTTTGCACGAGAGTGGGCCCTAATCTAGGTCGTTATAGACCGGCAATAGCGCGAGAGCGTGAGCTTGGTTCCATATTTAGTTACGACTAGTTCACCTCAATTCAAGTCTTGGAATATTGAGATTCGCAATTCACAGAGATGAATAACGATCAGTAGTGAGGATTTCCTAGCCCTAGACACTTTTATTATATTGATTTTTCATTGATATTTGACCGACTTCTCTATCACCGACACCGACATCCATCACCATTGTCATTACATCATACCATACACATCTCCACCAATAATACCTTCGTAGTCAAACCAATCTAGGATAGATTGGAGCCAACACCATCTCCTCGTGTTCGATACCCGCTCGCCACTATGCCGTGCGCTTGCGGTAAAACTACAATCGTTTTTCTGGTGTATATCCGGACGTGATCAGCATCCTCTTAACGGCGATCTCTCTGATCGTGGCCGTGATAACCACGATATCGTCATGCAGCAGTTCCACCCCTTCCAGATCTTCGTCCGAGAAGAAGATAGGAGGCGTCGTGTATCGGAGACGCTTTCGCCACACGGAAACGTTCATCAATCTCCCAGCGTAGGAACTTTGGAGAGAGGTTGATGGCTATGGGTGCGGGGGACCTCCCGTTATCATGTTGGTGATCCCGACACTGGGGGATCCTGTAGCAGCCTCGAAGAATGTGATTGGGCGAGTCGGCATACTCGCAGTTTGTCGAGGGGGATGTTGACTCGTGTTTCCCACTGACGGTGCCAAACTGTTCAGGCTAAAATTGACCGGCACAGTTGTCCAGCTGACGGAGACTTGCAACATTGAGCTGGAGCCTAGTCAGCCTTCGAAGTGGGACCCTTGGTAAGATGAACCGGGGTCTGTAATTGATAGTTGACGATGGTACGACCGTTGATCGACCTTCGAACGATCATTGGGTCGGTCGTTCGAGGTTGAAGAGCTAGCTGTCGACTTTGGGCATTGGACGGCGATCGGCGATCGACGTTCTGCACTACAGGGAGTCATTAGGGGGGTCGGATCTGGGTTCCGACTGAAATTCCCTCCGATGCTTAAGTTAGAATGGAACTTAAGGGTGAGATGGAGCTTGGAGTAGTAGAGATCGACCCACTTAGGGTAGTCCCTAGACTAACAACACAAGCTCGAATATGGAATGGAGAAAGAAGGTAGAGTTCTATGTATTAGCTCTCGTATAGAGTTCTATGTAGTAGCTCTCGTACCTTGAAAATGGCCCATTTACCTTCATTCGTCGGCCCATTTATAGGCTGCTCTTCCTTGATGTGGTGTAACCGTCCCTCATTGATTAGGGCACAATCCTCTCCGAGATTTGAGCTAATGGCTGCCCATTAACTCGGCCCCATTAACTCTTCCTTGAACGTCGGCGTTAGTCCAATGGTCGTCTGACCCGTTCGCCCGGCTCAGTCAAAACCCTCTTAGAGTGTGGGGGTAACGGGTCGGGTATGTGGATACCCAATCGGTTTCGTATCCGCGCACTAACAGTTATGAAACGTGAAATGTTCGGACCTAATGTCTAGACACCAAAAGGTGTCAAACCTATGGGTAAAATAAGTATTGATACATAAGAAGTAAAAATAAGTGCAAAATTGTATGCTATAAGGTACAACCTATTGCTCATATTTTCGCAGAAACTAGGGAATGAACAAATTAGAATGAGCATGAATCATAAATGATGCATCAGATTTCCTAAGTTATCAAATATGAATATTACAATTTGGCAAAGGAAATTTTGGATATGCTGCTATTGGATGTTGTGACGGCATACCTTCATGGATATCTTGGTAAAGATAAATTCCACATTTTCTTAAATGCCTGAATAGACTTCAAGACATCTATTCTATTGAAAAAGAAGAAGAATAATAATAAATAATAAACAACTAAGAGAATCACTTGACAAAGCAATGATTCCTACTAAGGGTTGTCTTTGCATCTGAGCAAATGACATAATTTGGGATCATATTTGTAAACAACTTAAATCTCATCGGATCTCCTGAAGAGAAAACCGAAACATCTGTTCAAGCCTGACTATTAAACATGAAATGAAAGACCGAGGCAAAAATAAATTAAGTCATGGCTCACAGATTTATTATCTTAATAGAATCATGTTACATACGCCCAGAAGTGCATTGAAGAAATTACAAGGACCATTGTCATCCAAAGTACACCTATGGTAGTACACTCTATGGATGGACAAAAAGACCCTTCCGTTCGCTGGAAGATGGGGATGATATAATTGGTCCTGAAGTACCTTATCTAAGTGCAATCAGACACTCCTGGCTAATTGGATGCGTCCCGATGTAGTAGTTGCAGTAAACTCATTAGTCAGAGATAATTAGGCACCTAAAAGGGCCATTAGACCGGAGTTAAGCATCTTCTGCACTCACTACTTAAAAATTGACTTTTGCCAACGTTTTTATGCCGACGTTTTAAAGAAACGTTGGTAAATGTATATTGGTGTTTTGACATTTGCCGGCGTTCTTATAAACGTTGGCAAATGTTGAACTTTTCTCAGTGTTTATACGGACGCCGGTAAATGTTGGTCTTTTCCTAACGTTTTACTCAAAACGTCGACAAATGCTGAACTTTCCCCGGTGCTTTACTCAAAACGCTGGGAAATACTAGACATTTCTCGACGCTTTAATAAAAACGCCGACAAATGATGGACTTTTTCCAGCGCTTTACTCAAAACGTCGGTAAATACTATAAATTTCTAATGGCAAACTTGTAAATTAGTGACCTATGTATTCAGGAATTAGACCTGGGAATGAAAAATTCCCCGCTAGGTTTTCCGCCCCAAATTCCAATTGGGAGTTGCTATTAGCACATACCTGATTGCTGAGTTTACAGACCACTTATTTACAAGTTTGCCATTAAAAATGTTTTACTGAGTACACATACCACTTATTTACAAGTTTGCCATTACAAAACCCATAACGCCACCGTCCGTGAACGACGACGGCAACGGCGACGATGACGACGACCATCCTCTGAGTTATGCTCACTGACCGGAGGTGGAGGATTCCCTAATCCAACCAGACCACTTATTTACAAGCCCCAACGCCTCCACTCAATTTAGTGAAATAGCTCAAATTGAGTTTTCTTATCCATTTCCTCTGATTCTCGCTTCTCATCCAAAACTCCCTTAATTTTAAATTTCCCCTAAAATCTTTATCCAGAGATGAGTTGAAGCAACTCGTCTTCTTCTTTCCAATTTCCCCAACTTACCCAAATTTCCATTCACTCAATTTAAAATCATACGCATTGATTTTTGCATCAAGGAGATACAGGTGAGAATTCCTTGAGCTGGCCGCGAGATGGTGATCATCATCGACCTGGGACAGGGGGCTGCTTCATTTTTCGAAGGGTGACAGAAAAACTTAAAATAATTACTAAATTGAACATTGAAGCTTGCATCTTGTTTCAATGGCAAAGAACAACCGCCACCAAGAGTTAGGATCTCCACAGATCGCCGTTCCGGTGACGGAGGAGCAAGAGGTCGACGGTCAATGTCCTTTCTCTCTGGCAAATTTGTAAATAAGCGGTATGTAAACTCAGCAAACGGTTTTAATGGCAAACTTGTAAATAAGAGGTCTGTGAACTCATCAATCATGTCTGTGCTAATAGCAACTCCCATTCCAATTCCCCCTCCCCCCCAAAAAAAAAACATTTTTTTCATCCTCGCGCATCCGAAAATTTTCCCAATTGTGTTCATCGCCCGTGCGCTCTCCTCTTCCCAATCTTCCGATGAGATCGATGATATACCAGGGTTTTCGCCCTCAATCTCTCGCCACCGCTTCCATTCTTTAGATTTGATCGCAAAAATCTCAGAGAGAAGCAAAATCAAAATTCCCTTTTCTCTCCATTGGCTACAATCTTCTGTGCATTGTAATGGCGGATTCGAAGTCGAAGACCCAGTCTGGAGTCTGGACCACTGTCAAACCCTTCATCATTGGTGGAGCCTTCAGTATGCTCTCCCCCTGCGTCATCCATCCCATCGACATGGGTAAGGTCTTCTCTCATCTCTTCTCAAGGTCATCTGCTTTCGTTGTGTTTTCTAGGGTTTTGAAAGCTTTTTAGCCAGAGCTCTGAATATGTAGCTGCTGAAGAGTTTGGATTTTTGGATGTAAAGGTCATGATTCAGTTAGGCCAGGGCTCGGTGGTTCAGATCACCAAGAACATGCTTAAGCAAGAGAGATACGTCTACAAGGTTTGATTCTTGATCTGCACTTGTTTTAGCTTGTTTCGTTGAAAAGTGCATAGCTTTGTGTGGGTTTTAGTTTGGTAATTTAATTATTGTTTTTTACTGCTTTAAACAAACTGGAGAGCATATATTGCTGGCTTCATCGCTTTATTTGAGTCCAACGTGTAAATTCTTGAGTGAAAATTTTTTTGCTCTTTTGTTTTTTAAAAATTGGTTTGCCCGGAACTATTTAGTCGCTTTGATCGCTTGAAATTTATGTTAAGTTTGCAACAAATTGAGTTTTGCTAAGGTTTCCATTTGATTTTCAATTTTGCTGCTTCTGTTATAAGTATAAATGTATACATAGAAGAGGTGGATCAACTCACAATAATACATTAATTTTTTGGGCTGGAAATCAATGAGCGAATTTGGGCTAATTTATACTTGCATTCACTGAAGATTCAAATTGTCCCTGTAGGATGTGAACAGTACTCCGTCTGTTCTCCAAAATTTGCATGGTGCAGTTCTTCCTAGTTCAGGTCCTGGTGGCATGCGAATACAATATCCTTTCCATTTGTTGCTAGTAACAGTCTTTTTAGGAGCCATTCATAAGAAGGCACAAGTTGATTGTCAAAATTTGTAGAAATTAACTACGAGCTTTGCTTTTGCGAGCAAATTTACCTCCTATTTGAGAATAATCAACTTAATAAATTGGTTGGGTTGGCTTCTGAAATACCAACCCGTTATTATGATTTTGTGCTCTATATGGTGACATATAAATTTCTGCTGCAGTTGTCAATACTGAAATTAACTGTCTTCTCTTCATCTAACCTGATATCAAATTGATTCAATCTAAGTAGGTTGGATGAGCTTTGTCTATTGTCATCAACCCAATTTGATCATGAGTTGCTTCTGCTCTATAGTAGGGTATAGATTAATCATATGTTGTAGAATCAATTACCTTCATAAGATTGTAGTATTTATTTTTTTACTAGCAAGTTTTTGATGGCTGACAATACATGATTCAAACAGACGACCCTTTTGATTGTGGTAACCTTTGCTGTTGTCTTTGGACATGATACTTACCCCTTGTTTATAACTGATTGCTGGATACCCTTCTTAATACTTCCTCCCTTGCAGCATTTTAAAGTATCATCCTCCATGTTTATGCAAATGCAGGTTACAGGTCTGATCCCAACACTGAGAAATCATAGACTGTGTACCCACAGTGGGATGGCCAGCAATTGCAGATCTGCACAACAAATTATGAAGGTAACATCATCATATCGTTCTGACATCCTCACCATTCCAGAAACACACCAATAATGTATTTGATGGCGCCTGGTGGTACATCACATCCCAGTGACGACTGGGATAGAGGCTGGTATTGTGGAGCTGACCACATAGTCTGAAGACCAACTTACTCCACTTTGAGGAGACCGCACTAGAGGCGACGAAACTAAGGACACATCTCCAGAGTTTTTGGAGTTAGCAGCTGCTTTATGGTGGTGATATTCGTAATCTGTGTATATTTTTGGAATGTTGTAAATAGGAGTGATGAGATACGCCTAAGAGATCTGAAAGTCTTTGAGCTTTTACAGATCAGGGAGAGTTGAGGGAATTTGTACTCTTTTCCCTTAGTTATGATTTTTCCCACAGTGTTTTCCATAGCCAAAGGTTTTAACGAGGCAAATCACATCAACTCAGGATCCTGAAGTATATATCCACCCCTTTGTGACGCTCAGAATCCCGAAGTGTTCATGAGCAAAGTCGCTTATACAGATCAAGTGGAGTTAGAGAGCGTTTGTACTCTTTTTCCTTAACTATGGTTTTTCCCACATGGTTTTCCATAGCTAAAGGTTTTAACGAGGTAAGCATTCATCAATTCAGGATCCTGAAGTATCCACTCCATGTGAGACTCCTACTACACTCAGAATCCTGAAGTAAGTCCACACATATGGCTGGATAAGGAGGAGTGTTGTGAATGGATATTGCGGAGTTGGTTAGGATCACCGCTTTTCTTATAGATAAGACCGCATCTATTGTATCTTATCTCTGTACGGTCCTCCCATGCTATAAATAATGAGCTGGGTTCCTCCCCTACATGATGATTTATATCAATAATAACAATCTTTTGAATATTCCAAATTTTAGGAGAACAAAAATGGAGAATTACGCTACAAACTAATATATGCTTAACTTTGCAGCTATAAAACCATCACATTTGGTTATATATCATTGTTACAAACCACCAATGTAGGCGTAATTACGAAAATATCATCACCTTGGAGCTTCAAAGATTATTATGGCCCTAGTATTTAACTTTAGCTTCTCCCTGTAATCATGGCTTCCCTCAGACAAACATGCTTGAAATCAAAGGCTTTCAGTTAACCAAGCTTCAAGCCTGGTTCTCCCAAGATCAAGGGCCCCCGACACCTCATTTGCTTTCCCTTGAAGCAATACAAGGAGAGAGAAAAACCTTTATATACGTTGCTCTCTTTCAGAACCTGGCTCATTCAACTCTCTCAAACACCAGCAAGTGATGGGTTCAACCGGCATGATCTCTCTCCTATGCCTATTGCTCCCCCTGTGCCTCCTCAAATGCTCATCCATGCCCGTAGACTTCTCGATCGTCGGCTACACCGAAGAAGACCTTGCGTCGCACGACCGCGTCATCGATCTCTTCGAGTCATGGATGGACGAACACGCCAAGATCTACGACAGCTTCAAGGAGAAGCTGAGGAGGTTCGAGATCTTCAAGGACAACCTGAAGCACATCGCCGAGAGCAACGACGACGAGGAGAGAACGTACTGGCTTGGTGTCAACGAGTTCGCCGACCTGAGCCACGAGGAGTTCAAGGATAAGTTCTTCGGACTGAAGCCTGAACCTGCGAGGCTAAGCAACGTCTGTTCCGAGAGCCGCGAGGGTTTCAGATATGAGAGCGCTGGCAAGCTGCCCAAGTCCGTGGATTGGAGAAAGAAGGGCGCCGTGACCCACGTGAAGAATCAAGGGCAGTGCGGTAAGAGCTAGCAACCATCCTTAATCTAGCTGTGTATTGTGATGCCATGACATGTACAACCACACACACACACGTGCAGGAAGTTGCTGGGCCTTCTCGACGGTGGCGGCCGTCGAGGGCGTAAACCAAATCATCACGGGGAACCTGACCGCGTTATCGGAGCAGGAGCTGATCGACTGCGACAAGCCATTGAACAACGGATGCAGCGGAGGCCTGATGGACTACGCCTTCAAGTTCATAGTCGGCAGCGGCGGTCTCCGCACCGAAGACGACTATCCTTACCTCATGGAAGAAGGGACGTGCGAAGAGAAGAGGGTAATCTAATATTACGACGTGTGTGTAGGACTATGTGATTGTCCAATGCGACATGGGTCATTCAAGCAACCTTTTTTTTTCCTTTGTGGGCTCACCACCCAGAACAAAACAAATCCCTGCGAAATAACCATTGCCTAACGCACATGATGCTCTATTTTATGACACTCACTACTAAAACTGCACAACACCAGGTGCCAACGGTCAGTTGCCTGTTGGAGCAAACGGCGTAGGAGCTGTACTCACGAGTTTCTTTCTGTTTTTTTTTCACATTGGTGTATCCAGAGTGAGTTGGAGGTTGTAACCATCAGTGGCTACGAGGACGTGCCGCAGAACAGCGAGGTGAGCCTGCTCAAAGCGCTGGCTCATCAGCCGGTGAGCGTCGCCATTGAAGCGTCTGGGAGGCACTTCCAGTTCTACAGCGGGGTAAGCTGCCGACACACTGATCATGTGCACTGCGTTGGCGTTGAGTTGAGATCGGTTCACTTCAGAGAGTGATGTTGATGACAGGGGGTTTTCAACGGACCGTGCGGGGCCGATCTGGATCACGGGGTGGCGGCCGTCGGGTACGGGACGTCCGACGGGCAGGACCACATCATCGTGAAGAACTCGTGGGGGTCGAGATGGGGGGAGAAGGGGTACATCAGGATGAAGAGGAACGTTGGGAAGCCTGAGGGGCTCTGTGGAATTTACAAGATGGCCTCCTATCCTATTAAGAACAAGTGATCCTTACTGGTTCTCTGTTATCATCGGTGCTTTTCAGTATTCATGTAATCGTGTGATCGTCGCCGTTTCGCCAAATAAAATGGCTCAGATACAAATTTAATTTGTCTTGGGTGAAAATCTTAAACCATTATAAACCACATTATGTTTAATCTGGCAGAATGTTGTGTTCGGCGTTATCCACTGGAAATTATATAATATAGTTTGATTAGTTTCGTCTATTTCATTGGTCAGATGCTTTATGATTGAACAGTTGATCGGCCACTGGCTAAGTAAATTATTGATCCTTTGGGTTTGAACTTGTCGATGGATGGGTTCTGGTCAACAGTGAAGTGTGCTGACTTAGATGCCTCGGGTGTGAATCTTCGTCAGCTGGTATAATCGGGCCTGCGTAAAGGGTAGCTCGGGTCTGGGCGGATGTGGCCGAGGTACTGAGACAAAGGCCACCTAGCTCAGCGGTGCTCTGAGCTACTGAGAGAATCGTCTACTGATTCCGGAAGATCGTCCGAACAACTGTCACGCCGAGTGAAGGAGGAAGAAATATATTGTGGAAAGTAGAGAGTAGAAGTTGTCAGAGAACCTTGTGTAGAGAGATGTATGCCCTCGTGGCTATTTATCTTAATAAACATCTTGTTCAATAAATGAAAGTATTCTTTCTGGTAAAAACATTGTCTGAGTTATTTATTATTTGGATTATTCCCTTGGATTCAAAGTTAGGGCACACATGTTTCGCGATGTAGATTACGATTATGATAAATGTCTGACCGATAACAGCTTGAATCTAAAAAGCGTTCGTGGTCATAGATGTGTCAAGACTAGGGATATCGGCACATCGGACAGACCATTGCGTCCTAGTCTGGTTGGTCTCATAATCATACGGCTTGGCGAAGTTAGAGACAAGGCGCAGGTGCTCACTAGAGAATGAGTCCACTGAACGACCCAAACAAAGAGTTATTAAATGGTTCAACATTAACTAAACTATCATTAATAACTCTAAGTGATAATAGGTAAGTTGGTCCTTAGGACTTGAGATCATTGTATGAGGCTATGTGTGAACAGTGTCACTTAGATCTAAAGATCTAGTTTCGAGGCTAGGCCTACTGAAAGATCGTAGGCTGGGTGACATTCGAAGCATATGAGCTAAGTAGTGATTAACAGAGGATTCGTCTCTTCCGTTAATGGGAAGTTAGTGTCACAAGTCAGTATGGCTCTTGGTAAAACCTTGGCCAAGGTATGTTGTAAGAAGTACAACATGAATGTACCAGAGACCGACGTATACTGACCACTTCTAGCTAATGGGGTTGATAGAGAACCATACCATAGGCTAGTCAAGTGACATAGTCATGACGAAGAGACTAAAACTGCGGAAATTATCACAGTCACAGTCAAAGTGATCCCGTTGGCACTCTTGCCTACGAACCAATCACGTAATCGATGATCCTGAAACAGGGACGACACCTACTGTAGTGGTCACTGTCGTCTTGAGACTTCGAGTCTCGGCCTGTAGTAAGGGTCAGGCTGTAGGGTCTCACACCGAGTAATATTCATGTCGTAGTAACAGGAAGATTGTTTAGAGGAACTCATAAGATGAAATGAGACTGTTAAATTCACAAGTTGGTTGTGAATTTGGAGCATTTGGAAATGGAGGGGATTTCGTGTGGAATCCAGAGAATCAAACCGTGTAGAAATCGGAGCTCGGATGAGCCCAGAAACACAAGAAAGGCGCAAAAGGAAGTGGGATAAACCCACTAGGGTTAAACGGGCACTTTGACGAAGAAAGGAACGTGGAGGGCCTAGAGATCAACCTGGAGCTCACAGACGAGCGACATGACCAAGCGCTGGACTCGATTATCTGACAAAACAACGAATGGCTCGCTGTTACAACTCCCAGGTCAAAGGGAGGGGCTTCCACCAAGGGGATCTGGTCTTGAGGAAAGCGATCTTCAACCCAGAGGTCGCGCACAAAGTGAAGCTCGCTACCAAATGGGAGGGACCCTACATGATTACTGAGGTCCTCGGTCCAGCCACATACAGACTCTAAACTCTATGGGGAAGGTGCTCACTCACACCTGGAACGCGGAGCACCTGCATAAATACTACCAGTAAATGTATGACCCACACCTAGATGATTGTACTGAAAGAAGGGACAATATCTTAAATAAAGAAAATCTCTCTTTCTGCACCTAGACGTCTCTCACACCGTAGGATAAGCTCGACCGTAAGGCTGGGGTCAACTCCCCCAAAAGGCCGATCATCTAACTGACCGTAAGGCTTGAGGCAACTCCCCCAGCAGACCGACCAAAAGGTTGGGGGCAACTCTCCCAGCAGGCCGATCATTCGACCGACCGAAAGGCTGGGGGCAACTCCCCCAGCAGGCCGATCATTCGACCGACTGTACGGTTGGGGGAAACTCCCCCTGCAGGCCGATCATTCGACCGACCGTAAGGCTGTGGGTAGCTCCTCGGAAGGCCGATCACTCGATCTACCGTGAGCATGGGGGTAGCTCCTCCAGCTGGCCGACCGACTCGTCGATCATAAGACTGGGGCAACTCCCCCAGTAGGTCAACAAATCGATCGACCGTAAGGCTGGGGCAACTCCCCCAGCAGACCGATCACTCGATCGACTGTAAGATTGAGGGTAGCTCCCCAGCTGGCCAACTGACACACCGACCATAAGGCTGGGGCAACTCCCCCAACAGGCCGACACCATATCGACCGTAAGGCTGGGGCAACTCCCCCCAGCAGGCTGATCTTCAGATCGACCATAAGGCTGGGGGAACTCCCTCTGCGGGCTGATCATCAGATCGACCAGGAGGCTGGGGACAACTCCCCTAGCAAGACGATCTTCAGATCAACCATAAGGCCGGGGCAACACCCCCAGCGGGCCGATCGTCAGACCGACCAGGAGGCCGGGGGCAACCCCCAGAAGGCCGGTCATCCGACCTACTGCAAGCGAGCCCATCGACCCACAATTAGTAAAGCTCCCCCAAACATGGCTGCTCGGTGACTAAAACCCAACCAGGGTTGAAGAAGGGGGGCACAACATCACAAACATCAAAGGTGTTATCAGTAGACGAGCACAAGTAAACCTTTACATTACAAAAACTTGGCAAAGGCCAGGACTGTTTACAAGGCAACAAAAAAGGGGGGAAAAGAATACACAGAAGGGGCTAGACCCCTCTTCGGGCCAGGTGACCGAGACAGAGGTAGGTGTTGGATCCTGTGGATGGCAAACAACACTAGAAGGGGGGGTTGAATAGTGTTGTGTATATAATAAACTTTTTCGCTCAACGATATTAACACAAATAAATTCCTTCTAATGTTGCCTAAGAAACCAAGTAGAGTGATCTATGCTTGGTTCTTAATCAACAAAACAATCTTAACAAGAATATGAAAGAGATTGGATTAAGATCAGATAAATATAACTTTGACAAATAGATCTTTACAAATAGATTTATACACAGCGGAAATTAAAGATACAATCTTTTCAATAAGTTAACAATGAATTACAAAGATGAACAATTAATAAGTAAAGAATGCTTGTACAAGAAAGATAACAAATCACAGAAAACAAACGCAGACAAAAGGATTTTTATCCTGGTTCCCCGCAACCCGGGTACGTCCAGTCACCGACCAATCCGGTACGAGATTTCCACTATCTGCCTTGGCAAATACAAGTACCCAGTCTCAACCAGGATTTCCGACCACAACACCTAGACTTGTCTAGGATTTACCCTTGCCTCACAACCCGAGGACTTTGCAACTGGCAACAACTAGACTTGTCTAGTGTTCCAACAATCAACACAGTGAGAATTTATCCAATACACAACAATAAATGATGGAGATTGGTTTACACACCAAATTTGTGTAGTGGCGATAGTCTAGAGCCAATAAAAATAAGAATATGATCTTCAAAAGAATTTATAAAAGAATATTGCATAAAATCAAAATTGGCTAGAGAGAAAAATGAGAGCTTTGAATTCAAGAGAGTTTTCACAAGAGATTGATTTTCAATGTTGTGTTTTTCATCAAAGAATTTAGCTCTATTTATAGGGAAAAAACTGAGATTTGAATTTCAAATTTCGTTTGACTTTTGTCCCAAAAATTACGGAGTAAATTGCTCAAAGGATTTCAAAATTCAAATTCAAAAACGTCTGAAATTTACAGCTGGTAGTCGACTCCCTCATATAGGTAGTCGACTCCCAGAGAACTCCAGGAGTTTTTGATCTCTGACAAGTAGTCGACTCCCTACTTTTGGTAGTCGACTCCCAGAGGAGTTTTTCCTGCTGCTCTTCTAGTCAGACGAGTAGTTAACTCCAGGGTGCGTGGAGTTTCACTACGAAAATTATGGAGTGAATAGAAAAAGCTCTCGAAAATATTTTGAAGATAATTAAAAGTATTTTCGAAATTGTTTGTGTGTGTGTGTTTTGTCTATTTGATATGGCTTTAACAAATACCCTAAAAAGACACGACACACTCATTATGGACTCAGAACATGTCTTCGGAAGTTTGGTCAACTTGATGAAGTGAAAGCGAGCTTCTCTTTGTGCTTCTTGTTCTGTTTGAGCTTGAGCTTCATCACTTTGAGTTTAGTCATGTTCGTCTTTGTCTTGGAGCGTTGAAGTGTGCTTCTTTGAGTATGAGTAGAGCTTCACAAATTCTGCGCACTTGAGTGTAGTGTAGTTAGTACATCAAGCTTTCATTTGGTGTGCTCATCATCAAAATCACTTGGGGTGGAATTCAATTTCCATCAGTAGGAGCATCCTCCGGTTGGACGACGTCCTCTGACCGGTCAAACTCGACGACAGAGGCGGCTGCAGGAACATCCTCCGGCTGGACGATGTCCTCTGGCCGGTCAAGCTGGGAAACCGAGGCAGTTGCAGGAACGTCTTTTGGCCGGTCAACTCGACCTCCCCATCGTCCCCGAAGATCATCTCAAGCTCCTCGAATGAAATTCCCGAGCAATGGAACTTACGCTTGATCTTGCGTTGGCAACGGAGGAACCCTATCTCAAATGCCTTAAACATCCCCGGGGCGACGAAGGTCTCTGTGTACGCCACCACCACCACCCAGGCAATCCAAGCCGGCTCCACCTCTTCCAGTTCCTTAATCCGAGCCTCGAGGGTGGCGACTTGGAGTCAGAGCCTCGATCTCTCACTCTCGTTCTCACGAGAGACTTTGTCGAGCTCGACCACGAGGGTGTGCTCCCTCTCCTCCATCGCCCCCACCAGCTCTTCGAACTCCTTGACATTGGTCCACTCCGCAGGGCCCCTGAACTACCTTATTTCGGCGACCTTCTCCAGCTTGGCAACCTTCTCCTCGACCTTGGCTCTCACAACTAGCCGCCACCGCCCTCTCCATATCTGACTTCTCCAGGTTGGCTGAGAGCTCGGCGATCCAGGTCTCCATCGACTTCACGTGCGCCTCGGCCTCCTGAGACGCCTCATCAGCGCCCTCCACCACCGTCGATTTCCCAGCGAGACCTGCCTCCGCGTTTGAGAGCACGATGAACTGTCGCCTTATTAAAAGGTCGACCGAGGACAACTGCGCCAAAGGAAATACGAGTCAAAGACAAACACAATGGACGGTGCACAAATGCTATGAATGGCCTTACCCGCTGGCCAACCTGCACCACAAAGGCAGCAAGCCTATCGCCCTTCACCCTATCCAGCACTGATTAGTCTTGGGGCAGGCAAAAGTTTTCGGCCAGCCGAGCCACGATCCCGCAATCCGAAAAAGCGGACTCCTTCAGCCACACAGGAAAGCAAAGGCTGAGCAATCCGTCCCCCGACCGCGGCAGGTCAGACTCGATCGACCTAAAGGCACCCAGGGACTTCTCGTAATCCGCCAGGAGTGGACCAGAGCAGGAAGGGGAGAAACTGCCCCAAGGCCACTCATCCCTGCCTTGGTGAGAATGGGCGGGGGCACCGGGGCCTTGAGGAGAGGAGCATCCCTGACAGTAATGAGGCCCCGAACTTTCTTCCTTCTGGCATCTCCTTGATCTGGCGATGCGCACTCCCTCGTCCTCTTCACCCCACCCCTAGAGGACCCGCCATGCTACTTCTGCCGAACTTCCAAAATGTGGTCCCCCCTCCTCAGAGTGTGGTCTGGGACGGGAGTCGGCATGGGGCATGGGGGAGAACTTCGGCCGAGCCTGCCTGGCGAAACAGAAGTAAGAGGATAGCCAGAATCGAGAACTGCAAACAGAACTGAGCCAGAAAGGAGACTTACTAGCAGGCCACACAGTTTTCCTCAGGGTGTATCCTTGAAGAGGACCCTGATGTCCCGTTCGTAAACAGGGATGGCAGCCAACTTGTTCCTCACCGCAAGCTCCACGTCGGGGAGGCTCTCCAACGTAAGGGTTAATGAGAGCGGATTACCCCAACGAACTGGAAAGTCCACATCCTCGAAAAGTGACACGAATACATAATCCTCCTCCCAGTGCTTCAGAGAGGTCGGCAGTCCCAACACTAGACC
This sequence comes from Scilla litardierei, assembly GCA_030789695.1. Lineage (NCBI taxonomy): Eukaryota > Viridiplantae > Streptophyta > Magnoliopsida > Asparagales > Asparagaceae > Scilla > Scilla litardierei. The sequence goes on from CM061136.1 coordinate 26,134,830, forward strand.
TTTTCCTTTCCAAGAGATGATGTACGACCAGGCACCTGACTTATGGTGGCTTAGACGATAGAAATGGGGAAAAAGCCCAAGGGTTGGCTCGACTCTCTTGAGCAAGCACAGCACGATGAACCCCACTAAGCACCCGATGGCGTTGGGGCAAAACTGGCACATGCCAAGCCCATGGGCCCTCAAGAATGCCGCCACGAAGGGGTAGAGTTGGAACCGCATCCCAAACTTTAAAATTTGCACGTACACCCCAACCTCACGTCTGTCGGGGAAACAGACCCTCTTGTTCGACTGGGGGGCCCTGGCACGGTAAGGGGTGAGGAGGTTCTTGGAGCGGAGCGGCCCTATGGAGGTGGCGCCGGTCTTTGACAACCTCCCCATCACATCCGAAGGCACGCCAACAGAATCGCCTCCAGCTAGCAGAATCTCGGCCCCCGCCCTGGGAGGCGGGATGGACGCGACATGGGGCACCGGTCGCCCTGTCCCGGAGGCAGTGGAGGAAACGACGAGGAACACATGCTGGAGCACAATGAGAGTAAAGGGCAGATGAGGAAGCAAGGGAAGAAGAGATAGCGCTAACAAGGCAGAGCTTTCACCCGAGAAGTAACTGCCATGTTTATAGCGCTTCCCCGAATCCTTCGGCTCTATTACCAGCGGTTCGCTCGCATACACGTGTCAGAATCTTGCTAGGCGTGGCGCTCCGAATCCCACACCCAACGGGCGAGAGGATTCTCAGCATCCAGCGCCATGATGACCTTCATTTAATGTGCCGCCTCGAATGACGCGCCCGTCCAATCCACACAAATCACATCTCTCGGGCCAAACCGTCAGAATCCGAACGACTCGAACGATGGGGTCAATTGATACAACCCTCCTGAACTGGCCAAGGCGGAACAGGCTAAGCCTGTGGGCCGGGGAAAGATTAGACCCTAGCCTAGGGGCCCCGCAAGTGCATTTGATGACGACAGCCCAAAACCCACTACAGTTAGGGAAATCGCTCCCCGGATTTTGCTCACCTTAATCGCCATTACGTTCGCCTTCATGGTCCATCAAGTGACCATCAAGGCAGGGCGCATGATGGGTTAAAAGAGGGGGAGAAAGAGGGGGACGTGGGCGGTTCAGCCCCTACAAAAGACCCAAAGATCGAGAGACGAAGGGACCAAATTCTGAATACACCACACCAGGTATTCTTCCTCTAACGACCTTGTTTTCCACCTCATATTTTTCCTCCACAGCTCAGCCTGAGGATTGGTGTACCGGTCTCTCCACAAACCGTACTCAATCCCACCTAGCACCCTTCAGATCAGATCTGACTTAGGCATCGGAGGGGACTTGGTCGGAACCAAGGTCCGACCCCCGTGACGAGCTTTCTCGTCTGTGTAGGTCGAGGAGACTTCACCCCGCCGGATCTACCCTTTGGTGCTTCACCCACAGGAGCCGAGCGATCTCGATCCTGAGCTCGTTCGCCTTTCCACTCGAGGAGGCCGTCGCTCCCCCGAAGCTACCCTACGGGATACCGACGCATGGATCCGCGCATTCTCGACCGAGGGAACGCGTCGCTACCCGATCTCAGAGGACGCACGTGTCTCATGCGACCACATCGACCCCCGACACCTCGAGACTACCAAACTGTGGTGAGAACACACCCCGAAACAGATCTCAAATCAAGGTCTGAGATTGCTCCATGTAAGTTTATCATACAGTTACTGTTTCAGAGTGTTTTCTCACTACAGTGTCGTTGACCGTGGACTGCCCGGTCAACGTGGTCAAGAGGCTGATTAGGGTCCCTTGGGTGCGTCGAGCGTGTGTGGACGCGACGTGAATCAGAGATGTAGTTGACGCAGAGCACGTCAGCTGGGCCGGGTCTGGATCCTCGGCCTCTGGGGGGCTGAGGGGAAGCCTCGACCCGATGTGAGGTGCTCGGCCTCGGGCGGTCGGGCGACGAGGGGAAGCCTTAGTGCCTTGCCTTGACGCGCGACCGACGTGGAGCTGAGGGGAAGCCTTGGCTCGGATGGGTTCGCTCAGCCTCGGTCGGTCGGACGACGAGGGGTAGCCTCGGTCGTCTCGACTGATGCTTGATGGCGTTCGCCTGGTGTCGAAGGGGAGCTTCGACACTTGGATCTAACGTCTTCCTGAACAGACGAGAACACTTCGTCAGGGAGGCCGGACCTTGGTTCCGGCCAAAACCCCTCCGATGCCTAAGTCAGATGGCAATCTGAAAGAGGAGGCTCGGCAGGGACGGTTCGACTCGAGAGGAGATCGGAACGACGTCCTCCGGCGCGAGCGGGGGGAAGGAGATGGAGTGGGGGAACTAGGTCGTTGATGGAGTACCTTAGGTTTTGTTACCTGAGATGCCGTCCTTTGTTCAGTCGTCCTCCTAGCCCTTTTATAGGCCTCTCGTCGCGACCACCCATGACTCACGTCCCTCGTCCGCCCCCAATCGTGCCCCCTCAATTCGCCTCCCCATCGCCGCTCCCCACGCCATGCCAGCACCTCCCCATAACGACCATTAAGTGGCAGCGGGCCTGGGAGAACGGTTATCGCTAGAGTGGGCGAGTGACTCACGCGTTTTCGGGGTCGGGTCGGATCGACGTTCAGGGGCCCTCTAGGGGGCCTTGTCGGGCGGGCCCGATCTCGCAGATGGGCTTCTGATCGGTAGTCAGGTTTCTTGGCTCGTGTCTTTCGGGCTTCGGCCAAATAGGCGTAACAATTGCCCCCATTGGTCGGGTCGATCGGCCTCGGCTGGTTCGGCTCGGCCGATGTGACTTCCGTCGATTTCGACAGGCTCGTCAGTCGAAGCTGATTCATTAATTGGGCGTCATCATGAGTCGGTCCGTTCGATACCTTTAAGACGCGGGTTCCGAAGCGCCGTCGGTCCCCTGATGTTGCCACGTGTAACTGCGGGTTTATCCCCACCGTTCGCGAGGTCGTCTTTGGTAGAGAAGCTGTGTGGGTTGTGAGCCGCAATCCCGTCATCTTCTTCTTTGTGTTGATCTTGATCCTGCCCGAGCTCTGCCCCATGTCGTCTTCCTCTGCCACTGGTTCGGGTCGACTGGAGCGTGACGTCACTCCTAACCTGATGGGTAGTCCTCCTTCGGCGATTCGTCGGCATGGGGGCAAACTTTCAGGGGTGCCTCCAGAGGTCTTAGCGTGGCCTTCGTCGGTCTGTGCCACCACCATTGGGAGTATGTGCTCTGCCTACCTGCTTCCGCCTTATTCGGCTCGTGCTCCCGGGTCCGACGAGCGGATCTGCCTTCCCGGTCCCAACGAGGTTGGAGTGTACGAGAAGTGCTTCCGCTACGGGCTCCGTTTCCCGCTCCACCCCTTTATCATCGAGTTCCTTCAAGCCTACAACGTGGGCTTGTGCCAATTCTGCCCCAACGCCATCGGGCTCCTCGTCGGGTTTGTCGTCATCTGCATGCTGAAGGGAGTGGTGCCCTCCCTCCGCCTCTTCGCCCAGTTCTACCGCATGAGTCATCACCAGTCCGGGGCGTGGATTTATATCAGCGCCCGTCCGAAGATGAGCCTTGTGTTGGGGTTGCCGAGCTCCCTGAAGCGTTGGAAGGGGGAGTACGTATTTGTCGTTTTCCCGTCGAGTGTACCTTTCCCGACTCGTTGGGAAGCGGCCGGCGCGGTCATCCTTGATCTGGGTGACCCAACCGCCGCCGAGCTGCAGACGGCGAGGGCCCTGCTGGCGATTCCTTCGAGGGACCGGATGATCGATGTCCTCTTCAGCAGCCATCACTTGCGCAAGACTGTGTGGCCCTTGGGTAAGTTCTCCGAACGTTTACCATTCGGGGTTGCTCGGGCTCTTCTCGGCCCCTTACTTCTTCTTTGGGTGCAGGTGGATTCCCCCTCGATTCTTCTCCCGCTAGCCCTCACGTGCTGGCCCCGGATCCAGGCCCGCGTAAGAGGGATCATGTGTTGGAGGTCCGGAAGAAGCAACGGATCGTGACCTCTGCTGTTGGTTCCAAAAGGAAGAAGGGGCCATCTCCCTCCACCCCTTTGTTGGAGTCTTCCAAGAGGGTCCGCGGGGAGGTCGAGGAAGTTAACGTCTCGCCGTCCGCTGATCAGCACCGGCCTGCCCCTGTTGAGATTGCCTGGCCGTGGGTCGGCCCCTCGCCTCTCTCGAACGGTTCTCTCCCCGATGCCTACGATCGGTATCTGGGCGCGTTTCACTCCGACCCGGGCGAGTTTCCTTCGTCAGGGGAAGGCCTTCTTCGTCCACGCTTCCCGGTGGGGGAGAAGGAGTCGGTGTTCTTGAGCTGCGGAACTGCCGCACGAGTGGCCGAGAATAGTTGCCTCCCTCCCGATCAGGCCGCGCTGGATGGAGTCAAAGGCGACTGTTTGGCCACCTTCGTGATTCAGGCTGGCCAACAGGTGGGGTGTCTCTGCTTGCTCTCCCTCTAGCTGCTTTCGCCGTCTTACCTTTGTCGCCTTGGTGCAGTTGTCCTCGGTGGGACTTTCGATGAGGCGCCAGTTTGCGGTGCTCCCTAAGGCCGGGTCCGACGCCGGGCGAGATCCTGATGTCCACGGTGATGAGGGGGAGGTAGCTCAGTTAGATGAGGCGCGAGTCAAGTCCTTGGAGACCCGCATAACTGAGCTGTCCTCTGCCCTCGAAGAGACGGACCGTGAGAGAGCCTTGGCTTTGGTTGCAAAGTCAAAGGCCGAGGCGCGGGTCACCGAGCTTTTGGGAGACGCCGACACATCTGGGGGAGCTGACAAGATCCCCGTCTCCGTTGCTGCCCCCGAGGCCCTGGAGCTCTCCGATCGTCTGGAGGCGGAGGAGGAGCGGGAGAGGGCTCTCCTTGCTCAACTCGGCGAGAGATCCCGGGAGATTGAGGTGGAGAGGGTGGAGCTCCAACGCCAGATCGAGACCTTGGAGGCTCGGGTGCGTGAACTTGAGGAGGTGGATCCGTCCCAGATCGCCCAAGACGCTGTGGAGGAGTATGCCACCTCCTTTGTTGAGTCAGCCGTGGCTGAGGCGTTCGAGAAGGGTTTTGCCCGTTGCCAATCCGAGATCCAGAAGAAGTTCCCGCTCTCGGGAGTCAATTTCGAGGATCTCCGGGCGCACTCTGACGGTGAAACGGAGCGTGGGGGCGACCCAAGTGAACAGCCAGCATGTGGCTCCACGGGTGCCCCTGGAGATGTTTGAGGGAGGGGAATGCCCCTCGGCCTCTTCGTATGTCTCTTTGTATATCCTTTTGTTAGGCGCGCGCTTAGCAGGCGTCCCATCGGGCGAGGCTTCCCTTGTCCCGAGTGGGATTCTTGTGAACACATTTATCTGAAAAGGAACAAACTTGAGTAAATTCATTTCGTAGAAAGCAATACATTTATTGAAAGTACTTGCGTAAGTGTTCCGTGTTCCAGGCATGAGTGAGAATCCTCCCCTCCATATTCGCTAGACGGTAGGTTGCGGGTCCGAGGACCTCGATGACTTTGTAGGGTCCCTCCCATTTAGCCGCGAGGTTCCCTTTGTGAGCAATATCTGGGTTGAAGCTTGCTTTCCTGAGGACCAGGTCCCCAAGGTGGAAACTCCTTCCCTTGACCTGAGAATTGTAGTATCTGGCCACCTTCTGCTTCTGGCGGATGATGGTGGCTAGGGCTTGCTACTGCCGCTCGCCGAGGAGCTCCAGACCGAGCTCCAGGCCTTGCGAGTTCCTGTCTTCGTCAAAGCACTTGAGGCGGAGAGACTCTTCACCCAGTTCGACCGGTACCACTGCCTCGACTCCGTAGGCAAGCATGAACGGGGTTTCTCCGGTGGCCTCCTTGTGGGTCGTTGACGTGCGTCTATATTTCATATATTCACGCACGTTTTCTTTTGTGTTTCTCCGTGTTTTTCCGCCGTCTCTTATTCGTTTTCGTATGTTTTCCCGTTTTCTTTCACTTTTCTTTGTTTGTCCATGATTGCAGGGGATTGACCACGTAGGGGACGTTTAATGATGATATCCCAAGTCCCCGGAGCAACGGGAGAAGTCACGCGTGATCCAGGGGGTCAAACGGCGAAGTATTCATCTTTCAGCCCCTCACCCGGTCGGTTGGTCATCTCCAACCGATCGGGTGATGCACGCGTGCACCAACCGGTCGCTACCGCAGCTCACAAAGAAGTCACCCGACCGGTTCACAGACCGGTTCTGCGGGCGGCTGTTCTCTGTTTTCTCGAGCAGAATTCCAACCGATCGGGTGACTCTCACCCGATCGGTTCATCTGTAGCTGAAGAAGATGAGCTGAAGACACGGGCGTTCAACCGGCCGATTCACCCGACCGCTCCAAGATCCAACCGGTCGCTCAAGAACTCACCCGATCGGTTCATGTGATCGGGTGAAAACTCGCCGTTTTCTGATATTTATTTGTAACGGATCAACCGATCGGTTGACTTGTCAACCGATCGGTTGATGCGACGGCATATATATAGAGCCCCTAGGGTTCCAGAAACGAGTGTGGCTGTTTTTCTACTGTTTTATTTCCTTGTGACGGCTGTAATTGTTACTCTTTTGTAAGTTTTCAGATCTTTCTAAAATTTTAGTATTGTCTTTATTACTCCTTTACTTCCGCATTGCAATTGTCCGATTATGATTTCAACGGTTAAATTTCATTTAGATTGCTTTTTCATGAATTTTTGTGAGTAGTTCCCAAATCTGGGATTTTGGTGGAAACCCCTTCGGGGGCTCTTCCCGATGCGTCCATAGGGTTAGGAAATCGATAGGGAGTAGGAATCTAACGGTTACGCGGGGCGTTTCATTGTCATCGGCGGGAAAAAGACCGCCTTTGACCGTCGGGCCAAGGGGGAATAAACTTGGCGGTTGACTCCCTAGCCATAGCTCACACCCTTAGCGTTGACGTCGAATCCTAGCACGCGGGAGCGGCAGGATGAGATGTTGGGAGTTATCGTTGCGGGCTTAGTGCTCCTGGGATCGATCAGTGTTTATGGACACGGGAGTGCCCACTGATCGAATCCGGGAAGTCCGGTGTATCATCCTGGGCACCGACCGGAATATCGGGCCCATGGGACGCCGGTACCACTTTCAGAGGCAACGTCCCACCATTAGACCCTAATCCCGATCGCTATCCATACCCGTAGGCCGCGTCGGCGAGAGTCTCTCGTCGGGTTGGAAACCAAAGTCCCGGGTTTACTTTCTTTTCGTTCTTACGCTTTTATTTCCTTTCGTGACAACCATCCACCGATTCGGGCTAGCTCGCCCCTCGGGGTGATTTAGGTCCTACCTGACCCAAGCACAACCTCGCCTCCCTGAGTTCGATATTCCCGCACCCTACACTAACTGTGAAACTTGCGGTAAACGACACCGCGCCGCCGCATATCTCGCGGGCGCCCGGTCAAGTTTATGGCGCCGTTGCCGGGGAGGCAACGTGCTTGATATTTTAGGATCTCTTGAACCCTCGTGTCTAGCTCACATCCCTACCTCGCGATAATTTTCGCATTCTCCTTTTTTCTTTTTCTTTTTGTTTTTCTTATTTTTATTTCTTATTTTATCTGTTTCTTTCCCACTTGTCGCTTCACGGGTGTTTGTTGTTTTTCATGCGCAGGAGTTCAAGGAGTCTTGACGACTTGATTCCCCTCGATCCAGAGATTAACGCCACCCTTAGGCGTTTGGCCGCCGAGAAGCGAAGAAGAGAAGATCCCGAATCCATGGAGGAGAACACCCCACCTCACAAGTCTCTGCTGGAGTACTCGATGCCCTCCATCGAGTCAACTTCCGCCATCCGATCTCCAGCTATTGCGGCCCAAAGCTTTGAGCTGAAGCCGTCTCTAGTGACATGGATCCAGCAGGACCAGTTTGCGGGTGCGCCCATGGAGAGCCCGATAGAGCACCTGGACTCCTTCTTGGAGAAGTGTGACACCTTCCGAATTAATGGTGTCACTACAGAGGCTATCCGTCTGAAGCTGTTCCCTTTCTCTTTGCGGGACAAAGCCAAGCAATGGTTAAGGGGGAAGGACCCCAACACTTTCAACACCTGGGAGAAGCTCTCCAATGCTTTTCTGACGAAGTTCTTTCCTCCGGGGAAGACCATGAAGTTGAGGAGTGAGATCTCCTCCTTCTCCCAGGCCAGCCACGAGTCCTTGCATGAGGCTTGGACGAGATATAAAGAGATGCAAAGAAGATGCCCTCACCATGAGCTTCCGAAGTGGCAGATTATCAATCTGTTCTACAATGGGTTGAGGGATGACCTTAAATCTTCTATGGACGCCGCGGCTGGAGGTTCCTTCATGTCTAGAAGCGAGGAAGATGCCGGGAATATTCTGGAAAACATGGCATCCAACAATGAGCGGTGGTGTGACGAGAGAGCCACACCAAGAACTGGGGGTATACACAGAGTCGAGGACGTCGACAAACTTTCAAGCAAGTTCGACTTGCTTTCGACCCAGATCTCCGCACTGATGGTAGGAGCCGGTGGGGCCGGTACACAGCAAGTTTCTGCGGTAGAGTCCGAATTCCTTGGGGAATTCGACGGTGGTGACATCTCACCACCGTTGGATCAGGCGAGCACACTATTTTACAACCCCACGGGGAATGCGCCATATCTGCCAAGGACAAATTCCAACCCGGCCTACTCTCCCAACAACCGGAACCACCCGAATTTCAGTTACCGGCCACCATTTCAGCCCTCGCCGCCTCAGCAGCCGCAGCAACAAATTTATCAGCCGGCTAGACCACCGCAGAATCAGGGTCAGCTGCAACCGTTTCAGCAGCAACCTCAGCAACAAACTTACACTCCCAGGAATCAGCAGCCGTTCCAGCAGCAGCAGTATGGCCAACAGAGGGCCGTCTCTCCGGTTGAGTCTCTCTTGACTCAATATATTACCAACCAGGAGAGGTGATGGGACCGGAAAGGTGCTCTCTCTCAAGTGCAAGAGTCCGTACAAGTAGTAAAACCTGGGAGTCCAGGTGTCGAATCCACGGGAAGAAATCTGTTGCAACCACAGTTCAAATCAAATAGAAATCTATCGGAAAGAAACTAAACACTTCAACAATGGTGACGGTGATGGTGATGTGAGCACGTGAACAAAATAAACATAGAAAATCGTGTATGAAAATATCTATAAAGAGTTTGCACATGGTATAGGTTCGCTAGGGTCAACGATTCGTATTAATTTGGTTGATGAATATATCACAATGAATTCTCTTTTTGAGAGCAATTCACCGGGAAAATATCCAATATAACTCAATGAATTCTCCTTTTGGGAGCAATTCATCGGAAGATGCCCTTTTGGGGGTTCAAACACAAAATTCAATGAGATCGTCGCTAAGATTATAATACGATATGAAACTCTCTTTTGGAGAGATCAAAACTACAGGATGAAACTCCCTTTTGGGGAGATCAAAACTCACCCTTTTGGGGCGATCGTCAACTTAATTAATTCTTTTGGAATCTAAAAAAGTCGATTTACGAACAACGATTACAATTTTAGCGACGTTTAACGATTAAACACAAGGAATTTCAACCAAATAAACACGAATAATATCCCCTAACTACTCCATACCATGCACAAATAAGTTCTAGCTACTCATACTTTCAGAATAAACAAGTTTCATAACAAAATACGTTGAGATTATATCAAAATACGGAAGAAAAAGCATCAAATAAGGAGTTTAAGTTAAGAATTCTTCACCAAACATCCTTGAAAATACATCAAAACTCTCTGGAAATAAGAAAATAGCCTCTGGAATTTTACAGAATTTTTCAGAGGGGAAATACGGCTCCTAGAGCCTCCAATACGCCCAAAATACGCCCCCAATCTGCTTGAATACGTCCAAAAAACCCTAAAATACCTTATATAGGCTCATTGCGGGTTTAGGTTGCGTTAACGGGTCAAAACCGCTCCATTTTCGCTTAAAACCCAAACCCAATAACCGCTGAACGATGTAGGCCGTCCGATCGGATTTCAAAATGCGGGATTGAACAACGTGGTGACACGTGTCCAAGCGGGTCGGATCCGCGCCCGCTTCGCAAACGAATCTGCGTTCGCTTCGCCTTCGATTTCCTCCGTTAGATCCCCATCGGATGGACCAGCTAATGCCACGTCGCACCCAGATGATGCGCTCTCCGCATTCGCTTCGGAGATCGATTCTCGCCGTTGGATCGTCGATCAACGCGCAGGATTTCGCCACGTCGCCAGGGTATCGCCCGATGCTTCGTTCGAGCGGGATCGCTTCTCCGCCGTTGGATCGTTCGGGCGACGGTGTGGATCGTGCCGCGTCGCCCCTTCGTCGTAGGCCGTCGGATGAGTGCGGGAACGCGTGGATGAATGCCGCGTGGCGCGCCAAGATTCGTGCAAACTTAATTTATTTCCAATAAATGGTATTCTGCATTCAAAAATTCATAGAAATTAGCACAGATCTCAGAAAAATATAAATAAATAGTCGTTGGAATCGTGAGATCAAGGCGGTGCTAGGAAAAATATAAAAAGTGCAGAAATACTTCGTTAATTACTGTTTTGTACTCAAATAGTGTGTTTTCTCTAATAAATAAATGTGTAGAAAATACGTATGAATTAGAGAACAATGTAGCATCACATGAGCACAAAATAGGGCTAAATGGGGGGTTAAATACGCAATATTGAACCCGAATCACACCCCCCAACTAGCGATTTGCTAGTCTCTAGCAAAAAGAGCGATTAATACGGACGATCAATAAAACAGTAAGTTCTTTTAAATTGCTCATGGCGTGGCTCAATAATACGCATTCCAACATGGTCTTGACCATTAATATACACATCCATGAACAAAATCAATCACATGAAATTTTCTCTAATTTAGTATGAATAAATAATATGCAAGCATCGTTTTGCGCAAGCGAAAGTATAACACGTCGTTATATCCTAGTTTTCTTGTTTCCAAGGAATTGGCCTATCAAAACAATCACTCAAATTATGGGTATTGAAGTTGCTTAGTATATTCACCATTCTTTTCTTTTATTCGTTCCGCGTAACGCGCATCAAGCAACATTCGCGGAAAAAAGTATAACTTGGATCGCTCCATCAAATGAGTGAGTTTCCGGTCAATGGCTCCCAAATCAGACGATCATAGGGCATTAGGCCAAGAAGGACCCCTCGGACTGTACTACTCGAGCCAACCAAGTTATTTATTAGTGACATACACATTCATTCATTTTTCATCATTCATTTTTCTTCTCTTTTTCTTTCTTTCTTTTCTTTCTTTTCTTTCTTTGTAAGCAACTCAAAACCCATCAACATGAATATAAACATTAATAACAGAGGCCAAATCCCTCTTCAACTTGAAAACTTTCTAATAAATCGTGTATACTTAAGCTTTTTCATCACATTAGCATGCATGAAATATATTCAACTATTTCGAGATATTAATCATGGAAATTGAAAATTTTCATGAATAGCATATTAACGGCAATTCCATGAAGGAAAAATTAATTTAATCAAGCCATAAAAAATTTTCAGAACACAATTAATGTATGATCATCCGCATTAGACTACTGGAAAGAACACACCGTGATCAAATGGCGGATCCCGAATCTTTAATGGTGGAGGAAGTTGTTCAATTTGCTCCTTGCGCTCCTCGGCGATTATTTTTCCTCCAAAAACTAATTTGGACCCCAGCAACACAACTCCAAGCATCTCTATAAGCTGTTTGCCAATGTCCTGCGAGAGATGAGTTATGTCAGTCCAAATTATTTTAGAATTATTCTCAATGAAAGTATTCCAAATATAGTCATCAAAATAAGTGAAAGAAATTAAAGCAAGTTGACGACTACTCCCTGAAAGATTTGCACTACTCTCTGTATGATGCTCGATCAATGGAGAGAGGGGTAAATGATTTTGGGACAAAACTGGAGGAGGGCATGGTTCTGATTCCATGGCGATAATCTCAAAACCCTTTTCCCTAGCTGTCTCCTCCTCTCGTTCATCCAAGATTGCTAGCTCGTCCTCTCTTTTGCGCACACTTTCTGCCATGTATATATTTATATTCGTGTCCTCGCTCGGTATACCTGCAATAGAAAATAAACTCGTATTAGTTTCTTTAAATTGAGTTTTAGAATAATTATTTTCTTCTAAGCAAGCGGCAATTAAATTAAGATTTTTAATGGAATTTTGAATCTGCCGACTCCGAGCAAGGAAATTCTCCTGGAATTGATGGGATGTGGCCTCCTGTGTCTGAATAGTCTGGTAAGCTTCCTCTTTCAAGGATTGCAAAGGTACGTCTACGCTTTGCTCTTCTTGATCGAGGCACGAAGGCTCTGTTGGATCGCTCTCTGAAGTTTCTTCCACGGTTTCTTCGTTTTCTTGCAGAGACTCCATGTATTCCCACGCCATTGTCGGCGTCATGCTTCCCAATAATTCCTGCAGCTGAGGTTGTAGTCCTTCTAGGAAGAACTCCATGAGCTCTTCATTTGTGAAACCATGCTGCGGATAGCTCGATATTAGGTCTGTGAACCTCCTCCAGGCCTGAAAGAAAGTTTCACAGTCAGTTTGATTAAAATTAACAATTTTGAGCTTTTCCATTCTATGTGTGTGTGCATTCGCATATCGAGCATCATAAAGATTGTTCGTGCAGTAGAAGTTCATATATTCCATTTTTTAAAAATTAAAATAAAATAATAAAAAGAAAAATTTTATGCACAATAAAGTGGAAAGATCTCACCGAAGGTCCTCTAAATGAAATAAACCGTAGTCACAAACCATTCCTCCCCGGCAACGGCGCCAAAAACTTGATGGGACCGGAAAGGTGCTCTCTCTCAAGTGCAAGAGTCCGTACAAGTAGTAAAACCTGGGAGTCCAGGTGTCGAATCCACGGGAAGAAATCTGTTGCAACCACAGTTCAAATCAAATAGAAATCTATCGGAAAGAAACTAAACACTTCAACAATGGTGACGGTGATGGTGATGTGAGCACGTGAACAAAATAAACATAGAAAATCGTGTATGAAAATATCTATAAAGAGTTTGCACATGGTATAGGTTCGCTAGGGTCAACGATTCGTATTAATTTGGTTGATGAATATATCACAATGAATTCTCTTTTTGAGAGCAATTCACCGGGAAAATATCCAATATAACTCAATGAATTCTCCTTTTGGGAGCAATTCATCGGAAGATGCCCTTTTGGGGGTTCAAACACAAAATTCAATGAGATCGTCGCTAAGATTATAATACGATATGAAACTCTCTTTTGGAGAGATCAAAACTACAGGATGAAACTCCCTTTTGGGGAGATCAAAACTCACCCTTTTGGGGCGATCGTCAACTTAATTAATTCTTTTGGAATCTAAAAAAGTCGATTTACGAACAACGATTACAATTTTAGCGACGTTTAACGATTAAACACAAGGAATTTCAACCAAATAAACACGAATAATATCCCCTAACTACTCCATACCATGCACAAATAAGTTCTAGCTACTCATACTTTCAGAATAAACAAGTTTCATAACAAAATACGTTGAGATTATATCAAAATACGGAAGAAAAAGCATCAAATAAGGAGTTTAAGTTAAGAATTCTTCACCAAACATCCTTGAAAATACATCAAAACTCTCTGGAAATAAGAAAATAGCCTCTGGAATTTTACAGAATTTTTCAGAGGGGAAATACGGCTCCTAGAGCCTCCAATACGCCCAAAATACGCCCCCAATCTGCTTGAATACGTCCAAAAAACCCTAAAATACCTTATATAGGCTCATTGCGGGTTTAGGTTGCGTTAACGGGTCAAAACCGCTCCATTTTCGCTTAAAACCCAAACCCAATAACCGCTGAACGATGTAGGCCGTCCGATCGGATTTCAAAATGCGGGATTGAACAACGTGGTGACACGTGTCCAAGCGGGTCGGATCCGCGCCCGCTTCGCAAACCGGATGGACCAGCTAATGCCACGTCGCACCCAGATGATGCGCTCTCCGCATTCGCTTCGGAGATCGATTCTCGCCGTTGGATCGTCGATCAACGCGCAGGATTTCGCCACGTCGCCAGGGTATCGCCCGATGCTTCGTTCGAGCGGGATCGCTTCTCCGCCGTTGGATCGTTCGGGCGACGGTGTGGATCGTGCCGCGTCGCCCCTTCGTCGTAGGCCGTCGGATGAGTGCGGGAACGCGTGGATGAATGCCGCGTGGCGCGCCAAGATTCGTGCAAACTTAATTTATTTCCAATAAATGGTATTCTGCATTCAAAAATTCATAGAAATTAGCACAGATCTCAGAAAAATATAAATAAATAGTCGTTGGAATCGTGAGATCAAGGCGGTGCTAGGAAAAATATAAAAAGTGCAGAAATACTTCGTTAATTACTGTTTTGTACTCAAATAGTGTGTTTTCTCTAATAAATAAATGTGTAGAAAATACGTATGAATTAGAGAACAATGTAGCATCACATGAGCACAAAATAGGGCTAAATGGGGGGTTAAATACGCAATATTGAACCCGAATCAAGAGGATCAACCAAAAGCTGGAAATGGGCCAGCGGACCCTCACGGACCAAGTAACCCAGCTGGGGTTACAGGTGGCGAACCTTGCAAGGTCACAAAACCAATTGCCGCCACAACCGGAGGTGAACCCGAGGGGAGCAACACAAACATCGGCACTCGTGCACGAGCACGCGAATGTGTCCTCCATCGTTCTGAGAAGCGGGACACAAATTCCTACTAGAGTGCCCCCTAGCAACCCGGAAGCACCATTGGTCGTTGAGAGACCGACTGAAAAATTAAATGACACCGGTGCTTCGTCATCAAATCCCATGACTCCGGAGGGAGTGTCTGAAGAAGAGAAGAAGAAGGAGGAAGAGAGCCCAAGAGTGTATAAACCCGTTGTGCCATTTCCACAACGGTTGGCTCAGGCGAAAATTGATGAGAAATATGGGAAGTTCTTCGCCATGGTCAAGGACCTAAGCCTGCAAATCCCCTTCTTGGAGGCAATCGAAACAATCCCCTCCTATGCAAAATTCTTAAAAGATTTGGTGACCAAAGGGGCAAGAAAAGAGAAAGTGGTGCTGACGGCGGAATGTAGCGCTCTTATTCAGAGGGATAACCCGCCGAAGCTCAAGGACCCGGGGAGCTTCTCTATTCCTTGCACGATCGGGGCTGTGAAGATTAATCGTGCACTCGTCGATCTAGGAGCGAGTGTTAGCTTGATGCCCTTGTCGATGTACAGAAGGATAGGAATGGGTGATTTGGAGCCCACCGGGATGACCCTACAACTAGCTGACCGGATCGGTCAAATATCCGGTGGGAATTGTTGATGATCTCCCCGTGAATGTGAGAGGGGTGCATGTGCCTGTGGACTTTGTAGTCATGGACATGCCCGAAGACGCACACACCCCCATTATCCTGGGACGGCCTTTCATGGCCACTGCTGGCGTTCTTATAGATGTGAAGAACGGAAAACTCTCCTTGAACGTCAGCGGAGAGAAAGTTGAGTTTGACCTGGGACTATCCATGAAGCACCCCGACCCTCCTGATGACCTCCGGTGTAATTTGCTTGAGATAGAAGAAGAAAAGGATGTAGAGGAGAGCTCCTGGGAGATTCTCCTGAGAAACCCCCCCGATGACTTGGGGAATTCTGAAGATGAAGAAGGCCCCGAAGACAAAGAAGCTACTGGAAGACCGAGTGCAGCGAGAACGACCCCTCCCGGGTTCCCCAAGTTTCCTCCTGTGAGGAGAACGGGGAAAGAGCTCACGGACCTCACTAAAGACGAGGTCCGAATCCTGAAGAAGATGGCGGGAAGCGTCAACACCAAGGAAAAGCCCCCGGATCTCAAGAACAAAGGGAGGGTGGTCGAGCAAGTATTTTTCCAGCCGCTGACTACCCCGAGCGCCTTCAGCTCCAACAAGGAAGAGATGCCTAAGTTTGGGCATCACCCGTATCAACCACCATGAGCATCTCTTGCGGGCGTCGAGCCAACGACGTTAAACAAGTGCGCTTCATGGGAGGCAACCCATGTTCTGAATGCCCTGGAGCAGTCTTCGTCCCATGGTATCGCCTTCCTGTTGTCTGACGGTTCCGTGATCGCTTTCCTCAGAACTTTGAAGAAGGGGAGCAATCTCTCCGCCGATTTGGATAGGAATCGCCCCAAGGCCGCGATGCGCCCATTCAGCCTTTGCAGTTCTTTGATCGTCGTTGGCTCCCGCATATTGATCAATGCCTCGATCTTGTCAGGGTTAGCTTCAATGCCACGGTTAGTTATCATAAATCCTAAGAATTTGTCAGATCTTACCCCGAACGTGCACTTCGTGGGGTTGAGTCGGATGTTGTGTCGACGTGTAACGACCACTTTTCGTGGTACGATGTTCGTGCACGTGCTTTGGACCGTGCACGTGTTTGTTTTAGACTTTGTTTGTTCGTGAACACTTTCGTGTGATATGCCGTTGTGAACGTCTCTGAGAGTATTAAATAGTGGCACTATCTTGGAACGACACTTCTCGAGTCGTTCTTCCACAATTTACACTTACTCGATGAGACGTGACGATTCTCACTCTTGACGGGAGACGTTTCTGTTTTTAGTTTCGTCGTCCGACGTCATAATTGAGATCCGTTTTATTAGTTAGCTCACATTTGTCGCCACGATCACCATGATATTTATTTTATAATTTTTGGAGTTTATTTGACCACTTTTATATTTTTAACAAGTTTTATATTATTTTTAATAATTAATTTATAAATTATTTTCGGCCAAAATAAAATTTATTTAAGTTTTAAACGTTTTAAAGAATTTTTGAGCCAATTTCCAGCTCATTTGGACCAAGTCAAACCCTTGGGTGAGTTGGAGTAGTTTTAATTCAAATTTTAAATTATTTTAATATTCTAATCCTATTAGATTTAGCCCTAGACCAAGTCAACCCATCTACACTATATAAGCAACCCCTAGGAAGACCTATTTTCGCAAGAAATTAGCCCTAGCCTCTTCCAAACTTGAAATTGGACGTTGCGACGATTCGTCGCAACATTGCGACGAACGGCAGCCGCACGACCGAAGGAATCGCCCCCGTTCCCCCGCTCCGACCGAAGGTCATCCCCGCACCACAGCCGCTCCGCACCCCGCTGCTGTCGCCACCCCGCTCCCCGCTCCGACCGAGGATTCCTCTCGGTCAGACCGAGAGGCTTCCCCGCTCCGCTCGCATCCCCGCACCGCTGCAAGCCCCCGCTCAGCGCCCGCCTTGTCGCCCGCATCCGCTAGCGCTTGACCGAGCGGATCGCCCGCCTCCGCAACGTTGCAACGCTTGCAACGTTGCAGCGCCCGCTCCCCGCATCTGCAGCGCACGACCGGTGCTGTCCCCCACACCGATCGACCGACCTCTCCGCACCAAGGCTCGCGACCGACCCCCGCTGCTGCACAGCCCGTTCCCTAGTGCCCGACCGATGGAATCTCCCGCATCGGCTGTGTACGACCGAGAGCCACTCGTCGCAACCCCGCATCCGTCGCACCACTTGCCTCCGTGGGCCCCCCAAGTTCTCCAGAGTTATTGTGGGACCCCCAAAGGCCCCTAGGACTACTGTGGGCCCCACCTAGGTGCTTGCTCTTCGAGGATCCGTCGCGTACGACGTCGTCGCACGTCGTAGCCCGTCGTCGCACGTGCTAGCTTTGGAATCTGGAACCGTCGCCCGGTTGAAGCTCTGAATTTTCCAGCGAGGAATATATATTGGAATCAGGACTTGGAGCGCGATCTATTATTCCAACCCCCGGTGTCGCTACCCGACGCCGGTGTAGCTTTCGCGTCGTGATGAGGTAACGCTTTGCACCCCTAGGACCCCCAACCAAATTGCATGCTAATCAAGACTAAAATCAGTATTTTTAAAGTATTTTAATTGTTTTAAATTCACTAATCAAGATTAATAATATGGACTTTAGGCCGGTGGACTTGTGCACGTAGGAATTGTGATTTTTGGACTCATTGGACGGTGTGCTCAGACGTCGTAATTGCAGGCAAGTGAAACTTGCCAACTCTTGTGTAGGGCCATGTTTTTAGGCCACTTCCTTACTTTTAGCGTAAAAGAGACTAGTCAGTGAAATGATAGCTGGCTAGACGCCTACTTGATCTAGTTTGACAACGAAACTAGATCCGTCACCTAATTGATCTAGCTTGACAACGAAGCTAGATCCAACTCTTTAAACTTGTCATTCATGCATGCTAAACTGTCACGTTTACTTTCCTTATCTGTACGCACTTTTAACTGCCATGCATTGCATCTTACATGTCATCCAAATTAATTGTTGCATCGTAGCACACGCTACAAAATACTTGTACTATCCGTGTTTCCGTGTTTCTGGCTAGGTGCACCCCTACGCCATACTTGTTTACACACTTCCTGGCTCGTGGTCCAAAAGCGGGCCTCATGTGTTGGCCAGAAACCAATGCCCGATACACGTGGAGGGGTAGGGATAAACGGTTACTTGAGCTTAAGAGTGGCCTGATCCGCCCTCTAGCCAAAGGACGGAATCTCTGTGCACGAGGTGCTTACTTTCCTTGTCTTGTACTTGTCTTGTAAATGCCATGCCATGCTCGTACTGTACTTTACTTTATTTTACCTGTTGCACTCATACTTTAAACTGCCATGTCATCGCATTCATGCTAGAACTGCCAGGTTGTTCACTTTACTTTCAGTTTCCTTGCACAAGTCTCTTGTAGACTTGCTGACATGTGCCCCTTGCTCTTTTGGGTGTCACACGTTAGATCTGAGCCAGAGATCGTTGCTGAGTACGTGATGTGTTGCTGACGCTGAGTCTGAGTCCATGATTGCCCAGGAGGATTTTGGTGGACACCGGTGACCATTCTTTGAGTCTTGTTGAGCTTTATTTTGTTTTAGGCCTTTTGTTAGCTGTTGGTGCGTAGCACCGTTGTTTTGTACTTTGTACTTTTGTTGGCCATGTTTGGGCCTATAGTCTCTTTTCTTTTAGCCTGGTGGTTTTTCTGCGATGTTGGAAACTTATTTTATGGATATTCTGAGATGTTTCTTTTGTCTCATTTAATTATTATTATCTTTGTTTCGTTCGCGTTGCAAGGACCTGCCGTTTAAAATTTGATCGACGCTTATCGGACTTGCAGCTTTGCAGCTTCAAGTCTGAGCGGACCTTCTCACGCTTCGCCTCCATATTTTTGGGAAGCGGGGCGTGACAGGTTTTGTTGGTGGCCCATGCAGGTCGAGTCTTGCAATTGCGAATTAACGGAACAACGATAATAACGGAATGTCCATTAAATAAATTGCAACATCCGAGTAATAAGCCCTGAGTTTAGTCGTTTTCTTATGACACTAGGTGATAAGAAGGCTTAGTTAGACGTCTGTGCTTGCTAGTTAGAGGCCCTGATTGTAGTTAGACTCCCTGCCAGCAATTGATTTAATCGTCGTAGGAGTTACCTTAGTGGTTATTGCCTAACCCTGACCATATTAGACTTCTAGATTTTCCTTCGGTCGTTCGCTTGGGTTCATCGATATCGGACCAAGCTGAACGCACTTCCTTTACCGTCTAACCTTTAGAAGTCTTAGCGCCTAGTTTTAATATTTAGTTGGTCGACCGTAGGAGTCTCCCCGTAGATCCTTCAGAATCATATCCTAGGCGTATGTGTGTTCTGATCACCTGCCCAAATTTCCTTGCCTCGATTCGCGAGATCGCCTCTTGACGATCGTCATCAATTTTCGAACTTCTCCGTTACAAATCTTAAATCTCCTAAAGGTATTTTCTTTTTCAATCTTCTCTTCCACTAAGTTTAAATTTTGTTCAAAATACCTATATTTCATCCCCCTTCGTTGATTTAGATTTTTAAAACGTTTGTCGGAATTTTGAACTCTAGCTTATAATATTTTTCCAGCCTATGTTTTTCGTACCTATGCAAATGTGTCGTTCCTTCATATATTAATTTTATTCTGAACCGTACTTTTATTTTGCTCAGTTTGATTTATAATTTTCCCTCTTATTTATGCCATTTGAATAATACATCGTGTTTACTTTTAATAGACTTTTCAAGTCACATGGAATTTCAGATTTCAGCAAGTTGGTTTTTGCTCGTCGTTCTCACTATTTCAGATTTTTGCAAAATTACTATTTTCATAACCTCTTCCTGCTTTAGACCCTCCCTGATTTGATTTTAAAGATTTGCTATTTGATCCTGATAATTCTTATGCTAAGTTACTACTATTTTCTTTCCGCTCACCATACACGCTTTTAGAAGAAATTTCTAAACCAAATTGAATTTCAATTATTTTTATATCCGTGTCAGACTTGTTGTGCTCGTATATTAAGAACCTTTTGTAAATCAGTTTCTCATTTTTGGCAAACCTTGGTTTTCTAAAAGTAGTTTCAAATTGATTATCTTCAATTTTCCATAGCCCAAAGTTTTGAAGGCATTTAACCTGATTTTAAATTCTTCCGTTGCTTGATTTCATTCTTGACTTTCAAAAACTTTTGACAACATTATATTAAATTACTGATGTATAAAATTTCTAAAACATCGTCCTTAATATTCGTGTAAATGATTTTGCTTCCTTTTATAATGATTTTTTTTTAAAAACCAATAGACCATTTTCTCTTATTATGAATGTTTGACTCAAACTTATTTTGAACACCACGTTTTATCGATCTCCAAATATTTCTTTCCAGACGAGGATTTTAATTTTGAAGTACAACAGTTTTCAGATTTCACGAATTTTAGCATGTGCTACCTACCCTATCTTCTTTCCTATATCCTATGTATGTATCACTACATCCCCCTTTTCCCCTCAACCTAAACATCACCATTGAGTCAATGTTTCGTCTAACCAAGCTGTCTCCTTGTATTCGTCCTATCTGAACTCGTGCTTATCGATCCTTCCCTCGTCACGCTCTCGATCTCTCTTTATTGCTTAGGCCTTAGGGTCCTTCAATGTCTGTGTCAACTCTTAGTTGTTAGTAGGCCCTTGGACCTTTGTGAGGTGTCGTAGTGCACGTACCTAAGTTGTGTACGTGGGTTGAATGAGTGTACCCCCATAGTATATTGATGATTGCCTATTGTGTGATATATATGTACTAGGAGTTATTCGTGATAGTATGAAGTTGTTGTGTGTTAGTAGTCATGGATTGTTGTGTGGATAGTTATATTATACTAGGGATGCCTGTGTATATAAGAGTTAGCGTTGAAATATCTAAGTTGTGTATGTAATTAGAGATACTTATAATGGTTGAAATAAGATGATTTGTAAAGCTATGTGTGTGCTAGGTGTGATAATAATAAGTGTATGTATAGGTGTTGGTATACTAATTATAGGTAGTAGGCTATGGTGTGAATATATGTGTTACATATGTATGACTATACGATGTATACGTATGCATGTATGAAGGAGTGTATTATAATTATACGTGCGCTGATGCCTGTATTACTATTATTATGGTATATAAATTGATTTAACTATGTGAGTATTACCGGACTAAATATTAAGTGTGATTGATCTATGGAATGTATATGGTTGTATTGGTAGACATATATATAAATATTGGAATGGTACTGGTGTAAGTATGAATGCCGTGTTACGTATATAGAATAATCTGATATGTGTATGAGTCTCACTCAAGCTTGAGTGGGTATACTCTAAGTATATTGAATGTATGTTTGTAGTTTGAATATAGCAATGTTTGATGAATGTATAGTGATAGGAGTGTTTGTGCCTGGTTGTGCTACGCACATGATTGTGGGTCGCTACGCCAGTATATAGTTATAGGTGCTGATCTTGTGGTATAGTTATTTACTAAGGACTTGCTCGTGTGAACGTATGTGTACTAGCTAAAACTAGGTGTGTATGTGTGCTAGTTATACAATGGCATGATTGGTGTATGTAAATGAAATATTAGCGTGTATGGGTGTGCACCATGCACAGGTAAGTATGTGCTTAGTTATAGGTTTTGATGACTATGATATATGTGGCGTGTCGTAAATACAGTTATAGGACCGTACGTGATGTGAATGTATGGTGAACTATTTGCATGTATTTGAATGACTATATATCGTGAAATTATAGTAGTGGTGAATGTATATTAGATATAGTGAATTTGATTTAATAATGGTATGGTGTGACTATATGTGTTGAGATGTTTGATATTGGATGAATATTATAGGGTAGTATACCCTTGACGTTGTGCATAGGTAGCTACCTATAGGTAGAGCAATGATTGTATTTGACAAGTGTGAGATCATACCTATATAAGTATCTGAACTGTTGTTTTGCGAGTAGTAGTTATATAAGGGATGTATGTTTATATATATGATTGAAATACATGTATGAAGTTGACTGTCTATGATATGTATTAATGTATAGCGTACGTGAATATATATATATATATATATATATATATATATATATATATATATATATATATATATACGTGTTGGTAGTGTTAATGTTTGACTACCTAGTGCATATATAAGCACTTGTAATGACTATACCTGGTTGAATTATTATATGACTTGATTGGGGTAGTTACTAGAGCGACTAGCTATACTAGAAAGTCCGAGGACGGACTTTATTCTAAGGTGGGGAGGATGTAACGACCACTTTTCGTGGTACGTTGTTCGTGCACGTGCTTTGGACCGTGCACGTGTTTGTTTTAGACTTTGTTTGTTCGTGAACACTTTCGTGTGATATGCCGTTGTGAACGTCTCTGAGAGTATTAAATAGTGGCACTATCTTGGAACGACACTTCTCGAGTCGTTCTTCCACAATTTACACTTACTCGATGAGACGTGACGATTCTCACTCTTGACGGGAGACGTTTCTATTTTTAGTTTCGTCGTCCGACGTCATAATTGAGATCCGTTTTCTTAGTTAGCTCACATTTGTCGCCACGATCACCATGATATTTATTTTATAATTTTTGGAGTTTATTTGACCACTTTTATATTTTTAACAAGTTTTATATTATTTTTAATAATTAATTTATAAATTATTTTCGGCCAAAATAAAATTTATTTAAGTTTTAAACGTTTTAAAGAATTTTTGAGCCAATTTCCAGCTCATTTGGACCAAGTCAAACCCTTGGGTGAGTTGGAGTAGTTTTAATTCAAATTTTAAATTATTTTAATATTCTAATCCTATTAGATTTAGCCCTAGACCAAGTCAACCCATCTACACTATATAAGCAACCCCTAGGAAGACCTATTTTCGCAAGAAATTAGCCCTAGCCTCTTCCAAACTTGAAATTGGACGTTGCGACGATTCGTCGCAACATTGCGACGAACGGCAGCCGCACGACCGAAGGAATCGCCCCCGTTCCCCCGCTCCGACCGAAGGTCATCCCCGCACCACAGCCGCTCCGCACCCCGCTGCTGTCGCCACCCCCGCTCCCCGCTCCGACCGAGGATTCCTCTCGGTCAGACCGAGAGGCTTCCCCGCTCCGCTCGCATCCCCGCACCGCTGCAAGCCCCCGCTCAGCGCCCGCCTTGTCGCCCGCATCCGCTAGCGCTTGACCGAGCGGATCGCCCGCCTCCGCAACGTTGCAACGCTTGCAACGTTGCAGCGCCCGCTCCCCCGCATCTGCAGCGCACGACCGGTGCTGTCCCCCGCACCGACCGACCGACCTCTCCGCACCAAGGCTCGCGACCGACCCCCGCTGCTGCACAGCCCGTTCCCTAGTGCCCGACCGATGGAATCTCCCGCATCGGCTGTGTACGACCGAGAGCCACTCGTCGCAACCCCGCATCCGTCGCACCACTTGCCTCTGTGGGCCCCCCAAGTTCTCCAGAGTTATTGTTGGACCCCCAAAGGCCCATAGGACTACTGTGGGCCCCACCTAGGTGCTTGCTCTTCGAGGATCCGTCGCGTACGACGTCGTCGCACGTCGTAGCCCGTCGTCGCACGTGCTAGCTTTGGAATCTGGAACCGTCGCCCGGTTGAAGCTCTGAATTTTCCAGCGAGGAATATATATTGGAATCAGGACTTGGAGCGCGATCTATTATTCCAACCCCCGGTGTCGCTACCCGACGCCGGTGTAGCTTTCGCGTCGTGATGAGGTAACGCTTTGCACCCCTAGGACCCCCAACCAAATTGCATGCTAATCAAGACTAAAATCAGTATTTTTAAAGTATTTTAATTGTTTTAAATTCACTAATCAAGATTAATAATATGGACTTTAGGCCGGTGGACTTGTGCACGTAGGAATTGTGATTTTTGGACTCATTGGACGGTGTGCTCAGACGTCGTAATTGCAGGCAAGTGAAACTTTCCAACTCTTGTGTAGGGCCATGTTTTTAGGCCACTTCCTTACTTTTAGCGTAAAAGAGACTAGTCAGTGAAATGATAGCTGGCTAGACGCCTACTTGATCTAGTTTGACAACGAAACTAGATCCGTCACCTAATTGATCTAGCTTGACAACGAAGCTAGATCCAACTCTTTAAACTTGTCATTCATGCATGCTAAACTGTCACGTTTACTTTCCTTATCTGTACGCACTTTTAACTGCCATGCATTGCATCTTACATGTCATCCAAATTAATTGTTGCATCGTAGCACACGCTACAAAATACTTGTACAATCCGTGTTTCCGTGTTTCTGGCTAGGTGCACCCCTACGCCATACTTGTTTACACACTTCCTGGCTCGTGGTCCAGAAGCGGGCCTCATGTGTTGGCCAGAAACCAATGCCCGATACACGTGGAGGGGTAGGGATAAACGGTTACTTGAGCTTAGGAGTGGCCTGATCCGCCCTCTAGCCAAAGGACGGAATCTCTGTGCACGAGGTGCTTACTTTCCTTGTCTTGTACTTGTCTTGTAAATGCCATGCCATGCTCGTACTGTACTGTACTTTATTTTACCTGTTGCACTCATACTTTAAACTGCCATGTCATCGCATTCATGCTAGAACTGCCAGGTTGTTCACTTTACTTTCAGTTTCCTTGCACAAGTCTCTTGTAGACTTGCTGACATGTGCCCCTTGCTCTTTTGGGTGTCACACGTTAGATCTGAGCCAGAGATCGTTGCTGAGTACGTGATGTGTTGCTGACGCTGAGTCTGAGTCCATGATTGCCCAGGAGGATTTTGGTGGACACCGGTGACCATTCTTTGAGTCTTGTTGAGCTTTATTTTGTTTTAGGCCTTTTGTTAGCTGTTGGTGCGTAGCACCGTTGTTTTGTACTTTGTACTTTTGTTGGCCATGTTTGGGCCTATAGTCTCTTTTCTTTTAGCCTGGTGGTTTTTCTGCGATGTTGGAAACTTATTTTATGGATATTCTGAGATGTTTCTTTTGTCTCATTTAATTATTATTATCTTTGTTTCGTTCGCGTTGCAAGGACCTGCCGTTTAAAATTTGATCGACGCTTATCGGACTTGCAGCTTTGCAGCTTCAAGTCTGAGCGGACCTTCTCACGCTTCGCCTCCATATTTTTGGGAAGCGGGGCGTGACACGACGCAACCGCTCGAAAGTTTCACGGAGGTCGGCGACATGGTCCTCCGGCTTTCTCTACTTGACAAGCATGTCGTCGACGTAGACCTCCAGGTTCCTTCCGATCTGGGAGTAAAAAACCTTGTTGACCATTCTCTGGTAGGTGGCCCCTGCGTTTTTCAAGCCGAAGGGCATCTTCTTGTAGCAGTAGGTTCCCCGGGCCGTCGTGAAGGCTGTCATCTCTTCGTCCCGGGGATCCATCTGGACCTGATTGTACCCTGAGTAGGCGTCCATGAAGCTAAGCATCTCGTACCCCGAGGCATTGTCCACAAGGTGGTCTATGCGCGGCAGGGGGTAGCTGTCCTTGGGACAGGCTTTGTTGAGGTCACTGAAGTCCACGCACATTCGCCACTTTACGTTGGGTTTTTTGACCATCACCACGTTCGATAGCCACTCCGGGTACCAGACCTCTCGTATGAAGCCGGCGTCGAGAAGACGCTCTACCTCCTCGGAGGCCGCCTTCATCTTTTCGCCACCCAGGTTTTGCTTCTTCTGCCTGACCAGCTTGAAGTTGGGGTCGGCGTTGATCTGGTGGACGATCACCTGGGGATCTACGCCGGGCATGTCCTCTGGTGACCAAGCAAAGACGTCAAGGTTCGCCTCCAGGCACTCGACCAGTTGGCTCCTCAGGTCGTGGCTTAGCCCTCTCCCGATTGAGACGAACCTGCCCTCGACGTCCGTGACCGGGATCTGCTCTTGTTCCTCCGTAGGGGCGGGTCTCGGCCCGCTCCTTAAGTTGAGCGCAGCCATCTGGTCGACTAGACGATCCTCGGGCCCTTCCTCCTCCAGTTGGTAGCAGGTATTCGGTCTCCCCGCGTCGCCTTCGACCTGCCCCATCCCCCTTGGCGTTCGGAACTTGATAGTCTGATGAAGGGTCGAGACTACTGCGTCGATGGCGTTGAGAAGGGGTCGGCCGATGATTCCGTTGTACTCCGACCCGATCCCCAATACGAAGAATTCTACCGCCAGGGTCACCGAGTCTGGTGGGCCTCCGAGTGTTACTGGGAGGTGGATCGTGCCGACGATGGGGGGTGGAATGACCCGTGAACCCTACCACGGGACCCGAGCGAGGTTCCAAGTCTTCCTTCCACAGCCCCATCTTCTCCAGGGTTGACATGAAGAGGACGTCGCAGGAGCTGCCGGTGTCGATGAGCAGCCGCCGTACCATTGTTGTGTCGATGATCACCGACACCACCAAAGCTGCGTCCGACCTGCGCGCTGCTACTGTCGTGCCCGTCCTCCCGACCGGTAGGGCCGGCGAGGGTTTCTTGGTCTTCTCCTCATGGTCCTCCTTGCGCTGGGCCCGGGCCCTCTCTTGCCAACCATGACGGGCCCTGTCGCCTCGCGCCTGAGCCTTGCCCTCCCTTCGCCGTGATGGGTGAAGCCGTGTCATTGCAGGTGTGGTTAGTTTTTCGTGGGATGGTTCGTTTCCCACAGACGGCGCCAGATGTTTCAGAGTGTTTTCTCACTACAGTGTCGTTGACCGTGGACTGCCCGGTCAACGTGGTCAAGAGGCCGATTAGGGTCCCTTGGGTGCGTCGAGCGCGTGTGGACGCGACGAGAATCGGAGATGTAGTCGACGCAGAGCACGTCAGCTGGGCCGGGTCTGGATCCTCGGCCTCTGGGGGGCTGAGGGGAAGCCTCGGCCCGATGTGAGGTGCTCGGCCTCGGGCGGTCGGGCGACGAGGGGAAGCCTTGGTGCCTTGCCTTGACGCGTGACTGACGCGGAGCTGAGGGGAAGCCTCGGCTCGGATGGGTTCGCTCGGCCTCGGTCGGTCGGACGACGAGGGGTAGCCTCGGTCGTCTCGGCTAATGCTTGATGGCGTTCGCCTGGTGTCGAAGGGGAGCTTCGACACTTGGATCTAACGTCTTCCTGAACAGACGAGAACACTTCGTCAGGGAGGCCGGACCTTGGTTCCGGCCAAAACCCCTCTGATGCCTAAGTCAGATGGCAGTCTGAAAGAGGAGGCTCGGCGGGGACGGTTCGACTCGAGAGGAGATCGGAACGACGTCCTCCGGCGCGAGCGGGGGGAAGGAGATGGAGTGGGGGAACTAGGTCGTTGATGGAGTACCTTAGGTTTTGTTACCTGAGATGCCGTCCTTTGTTCAGTCGTCCTCCTAGCCCTTTTATAGGCCTCTCGTCGCGACCACTCATGACTCACGTCCCTCGTCCGCCCCCAATCGTGCCCCCTCAATCCGCCTCCCATCGCCGCTCCCCGCGCCATGTCAGCACCTCCCCATAACGGCCATTAAGTGGCAGCGGGCCTGGGGGAACGGTTATCGCTGGAGTGGGCGAGTGACTCGCGCGTTTTCGGGGTCGGGTCGGATCGACGTTCGGGGGCCCTCTAGTGGGCCTAGTCGGGCGGGCCCGATCTCGCAGATGGGCTTCTGATCGGTAGTCGGGTTTCTGGGCTCGTGTCTTTCGGGCTTCGGCCAAATAGGCGTAACAGTTACTTTATAATTTGATGGACGAACGACAGAGAGTTGATGACTTAAATCAATCGTGCAGTCACGTTATTATCAATTGGATGGACGCTCGACATTCAATCTACGTCATAAAACGGCCACAATTTAAACGCAACGGTAGCATGAAAATCCCTCAACGCTGAAGAACTGATACTCGGACACGTGGTCAAGGCAGCTAGATCCCTCAACTCCGACCAGCTCTGCCGCAGCCCGTCGACGGCCTCAGCTCAGGCGAACCCCCATGAGGTAGGAACGCATGATGGAGTTTTGAATCAAGAACAATTAATGTGCTGATAACCGATTCGAGCTTAATTGAGCTTTTCGGCATCCAGCTAGAGGAGTTGAATTTAGTTGTTAGATATATAATGGGCCAGTTTAATTTCTCTTTGCCATTGTCAGTTAGGCAGATATATGGACTGTTTAAGAAATTGTATTGTTAAAGAGCAAAGTTACTTTGTTGTGCTAAACGTTGTATATAATCTTGTAGCTAGAAAAGGCACATATGGTCCCATGGTCTAGCGGTTAGGACATTGGACTCTGAATCCAGTAACCCGAGTTCAAGTCTCGGTGGGACCTTTCTATTTTAATTTTATTTTTAAAGTTTAAACCTTTGCTCACAAGCTATTGAATTTAAGCAAGCTGTTCCTTAGTAACGTTACAACTCAACGAGGGTGACATAAAAATCAAAGGCAACCTCTTTCATATACATAACATCGTTATACAATGATGAAACACCTACACTTGTAATTTAAACACTGCCTACAAAATTAGAATGGCGGCCTAATTTGGGCCAAAAAAAAATGATCACCGGCTACTTGCAGGGCGGGGGGATCTGCTTCCCGATGTAATTTGCTTTGACATTGGAGCATGTTGAGGTGGAGGATTTTCGGCCAATGTACCTGAGGTTCACGTCCTGTAAGCGCACGTTCTTGCAGGGAACCCCCGGGCTGCACTTGAGCGTCACCGCCATCGGCGTCGACGACGTCCCCCTAACGTTCCTGAACGTGACGTCGCTGAGCTTCACCTTCGACGGCGACTGCAACCAAAGCCAAATCGTGAGGGAGCATAAATATATGCAATTATGCATCGTCGTTGCGGCAACTTCGACACGACCTTGTTGTCGCAGGAGGCGTAGGGGCAGTACATCTGGTCGATGTAGATCGGGTTCCCGACGCCGTTCATCACGATGTCGTCGAAAGTCATGTTCGTCGCCGACGTCGGCTTCGGGGAGCTCTCCCACGTCTTGATCCTCACCCCGAACATGGTCCCCGTGAGGGTGCTGTCCCTGACGACCAGCCCCCGCACGTCCTCCTCGTAGTCGTACCTCCCCAGGCTCCCGACGCTGATCCCGTGCCCCGGCCCGCAGGTGATGCCGCTGATGAGCACGTTGGCGCATCCGTGCCCGATGGAGACGCAGTCGTCGCCGGTGCCGATCACGGAGGAGTACACCGTCACGTCGGTGCTCCGGTCGATGTGGATGCCGTCCGTGTTGGGGCTGTTCTCGGGGGCGGTGATGCTGAGCCCGCTGGCCCAGAAGTTCTTGCAGGTCACCAGCGCGACGTGGAAGAACTTGCTGTTCACGGACTTGATCTCCTTCACCACCGTGTTCGTCGTCGACACAAACTTCAGCGACTGCGTGCACGTACATTCATATAGAGCTAGTTAGTCGACTTCGTCTAAATCAGCATTAGCAAGCGGCAAGATCGAATATTTATAGCTAGGATTTGGGAAATTAATCACAGTGGGGAGGACTCTGCAGTTCTTGGTGGTAGGGCACTTGTCTTTAGGCCAAGCCACGGCCCCCTGCCCGTCGAACGTCCCGCCTCCGGTTAGCGTCAGCTTGTCGATCCACCCGAACTCAATCCAGTCATCGCCCTGCGTGTACAGGTTCAGGTTCGTCGACGCCTTGATGTATCCCTGCACGTTAATTGTTATGGCTTGGACGTTCCGGCAAGGGCCTTTGAATTTGACGGGCCCGGCGAGGTAAGTTCCCCGGGGAATCACCAGCGTGACGGAGCCGCTCGCCGAGCACGCCGCCGTCCATGCCGCCGTGAATGCCTGCAGCAGCATTGCAGGAACGTGACAGTGCCAAATTCGTGCTAATCAGATGCACCACGATCAAATGTATATATTATGGTACCTTCGCATCATCAGTCCTTCCATCGGCCCGGGCTCCGTACTTTTTTACGTCAAATGTCCCTGATTTCGGCTGCGCCGCCTTTGCGGGCTTGGCCGGCTTCTTTGCCTTGGCCGGCTTCGCCTTCTTCTTAGCTGCATGCTTTGCACCGGCGGCGACTGCGGAATAGCATAAGAGGAGGAACAGCAACAAGAAGATGAGTTTCCTGTTCATCTGTTTCTGTTTATTTCAAAGGAAAAAATTTATTTATTTTTTGAATTTGTTTAATTATTAGACAAAACTTTCAGTGTAAATTATGGCTAAATTAAGTGAGATAATTAAGGTTTGGGACGAGATATGGGGCCTAATTTGACCATTGACCCTCTTAACGCCCGTAATTTGATCCACCCCACTCGCTCATTCTTTCGGTTGGACTCTCGGCCCTATTAATAGCAGACGGCCCTTGTTAGTGCACGTCCGGCAACGTACGTAGACAGAGAAAATCAAGTAAATAACTGATGATTTAAAAGATTTATTTTATAAATGTTATGAATAGGCCCATTGGGCCAATTGGGTATCCAACCCACTATTGAAAGTTATAAATACAAGGGTAGAGGGCTCTTAACCCTCTACACCTGTTCTCCCTAAATTTCCCTTCACAACACGTTATCAGCACGATCACGCTCGTTGGAGGAGACGGCGGCTCGCAAGGAAGGAGATCCATCAATCGCTCAGATTCAAGAAGATCGTAATCTTCTCAACGGGGAGCGAAAAGGGCATCCTTCACCAACCGTCGCCTAGATTCCTCGTCGAATCTAGAGGTAAAAATCCAAACTTTTTAGATCTAAACTTGCTTTTCTCATTAGATCTGCATGTTTTAGGATCAAAAAGTTTATAAACACGGTGAAATTCAACTTTTTTAATAGATCTGCATGTTTAAAACAATAAAAACTTGTTTTTTAGCGATCAAAATTGTTGAAAAATCCGATTTTTACCCCCGCCTTTGATCCAAAAATCCGCACGCCTGTAGGGCGGAACGGCGGCACGCCTCTAGCGCCGCCGGCGGAAAACGAACGCCGTGGCCTCAGGCCGCGGACTGCCACCGCGGCCTCAGGCCGCGGCAGCTGCGGCCTGAAGCCGCGGCACTGCGCCGCGGCCTCACCGCGGCCCTGCGCCGCGGCCTGACGCCGCGGCGGCCGCGGCCTCAGGCCGCGGCCAGTTGCCGCGGCCTGCAGGCCGCGGCCCGCCGCCGCGGCCCGTCGCCGCCACGGCGGCCGCGTCCTACGCGGCCAGCCGTCGCGGCGACACGCCGCAGGCCCCCCTAGGGTTTCCTGAAACCCTAACCCTAACGGGCTATTTTTCGGGGGAGGCCCAATATTAACCCTAATGAGTTGTTTTCATGGCCCAAAAGGCCAGAAAATTAGCACATTCACATAAATTATTTTTCTTTTATTTATTTTTTGGCCCTAAAAGCCCAAAATAGTTAAAAGAAATTTTGAAAGGGTTTAAAGCGGTAAAATAAAACATTAAAATATGGATCAAAAGGCAAAAAGTTTTCAAAAAAAAAGTTTTTGCACGTCGCACACAAATTTAAATTATTTTAAATGCCTGTGTTTTTGATTATCTACGTGGTTGTATGTCTCGAATATATTATCTGCGTGGATGTGCAAATTTTAGGCTATGTTTTTATGGATCAGCCAGGTTTCCGACACCGTTTTAAAATTCCTGCAATTTTTCTTTTTTTTGAGAGAAATTTTGTATGTGAGGATGAAAATGTAAAAAAGAAGACCGAAGGACACCAAAAAGAAGCTGAAGGCGTTCGCTCAATGAAGATATGGGCTTCTCTCTGAAGTTCCCGAGTTGTACTTTAATTTTCATGCATTTTATTTTTGATGTAACTTCGGACTGGACTTCTTTTTATTTTTTCGGTGTCGGCTGGCTGATCCCCATAGTCCTAAATTATTTTTCTGTTTCATTGCTTATGGATTAACTGCGTGGTTGTTACTTAGTTTAAATACCATGTTTAATGTCACAATGAAACCACTTAACAGCATGCGTGATTGTTAATTTGTAGTAATTAATTATTCACATTACCTGGAAAAAAAGCATGTATGTTAAAATCACATTAATTAAATTCATGCTATGAAAATGTTTACATGCGTGGATGTCTATCTTACTCAGTTAAATGATACATGCTGTTTTTCTTTACATTGCTAGATCATAAAATGGCCAGACTCGCAAATGTCGACTTCTCGGTCCTGAAGGCCGATGGGTCAAACTACCTGAGTTGGCAGTTGGACCTGAAGTTCCATCTGCGCTCTCATGGTTTCAGTCTCACACAGACTGAAAAGGAAACAACAAGTACTGCCCCAGCTAACAAGGAGGCTTCAGTGGAAGCACCTCATACAGAGGAAGTTTCTGATATATTAAAGGCGAAAGCCATTATATATATCAGGAAACACTTAGACTCGACCTTAAAGGACGAGTACCTCACTGTAGAGGACCCTTACGAGCTGTGGGATGCACTCGAGGAGAGGTACAGACATCAGAGGGATGTCATACTCCCCCGTGCACAGTACGAGTGGACTCACCTCCGCATACAGGATTTCAAATCTGTAGCGGAGTACAACTCTGCTCTCTTCCGCATCACCTCACGCCTGAAGTTGTGTGGTGAACCAGTGACGGAGAAGAAGTTGCTGGAAAAGACGTTTACGTCTTTCCACGAAAAGGACATGATCCTTATGCAACAATATCGAGAGAGGAAGTTCACAAAGTACTCTGACCTTCTTTCATGCCTGCTTATGGCTGAACAGAACAGAGACCTGTTGCTTGCCACCCACAACATGCGCCCTCCTGGCTCCGCTCCATTGCCACCTCCTGCAGAGGCCCACTTCCATTCTTCCCAGAAGAAGAAGACGGACAAAAAGGCAAAATTCCAGAAATGGAAAGAACAGAAGCTGCGGAAGAAGGCCACTCACCCAGCTCCTCCCCAGAACCAGAAGTTCGTGGACAAGAAGCAGAAGAGGATTCCCAACAAAGGAGGCACTCCCAAGAAAGACTGGGAGGACAAATGCTCCAAATGCGGGATGACGGGCCACTGGTCCAGAATCTGCCGCACAGCAAAACACCTCCAGGACCTCTACCAGGCAAGCCTCAAGCCTCGAGCTGAGACAAACCTGATTGAGAGCGCAGCGTTGGCAGAGACCTCATGAACTCCTGAAGATTTCATGGGAGATGACACTCTCTAGATCTGGACCACTTTTATGCAATTAACAATGTATCTTCAATTTTATGCATCGTATCTAGTTCTATTTTCCATGTCAAACAATATCTTTTGAGCATTTATTTATGAAAGTGAATCTTTTATCTATATTTATTGCTTGAATGTCTTTCCCCCCTTTTTAGATATGGAACTTATCTGCCTAGTGGACAGTGCATCGACGCACTCGATCCTTCAAAACTTAGACTACTTCACGAGCATAAGTAGTTATTCTGGCCCACTGAGAACAATCTCAGGACCAGCAAACATAATCGAAGGATCAGGGGAAGCAATTATATTGCTCCCCGGCAACACACAAATAACACTTAAAAATGCGTTATACTCCCCTAAATCCATCCGAAACCTCCTAAGTTTTAAAGACATCCGTTTAAACGTATATCACTTAGAGACGATCGAGGAAGATAAAAGGGAATACTTGCTTGTAACGGCTCTTACAAATGGTTCAAAAACCATTGTGGAACGTTTCAAGGGACTCCCCTCGGGACTCTACCAAACAAGTATACAAACTCCAGAAACATCCATGGTGGAGCACCTGCAGTGCCCCCAAACACCAGAATTCCAACTCTCGCACAGTCGACTGGGACACCCTGGTTCTGTTATGATGTACCTCATCATAAAGAACTCCAGGGGCATTGACCTGAAGAACCTGAAGATTCTTCAAAAAGGCAAATTCCCATGTCCACCCTGTTACAAGGGTAAACTGATCACGAGACCCTCTCCACTGAAAGTGGATGTGGAGTCTCCCAGTTTTCTGGAAAGAATCCACGGAGACATTTGTGGGCCGATTCACCCATCAAGTGGTCCGTTCAGGTACTTTATGGTCCTGATAGACGCATCTACTAAGTGGTCACATGTGTGCCTACTGTCCACCCGTAACCTAGCACTATCTAAGCTTTTAGCTCAGATAATAAAGTTACGGGCCCACTTCCCCGACCACCAGATAAAGAAACTTCGTCTGGACAATGCGGGGGAGTTTACGTCACAAGTCTTTCTAGACTATTGCCAAGCTCAGGGAATTGAAGTCGAACATCCTGTAGCGCATGTTCACACCCAAAATGGGTTAGCAGAATCTCTAATTAAGAGACTGCAATGGATCGCTCGTCCATTATTACTTCAATCCCAGATGCCAGTGAATGCGTGGAGTCATGTAATTTTGCATGCTGCATCTTTAATAAAATTAAGACCCTCTGGAGGTCAGTCATCTTCTCCAATGCAACTAGCACTTGGAGCCCCACCAATTGTCTCACATTTGAGAATATTTGGTTGTGCAGTATACGTCCCCATAGCACCACCACAACGGACAAAGATGGGTCCACAACGTCGCCTAGGCATTTATGTTGGGTTTGACACCCCCTCCATAATTAGATTCCTAGAACCCCTTACGGGGGACGTCTTTAAGGCACGTCTAGAAGACTGTGAATTCGATGAAACATCGTTTCCAAGACTAGGCTCACAGACAAAGAAGCCCGAAGCTTCAGAAAGTATCACTTGGGATACAAAAACTTTATGTCACTTTGATCCGCCAACAAGCCAGTGTGAGGAGGAGGTCCTGAAGATTCTCCACATCCAAAACACTGTCCATCTCTTGCCGGACAAATTTACTGACAACCAGAAGATTGTCAAATCACACGTCCCTGCTGCTAACACTCCAACTAGGATTGACATACCGCAAAATGGATGCAATCCGCCTGCAGCAGAAATGGTTGGACCTCTCAAAAAGAGAGGACGACCACCGGGATCCAAGGACCAAGTCCCTCGAAAGAGTAGGACCCTTGGCAATGGTAAACAAATACCACCACAGGATGCTAATTTAAGCCCTGCTACCCCATCTCTCCCAAACTCTCATGAAGAGGAAAAACCGGGAGAAAATGAAGTATCGATACACTATGTACGAACTGGGGAGTATTGGGACAGAAAAAGCACAACAATAGATGACACATTTGCGTGTAATATTGCCATCAACGTCGCGTACTGCGACGATGATATTGAACCACGCTCTCTGACAGAATGTCAAAGCAGAGATGATTGGCCAAAGTGGAAAGCGGCAATAGGAGTGGAGTTGGATTCACTCACCAAACGCAAGGTCTTCGGACCAATAGTCCAGACACCAAAAGGTGTAAAACCTGTGGGTTATAAATGGGTATTTGTTAGAAAACGAAATGAACAGAATGAGATCGTACGCTACAAAGCAAGGCTTGTAGCGCAGGGTTTTACCCAACGTCCTGGGGTGGATTTTGAAGCCACATACTCCCCAGTCATGGACGTGATCACCTTCCGATTCCTCATTGGCATAACAGCACAAGAGGGTTTAGATATGCAACTCATGGACGTGGTTATTGCATACATATATGGAACATAGACCGAGACATCTATATGAGATTGCCTGACGGTTATTCTTTGCTTGTAGCACTAAAAGAGAGAGAACGTGACATCTACTCAGTGAAACTGCAAAGATCATTATATGGTCTAAAACAATCTGGAAGGATGTGGTATAACAAACTGAGCGACTTCCTTGCACAGCAAGGATTTAAAAACGATCCAGTCTGTCCTTGCATCTTTATAAGAGCAAAGGAAACAGGATTTGTAATTATAGCCGTCTATGTAGACGACTTAAACCTCATCGGATCTCCTGAAGAGATCGCAAAGATTTCCAGAAGCCTGACAGAAACTTTCGAGATGAAAGACCTCGGAAAATCAAAATTCTGTTTAGGCCTTCAGATAGAGCATCTTAAAGATGGGATCCTGTTACACCAGTCAACTTACACATCGAACTTATTGAAAAAGTTTCAGATGGATAAGTGCCACCCCCTCAGCACTCCGATGGTCGTCAGATCATTGGATGTACACAAAGACCCCATCCGGCCGCTGGAAGTGGGGGAGGAAGTACTAGGCCCCGAAGTGCCTTATTTAAGTGCTATCGGTGCACTCCTTTACCTGGCTAACTGCACTCGCCCTGACATAGCGTTTGCAGTAAACTTACTAGCCAGATATAGTGCTGCACCTACA
Organism: Scilla litardierei; assembly: GCA_030789695.1. Taxonomy (NCBI): domain Eukaryota; kingdom Viridiplantae; phylum Streptophyta; class Magnoliopsida; order Asparagales; family Asparagaceae; genus Scilla; species Scilla litardierei. Next base: position 26,171,072 of record CM061136.1, read on the forward strand.
CAGCGGCACTGGGCCGGAGTTAAGCATCTTCTGCGCTACCTCCAAGGGTCCATAGACTTAGGTCCATTCTATAGGAAAGGGGCATCAATTGGTTTAGTTGGTTATGCTGACGCAGGTTACAGGTCCGATCCTCATACAGAGAAGTCTCAGACCGGATACATGTTCACATATGGCGGCACTGCCATATCTTGGAGATCTGTGAAGCAGACCATGACGACCATCTCATCCACCCACTCAGAGCTACTAGCGATCTTCGAAGCAAGCAAGGAATGCTTCTGGCTACGCTCGGTGATCCAGCACATACTCACCTCCACCGGCCTGACGACCGGCGTTCTTGCACCCACTACACTCCATGAAGACAATGCAGCATGTATAGCCCAGCTACAGGACGGCTACATCAAAGGTGACAAGACGAAGCATATCTCCCCCAAGTTCTTCTGGACGCACGACCTTCAGAAGCAAAAGCAGATTGAGGTACAGAAGATCCAATCATGTAATAACTTGGCGGATTTGCGTACCAAATCCCTGTCCACTAGTATCTTTGAGAAACTTGTGTATGGGATTGGGATGAGGAGAGTGAGTAAATGTAAACTGGGTCAGGATGAGAGAACTATGAACTCATAGATACATAGGAGACTGATGTATAGATTCATAGGAAATCTGCAAGCCTGAAGCTTGGTCAGATAAGGGGGAGTCAACTGCAGAGTTGTACTCTTTTCCCTTGGCTACAGGTTTTTTCCCACTGGGTTTTCCGTAGTCAAGGTTTTGACGAGGCAACCTCATTGACTCTGGATCCTGAAGTATCCACCCCTAGACACATCCCCAAAACAGGGGAAGTTATGGGTTAACTGTTCTTTCTTTAACAAGACAGTTACCCTAACTCGGATCCTGAAGAATCCACCTCTTATTTCAATGTTGATTGGATAAGGGGAAGTGTTATGAATAGGCCCATTGGGCCAATTGGGTATCCAACCCACTATTGAAAGTTATAAATACAAGGGTAGGGGGCTCTTAACCCTCTACACCTATTCTCCCTAAATTTCCCTTCACAACAATAAACCATTTATCCCTTGCATATTATTAACTATTCTGGCATTTTATTATTTTTGTTACGAGTAAGGGAGGCCAAACCCCACCTCTCTATCCCTCCATTACTCTCCACTACTTAGTAGTGGGGGCCCTTAATATACCATTGATATGAATATATAGAGAAGCCATGGTTGCTTTTTCTTTGAGTTTACTTCAACACGTTATCTGCGCGATTACGCTCTAGGAATTTTTTTTGAGCCATAAAAATTTAATTTTCCCGCTTAATTTTCATATTGCGAAGGAATCTTGTTTGTTGCGGCAAAGTTGCGATGACAATCGATTGATTACCTGCAAGACGTTGCGTGAGCGAGGATTTTATTTTTCTACCTACGGATTCTATTGGTTCTTCCCTAGATCATTGATCTAGAGGTATATTCCTTGGCTCGTAGATATAGATTATGCAAAATATTATACATTTTTGCTAAAAATCAAGTACATACACCTCGTTAAATGAGGTGAGAAACAATCTTAAGCAAATAAAATATGACCTTTTTATCCGCATGAAATCCACAAATTTTATTTGAGCCACCCCACCCTTCATGACAATTACCTGGACAATATTTTGAGCCACCCCCTCGGAACATATCCACAACCAGAACTCACAGTAGAAACCTTTGGAATTCTTATACATGATATTTACTAGTATATCCAGATTAAATTATCCAAACACCTAGAAAAGGTAACAGATGATCCCTCTGTATAATAATTAAGTAGGCTGGTTTAACATGATCTCATACTTAACATGATCTCTCCATTAGAGGCAATGTTAAGTATTAAATTATCTGAGCCATACAAAGGTGTTAAATTATCATCTGTGGATATGTTCCGGGGAGCGTATCTTTTCTAGGAGATTAGATGATCGAAATACATCTCGGTCTTTGTATTGAGATCATCTAATCTCCTAGAAAAGGAAGTTCATCTGTTACCATTTTGTCACTGTAAATGTCATTGTAAAGATGATATTTACTAGACAACCCGATAATGTCCAAGTCTATGTTGCCTCAACCAATAATGTTTATAATTTATTGCTATTGTTTGTGGGGACTTGGGCATGTTATTGAATATAGGTTGATGGTTAATTTCATTTTTTGGGGGCTGGATCTAATCCTAAACCCTAGGGTTAGGGTTAGGAATATATAATGCAACACTTAACATATGGGCTATTAGCAATAGCCCATTAACCCCTTTATTAACAATAAAACTAATACATATTGGCTGTTAGGCCTGAAGCCCACAGCAAGCCTAAGGGCTTTTATTTAATAATTGGGAAATATTATCATTCTGCTTTAAATATAGATTTAACTTAGAAAAATTCAATTAGATCTGGATTAATATTGGAAAATACCTGAATATTACTATAAAATTCTGAAAATATCTGGATAATTGATATGTTGCATTAATATATTCTTTTTAGGAAGATTTTTGTTTTTGGTCCATATAATATCAATACCGTCAATATCTGCATAATTTGGATTAATAAGTTTTTATTAATTAATAATTATGAACGGTCCTGAGATCGCTCTGTCGTTAGTTATCTAACCTAACTGTGTATGATATGTCTCCACGTGGCCCAAGTAATTATTAAATATTTTATATTTATCCAATAAAGCTGCGTGCGATGTTGATTAAATTGAATTTGATATGCACGTGATGTTGATTACATATTGCATCTCCTAGAGTCTAAGTCTTCAAGCTCATGATACCTTAATGCTCCCCAACATCTCCAAGCTTTGGCACTCCTTGATGAGCTTCCCTTCATCATGCTCCAAGCTTTGGCAATGCTACTCTAAATGTCCATTCATCATCATGCTCCAAGCTTTGGCTTCATTAGATGATCTTCATGACTTCATCCAAGCTTGAGCACACCATCACTCTTGGAGGGTTTTAAGATATCCCTTGTAATATCCTCCAAGCATTATGCTTTTTCTCATCAACATATAATCATTAAGATAAACTGAGATTAAAACATAAGATTGATTAGTACACTAATATAATGTATTGATCATCATCAAAACAACGTTAGTCTTGAACCCAAGAACCAACACTCGACGCTAGCCTTCTCCTCCAGTAGATCTTTCTCTGCCCGCTCCCTCGAGGTGGATTAATCGGCTTCTCTCTTACGAGACTCGCGTAACTCATGCTCGAGCTGCTGAATGTGGTTTAGTCTCAGTTTGCACAGAAGCCTTATTCTATCCAGCTCATCCTGAGTCTTCTCCACTGCCATCTTAACGGCCCCCAAGGTGACTTCGTGGTTAGCCACCATTGGTGCACGTCGATGCAGCGCAGCAGTGGCTACAAGAACTTGCAAACAGGGCACGATAGTCAACATCCATACTTGCATCACCTACAATAGAGGTTGGTGCAGTAGTTACCTGGACATTAGCGTGGACGGCCATCGACGCAAGCCTCTCATAACCGACCTCTCAACAACGGCCCTATCTCGTGGTAGGATCGTGTTTTTGGCAATTCGAGAGGCGATCCCGCACTTCAGAAGGGCAGAATCGTCTCTCCTCATTGGAAACACCATTTGAACGAGTTCCTCTACGGGACAATCAAATGGAACCTGAAGAGATTGACTCTTTAGCAAAATTGGTCTGAATTCATTAGGAATGTCTTCAGACAGAGGCACTGGAGGGAACAGGCCTCCCCAAGGCTAGGAATACTCGTTCAAAAGAAGCTTCGGAGGAACCCGGGTCTCCTCGAGTCTCACTCTAGAAGAGTTCCACGCTCCTACTGAGGAATCTGCTCCATGGCTTCAGTCGACCCAGATGGCTCCGAGTTACTAAGGCGAAGCCGTCGCCTTCTCTTACCTCGCTCAACTGCAACCACCTCAAATTCAATGGGGGGCTTTTCATTTTTCTTCTGTAGGAGGCAAGCCAGCTGAGTAGCGCCATCAGCAACAATAGGTAGTTCCTCCGACGGTCGAGCCATCCCTTCTCCCATAGAAGGCACCCGATGAGATAACATGCTCTCCTCAATTTCTCTGATAGACGCCTCGACTCCTTCCCTCAGTGCAGGGTCCACCTGGTACTCCAGACCGACCATGCATGCAGAAGAAAAACTTGGTAAGTCAGAGAACGAAGATCGGACAATTGATGGGCACGATCGAATCGATCTTTCGTCCATACGGACTGGCGCAACACCAAGTCGGACCATTGCCACTTCGTCTTCCTCACATTCTCCGACAGACTCATCAATGCGTCGACGGATTCCTTATCCGCTCCGGACAAAGGCATGTCCTTGGCGGGGCCTAAGTCAGTGACACCCATCCGGTGCAAAAACTCGCCTCTCCTTGAAAGACCACAAACACGAACTCCTCTTTCCATTTGGAATTAGAGGAAGTGAGATCATTAAATAGCTTCCTGCCTCGACGTGCCGTTGCCATGTACCAACCCGGAGTCTTGAAAGGAGGAATCGAGAAGAAGTAATTGAACAATCTTAGCGACGGTTCAATTCTCTTCATAACGCACAGAGCAATACAGCCCAGCAATGCACCTATGGCATTCGGCATCAGCATGCAGAGAGAAAGGTTCAGGGTGCTCAGAAAGTAACGCATGAAAGGATGCATGGGGAATCAAAGCTCTCGTTGGAAGGCTATGACGTAAACCCCAACTTCCCGGTCGCCTGAACGAGGAACCATTGTGTCCCTCCCCCGCACCCGAATCTGATAGTCAAGCTGGACGTAATTTATCTGAAATTTGGGGATTTGATCGGCTCCAACTTTGGATTTCAGATTGGCAATCAGACTAGGCTCCATAACCTCCTCTTTGTTCTTCTGCATGGCGGTAAACAAACTCCTCTTAGAAGCAGGAATGTAGGATGAATCCATTTTGTAGGGATGAAAGCTAAATCAGGAATGACGAAGACGATATCTTCAAATTCCCGCACTGGAACCGTCTTATATCGATAAGACGACAACTGCATGATGAAACACGTGTCGAAGATCCGAGGCTCTAAGCATCTTGGATTTCGAATTGGCGAATCATCCAAATTAGCGAAGCGGGTGTTTTGGCGCTTAGAAATTAAGTATTAATTACTCGACTGCAGTGCCCCATTAATATGATGTAACATCGCTTGACCCCAACATGCAGACTATCTGAGGTCGTGCAACGGGAGCCATTATTGAATCATCGGGCCGGCACTCGAGATGGCTCGTGCGACGAATGACTAAGGCCCACAAAGCCCACAAGAGAAGCCTGACATCGACTCAGTCAAAGCCCACCAGCCAGCCACCCGTTGCATTCCCACCAACTGAACGTGGGATTGAAGGCGGGTTCATAAATAGCAGGAACGTGTGCTACGGTTACTCCTATTAAAGGGGAGAGATCATGGCACCATAACTGGTTACTGTTATCCCCCAACATCACTGAAAAGACCGATGAGGTCTATAAATATAGGAGGTTCCAACTCCCAAGGTACGAGATCTAAGACATAAACTCTACACGAGCTTGCGACTTCAGATCTGAGACGAACCTTCGTGGGTCGATCTCAACTGCACCAAGCTCTCTCTCTTTCTTAAGTTCACATTCTAACTTAAGCATCGGAGGGGATTTGGGTCAAGACCCAGATCTGACCCCCATGAAACTTCATTGTGGTACAGATTTACGAGTCTCAATCCTACGCGAGAGTCGTTTCAGAGTTTCTCAGCCTCGATCGATCGATATAAGGGTCGCTCGAGGGTTGCTTAAGCACCGCAAGTCATCCATCATCCCTCAATGACCATGGTTCTTCCAACCAAGGGTCTCACTCAACCGCTAACGAAGCTCTGACTCGGTAAGAAGGGTCCACGTCAGGAACACAATTGTTTCGGTCATTTTTGGCCTTAACAACTGCCTATTAAAGCTGAATTAAAATTAAGATTTATTGTTATTTGATGCCAAATTCAATCTGCCTATTAAAACTGAATTAAAATTCAGATTTATTGCCATTTGATTCCAAATTCAACAGGCCTATTAAAGCTGAATTAAAAGTCAGATTTACTGCTTATTTGATGTCAAATTCAAATTGTCATAATGTCTTACAATGACTGTCAGTTGTTCACCCTTTTATGGCTTCAATTTAATCACCTTTTTATGGTTGCCATTTAATCTCCCTTAATAGCTTCGAATAGCAGAATATGAACATTTATCTTCGCATACTATATATATTCTTATCTTTGTGGGAAATGGAGAGATGAATCAATACTTTCTATACTCTTCTTTGAAAAATTGCATTTCTCGGCTTTAATTTCTCTTGTTGCAACTCTGTTTGTGTTCGCTCACATCTACTTCTTCTCGAGAGAGCGAAGTTTGGTTGCTGCTTGCTGGAATCTTGCACTGCGAGTGCACGCATACAAGGCCACCACCGTTGAATCCTAGCGGATAGCCGTTAGATCTCTGCATCGAGTTTTGACTCCAAGTGACGAAAATCTACCTTTAAGGACAGTGCTTACCATGCCTCGACGAATAAGTCCATCTGCTTCCTCTGTTTTATTATGGCAACATTCTTTCATATCTTTATTTTATACAACATGACAAACATTTGTCTCATGTGACAGATGGAGAGTTGTGCCACCTCTTCTCCCACATGGAGGTGCCACATCACCCTCTTAAATGAAAAGCCCACATGCCCCTTTTTACAACTCTAGCATTGCAAAAATCACCCCACAAATAGCACACTTCTTTCTGTTTATGGGTTTGCCATTGGGCTTTTCCCACTTATCCACTCAGTTTTTACCATCCGACAATATACATACCCACTCTTCTCACTTTTTTGTCGGTTGAGCAAGTGCACCACATCCTTTGTAAGCATTTTTTTGATGCCGTGAACTCTAAGGGAGTGTTTAGTTTGAAGGAAAATAAAATAAAAGTAAAGAAAGTTAGAAGGAAAACTATTTTACATTGTTTGGTTAGAAAGAAAAGCAAAAGGAAAAAGAAAAGGAAAGAAAATGAGAGAAAATTATACAGTACAATTTTCTTTCTAATTTTCTCTTTCAATCCATATGAAAAATGAGAGAAATACATAAAAATTTAAATTGGAGACTTATTTGAAAAGGAAAATTTTGCAAGTCACAAAACTAACTCAAAATTATTATTTTTTTCAATGCAATTTTCTATTTAACTTTCCCAACAACCAAACATCAAAATTGTTTTTCTTTCACTTTCTTTTTCTTTTTCTCACTTTCTTTTTCTTTTCTTTCTTTTATTTTACCCTACACCAAACGCACCCTAAATGCACATGTTATTTCTAGTAGCTTATCATGTGAAGGCACATGTTATGACAAGTATGTTAACAAAAGAAAAGTTAAAAACAAAGATTAAAATGAAAACATTTATTAAACTTAAGAAAACGGTGAGATATATAGGGCCCAAATGGAACACGAGACAGCACAGCTAAGAGGCGAGACGTGTAACGAAGGGCACCATTGGATGTACCAGGCTTGTAACTGTATCAGCCACTGGATCACTCCCAGGCTGATACCTGACTAAACCCGGATTAATTTAACAACCTAATGAAGTCATTAATTAAAATTTAAAAACCGGGTCAAACACTGTAGCCCAGCGGTAGTCGAGTCATTGGGATCACAATCACTAATGGATACAAAACGCAGGCACAGGGATAATGTTATTGGTATCGGGTTTAGATCCGATAGAATAGCATCCGGTAAGTGTTAGAGGAACCCAAGAATTGATTTATCATATTCCCAACACCAGATCTCCAGCAACGAAAAATCTCACTATAAATCTGAAAAAATAATGATAATAGTTACGTTTTGTATCGATCTTGACAAGAGCAGGAATCTTGGGGGGGAAATGAGAAACCACTCGGTCATAAGATCGATTAGGGTTTGATATGGCTGGTCACAGCAAGCGTTGGTCCATCGCTGGTAATCCCATCGCTTTGATCACGGCGGCGACGGCGAGCTTATGCATCACCACGCCGCGTCACCAGCACACCATAAAAGACGAATTTTAAAATTGATAATAAATTAGAAATTTTGGGGTGGGGGAGTGGAAGAACACAAGAGTATCAAGAAAATGAAGATTAAAAAATGAGTAAACCCTAAAAAGATGTGACGGTCGAGTATCAGATCCATGAAAACGAAGAAGAGAACGAATGGGGGCTGAGGAACGAAGGGTTTGGTTTGAGTTATACTTATAGCGTTAGGGTTTTTTTGGGGCAAATGATATGACGGTGATTACGGGCTTCTTTTAACCTCTCGAGCCCAGCCCAAGTGAGCCCATCAGTCATCGACCGGCAAATTATTCTAAAATTCTTCTAACTTTACGCTGACTTTCAAACATTTGCTGCATATGATTTCTTATAAACAGATTTTTAATGTGAAATGTTTTCCGGGGAGATCACGTATCTTTATTTATACGGTATTAGAGAAGAGTTTATACAGAGTGTTTATGTAGGATTCAAACTTCTAATTTGCTACTAGATAGGATAAGCCATACATGTGCATTTACATGGGCATATGTAAGACATTCATAACATTCCTCTTTATCTTGCCATAAGTGTGAACTCTGCTTCTGGATAGTTCGAGATTCTGAGCATTATGTGAGTATCATAAGAGGTGGATACTTCACAATCCAAAGTTAATGGGATTTGTCTCGTTAAAACCTTTGGCTATGGAAAATGATGTGGGAAAAAACCTTACCTAAGGAACAATAGTACAATTCTCTTTTAACTCCACCTGATTTGTACAAGCTCTTAGACTTTGAGAGATTTTAGGCACCACATAGCAGTCTTTTGTACGAACTTCCTAAAAGTGGATATAGGACGAGACGTAGTGAACATATCAGCCAGATTTTCACTAGATTGTACTTTCTTCAAGTCGATGTCGGCATTCTGTTTGCAGCTCATGTGTCCAGTAGAATTTTGGATTGATGTGTTTTGTCCTATCATTTTTGATGCAACCTCCTCGTAGTTGGGTTATACAGTCGGCATTGTCTTCGAACATGGTGGTTGGCTCAAGATCACCAGTGTTCAATCCGATCATCATCGCGATGTGATGCACAACTGAGCGTAGCCATACAAACTCTCAGCATGCTTTATAGATGGCAAGAAATTCTGAATGATTGGGCGATGTCGCCGTCATTGTTTATTTTACAGATTATCAAGAGATGGTCGTCTCGCCGTAGGTAAACACATACCCAGTTTGTGACATCTCATTATGGGGATCACACCTATAACCTGCAGTGTAGAGAATGATTCTTTCTTATACTATAAGCCCAAATCTGTTGACCCTTGAGGTAGCACAGAAGATGCTTACCTCCAATCCAGTGACACTTTGTAGGCATAGCATTGTATCCGACTAGTAAAATTACAACAAAGCTATATTGATACGTGTGAAATTAGCCAGATAAAGAAACGCTCCAATTGCACTTAGATCGGGGACTTCAGGACCAAGAATATCATTCCTTTATTCCAGCGGACGGAACGGTCTTTATGTACATCCAAAGAATATACTACCATAGGTGTACTTAATGGATGACATTGGTCCAAATAAAATCTTTATAATAATTTCTTGGTATATGTTGTTTGATGTAACAGGATTCCATCTTTCAGATGTTCAATCTGTAATCCAATGCAGAATTTTGTTTTGCCTAGGTCTTTCATTTTAAATTCTTTTATCAGGCTTTTAGATATCTCAATAACCTATTCAGGAGATCCAATGAAATTCAAGTCATCTATGTAGACTGCAATTATTGCGAATCATATTCCATTTGCTCTTATAAAGATGCAAGGGCAGACTTCATTATTGTGGAATCATTGTTGTATAAGGACTTCGTTAAGTCTGTTATACCACATTTTTTCCGATTATTTAAGACCATATAATGATTTTTGCAGCTTAACAAAATAGACGTCTCGTAATCTATCTTTTAAAGTTGTAGTAGTTGAAATTCATCAGGAAGTTTCATATCAATTTTTATCGAGATTTCCATATAGATATGCAGTCACAACATTCATTAGTTGTATATCTAACCCTTCCTTTGCTATTAAGCTTATTAAAAATTGAAAAGTGATCGCATCCATCACCGGTGAGTATTTGGAAAAATCTCTGAGCTACAAGCCGTGGTTTGTAGCGCGCGATCTCATTTTTTTCATTTTTTTCTGACAAATACACATTTATATCCCACAGGTTTGACACCTTTTGGTGTCTGGGCTATTGGCCCAGAGTCCAACTTTGTTTCTATTGCCTGATTCCACTTTGGCCAATCATTTCTACGTTAACATTCAACAACGGAGTTTGGATCAATATCATCATCGCTTTCAGTGACGTGAATGGCAATATAGAATGCAAAGTTATTATCGATGATTATGCTTTTTCAGTCCAATGCATCCCATGTACGTACAAAATTTAATGATATTTCAGTTTCTCTCGGATTCTCCTTTTCACGGGGTTCCGAAAGGGGTGAGAGTATATACATGAGCTTATTTTCTTGTGGTGGTTTGTTTTAATGCCTCTAGGAGTTTTTCTTTTTCTTAGATTTTTATCCTTGAAACTTGGTGGTCTGCCTCTTTTAATTTAAGGAACAGTCACTTATGCTGGTGGTGGATTGCATCCATTCTTGGGGATATCAATCCTAGCTCTAGTGTTCGTAGCAGGGATGTGTGATTTGGCAGTTTTCTTATTGTCGGTAAATGGATCTGGATCCTGATGAACAGTGTTCTGAATGTGGAAGATCTTCAGGATCTTATCTTCAAATTGCTTAGTTCTCGGATCATAGTGGGTTAATGTTTTTGAATCCCTTGATATAATTTGTGAAGATCCAAACTTCACTGAATCTGGGCCTAATTTGGTGAATGTCGTCTCATTAAATTCAGTCTTCAAGACGTGCCTTGAAAGTGTCCTCAGTTTGGGGTTCTACATATCTTATAATTGAGTGTGAATCAAATCCTACATATATTTCTAAATAACATTGAGGACCCATTTTTGTCATCTATGGTAATGCTATGGGGATATATATTGCGTGTCCAAAAATCCTCAAATGAGAGATATTGGGTGGTGTTTCGTATGCAAGTTGCATCGGAGAATAACTCTAAGCCCCAGAGGGTCTGAGTCTTATTAATGAAGGGGCATGCAAGATTGCATGTCCCCATGCAGTCACCGACAACTGGGATTTCATCAATAATGGACGTGCAATCCATTGGAGTCTTTTTATAAGTAACTCAGCTAACCCATTTTGAGTGTGAACATGCAGTACAGGATGTTCAACTTACATCCCAGTTGCTAGGTGTTGAGTATTGGATCCCCCAATTTGGTTTTGATGATGAGCAAACATAATTAATTGTGACTAATCCCCTTGTTTAGTAGTTGATTAAATCATCGTCGATGTAGATAAAAATATATCAAATGCGACAATGATTTGAGCCAATGATACAATGAAATCAAGTGATGGACTTATGGAAATCAAATAGAAGTCTTCAAGGGATTCAATATGAAGTGAAGAGGAATAACTTGTAATATTTTCTTATCCTTTACTTCTTTATTGAATTAGAATGTTAAGCCTTGAATAGACTTGCTAGAATCACTTTCATGTCATATTAAACACTTTAGTCCATTCATCATTAAATCACATAAGGTTGAAACTTATAAAAACTCAAAATGGATTTTTTCAGCCTCCCCAGGTGCCTAATGCTTGGACCCCAGACGCCTGGAATGCATGCATATAACAGTGCTATAAACCTAACCCAGACGTCTGAACAGTGCGTCAGACGCCTGGTGATGACATACAAGCATCTGGCCATTTCTGAGCAAAATTTCCAGTAGCTCGTTTATAGTGTCTGACTGATCAGGTGTCAGAAGCTATGAACCTAGACGTCTGCACAGTAAATCAGACATCTGGGAAGCCTTCTTCAGGCGTCTAGTACTAGCCATTAGACCCATCTTAACATCTGTCTGCACAGCGCCCTAGGAGACTGGTAGATCTTCTCCAGGTGTCTGGTGACTAGGATTTTTGCCCGTTTAAAGCCGTTTCCAACATTTAATGCTTGGGATTTACTTCAGATCTTCATGGGATTTTATGGTCTTATAAATAGGAAATTGATGCATTCATTTAAGACTCTTAGAACCATTTAATACTTCTCTTCAAGTGCATTCAAAGCTCATCAAGAAGTCATGCCTTAATCTCGACAACTTGTCTCCTAAGCATTAAAAGCTCAATCTTGAAGAAAGCTTTGCTTCTCTCTTGAGACAAGTAGTAAATGCTCACATTTCATTTATTAGAGCACCACACACACACACACACACACACACACACACACACACACACACACACACACACACCTCATTGAATCATTCTAGTACGTTCATATTCAAGGCATAGGGGTGTGTAAATTGATTTCATATTGAAGTATTTCATATCTCTGTCTTTCTTTGTTGAGATTACCCTCGATTTGTGAGAGTGGACCATTCCTGGGTTGTGGAAAGTGGTGAAAAAGGTTGTATTGGATTTATACTTGTCGGTATTTGGCAAGTGGGATATTAGTGTATACTAATCATTAGTGGGTTTGCTAGTGGGTTGCTAGAGTATGATTCCAGGGAGTCGGGATTTGACTCAGGGGAGTCCGAACCAGGGTATATCTATTGTTTGCGTTTGCATTTTCTATGTTGTTCTGTCCATTATTTATTTTCTGCACACTTTGTTGCATTAGGGATTTTAATTACGTGTAAATTCCTTTTTATTTCGTAAAACACTATTCACCCCTCTCTAGTGTTTTCTCCCATATTTTCAGATCCTACACTAGACAATATTCTTGAATTGACCGGGAGGTAAATTCCCCAGTATTATCTAGATGAATTTTCTTTATTTGGACGTCTAGAAAATGCATCCGCAATTTTATTATTTGTGTCAGTAACTTTGAAAAAGCTACAATGTATGTGGATAGTAGATACGCATACGACCATTTTGAGGAAGCATCAATCAGTACCATGAAGTACTGAAAAGGTCCACTAGGGAGGTAGGTTGGTCCACATATATCTCCTAGTATTCTTTCAAGGAAGATTTGAGATTCATTATCCACTTTAAGTGGACATTGCCTTCTAATCAATTTTCCCTTAAAGCAAGAGAGATGATGTGTCCATATTTTCCATGCATTTACTGCATCATTTCATATCATTTTCGACTTTCAAAGTTCACATTTTCATATATTATCGCGTTTCTAACGATATATTCGAGTTTCGTATAGAATTATGGATTTTCAGGAACTTTGGAGCGAATTGGAACAATTATAGGACATGGACTCATCCGAGCCATCCAGAACATCATTGGCAATGTTCAATAGGTGTTCGGCAAGGTGAAAAAGAAGATTTGAGGAGAGTAGGAGAAAAGAAGGAGATTTTAGAGCTCTAGATGCTTGGAGGCTGTTACCCAGGCAGCTCAATCGAGCTGCTCAGCACTCGACCGAGCTGATACTCTTGAAGCCCCAACAGACCTGACACGCCCCACTCGATCGAGCAGAGCTTCTACTCGACCGAGCTGAATCCAAACAGAACGACTATTCTGAGCAACTCTTCCAGCACTGTAGCTCGACCGAGCAAACAAGACCACACGACCGAGTAGACCATCTACTCGACCGAGAACGAACAAATAGAGCAGTGTTTTGGAGGGGCTTTCAGTCCACTGTAGCTCGACCGAGTGGAGGGGCTACTCGATCGAGTAGCCCGTATCAGCCCAGAGCCAAAGAAGCAGCAAAGCGGCGCCGCTACTCGACCGAGTAGGGCACCACGACCTGACTAATTGGTGGGCCCAATTGACCATATCTTTAGATTTTTGTCGTGTCCATCCCCTTGTATATAAGCACAATTTTTACCCTAGATTAGAGAGCTGGTTATTTTCCTTAGTTTTAATTTTAGTTTAGTTTTCTTAGAGATTTTTCATAGCCGTCGCTATTTTGTAGAAGGCAAAGATTGGATTTTTATATATCGCTTTTGCTTGGAATCTTGCGATCTTTATTCTCTGCGATTGTCTATCGATCTACGACGTTTTGGTAAAGATTTCTAATTTTCCATTGCTTGCTTTAATGTCTTCTATTGCGATGATGATCTCTCTTGCTCTTATTGAATTCTCCATTGTTATTTCTATGATTCATGAGTAGTCTTATCTAGGGCTAATGGATTAGCCCTAGAGCTTAGGATTTAGATGTAAAGTTAGGATTTTTATGTTATTTTGGAATAAAAGGGATGTGTTTTGGTTGATCTAGCCAAGTTTGTAGGAGATTCCATATAGGGTTTGTGACCACGATAGTGGCGCATACTTCTTGGACGAATATTCTATAAACTTAATTAGGTATGTTGGTGAATCCAATTAAGTTCGTGACAACGATAGTGGCGCATACTTTGATGGGATTTACCGACATCCTATATTACTAATTGATGACTACGATAGTAGCGTCAATGAGAGCCACCAATACATAGATCAAATCTCTAATCCACGAGGTGGCATGAGCACATATTGAGAATAGTTGTCGATTGTAATGCACGGATTGTATGAGTCTATCCACGAGGTTGGGCTAACACAGGATATGTTAAACGAGTGGCATAACGATAGTTGGCCATAAGTTCTGTATTTCAGATGGGACAATCCCTCCCTAATAAAGCCAATTCAACGTAAGAATTCTAACCTAGCATTGACATCCGATGATCCTAATGGTGACTCCTATTGCCCAAGTCTTTTTATATTGTTGATAACCTTGTCAGGAGATATTCGTGACAACCATCTTTGAATACGCATGCCGACATTGTTCTAAGATCTAGAAAATACCCAAGATTATATAAGCATCACCTCCCTATGGGATCGATATCTTTCTATATTACAAAGCTCAGACACCGTGCATCTGCGGTAGTTTTCGAGTGTAAATGCAGAGCGCATCAAGCTTTTGGCGCCGTTGCTGGGGAGGTAACGGTTTATACTTGGGTTTATTTCGTTATTGAAAAACTTGTTAGCTATTCTTACAATCTCCTATCTTTCCATATTTTTATTCTTTTTATTCCTTTGCTACTGACAATTTTCTTTGAGTTGTTGCTTATGCATGAACACTCGCATCGGGGGTTCTGACGATCCATTATTATTTGAACCCGAGATTGAAAGAACAACAAGGTGGCTCAGAGCAGAAAAGAGGTGACATATTTTTCAGGATTCAATGGCGAAAGCTACTAATACTCCTCCATATACTAGCAACATCCGGGATCACTTGCAGCCCAACTTATACAGTATATCCTCTATCTTGAGACCACAGCTGGCGGCTGGAAATTTTGAATTGAAGACGGGGCTGATAAATCTGATGCAGTATGTCCCTTTTCATATGCATACACATGAGAATCCCAACCATCACATAGACCTCTTCTTGGCAAAGTGCGACACTTTTCAAGTGAAGGATGTGAGCGGCGATGCAATAAAGCTCAAACTATTTCCGTTCACGCTGCAGGACAAGGCCTCTTATTGGTTGAGGGCACACGCCACGAATACTTTCACGACTTGGAAACAGTTGGCCTTAGCCTTCATCAACAAGTTCTATCCACCATCCAAAACGGTTAGGATCAGAGGGGCGATCACCAACTTTAAGCAGCTTCCACAAGAGTCATTATATGAAGCTTGGGAACGATTTAAGGACATGCAACATTAGTGCCCACACCACAATGTGCCGGATTAGGACCTTATTCAGAGCTTTTACAATGGTATCAAGGTCGACACCAAAATGATCATCGATGCCTTTGTGCAAGTCGTACTGTTATCCAAGCCATAAGAGGATGCCACCTCTTTGCTAGAACAAATGGCCTCCAACAACCAACAATGGATCGATGAACACTTGACACTTAGAGGTACAAGTTCAGAGGTAGAGATTGCTACGCAGCTTGAGGGCCAGCTTGAGACTCTTTGTAAGCAGGTTGCATGAATTAAGCAGAGGTTGGACGATATCCATGCTACTTCCAGAGCTCCAGTTTATGCTACACATGAGGACTACGCCGAGCAAGGGTACGCTCCAATAGAAGGGTCCTGTGAAGGAACGGGCGTGCCGGTGGAGCAAGTCAATTACATAGCAGGTGAGGGGAGACCTCAGTGGTCAAATCCAGCTTGAGATCACATCCCGGATTTTCATACAGCAACCCTAATGGAGCATTACAACCACCGTCTCAACCGAGGCCACCATAACCTCCTCAGCAGCAAGGGCCACCTCTACAGCAGCAGCAACAATATGGATTCAGGCCTTCTGGGACTTACAGACCACCGGGTTACTATAATCGCCAGCCTTATCAGCAACATCAATAGTATCAGCAACCGGTAGAGCAAAAAACAAATCTGGAGGCAACCTTGGATGCCTTTATAAGCGGCCAAACTAAGTTTAATGCAGAAATTTCAGCCAGCCACAAGAATCTCCAAGCCACCGTTGATGGATTGTCCATCCAAATGACTCAACTTCTGAAGGCTCAAGAGAGACTGCCATCCTAACCTGAGCCAAATCCTAGGGACCAAGTCAATGTGGTGGTAGCGATCATGATGAAAGGAGGAAAAAGCACCGACGCTGTGATGGTGCCGGTCTATAAGAAAGTGGATCAACAAGCTTCGATGCCTATTCAAGAAGAAGATACCACCAACTCCAATCCCATTGTCGCTGAGGACGAGGAGAGAATTATTGATGAGCCACATGCCACTGTAGAGAAGGAGGCTTCGCCCACCACATCACCCACTCCCATCACTCCCATCACTGCAACACCCTCGGATGTTCCTAATTCTGACAAATCCACGCCAATGGATGCTGCCAAGGACAAGGGAATTCGACCTCCACCACATTACCCGCAGAGATTGGCCATGGCGAAGCTTGAGAAAAAGTACGCTAAGTTCATAGAGCTCCTCAAAGGGATTCATTTGAATATCCCCTTCATGGACGCCCTCATGGATATCCCTACATATGCTAAATTATTGAAGGATCTAATAGAGGGGAAGCGAAAGCAAGAAGTGGTTAAGCTAGCAGATAGTTTCACTTCCTTCATTAATAACACCTTACCTAAGAAGTTACCGGATCCTGAAAGTTTCACGATGCCGTGCTCCATTGGTGGTACCCCCATCGATAGAGCTTTGATTGACTTGGGAGCGAGCATTAGTTTGATGACGCTCACTATTTTTAAGAAACTAAATACGGTATCGGAGCTTGAGCCCACTGGTATGAGTATTCAAATAGCGGATTAATCAATCACATACCCAGTCGGCATCGCATGCGACGTCATTCTACAGATACCGGGTGGGATATGCGTGCCGGTAGACTTTGTCATCATGGACATGTCCAAGAAAGGGAGTTCTCAGAGTATTCTGGGGCATCCATTCATGGCCATAGCTGGATGTTGAGTATTGACTCCCCGAATTTGGTTTTGGATGATGAACAAACATAAATATCGAGAACTAACTCTTTGTGAGCACAGTTATGGAGATCGTCGCCAAACTTCTATGAACATCAAAAGTGACGTCTCGAGACTTCTCAAAGCACGTGATCGTATGCTTGAAGCTTCGTTGAAGCTCAAGGACCATTATTGAAGTCAAGAGATTCGGATCGAAGCGTTTGAAGACGGTTCGTCAAGTTTTATTTATAGTCTTCTAGCTTCGTTTCGTAGAATGTTAAGCCTTGAGTAGGTCTTACGTTTTAATCTTCATAACGCTCATATCTTAGAGCTAGGATCTTATTAGAAGCCCATACAAACTTTCCCGAAGCATCGTGCTTCGATTCGCGGCTTCTTGTGCATGTTAGTTGGTTCAAGAAGAAGAACCAACCGACTAGATGGCAATCTAGTCGGTCGGCAGTGCTTCTTGAACCGATTAGAATGCCTTCTCAATTTCTAGCTCACTTACTGTTTACAGTTAGTCTGTCCAAGAAGGTTCACTGACCGACTAGTTGTGAAACTAGTCGGTTAGGAATCCTTCTTAGACCGACTAGTTGAGCTTCCATTTTTGAGCCTAACTTACTGTTTACAATTAGTCGGTCCAAGAAGGTTCACCGACCGACTAGTTGTGAAACTAGTCGGTTAGGAATCCTTCTTAGACCGACTAGTTGTTTGTTCAGTTTTTCAGCCTGAGCTACTGTTTATCATTAGTCGGTCTAAGAACGATTGTCGACCGACTAGTTCAGAAACTAGTCAGTTAGAATTTGTTCTCTGACCGACAAGTTCAACTTGAATTCAGCATATTCTATTTCAGCTGTTAGTCGGTCAAAGAACACTCACCGACCGACTAGTTGTGAAACTAGTCGGTTGGCAAGTCTTCTTAGACCGACTAGTTCTATATTCCCTGAACTTCTCTATTACCTGTTCACCTCTTAGTCGGTTCATGTTGAATCACCAACCTACTAGTTGATGAACTAGTCGGTCAGTGATCCTTCTTTGACCGACTAGTCTGCTTCAGAATAGAGCCGTTGGAGCATTAAATGCCACGAATTTTGCTCTCTCTTTCCTCTATCCTATATATACTTGGAGTGCTGATTTCATAGCATTCAAGGCTGATATTTATTGAAGTTTAGAGATCAAAGAGAAGCAATTAATTCTCATTCAAAGCTCATTCATTTCTCACTTGAATCTCTCCCTCACTCTTATTTCAAAAGAGAGATTCATTGATTGTTAACCTTCCAAGCCAAGAGTTTGATTCTAGGTCACCAACATCCTCCTAGGCTTCCATTGCTGATCTACATCTTGAAGCTAGGGTTTGGTGCCTTCATATTCCCCAAAATCCTCTTTGCCCTAAATTGTAAGTTTATTCAAGGCATATGATTTTGTCGGTAAGAATTTCGTATTTCATTTACTTCGATATTGTAAGTGTTTTACTCTCGGTTGTGAGAGTTTGTTTGTGATCCCGGGTTGTGGGAGTCACAATTTCATTTGTGTATGATTTGATCTTGTAGAGGTTTCTACAAGTATTTCATAGTGCAAATTTTAGTTAGAGGTTTCTAACTCAAGTATCTAGAGGGGATCCGGGTGTTTGGGACGTAGGATCACCGGGAACAAGTCGGGGAGACTTGGGTGGATCCGAACCCGTTATATCGTCTGTTTGCGATTGCATTTCTTTGTTGTCAATATTTCCATTTCCGCATTGTTGGTTGAGTTTGCAAGATAATTAGGAATTATCTTCTTAATTATTTTAAAGTACTATTCACCCCCCCTCTAGTACTTGTGCAGTAGCTACGTAGGGCATTAAATTTGGTATCGGAGCCAAGTACCTAGCTATGTCTTCCAACGACAACAAGACCGTTCGTCCACCTTCAGACTACAGCACCTTCAGGAACCGTGAAGGAGCTTCTTCGGTGGTGGAAGGACACTCCTCGACGAGGCCTCCCTTCTTCAACGGTACTAACTATGGGTACTGAAAATGCCGGATGGAAACTTTCCTCCGGAGTGCTTCACTATGGAGAGCCACGTTGACGGAGTACGTCGAGCCCGAAGAAGAAGATTTCGCTAAGTGGACTACCGCGGAGGTCGCCGCGGAGGTAAGCAATGCCAAGGCAATGAACGCCTTGCCATGCGCTTTGGAGCCCGAGGACTTCAATAAGATATGCACATGTAAGAGTGCATATCAAATCTGGAACTCCCTCCTCATCTTGCATGATGGAACGAGTAGGGTAAGAGACTCCAAACTCGTAGTTGTAAATAAATATTACGAGTTATTTCATATGCAACAGGGTGAGAAGATGAAGGAGTATTATGCTCGCTTCGTTGACATCACCAACGAGTTGGAGGCTCTTGGAAAGACCTACACCCAAAAGGAGAAAGTCTCCAAGATCATTGATGGACTTCCTTCTTGTTGGGAGACACGTACCTTCGCCATCGAGGAAGGTAATGATATGAGTAAATATACGGTTATTCAACTAATGGGTACCTTAATGTCTTATGATGTACGCAAGGATAGCAAACTAAAGTTACAGGACAAGATGAAGTCTTACTTGAAGCAAGACGAGCCGAAGAAAAAGGCGATTGCGTTCAAGGCCGCTCCATCTACATCTACATCTACCGATGATGAAGACTCAGAAGACGAGTTGGACTTGGAATCCATTGCCCTCATGGCAAAGAAGTTCAACCGGTTCTTCCGGAAAGGTAATTTCAAGAACAAATCTAAATTTAGTTCTTCTAATGCCTCCGCTCCTTTGTGCTTTAAATGCAATAAGCTAGGACACATGAAAGCGGATTTTCCTCAAAACAAGCAAAAGGAGAAGTGGAAGGCGCCAAAGTTCGACAAGTCAAAGAAGTACAAGAAAGGGTACAAGAAAGGACTTGTCGGGACATTCACCGACTCTGAGGATTCCTCAAGTGGAGAGTCGGATGATGAGCAAGTGGAGAAAGCACACATGTGCTTCATGGAAAGAGAGGAACATGATCAAGGATCCTCTTCCGATGATAGCGAGGATGAAGGCGAAGATGAGGTAACTATGGATGACATTAGATTAGCTAACGAGCAAATATGGTCTAAGTATTCTAAATTAGTAAATAGATATACTAAGATAAAAGATGAGTTAACTAGCATCCAAACCTCGCCTAAACCTATCATCATCAACAACGACACCGTTGTTGAAGATTTGAGAAATGAGATTGTAAATCTCAAATCTCAACTTGAGCATGTTCATATTGAGGAATCGGATGAACATGAGATGTCGGATTTGATTTCTCGAAACTCAACTTTGAGTATTGAGAATGAGAATCTCAAGTCTCGTGTTTGTGTACTCACATCGTAAGTATCCACTTTGGATGCTTCTATGCATTCTCTCACCGAGAAGTATGAGTGCACATTAGGTCGAATTAATAAATTCAATAAAGGTAAGGACCATTTGGATAAAATCCTAAATGACTTACTTTCGACCAATCACCACATTGGCTTGGGGTATAAGATGGGAAATTCATCCAAGTCGTCCACTACCTTTGTTAGGCCAACTTCCGATGCCTCAACGAGTGGTAGGAAACACTCTATTGGTAGTTCATCTACCAATGGTGCTTCCACTTCGTACACACCCTCGTTTGGAAAGAAACCCACTTTGGGTGGACCTCCAAAGAAGGGTCATGCTTATATGTACACTAATACCATGCCACGTAGGAACACACATCCTACTCCACATGTTCACACATATGATGATTTTTATGCACCACATCCACGGGCACGTGCACACCAAGTGAGACACCCTCACGCATGTGTTCCTCCACATGCATATGTTCACCCACACCATCATATGAACAATTATCATTATGCACCATTTCATCATGTGCCATTTGCCTATCCACGACATGCATCACGTAGAAATCAACAACACATGCATGCTCCCAATAGGAATAGGGCTCCCAAAATCTTCACTATTTGGAGCCTGAAGGACACAAATATGGATGAAAAACAAGCTTACATGAATTCGTATTTTATGAATATCGTGCATAATGATGATTATGTGGGGAAGTCTAAGTCCAATTGGACTTGGCTTCCAAAGGTCTAATCTTTTAGGACCCAATGACCTTGGGTACCATGGAATGATATGTTTATCTTTAGGTACTCAAAAAAAGAAACGGAGCAACAAATCCAAATTTGGCTCCAAGAATAATTGGATACTCGATAGCGGGTGTTCAAAACACATGCCGGGTGATGCTCAATTGCTCTCCGGAGTGGTGCCCATTGCAAATTGGAACCGGGTAGTCTTTGGAGGCAATGTGAGAGGAACCATCATAGGTGTTGGTAAAGTAGGTAATCCTTCTAAACCACTAATAAGTGATGTTTACCTTGTTAAAGGATTAAACCACAATCTTATTTCAATAAGCCAACTTTGTGACAAAGGTTACAAAGTTAGCTTTGCGAAAGGAATATGCCATATTTTAAGAAAAGATAATAATGACTTGTTATTTTCCGGCATACGCCATAAGGATATTTATATATTAGATCTCCCAAAATCACATGAACAATGTCTCATTGCCAACACAAGTGAATAACACTTATGGCATCGACGTTTTGGTCATGTGAACTTTGGAACACTCTTTAAGCTTTCCAAGTTAAATTCTATTAGAGGCTTCCCTAAGCTTGTCTTTCAAAAGAAAAGCTTTTGTGACTCGTGTCAACGAGGCAAGCTTCTAAAATCGTCTTTTAAACCTAAGAAAAGAATTTCATCTAAGCGGCCTCTAGAGCTTTTACATCTAGATCTTTTTGGGCTAACTAGAGTTGCTTCATTAGGAAATGCACGATACGGACTTGTCATCGTTGATGACTTTTCTAGATTTACTTGGGTATTTTTCTTAAGTAATAAAAAAGATGCTTTTGAAAACTTCACAATATTTGTTAAGAAAGTACAAAATCTCATTGGAACCACCATTGTCACTATTCGTAGTGATCATGGAGGGGAATTTGAGAATGAGTCTTTCTCAAATTTTTGTGATGAAGTTGGTATTACTCACACCTTTTCCTTCCCTCGCGCACCTCCTCAAAACGGTGTTATTGAGAGAAAGAATAGGACGCTAGTGGAATGTGCTCGCACTATGCTTGATGATAGCCAACTTGGCCATCAATTTTGGCCGGAAGCGGTACATACCGCTTGCTATGTGTTTAATAGAATACTCTTGAGGGCCGGCACCAAATAAACTTGTTATGAATTGTTGTTTGGTAGATTGCCTCAAGTTAAACATTTTCGAGTTTTCGGCGCAAAATATTTTATTAAAAACACGTATGATAGTTTAGACAAATTTGATCCAAGATCCGATGAGGGGATATTTGTTGGATATTCCTCCCGTAGCAAAGCCTACCGGATATACAACAAACGAACCTCAACGATCGAGGAATCACTTCGTGTTTCATTTAATGAAGATTTTGTCCCTACTAGAATTACTAATGATGATGACTCCATGGATGTCTTATGTGATTCTATTGGTAATTCTAATTCTATTGATTCTATTGATACTAACCCTACTAATTAATCTTTTGAGAATGTTCTTAGTGATCAGGGAATTCCCAAACGGCTTCATACAGTTTGTGACCATCCCCATGAGCAAGTCATTGGCAACATCCTTGATAGTGTCAAGAAGAGATCTCAAGTCAACTAATTCGCTCATTGTGCCTTTGCCTCCTCGATAGAGCCAAAGAATATTAACGAAGCGTGCGAAGATAGTGCTTGGATCCTAGCCATGGAGGAAGAACTCATTCAATTTGAGAGGAATGAGGTTTGGGAGCTTGTTCCATTGCCTTCGAAGAACCACACCGTTATAGGAACGAAGTGGATTTTCAAGAACAAGACTGCCGAGAACCAAATCGTCGTCTGGAACAAAGCTCGGTTAGTAGCTCAAGACTACCGGCAAGAGGAAGGTATCGATTTCGAAGAATCCTTTGCTCCGGTAGCTAGATTAGAATCTATTAGATTACTGTTATCTTTTGCATGCCATAAAGATTTTAAATTCTTTCAAATGGATGTAAAAAGTGCGTTTTTACACAGAGATGTTGTTGAGGAAGTTTATATTTCTCAACCTCCAGGTTTTATAAATGAAAAATTTCCAAATCATGTTTTCAAACTTAAGAAAGCACTTTACGGTTTGAGACAAGCTCCTCGAGCTTGGTATGACCGTTTAAAGAATTTTCTTTTGGATTTGGGTTTTAAACTGGGTGAAGTTGATTCTACATTATTTGCTAAGTATTCGAATAATGATATTATTTTAGTTCAAATTTATGTTGATAATATCATTTTCGGTGCTACTAACTTCACTCTTTACGAAGAGTTTTCTAATGTTATGAAGGATCAATTTGAGATGAGCCACATGGGTGAGCTCAAATTTTTCTTAGGTCTCCAAATTCGCCAAATGAACGATGCAATCTTCATCCACCAAACCAAGTACACGGTGGAGTTGCTAAAGTGATTTGGAATGGAGAATGCCTCCGGGAAGAAGACTCCAATGAGCACTACTACACATCTTGATAAAGATACGGGCGGCAAAGATGTAGACATTCGTCTATACCGAGGTATGATAGGTAGTTTATTATATCTTACCGCAAGTAGGCCCGATATTATGTTTGCCGTATGTGTATGTGCTCGTTATCAGTCTCAACCCAAGGAATCACACTTAGTAGCGGTAAAACGTATTTTCCGTTATTTAAGTTACACACTTGACTTCGGATTACTTTATTCAAAGTCTAGCACATATGAGTTAATCTCATATAGTGATGCAGATTATGCGGGATGCAAATCCGACAGAAAAAGTACTAGTGGCACTTGCCATTTTATAGGAAATTCTCTTGTCTCTTGGTTTTCCAAGAAGCAGAATTCCGTATCACTTTCTACCACCGAGGCGGAATATATTGCCTCCGGTGCCGCGTGTGCTCAGGTTCTTTGGATGAGACACACTCTTAAAGACTTTGGTATAAACTGTGATATTTGCCCTATCATGGTAGACAACCAAAGTGCAATATGTCTCTCTAAGAATCCGGTACACCATTCCCGTTCTAAACACATAGATGGCCGTCACCATTTCCTTGATGATCATGTTGCTAAAAATGACATCATTTTAGTGTACGTTGAAACCCAGAAGCAAATCGCCGATATTTTCACGAAACCACTCAAGGAAGACTCCTTTGTGCGGTTGCATCGAGAATTGGGGATTATGGGTGAATCCGAGATTTAGGATTCATATTTTGTTCAATAATCTTGCATGCTAATAAAATTCGTTTATATATGCTCATGCTTGAAGTATTGGAATTTTCTGGATTTTTGGTTGAATTTTCGGAATTTACGCTCGAATTATTCATGAACGTCGTATTTAAGTTTTTCGATGTTTTATGGGGTAGTATAATGATTAATGAGATTATTACGATGTTTCGTCCAAGTGCGATTAGGAGAGAACTCAAAATTTCTGAATTTCAAATTTTTAGACTCTCTTAGTCGGTCCAAGTTCATTGGCCAACCGACTAGATTCAGTTCTAGTCGGTCAGTGAATGAACACATACCGACTAACTCATGCCCTAATTTTGGCTTTAGTGACTGTTTGCACTTAGTCGGTTCAAGCTCATTGGCTGACCGACTAGATGGTCATCTAGTCGGTCAGCGCTTGAACTGTGACCGACTAACTGCTCAGGGACTGATGTGTCTTTTCGACTTTCGATCGATTTAATCAGCCCCGCACCGACTAGAATCTATTCTAGTCGATGCGAAAATTCTCCCTCAGCCAAAACCCCTTCGACTTCATCCTCTTCTCTGTCGATTGCCGTCGATTTTCGGCCGTTTTTCGGCCATCTCCGACCTAGGCTGCCGTCGATCCCTCTCCTCCTCCTAGGTACCACTCCATTTCAGCTGTTTGGGGTTTGATTTCAGCTTCTAGGGTTAGGGTTTCTTTGTGTTTCATTCGGTTTAGGGTTTGTCTAGGGTTTGTGTTAGGTTTCGAGCTTTCGATTTCTAGTTGATTGCGCATGTCTCGTCCCGATCATGGCGAAGACACGCATCCCCATCGAACCCTCACGTCCGTAACCCATGACCGTAGAGTCTCCGTCTACGGACCCCCCGCAACCCAAACGCCGTTCCAAAATGACCCATCCATCGTCTTCTTCGCCTCCTCTTAAGAAGAAGAGGACGGTGACCGCTAAACCTAGAGCCCAATCTCAGCCCAAGACCAAGCCAGCTTCATTCCGTGCTCCCACTCCTCCAGTTGATTCTGACTCCGACACGGAATATATTCCGGAGACCGAGCATACCGCTAGGGCTCCTACTCCTCCACCCCGTTCTAGCACTCGTCAGCCTAAGGGGAAGGCTCCCATGCCAGTTGTGTTGGAAGCAACGATCTAGGATCTTGGTTTGATGATGACAAACGTGTTGTTACATCTGATGTGTGTGTTTAGTGTGTCAGGCTTGGCGAAACAATATACTTTCACTATTTGGTGGAATTGCTATTCGTATAGCATATTGGGAGAAAGGGAGTGTGTGTGCACAAAGCAATGTAACTTGGTCATCAGGATTGATAAGACCAAATCTTTATAAATCCTCTTCATATCCCTATTCAAATTCATGTCCTTATTCCTAGTCGGATACAAATTTTGTGCTCCTTGATTTAAGGGATTCTATCCTTCTACAATACAAAATCTCTATTCAATTACAAATTTCCTACTTGGCGTATCCTCATCCTAGCCAAATTAAAACTCCTTGTCAAATTGCAAACCCTAGCATCTTCTATTATATAAAGCTAGCCTCAAAAATTTTATTGGTGCGGCATTCAAAAACCAGTGGGCTACAAAAACTTTAATACGGCAGCAAACAAAAATAATCCTAAGCCTAATACCTATTCTCCAAGCCATCATCGAGAAGGCAACCTATCATCATCTCCTGCGTTACCGTCAAGCACCCAGCAACTATCACCGTCAAGTCGCCGTTGCTGCCGCCAAGGAGAGTCAACGCTGCCAGCAAAGCCGCCGTAAAGAAGAACACCATTAGAGCGAAGATGCAGCCGCCACCGACGTCATCTGATCGCCGCCTCCGTCGAGTACCCGCCGTCACAAGATCTCTGCTGCCTGAACGTCTCCATCGCCTGGGCTAATCGGAGTTCAAAAACGCCGCTGGTGATAGACGAACGCCTCGCCATTGTCGAAGAAGAAGCCACCAGTGCCGCTGTATCACCGACGTCGCCATCTGTGAAGGATCTTGTCGTTGAAGCTGCTACCACCGCCATCGCCTGAAGGAGTCGACTCTGTTGAAGTCAGAAGCAGTCGAAGAAGATCGAGCATGCGTCGTCAACGCTGTTGCAAACGAAGACATTGTCATCATCGCTGACGAAGAGGACACGTCGGAGCTTTGCTGCAGTCGAACGAATGCTCCTCACCATTGAAGAAGAATCTGCCAAGAGCTGTTGATCGCTGCTGCTGTCCGGTGTCGAAGACGGAGAGAAGAAGTCGGAGATCTCGAAGCTGCTGCTGATCATCGTCGTCGCCGCTTAAAGCCCGTGCCCAAAGAACTCGTCACTGTGGCTGAAGACCGCTGTTGTCGTCGTTATCATCGGAGAAGCCACCGCCGTGACCTGATCGAAGTTTCACCGACGTGCTGACGTCGCCTCGTTGCTGCATGCGATAAATCGAACCAACGGTTGTGATCGCAAAGCAAATCACTCGGATGACTGAGATCGCTGCATGCGTAAACGAGTGAAAGCGAAACGAATGCCGCGAAATATTCTCGAGCTGACGTGGACGAGGCTCTACCGTGGGATCAAAGCAAACGGGAAATAAATCAACGGCCGAGATTCAAGGGCGCATGATCTTATAAGCGGAGATTTGCGAATTGCCTGCTGACGTGGCATGGGGTTTTAAGTGAGCTGCTCTGCGTACAGCCCGCTGAATTATAAGAATTGAACTCGATTACTTTGCGCACCGACTGCCAATTTATTAAGGATTGCTGAGTGCACAGACCGACCAATAATAAAGGATTGAACTGTAATTTCTTTACGCACATACCAGTGCACAACTTGACATCCAGGAGTCGGATTGAGACACCGTTTGCGTCAGATTGGAGCTGACGACGTGCTGATTGATAGAGACGCCTACACGGACACAAACTGAGCATTTCTAAACCCTTAAACTCTTTTATTTGTGTCTTAGTGTAACATTCTCTGTAGGGAAAATTTTTACCTGTTCTTGGTGACTATTTTGGGACTTGTCTAGTTGAGACTAGACAAGTGGGACCCAGCTAGTTTGGGACTAGCTGGTAGAAAGCTTTACTAGGATTGATAGTGAGAGAAAACACTGTGTGTGGGGTACTGAGAGCCTGACGAGTGTAGAGACGTAGAGGGTGCTCTGAGCGTGCTCTAACTTGTGGTTTTGTACCTATTGAGCTATTCAATACTAGTTCTGCTTTGGGGGCTGGAGTAGGTCGTTGGGACGACTGAACCAGGGTAAATCTGCTGTGTACTCTGTGTCTGCTTTTTATTTACCCTGTTGCTGCTATAACTGCGTGTGCTTATTCGTGGGTTGCACGAATTATTTTTAAAAGCCTATTCACCCCCCTCTAGGCTAGGATCCAGATACAACAAGTGGTATCAGAGCCAGTTTAGTATATCTATCCTAGTTTGACCATGGACCACATTGATAGTGCTTTTGCTGAGGGTCAGTCTATTTTCCGACCACCTAGATTTAATGGAGTAGACTATGCTTATTGGAAAAATCGTATGAGAATCTACTTGATTTCTATTGATTATAAAGCTGGGCAAATTGTTGAAAAAGGCTATAAATCACCTGTTATTAAAATTAAAAACACTGAGATGCTTAAAACCTGATGATAAATGGGATGATAATGATTGGAAGATTTATTCTCTTAATGCTAAAGCTATGAATGCTCTCATTTGTGCATTAGATAAATCTGAATTCAATCGCATCTCACATTGTTTAACTGCGCAGGAAATATGGCATACTTTGGAGGTGACGCACGAGGGAACGTCACAGGTGAAGGAGTCTAGACTTGCACTTCTGAGCACGGAATACGAGGGATTTCGCATGCTACCATCAGAGACCATATCAGAAATGTTTGCGAGGTTCACCAATATTGTCTACAAGTCTAGTTCGCTCGGTAAGCCATATTCTAGCCTTGAGCAGGTGAGAAAGATATTAAGAGCACTGCCAAGCTCTTTCAGGCCTAAAGTCACTGCCATCCAAGAAGCGAAAGATCTGTCACAGATGAGGGTGGAGGACTTGATAGGTAATCTAATGTCCCACGAGCTTGAATTGCAAAAAGTGGATAAAAGGGAGAAACCTGAAGAGAAGGAGAAAGCTATAAAGCCACTTGCTCTGAAAGCTGACGAAAGCGAAGATGATGATGATGACATAGAGCTAATGGTCAGAAATTTCAGAAAATATGTCCAGACCAAGCAAGGAAGAACAGAAATGGCACCCAGGTTTAATCGCTCTAACTTTTTTCAGTCTTCTAAGCAAACTTATGATCAGAATGCTACTAATAGAATGACATGTTTTAAATGCAAGAAAAGAGGACATCGAATGAGGGATTGCCCACATGAGACAGCTCATGTAGCTAAAGAAAAGGGAAAATCCAAGGTGCTAACTTGGGATATGGATAGCGAATCTGAGAGTGAGGAGGAGGAACACGAAGCCCACTCATGCATGGCATTGATGGGAGTACACGATGAGGTAATTTCTGATAGTAAAACTGAACTCCTTACTCTTTGTAAAGAAATGCAAGATAAAATAGTAGAGCTTGAATCCACTATAGATGATTATCAAAATGAGAACTTTGAAATGCAACAATCTGAATATGAAATGTCTAAAGAGATTGAAAAACTCAAAATTGATATTGTTGCTCGTGACTCTACTATTGACACTTTGAAAAAGGAAAAGTCCAGTTTTAATGATGAAGCACCTTGTCTCTCTTGCCCTTCCTTGATGAATAATATTAGCATGCTTAAACTTGATTTGATTAAGCTCGAAACTAAAAAAGAGTATGTGATTAGAGAGCTTAATGATAAATTTTGCATGTTGGATAATGATTTTAAAAGAAAAATGATTGAATTTGAAAAGAAGGAAGAGGAAAACAAGAGAGCTTTTATAAGTAAATGCACATTGCTTGTGGAAGAAAATAAATTGTTGAAATCCAAAGTCTCTAATCTTGAATTGGCCATTAAGAAATTCTCTATGGGAAAACAATCATTGGATACTATTTTAGAGAATCAACTATATGGCAATAACAGAAGAGGACTTGGATTTGGTTTGAAAAATGTCGAAAAGCCAAAATTCAAGAAATCCCACAATGCACCCTCTATTGCAAAGAACAAATATGCAAAGTGCTTTACTTGTGATAGTGTAGGCCACACTTCATATTATTGTAAATTTAGGAACACAAATATCAAGTTTAAACAAGTGTGGGTTCCTAAAACTATATTGGCTAACACTAGTGGACCTTGTTGGATTCCAAGGTCACACTTAACACCTTTCATGTAGGTGTGATGTAGTTTTTGCGAGGAGCGTTAAATTCAATGTCTCATTCTTTTAGCTCCTTCGTCAAAAAGCGACGAGAAGGTATAATTTTTATCCCTCTTTGCATTTCATTGCATACCTTCATAGATTTGTTTGTGTGCTTGATTTATTTTGATTTGTGTGCTTGCATGCATGATTTTTTAAATGTTTTTATTTCTGAAAAAAAATGAAAAATGAAAAATCAAAAAAAAAATTGTGTTTATTGATTATCCTCTTATGAATCTCTTAAGTGGTACTGTATGAATGATCAATCTATCCCTTGTAGAAGTCAATTCATTATTGTTGTAGCTACATGAACATGATGTTATTCTTTTTAGTAGCCATGACATGTCTCATAAGTTTTAAACTTGACTTCTACACCTACATTTGCACTTTCACGATATTTGACTTTTTAGTACTTTTGGAGATTCTTTTGAAGAATAATGGAAAGTGAATGTAGGAATGATTAATTTCTGAAATTTTCTAAGGGATATGAAGTGTTTAGCCATGAATAAAAATTGAGCACAAAAGAATTGCAAATGAAAAATAAATATGAAAATTGCTCCGTATGAAAAATGTATACACTTCATGGCTAATACACAACCCACGAGTATCCAACTTGTGCTACATGGGTAATCATTAGCGTTGGTGTATATAACTCGTCAAGCAATGCCACCCCACATTTAAAAGTCCTCTTAGGCCATGTTTTGGGGTTCAGTAACTTGAACTCATCTTTGATGAGGTGGGAAAAATCAATCCTAGTGATATTCATGAAAAATTGGAAAATGCGGATTGATTTGGTTGATTGTTCTAAAATTGAATCTCCCTTAGTACTTTATTGTTTATATCATTACACTTACACAAAGGTGGAGAAGTCTTGTTATGAAATTCCATGATCTTGAATTGTCTATTCCGTGGAAAACTCATGCAAATTGCACGCTACATTTAATAATGGGTTATTTTTGCATGGAATATTTTTGTGACTTCATTAATCCACTTTTGGTGATTACAAAGGGGGAGAAAGAAAAGAAAGATTTCTCGGTATTATTTGTTGAAGGGGGAGCTTGAGAAAAATACTTGAATAAATATTGAAGGGGGAGCTTGAGAGAAGGGGGAGCATGCTTTTATATTTCCTAATTGTTGTGCATGCTTTGTAATGTTTGAATGACTCATCCATACATTATATTGCATTACACCCTTCAACACACTTCACACATCTCACACATCCATATCTATTGCTCAAATATTTTACGGGTTTGTCATCACCAAAAGGGGGAGATTGTTGGAAGCAATGATCTAGGATCTTGGTTTGATGATGACAAACGTGTTATTACATCTGATGTGTGTGTTTAGTGTGTCAGGCTTGACGAAACAATATACTTTCACTATTTGGCGGAATTGCTATTCGTATAGCATATTGGGAGAAAGGGAGTGTGTGTGCACAAAGCAGTGTAACTTGGTCATCAGGATTGATAAGACCAAATCTTTATAAATCCTCTTCATATCCCTATTCAAATTCATGTCCTTATTCCTAGTCGGATACAAATTTTGTGCTCCTTGATTTAAGGGATTCTATCCTTCTCCAATACAAAATCTCTATTCAATTACAAATTTCCTAGTTGGCATATCCTCATCCTAGCCAAATTAAAACTCCTTGTCAACTTGCAAACCCTAGCATCTTCTATTATATAAAGCTGGCCTCAAAAATTTTATTGGTGCGGCATTCAAAAACATGTGGGCTACAAAAACTTTAATACGGCAGCAAACAAAAATAATCCTAAGCCTAATACCTATTCTCCAAGCCATCATCGAGAAGGCAACCTATCATCATCTCCTGCGTTACCGTCAAGCACCCAGCAACTATCGTCGTCAAGTTGCCGTTGCTGTCGCCAAGGAGAGTCAACGCTGCCAGCAAAGCCGCCGTAAAGAAGAACACCATCGGAGCGAAGACGCAGCTGCCACCGACGTCATCTGATCGCTGCCTCCGTCGAGTATCCGCCGTCACGAGATCTCCGTTGCCTGAACGTCGCCATCACCGTTGGGCCAATCGGAGTTCAAAAACACCGCTGGTAATAGACGAACGCCTCGCCATTGTCGAAGAAGAAGCCACCAGTGCCGTCGTATCACCGACGTCGCCATCTGTGAAGGATCTTGTCGTTGAAGCTGCTACCGCCGCCATCGCCTGAAGGAGTCGACTCTGTCGAAGTCAGAAGCAGTCGAAGAAGATCGAGTGTGCGCCATCAACGCTGCTGCAAACGAAGACATCGTCATCATCGCTGACGAAGAGGACACGTCGGAGCTTTACTGTAGTCGAACGAACGCTCCTCACCTTTGAAGAAGAATCCGCCAAGAGCTGTCGATCGCTGCTGTTGTCCAGTGTCGAAGACGGAGAGAAGAAGTTGGAGATCTCAAAGCTGCTGCTGATCGTCGTCGTCGCCGATTAAAGCCCGTGCCCAAAGAACTCGTCGCTGCGGACCGAAGACCGCTGTCGTCGTCGTTATCATCAGAGAAGCCACCGCCATGACCTGATTGAAGTTTCACCGACGTGCTGACGTCGCCTCGTTGCTGCATGCGATAAATCGAACCAACGGCTGTGATCGCAAAGCAAATCACTCGGACGACTGAGATTGCTGCATGCGTAAACGAGTGAAAGCGAAATGAAGGCCGCGAAATATTCTCGAGCTGACGTGGACGAGGCTCTGCCGTGGGATCAAAGCAAATGGGAAATAAATCAACAGCCGAGATTCAAGGGCGCATGATCTTATAAGCGGAGATTTGCGAATTGCCTGCTGACGTGGCACAGGGTTTTAAGTGAGCTGCTCTGCGTACAGCCCGCTGAATTATAAGAATTGAACTCGATTGCTTTGCGCACCGACTGCCAATTTATTAAGGATTACTGAGTGCACAGACCGACCAATAATAAAGGTTTGAACTGCAATTTCTTTACGCATAGACCAGTGCACAACTTGACATCCAGGAGTCGGATTGAGACACCGTTTGCGTCAGATTGGAGCTGACGATGTGCTGAGTGATAGAGACGCCTACACGGACACAAACTGAGCATTTCTAAACCCTTAAACTCTTTTATTTGTGTCTTAGTGTAACGTTCTCTGTAGGGAAAAATTTTACCTGTTCTTGGTGACTATTTTGGGACTTGTCTAGTTGGGACTAGACAAGTGGGACCCAGCTAGTTTGGGACTAGCTGGTAGAAAGCTTTACTAGGATTGATAGTGAGAGAAACCACTGTGTGTGGGGTACTAAGAGCCTGGTAAGTGTAGAGATGTAGAGGGTGCTCTGAGCGTGCTCTAACTTGTGGTTTTGTACCTATTGCGCTATTCAATACTAGTTCTGCTTTGGGGGCTGGAGTAGGTCGTTGGGACGATCGAACCAGGGTAAATCTGCTGTGTACTCTGTGTCTGCTTTTTATTTACCCTGTTGCTACTATAACTGTGTGTGCTTATTCGTGGGTTGCACGAATTATTTTTAAAAGCCTATTCACCCCCCCTCTAGGCTAGGATCCAGATCCAACAAGTTGGCGGTGTCAATATATCGCTATATCGCGATGACCCGTTGTGTCTCGCGACATATAATCGTATCGAACACTGTCCACTGTTATTGGAGCACTTCGTTCAGTTCTCTGACTTCCCTCATCTCGCCGATCTTCTTTCTCATAGTGGTCTCATAGATTATCTTCGCTATGACCCTAAGGCGAATCCTCCCCGTACCCCCGTCTTGTCAAGCTTTTCTATGCGAATCGTATCCGGGGTCAGTATGACGACACCCATTCCATTGAGACGACTGTCTTGGGGACACCGATTGTCCTCACGGCAGAAATCTTAGGGGATTTGCTGGGTGTCTCATTTTATGGCCTCCTTCCAGCTGATTTCTCTGTTGATGATATTTCTGATCTTGACCAGGTCGTGCTTGCCGACATATTTCATGTCATCCCTCCCGCCATGGTTGGCGTCCCATCCAAATCTTTCAAGCCCAACGCTTGGGTCTTGAATCTTATCTTGAAGTCGTGCCTCCTTCCGAAGTACGGCTCATCGAGCTTGCCATCCCAGCCATTTCTTAAGCTGATCTACGCCATTTTCATGGGGAGTGAGATCAATTGGGCACGGATTATTCTTGATAAGATGGACTCCTTCGAATGTATTCGAAAGTCCACCAAGTCAGCCCACATCCCATACCCGTGCCTATTGACTCTCGTCTTTCGTCACTTCGGTGTCCCTCTCCCTCCAGATGACCAGCGTCCTCTTGGTCCTCCACTAAATGCGACGGCCGTCAAGAAGTCTCTTGCGGCGCTTCGTCACATTCAGAGGACGACTCCTTCAGCTTCTGCTTTAGCTGCTCCTCTACCTCCTGCTCCTACTCTCGCTGAGTTTGTCGTTTCCTTGAGACGTGTTGAGTCTCGTGTCGCTCGTTCTGAGGAGATGCTCGCTCGCATCTGCTCTCGCTTGGGCATTGAGATTCCTCCGTCAGTTTCTGACGAGGAGGAGATGGATGAGGATGAGCTCCAGGAGCTTGTTGGATCTGCTGCTCGTGCCCCAGAGGGTACGTCTGCTCGTGCTGCTGCTACTTCTGCCGGTGCCCCCGAGAGCACACCTGTTGCCGCCATCCCTTCGGTGGATACTTCGTCTGGTGCTCCCGAGGCCACTCTTGTTGCGACTCTACCATCTGTGGACACTCCTGCTGACCCAGTGACCACCACTCCGTCTGCAGAGCCTGCTGCTGCTGCTGACCCTGCCTCCACCTCCTGAGCTTGCTTGGAGGACTCTCCCTATGCACATTGGATGATATATTATGTAGTGAGAGTGTTGGGTAGGATAGTTTTGGTGGTTATGATTTTAGATGTATTTTTGATGTTTTGATGATACACTCTTGATGTATGTTCATTTTGATGTATGTGCGATATAAGTTGTATCTTGTGCTTCGATCTGAGGATCGCTTATTATGTACGTTGTCAGATGTATCCATTTTGTTATATATATATATATATACATCGTGTTGACATTTACCGATTTTATGCACATTATATTTTTGTCTCTGATGTTGACTTCGTCGCTCGACGATTATATTTGATTTAATAGAAATTAATTCTATGAAAACATAGAATTGTTTTCCATGCACTTAATTCATCAAGAATGTTGATATTGGAGAGTATATTCCATAACTAAATTCGTGAAATTAATTTGAGTTTTGATGATTTTATTTTTCGATTATCGACTATGGTCTTGTTGGCACGCTTCGATTTAATTCGTATTTTCCTTTGGTGTCATTTGGACCATGGTCGTATTCTACGACTCCCGTGCTTTTATATTTTAGCCATTGTTATTGTCGTTGATCTCCTCCCGCTCTTTTTGCTTATGCCAAAGGGAGAGAGAATTAATAATGACGATGTGCAACATGATAATTCAAAGCAATTTACCGTGAATCTAATTTGATATATTAGATTCAGGGGGAGTTAAGATACAAAAATGGATTTCAAATCTGATATTTCAATAATTGATTCACATTTTATACTTTACTCGTCTGCTTGATGCTTATGATTATTATTTAATTTGGAATTAACATGTCATCAATGCAGGGGGAGTAAGTAAATTTCATTTGAATCATTATTTTTGATTATTATTTATGTTGGGTTGTCATCACCAAAAAGGGGGAGAATGTTGAGTATTGACTCCCCGGATTTGGTTTTGGATGATGAACAAACATCAATATCGAGAACTAACTCTTTGTGAGCGCAGTTATGGAGATCGTCACCAAACTTCTATGAACATCAAAAGCGACGTCTCGAGACTTCTCAAAGCTCGTGATCGTATGCTTGAAGCTTTGTTGAAGCTCAAGGACCATTATTGAAGTCAAGAGATTCGGATCGAAGCGTTTGAAGACGGTTCGTCAAGTTTTATTTATAGTCTTCTAGCTTCGTTTCGTAGAATGTTAAGCCTTGAGTAGGTCTTGCGTTTTAATCTTCATAACGCTCATATCATAGATCTAGGATCTTATTAGAAGCCTATACAAACTTTCCCGAAGCTTCGCGCTTCGATTCGCGGCTTCTTGTGCATGTTAGTTGGTTCAAGAAGAAGAACCAACCGACTAGATGACAATCTAGTCGGTTGGCAATGCTTTTTGAACCGACGAGAATGCCTTCTCAATTTCTAGCTCACTTACTGTTTACAGTTAGTCGGTCCAAGAAGGTTCACCGACCGACTAGTTGTGAAACTAGTCGGTTAGGAATCCTTCTTAGACCGACTAGTTGAGCTTCCATTTTTGAGCCTAACTTACTGTTTACAATTAGTCGGTCCAAGAAGGTTCACTGACCGACTAGTTGTGAAACTAGTCGGTTAGGAATCCTTCTTAGACCGACTAGTTGTTTGTTCAGTTTTTCAGCCTGAGCTACTGTTTATCATTAGTCGGTCTAAGAACGATTGTCGACCGACTAGTTGAGAAACTAGTCGGTTAGAATTTGTTCTCTGACCGACTAGTTCAACTTGAATTCAGCCTATTCTATTTCAGCTGTTAGTCAGTCAAAGAACACTCACCGACCGACTAGTTGTGAAACTAGTCGGTTGGCAAGTCTTCTTAGACCGACTAGTTCTATATTCCCTGAACTTCTCTATTGACTGTTCACCTCTTAGTCGGTTCATGTTGAATCACCGATCGACTAGTTGATGAACTAGTCGGTCAGTGATCCTTCTTTGACCGACTAGTCTGCTTCAGAATAGAGCCGTTGGAGCATTAAATGCCACGAATTTGCTCTCTCTTTCATCTATCCTATATATACTTGGAGTGCTGCTTTCATAGCATTCAAGGCTGATATTTATTGAAGTTTAGAGATCAAAGAGAAGCACTTAATTCTCATTCAAAGCTCATTCATTTCTCACTTGAATCTCTCCCTCACTCTTATTTCAAAAGAGAGATTCATTGATTGTGAGCCTTCCAAGCCAAGAGCTTGATTCTAGGTCACTAACATCCTCCTAGGCTTCCATTGCTGATCTACATCTTGGAGCTAGGGTTTGGTGCCTTCATCGTCCCCAAAATCCTCTTTGCCCTAAATCGTAAGTTTATTCAAGGCATATGATTTTGTCGGTAAGAATATCATATTTCATTTACTTCGATATTGTAAGTGTTTTACTCTCGGTTGTGAGAGTTTGTTTGTGATCCCGGGTTGTGGGAGTCACAATTTCATTTGTGTATGATTTGATCTTGTAGAGGTTTCTACAAGTATTTCATAGTGCAAATTTGAGTTAGAGGTTTCTAACTTAAGTATCTGGAGGGGATCCGGGTGTTTGGGACGTAGGATCACCGGGAACAAGTTGGAGAGACTTGGGTGGATCCGAACCCGTTATATCGTCTGTTTGCGATTGCATTTCTTTGTTGTCAATATTTACATTTCCGCATTGTTGGTTGAGTTTGCAAGATAATTAGGAATTATCTTCTTAATTATTTTAAAGTACTATTCACCCCCCTCTAGTACTTGTGCAGTAGCAACGTAGGGCATTACACTGGAGTCTTGATCGACATCCGTGAGGGGACGCTATCTATGAACGTTGGCAACATTGAGATCGAGTTCCAACCCCAAAAGCCAATGAAGGAGCGCTTCCCACGTAATGATGCAAGCTATCTTGAGCTCCTAGAGGATGATGCCACCGATGAATATGCTATGGAGGAATTTACTAGAGATCCCATGAGGAAGAGGTTAGATGAGGACATCGACATCATACACGACAAAGCGTTGGCTGCCTATTTGAGAGTCTTAGACAAGGAGCCGCCCAGTGTACCATTGCATAATCAATAACCGGAGGCTACGATCTTTTCGACTGCTAAAGGCCGACGAAGCGAGGTGCACCAACTCCATCCACATGGTCTCGTTGGAAAGCACGACGGGCGCATCTCACATGCGCCCAACATCAAGGAGTGTCATTGAAAATCTTGAGGGAGTCGAGCTTACGACTTTAAACAAGCGCTTATCGGGAGGCAACCCGAATTTTATTTTATTATATTTTTATTTTCTTTCTTTTTATTCTTATTTTCATTCAAAAACCAAAAGAAAAATGTATTTTATTTCATTAGAAAATCATAAAATATAAAAATATAAAAATTCTGATGTGTTTTTCCTTGTATAGGTGAACGATGGAGAGAAGGCATAAAACGATGGAAAAGAGGAGAAGGAACCAAGAGGAGATGATTAATAGAGCCATACTTAGCTTGGAGAGTAAGAGGAGGCTACTCGATCGAGCAGCTACCCAGCTCGGTCGAGCTACAGTCAGCTGAAGGGAAGGGCCAAAAGAGCACTCTGTAATTAATTTGAATCGACCGAGTAGCTACCCTGCTCGGTTGAGCTACAGTCGGAGTCCAAATATGCTGAAAACATTGCTCTATAATCAATTCGACTCGACCGAGTAGCTACCTTGCTCCGTCGAGCAACAGTCGGAGCAAGATAAGCTAAAAATAACTAATCTGTAATTAATTTAGCTCGACTGAGCTGAGTTAGCAGCTCGGTCGAGTAACTAGGCACATCTTGTAGATCAAAATTTTAAAATTTTCTTTTCAGCTCGATCAAGCAGTCTGCGCTGCTCGACCGAGCGACGACTAAAGGGGGGGCCCACATCTCTTAACTTAAACCGACTCGGGCCCACTCATAAAAATCAAAACAGCCCGCTCTAATCTCCCAAATTGAAACCACCCGAGCCAAAAATCCCAAGCCCTAACCACCACCACCCCGCTCGTTCCGACCACTTTGCCTGACCGCCGCCGCCTCAGCCCGAGCGTCGCCACCTCCGTCGAATCGGTCTGGCACCCTCTTACTCCCCTCCATCCCTCTTCCTCCCATCTCTCTCCACACTTCCCTCTCTTCATTTCTCCCAATTTGAACCCCTAATTCTAATTTTTTCTATTTTTGAACCCCAAACCAAAATTAATTCCATGACCCGCTTCTAATACTATCTTATTTATCTCTTACAGGTACATTTGGAGCGCTGCGAGGAGACGCTTGGTTTGGGATAGCTTGGGGGACGTCTTGCTTCGAGGCTTCGTGCACACATCCGTTCTTTGCGACCGCTTTGCTTTGCTATATCGGTACACCCGTCCCTTGCATTATTATTTTTATCGTATATCGTGTCGCACCCGTTCACTCACTACACACACACCGTGATGCCACTTAGGCTTAGACCTAGGAAGCCCACGATCAAGAAGAGGAAGGCTGCTGACCCCGTTCCCTCCTCTTCTAGGCCTGCACACAGTCGTCACGGTTCATGCTCACCCGCTGAGCTTTTGGACATTACCATGTCCTCACCCACATCCTCACACTCACCATCCCCCATGCCTCTAGCACTCGAGGCCCCACACACCACCATCGCTCACATTCCCACACACGCTCCTCCACCACCTCCACAGCCACCCACCTCCACTATGAGGACATATGGCATTATCTTCAGGTACGACACTCATCGCGAGCGTTTCACTTCCATCTCCTGCCGCGCTATCATCCCCACCCGCTTTGCATCCATCACTGCCCTCACGAGCCTGGGCATCCTTCAAGGTGTCCAGCGACTCTACCAGACCATAGGCTGGGACCACTTCCGGATGATGCACCCACGCACATGCACTCGCCTCACCTATGAGGCGATGAGTTCTATCGTTAGGAAGGGGGACGGTATCCGCTTCTTGTTGCTGGATCGTGATGTTTTCGTCTCATACGCTATGATCTGTGCCCACTTCCATTTCTCACCTATCCTGACCCAGACTGGGCCTACTCTCCCGACGTTGAGCTTGGCTTATTTGATGTTGAGCAGTTCTGGCGTTGGATATCAGGTCTTTGTAGCTTTCGCCCTAGTAGGGCAAAGTCTTCTTCCATCATCCACATATGCCTTAGGTTCGCCCAGCGCCACCTTGCCACCACCGTCTTCTCTAGACCTGAGGTCGGAACCCTTTCCATACCAGAGCTTGCATACCTTATGGGAATGACCCGTGCCATTCGACGGTGGCCCGACAGCACACTCCGCCCCTTCCTACTGTCCGACACAGCCTGTTGGTTGTGCCACCGCCTTCTTCTCACTGCATCTGCCACCACGAAGATCAGTTGTGGTGGTTTCTTCACCATTTTTGCCATGCTCCAATCAATCTAGTGGTAGCACCCGGGCCTACCAGACTTGACACAGATGTGCATGCTCATATGCACAACATCAGGCCCCACGGTGAGCACCACTGGATTTAAATTTTAGGCACCCGTTGTGAGCATCACATGTATCTCCCCTGCCCCGATCTTACACAGATAGAGCCAGTCATGCTTGACTGGCTCCTTCCTGGCATTCACCCCATCCCACCCATCCACATCCTTGAGCCTCCCGGCCAGCCAGTCGCCCAGCCAACCCCCAAGCAGGGCGATAGCGATTGGGAGCTTGGCTCCCCTGATGATGAGCCTACCAGCCCTTCCATTCCTTCCACCTCCACCCCACGAGTGAGCACCTCTGTCCACACTTCTGCCCGTGCTCCTCACGCTACCACTCCTACCACCACCACCGTAATGACTTCCGGGGCTGTCCATACCTCTTTCCCCGAGGTCACCGCCCCACTTTCCCCCGTGCCCGTATCTGAGGGCACTTCTGTTTCTTTTGCTCCTACCCATACCACTAACCCATTTTGGAGTCTGCCCCCACCAGTTCTGTCCCCACCCAATCAGTTTCTGCCAGCACACTATCTACACCTGTGGACCTGAGGTCCC
Source organism: Scilla litardierei (assembly GCA_030789695.1). Taxonomy (NCBI): domain Eukaryota; kingdom Viridiplantae; phylum Streptophyta; class Magnoliopsida; order Asparagales; family Asparagaceae; genus Scilla; species Scilla litardierei. The sequence goes on from CM061136.1 coordinate 26,211,785, forward strand.
CTAGATTTGAGCATATAAGTGCAATAGGATCAGGGATACCAGATTTAAATATTTACACCACAAGCGCACGGTGTTGTAGTGTATCTTGGGGGTCGAACTCAGGGAGGCGTGTGTTGTGCTTGCTGTCAGAAAGGAACTGGTTCACCCAATTGGTGAGCTAGCCCGAACAATTGGTAGGTTGTCACGGAATATGAATACGAAGGATAAACGATATAAAAGGAAACCTAGGACTTCGGTTTCCACCCTTTCATGTGCTCTCACTATTACGACCGATGGATAGGGACACGATTGGATTTAGGGTTTAGTGGTGAGACGTTGCCTCTAAGAGGGATACCTAGCATTCCATGGGCCCGATATTCCAGTCGATGCCCAGGATGATACGCTAGGACTACCCCGGTTCAGTCGGTGGGCATTCCCATGTCCATTAACACCGACCGACTCCGGGAGCACTAAGCTCGCAACGATTACTCTCAACATCACATCCTTCCGTTCCCATGCGCTAGGATTTAATGTCTACGCTAGCGGCATGAGCTGTGGCTAGGGAGTCAACCGCCAAGTTTATTCCCCCTTGGCCCGACGGTCAGAGGTGGTCTTTCTCCCGCCAATGACAAGGAAACAGCCTGCGTAACCATCTAAATTCCTAAACACTATCGAAATCCTAATCCTATAGTCGTTCTAGGGAGAACCCACAAAGGAGTTTCCACCAAAATCTCAGATTTAGGAACTACTCACAATTCATGGCAAAATCACAATCTAAATGAAATTCAACGGTAGAAATCATGATCAGGCAATAGAAAACAGTTGCTAACAATTGTATTAAGACAATATTAAAGTTTCAAAGTAATCGGAACACTTACAAAACAGAAGAAAATTCCAGCCGTCACAAGTCCCAAAAACAATAAATACAAAAGGGGATCTCATTTTAGAAAACCTAGGTCAACTATATATAGAAATCGTGGCCACCCGATTGGTTGAAGCATCAACCGATCAGGTGAGCTGCTTGTCGTTCTCGTTATCGGCTTCAGAAGCTTCAACCGGTCTCTTGGTCCAACGGTTGGTGTCACCGGGTCGTCACTTGGGAATTTCAGCTTCAGATGAACCGATCGATTGAGTTTTCAACAATCGGTTGGAATTAAGCCCAAAAAGACAGAGAGCTCTATCGATCTCACCTGATCAACGAACCGATCAGGTGAGCTGCTCTTCTCTTTAGCTCTTGTCTGGGTCGGATACGCGTGCACCGACCGATCGGTTGGCTTTGTCCAACTGATCGGTTGGGGGCTGAAATATGGGTATCTTCGACGTTTGGCCCTCTGGATCGCGCATGACTCCTCCTGTTGCTCCGGGTACTCATAATATCTTCTTTGTATGTCCCCAACACTGGAAATCTCCTGCATTTACACAAAAACACGGAGAAAGTGAAAAGATACAAAAAACACAAAAGAACAGGTATGAAACAACGGAAAACGGCAGAAAATCACGAAGAAGACGTGCGTGAATATATAAAATATAAACGCACGTCAAAATCCCCCAAGCTGAACCCTTCCTCGTCCTCGAGAAAGACGAGTGAGAGTAGGAGCTCGGAGGAAAAAATAGAGAGAGAAACAGAAAAGAAAACAAAATCCTAGATCGTCCGTCAGAGCCAACAAAATCAAACACGCCACATGATCACTCCATATTTTACACCTTTTTCCTGCATGTTTGCATGCCATTTAGATCGCTCAAATCGTGTTTTTCACGTTTATTCGACAATATTGCGATGCTTTTCACGATTTGTTGTTTTTGTCGTATTTCAGGAGATTTGGAGCGATTTGGAGTGATTCTGAGATGCACCCACTCCGGAGTGTCACCGACGACTCTCTTGAGGGGTATTTTGCGATTGGTGAGGAGTGGAAGAAGAAAGAATGTTGTAGGAGCGACGAGGGGGCAAAAACATGAAGAATGGGCATTTTCAGCATGCCACTCGGCCGAGTGAAGGAGTCACTCGACCGAGCATAGACAGCCCGCTCGGCCGGCCAGATTGGACACGCAGCAGAGCCAATATCGGCGTGCACTCGGCCGAGCATCGCCATACCACTCGGCCGAGCACCGAGTCACCCCTCGCCCGAGTGGAGCCAAGACGACGGCATCAAAAACGTCCAAATCTCTGGAATCCGTCAGTCGGCTCCGATGACCGACTCGGCCAAGTGACGAAAGACCGTCCGCCCGAGTTAAGAACGCCCATCGGCCGAGTGAAGAGAAGTCACTCGGCCGAGTGACCTCCGAGGAGACGACCCCTAAGACCCCCAACTCTCTGGAATCCGTCAGGGTCTCTCACTCGGCCGAGTGACATTTGTCACTCGGCCAAGTGAGCCACGCTGCCTGTAGCGTAAACTGCGATTTTGAGGCTGCGCAGGGGCATTTTCGTCAGGGTTTTTTAGGCGATTTTGGGGGGTATTTAACCCCAGTTTTTAACCTAGTTTAGGGGGATTTTTCAGAACTTTTTGCAGCCTTTTTTGATTAACTTTTTAGGGATTAGATCTAGCTTTTGGGGAGGAGAGAAAAGTGAGATTTTGTTGGATGCTATCTTGTTCTTCATTGGGTTGTCTCTCTCTCCCTCAAAAACTCCATTTTTATTGATATTTTGAATATAGCAATGAATTCTATTGATTTTGATTGTGAATTTCTATTGCATTTTATTATGAATTGTGAGTAGTTCATCGTCTTAGGGCGTAGGGATGAACCCTACGAACCCAATTTCAAAATTGTGATGAATTGGTGAAACTATTGCTAGGATTGATTAGGGTTAGTTTGGGATTGATATAATACGAATAGCTAGGGATTCATACCGATTGGGATTTGCAAGAGATTGGATCCCAATTCGATAGGAAGCCCTAGATATTCAAATTGGGTTGCAATTGAATTTCTCCGGAATCGGTTTGCAAGAGATTGGACCGAAACTAGGGTTTTCGATTGCAATTCTATACCAATACCCGTTTGCAAGAGATTGGACGGGTAGGAACTATCCCAACCTAGGTCGTAGCTCGAGTTTGCACGAGAGTGGGCTCGAGATACGATTGAACGATGATGTTGTTCTTCACGCTAGTTTGCCTAGGTTAGGGTTTGCAAGAGATTGGACCCTACCCTAGGTTTGCTATAGACCGGCAATAGCGCGAGAGCGTGAGCTGGGTTCTACATTTAGTTGCAACTAGTTCACCCAAATTTCAAGTCTAGCAATTGTGAAACCTACGAATCACAATGATGAGATACGGCAAGTAGCGGGGATTCCCTATCCCATAATCATCTTTATTAATTTGTTATTACTTTTATACATTTGAACGACTGTGACCGCATATTTACGAACATTTCTCGGCTTTTCCTATAGCCAGGTGATTGAAGAAGACACTGTTACTAAGCCTCCCTGTGTTCGATACCCGCTCACCGCTACACCGTGTGCTTGCGGTAAGACTACAGTGTCGCCGCTCCAGGACGTGCTTCCGGGGCGCGATCAAGTTTTTGGCGCCATTGCCGGGGATGGCATTTTGACGGAGTTCGATTTGGATCACCCGGTTATTTCTCTTCAATTTCTTTCTTTATTTCTTCATTCTTTTCTAACTTTGTTTACAGCCCTATTTTGCAAGCCCTCCCGAAATGTTCCACAAGATCTTAACAGGTAAAATGGGGGATGCAATTCCAATGACTGAGTCTGGCCAGGGAGATGATGAATCTTTTACGGAGCTCCTTAAGGAACTTATTGATGAGGTCTACGCTACCGGAGCTTTTGCTATTATCGAGGACCCCGTCGAACAACTGTTTGCTAGCTTCGTGATGGATCAAATCTCCCCGGATGGGACTATCGGGGGCGATATCAGAGTTGATGTGAGGGACAACAAGCTCTATTTCGAAAGCGGTAGAACATACGTAGAAGAGTACTACACTCCCGAGGAATCCTTCGAGCAAACCGATATTCAGGGAGATACACTCTATGACCCCCACTCTTGCATTTATGAATCTGATGACGTATTTCTTGATCTCAGGAATGAACCGAAGCAAGGTGGTGGTCCTATCGATGCAAGCGCAGAATTAGAGAGCGTCTATTCTGATGCACCGTCCTCACTAAGAAGCGAACCTGAGCCTCCACTCGAGAGTGAGCTAAACTCGGATGTTGAAGGAGAAGCCAAATTCACACAAGGTGACGAAGCAGAGGGTACGACACCCTTTGAGGTAGAGCTTAAACAATTACCGCCAAATCTAAGGTATGCTTTCTTGGGTAGTAAATTGACATTCCCGGTGATTGTTAATGCCCACCTTGGCCAAGATCAACTTGAAAAACTATTAGAAGTCCTTAGGGCTCACAAGGATGTCCTTGGCTACACTATCTCTGATCTTAAGGGAATAAGCCCTAGGCTATGCATGCATAGGATCCACTTGGAAAACACTGAAGCCACTTCTATTGAGCCTTAAAGGCGGTTGAACCCGAATATGAAAGAGGTAGTCAAAAAGGAAATCCTAAAATTGCTTGAGGCCGGAATTATCTACCCTATCTCTGACAGTAGATGGGTTAGCCCAGTTCACGTCGTCCCCAAGAAAGGGGGGATGACCGTTATAAAAAACGAAAAGGGAGAGCCCATTTCTACACGCACTGTCACGGGATGACGGATGTGTATTGATTACCGAAAACTAAACAAAGCCACCCGAAAGGACCATTACCCACTACCCTTCATAGATCAAATGCTTGAACGGCTTGCTAAACATAAATACTTTTGTTACTTGGATGGGTATACGGGGTTTTTCCAAATCCCTTTGCATGAAGACAACCAAGAAAAGACTACTTTTACTTGTCCTTATGGCACTTACGCTTACCGTAGAATGCCTTTTGGCCTTTGTAATGCACCCGCCACCTTTCAGAGGTGCATGACCTCCATCTTTTCCGACTATATTGAAAATATTATGGAAGTTTTCATGGATGATTTCTCAGTTTATGGAAGTGAGTTTGATTCTTGTTTGGCTAATCTTACCAAAGTACTTAAAAGATGTCAGCAAAATAATCTTACTCTTAATTGGGAGAAATGTCATTTCATGGTCACCGAAGGGATATTGCTTGGGCACCTTGTCTCCTCAAGAGGGATTGAGGTTGATAAAGCGAAGATTGAGGTAATCGAGAAACTCCCTCCTCCTATTAATGTTAAGGGCATTAGGGGGTTTCTTGGTCATGCGGGGTTTTACCGCCGCTTCATTAAGGATTTCGCCTTGATTGCCCGACCCCTTACCTCCTTGCTAGCTAAAGATGCTCCGTTTGTTTTTTCAGGAGAATGTTTGCGGGTGTTCAACACATTGAAGGAAGCACTAATTTCTGCGCCCATCATACAACCACCGGATTGGAGCCTTCCCTTTGAGCTTATGTGTGATGCAAGTGACCAAGCCATTGGAGCGGTATTGGGGCAAAGGAAAGATAGAAAGCTTCATGCAATATTCTATGCAAGCAAAACGTTGGATGACGCACAGAAAAATTACACAACTACAGAGAAAGAACTTCTAGCGGTCGTGTATTCCATTGAAAAGTTCCGCTCATATCTCCTTGGATCCAAGGTAATTGTCCACACCGACCATGCGACATTGAAGTATCTCCTAAACAAGAAAGAGGCCAAACCTAGGTTGATAAGGTGGATACTTCTATTGCAAGAGTTTGACTTGGAAATCAGAGATAAGAAGGGTACGGACAACGTTGTGGCGGATCATTTATCTAGGCTTATTCGCGACAAAGAGGACGAAAGCTTGCCCATCGATGACTCCTTTGTTGATGAAAGGCTATACGCCATAAGGCCCGGGGAAGTTTCTTGGTATGCGGACTACGTCAATTACTTGGCTTGTGGGATTAAACCAAGCGGGATGCCCACACAGCAAAAGAGGAGGTTTATGCATGAGGTCCGTAGCTATTTCTGGGAAGATCTGTATCTCTTTAAGATATGCAAGGATGGGGTTATCCGGAGATGTATTTCTAAGGAGTAGGCCACCTCCATCATCTTGCATTGCCATGGTATGCCATGCGGGGGACATCACGCCGCTTCCAAGACTACAGCTAAGATATTGCAAAGTGGATTCTTTTGGCCAACCATGTTCAGAGACACGCACGACTTCGTCAAGGGGTGCGATAGATGCCAACGGACCGGGAATATTTCGAAACGAAATGAGATGCCAATGAGGCCCATTCTAGAAATCAAGCTCTTTGATTGTTGGGGAGTGGACTTCATGGGACCGTTTCCATCAAGCAAGGGTAACAAGTATATCTTATTGGCCGTGGACTACGTCTCCAAATGGGTAGAAGCCATCGCCACCCCTACCAATGACGTAAGGGTTGTCTCAAGGTTTTTCAAGCAGAATATTTTCCCGCACTTTGGGGTGCCCCGTACTTTGATAAGCGACGGGGGAAGCCACTTTATTGAAAATAAATTTGAAGCTATGTTGAAAAAGTACGGGGTAAACCATAGAATCGGCATGGCCTACCACCCTCAGATGAGCGAACAAGTGGAAGTCTCAAATAGAGAAATCAAGCAAATTCTTGAAAAGACCGTAGATCGATCTAGAAAAGATTGGTCCATGAAGTTAAACGATGCTCTATGGGCATATCGCACGGCTTTTCGCACCCCTATTGGCACCACACCGTTCCGACTCGTTTATGGGAAGGCTTGTCACCTTCCGGTAGAGTTGGAGCACCGCGCGTATTGGGCCATCAAGACCCTCAATTATGACTATAAGAGTGCGGCGGTGAGGCGACTCTTGGACATCAATGAGCTTGACGAAATTAGAAGAGATGCCTACGAGAGCTCAAGAATTTACAAAGAGAGGACCAAGATTCTCGACGACGCCCGCATAACTGTCACGGACTTCAAGGTCGGAGACAAGGTCTTGCTATATAATTCCCGACTCCGACTATTCCCCGGGAAGTTGAGGTCACGGTGGTCCGGACCTTTCACCATCAAGCACATACAACCGGGAGGAGCATTTAAACTGGAAGGGAAAGACGGAGCCACTTTCAAGGTGAATGGGCAACGTCTAAAGCATTATTCCGAAGGAGTCCCTATGGGCGAGGTAAATAGAATATATCTACTCAAGGGACGGCCGGACGACCTTTCATACATCCTTGATGAGGTCATCGAAGAGGCGATCCCCCACTCCATCGGCGCACCCCACGAAGATAGCTTCGAAGAAGGCCTAGATTTGGCCGAGGAAGAGAAGATGGAGCACTCCCCCGATATCTCCATGGCAATTGATGATGGCGACGCTGATGTCGCAAGAATACGGGAGCTCTGCAAGCTCTCGAAGTTGAGGACTCCGAAGAAAGCTCCACCGATACGACGATCGGTGTCACCGGTAAAGTCGAAGCCCGGAACAAGCTCTAGCTTGGGGGAGCCACCCCCCAACATTGCCCATGACGAAGGGGCACTGAGGAAGACCTCACACCACCATGATCCAAATCCGAGTGGTCTTCCAAGCAAGTTCGACGGGTGCATCTCGTATGCACCCAACATCAAACATTAATTGAGAATCAAAAGGGGTCGAGCTCAAGACCTTAAACGAGCGCTTGTCGGGAGGCAACCCGACGGTTATCACATTTTTTCTATTTTAGTTTTTATTTTTTGTTTTAGACTTTATTAGTGTTTTTGAGTCGTTTGCCCGAAAAATTGTGACAACGGGTCCTATTTTCTTTGACAGGAGAGGAGAAAGGGATAGATATCATTTCGAGGATGGCCAAGGCGAAGAAGAGCGCTCCAGGAACACGCTCGAGGCTTAGGAGAAGGAAGAAACCACCTGAAAGAAGAAAAACAGAGATTAGAGCCAAAACGGAGTATCACAGCAGAAAACAGAGCCTCACTCGGCCGAGTACCATAGCCACTCGGCCGAGCAACCAACGACGTCCGCCCGAGTGGCGCACCAACGAGGGAAGTCTGCTGCACCCAACTCTCTGTTCTTTTTTGTGATTTTAGCATAAATTGCCACTCGGCTGAGTATATATCTTCACTCGGCCGAGTGAAACTGATACGCTCCTAGGGCGAGAATTGCCGAGTAGCTTGTGCCACTCGGCTGAATGGACTCTTTCCACTCGGCCGAGTGTGGCAAAGCCACTCGGTCGAGTCGTAAGCGGCGAGGAGTTTTTAAAAAATAATTTCGTTACGATCACTCGGCCGAGTGACATAGTCACTCAGCCGAGTCGTAACTAATCCTATATAAGCTGACGCGGGCTCGGCGTGGAATTCGAAGCGACACAATTTTCGATCGCCCGAACCCGCGCCTCTTCAACTCTCACTCGCCCACTGCGACCGCTCACTCGTTCGACCGCCGCGCCGGCCGGTTCGACCGTCGCACCGCCGCCAGCCGACGATCGCCGTCGCTCCGACCGACCGCCGACGACTCCCTCGCAGCCAGCCAACCTCCGGTACCCCCGATTTCGCCCCATTTCTCCATTTTCTCGTATTTTTCGACGATCCATGCACTAATCGAGCCCCTAAATCAAATTAATTTCATTATCTATCTATTATACCCCTAACCCCCCATGTATTTTGAATTTTACATGCTGATATCGTTGTTTGATGTGCATGCTATCTTGGGGAGCTTAGGGGATCTTAGGGGAGCTTCCGGGGCGCGCTTTTGGCCTTGTGGAGTAGGCGTCTTCGCACGCATCTGCTGTTTTGCTCTCGTAGCGTGTTCAGGTACCTTCGTTCCATTTATTTTAGCATGCCACATTTTTTCCATTCGTTGGGTGATCACTCGGGGCACACATGCCGCCCCGAATACGGCCACGCACTAGGAGAGCTTCCGCCAAGCGGAAGCGGCCGGATGAGCCCGGCCCCTCCCACGAGATGGAGGACTCTCCTCCGCCTACACCACCTCACCCCACACAGCCACAACCTGCCGATCCAGTCGACCCACAGCCACTCCCAGCCGAGCCCATCCACCCACAGCCACCACCGGCTCCTATCGTCGGGCCGCTGGGTATTATGTTCCGAGACGATGCACATCGCGTCGTTTTTGAGCGTATCGCCCAGCGCTCGATAGTGCCCTCCAAGTTCTCACACCTTACAGACCTACACCGCCTGGGGGTACTCGAGGGGATGCTCATGTTGTACGACAACGTGGGTTGGCGAGATTTTCTTTCTGTGTCGGCGTACACCTACGTCCGCCCGACACTCGAGGTACTCAGCTCGATCGCCCGAACCGCTGAGGGATGCTCCTTTAGACTTATGGATCGAGAGTGTCAGATCACTCTTGATATGCTTCGAGCATTCTTTCAGTGGCCTGCAGTCCCCACGCCCGACCGAGCCTACGCCCCCACACACATCCCTCCCCCATCCTTCGATTCACACGCCTTTTGGGCCCGGATCACAGGTTTACCACATGCCTTTGACCCTAGTAGGGCCAAGGCCTCGGTCATAGTCCACCCCTGCCTCCGCATAGCACAGCGCCTTATGGCGACCACCTTTCTAGTGAGGTACGAGCCTGGGACAATGTCTACGCTTGAGCTCTATATGCTCTACGCGATGACTCGCCCCAGAGTTCTGGATACGGATGGTGTTACAATGGTGCCCGCCGTTGAGATTGACGTCGCTAGCTGGTTTTTGGACTGCATCATCGTATCGGTGGGTGCTCGCTCCCCGATATGTTGCGGCGACCTGATCACCCTGCTAGCCTGATGACCGGCGAGGACCTTTCGGCCGACCTGCGTCGACATTCGGGCCCCACTTCACTTTCCATAGACGTCATGGCCCGGATGAAGATGCTTCGTCCGCACGGCCAGCAGCATTGGGTATGGTTGCACGGTCCATTCGGTGCTGACTACATGATCCTTCTGAGCCCCGCTCGGACACACATAGGACCAGTACACGAGGACTGGCTTCCGGCGATGGATCTCCTGATCCCCGCCGCCTACGTGCTTGAGGCCGAGGAGGCTGAGCAGGCACCCCCTGCACCTGTAGACCCTGTGTTCCCTCCGCCTGAGCCTGCACTTTTTGTCGCTCCCGACACTTCTGTCCCCACTTCTGCCAGTGTCGGGAGTACACTTACTGAGCCGTCCTCCACGCCCACCCCGTCTACCACCACCCCCACCACCGCTGTGCCCCTATCGGTTGAGCCACTCACCTCTCTGCTACCCGAGCGTCCACCCACCATACTTGAGAGCGGCAAGTCTTCCTTTGCTTCCGTCGTGGAGACCCTATCCACTTTGATCTCCGCTGGGGTTTCACCTTTTGGACCCCACACTTCCTCCCCAGCGGTCGACCCATCTGTCTCCACCGTAGCTGTTCTATCTGAGAGTGTCGTGACGTCTGTTCCCACGTCTGTGTCACTGACCTCTCTTACCGCCTCGTCACCGATTCTGTCTTCCACTCCCACTGCTGCTGCTTCCACCTCACACCAGCCTGCGTCCAGCCTCGCACTGAGGCTGGGCATCCACTAGTGGGCACAGCACCCTTTCAACCCATGCCTGCTGTCCCAATCACATACACTGCACGTATTAGACAGCCCCGACCTGCTCAGCCTAGACCTATCCGTCCCTCCTCTCCACCACCCCCTGACGCCTTAGTTCAGAGCGTTCGTGCTCTTGAGGGGGCGATGAGTGGACTCCGGGGCGATTTTAGGGCTCTGTCTTCCATAGTCACCGCCATGCAGCACCGCCTCGAGCTACTTCCTGGCATTCACTTTTGCCTGACCCAGATCCTCGAGTGACTGCCACGACCACCACCCACCCAGCTGACTGTTCCACGCCCACCACCCCCACCACCACCCACCCAGCAGACTGTTACCCAGCCACCACCACCACCACCACCTCTGCCTCAGGACGGAGATGGCGCAGCACCACCAGCTTAGGCACACCCTTGATGCCATCGATATTTTTTGTCGTTATGCTACCCATTCTCTGCTTGGTCTTGATGATAGTTTTGCCCACCCCATCCTCCCATCACTATTTTTGTCCACATTTTGATCATATCATTCTATATCCTTCTTCGGGAGTGAGGGAGAGTATTTTTGGTGACACACACATATCTACATCACTCTTATCCTTGCATGCATCACATTCGCATCATATTTTTCATTTTGTTATTTTTATTTCTTTTTATCATGCATGCATACCCACCCCCACCCATTACCCGTCTCTCGGTGTGCCACACTCCGCACATTGAGGACAATGTGCACTTTAGCTTGGGGGAGTGAGTTCTCACACTTTTTGCTTTTATCACCTTTTATTTTTAGTTTTTTCACGTTTTTCCACTTTTGCACCCATTTTTCATCACTTTTTCATTTTTTTACCATGCATCACGTTTTTCTTATTTTTCTTGTGTGCTGCATTGTAAATAGTTTTATTTTCGTTTATCTTTGTTTTCCTTCATCTTTTCCTAGAGATGACTTTTCTGTGATGATGATGACGTGGAGTTAGCTTTTCTCTATCTGCATGCTATATTTGTCATGTCATAGATTTTTATTTTTGATATCATATGCTATGTTCTGCTTTGCATTTAGAAATAGTAACCCACTCTCTTTTGCTGTATGAAAATGGATGAAATTCTACTATTAGCTGATGTCTGATGATTCATATGTATGCTATCGTAGAAAACACACCAAGATTCATGCATTGATGCTTATATCTGGAGTACTGCTTTCCTTTCTCACATCACCTCTATATGCATGATTTGTACGCTTCACTTCGGGTTGATTGAATGTTTGCTAGCATTGATAAATCTGGATTAGTTTACTTTTTGAGATTAAACTGAGTAGATTATATTACCCTGCTGAAGTTATCATGCACGTCCTATAGAGTGAACTGAGAGATACATTTATTTCTTTCTCCACATATCTTGAACATTATTTCTCTATTTTAAATTCATTGGTGAATCCCCCCCTTAGCGATTCTATTATTGATATCCCCCGTTAGTATATCACATGCTCCAAATTCCCCAAAATCCAAAGAAAAAATACTTGTCTATCATTCTCTTTGATTTGGGATCATTGTGTATATATGTTAAAAAAAGGAAAAAAAGAGAGAAAAAAAAGAAAAATAAAAAGAAAAAGAAAAAGAAAAAAGATTTGAGAATAAGTGAAGGAAAGAGAAAAGAAGTTCGAAAACGATCCCATCTCATATCCTTTCTCTCTTTCTACCCTCTTTTGCTTTTATTTTTGTTTTCTTTGACTTTCGGAGCTTCATAGGAAACGGGGATGTAAATATCGTTTTGTATATGCCACCACGCTTATAAATAAGCTTGGGAGAGAGAATCCAATGATGTGTGAGAGAGTGACTACCTGACGGTGCATGACAACCTAGGCTAAGTAATATTTTATACTCGGTGAGATTGCTAAAGTTTCACGAAATCCAGAAATCTACGCTTAGCATTCATTTCATGAAAACCACTCTTTTTCTATTCTTTCTACTCTATCGTGTGATGTCTCTTATACTCCTTATAGAAAGCATTCAATTGAAAAGTGTGTGATCTACGATATTGTATACCGCTTTAGAAGCTTCAGACGATGTTAATCTTAGGATTATTCCATTTTTCAAGCTATATTGATATTCTTGGGTTTTCTATTTCAAATGCACCATTATACTATGATATCAAAATAAAAGTCTTTGACATGTGTTTTATATTCGATGCATGCTATATGAGTAAGCAAAACCCACGTCCTGAGAAAATGATCTAGCAACTTCCCTCTTCATTTTCTATTTTGTTTTTCGTTTTCCATTTTCCACCTTTCCGCCGTTTTCTTTATCTTTATCCACCGGGTTCGCTTTTTACTCATCTTCCTCGAGGACGAGTAAGAGGTAAGCTTGGGGGATTTTGATCACTCCATATTTTACACCTTTTTTCTGCATGTTTGCATGCCCTTTAGATCGCTCAAATCGTTTTTTTCACGTTTATTCGACAATATTGCGATGCTTTTCACGATTTGTTGTTTTGTCGTATTTCAGGAGATTTGGAGCGATTTGGAGTGATTCTGAGATGCACCCACTCCGGAGTATCACCGACGACTCTCTTGAGGGGTATTTTGCGATTGGAGAGGAGTGGAAGAAGAAAGAACGTCGTAGGAGCGACTAGGGGGCAAAAACATGAAGAATGAGCATTTTCAGCATGCCACTCGGCCGAGTGAAGGAGTCACTCGGTCGAGCATAGACAGCCCGCTCGGCTGGCCAGATCGGACACGCAGCAGAGCCAATATCGACGTGCACTCGGCCGAGCATCGCCATACCACTCGGCCGAGCACCGAGTCACCCCTCGCCCGAGTGGAGCCAAGATGACGGCATCAAAAACGTCCAAATCTCTGGAATCCGTCAGTCGGCTCCGATGACCGACTCGGTCGAGTGACGAAAGACCGTCCGCCCGAGTTAAGAACGCCCATCGGCCGAGTGAAGAGAAGTCACTCGGCCGAGTGACCTCCGAGGAGACGACCCCCAAGACCCCTAACTCTCTGGAATCCGTCAGGGTCTCTCACTCGGCCGAGTGACATTTGTCACTCGGCCGAGTGAGCCGCGCTGCCTGTAGCGTAAACTGCGATTTTGAGGCTGCGCAGGGGCATTTTCGTCAGGGTTTTTTGGGCGATTTTGGGGGGGTATTTAACCCCAGTTTTTAACCTAGTTTAGGGGGCTTTTTCAGAACTTTTTGTAGCCTTTTTTGATTAACTTTTTAGGGATTAGATATAGCTTTTGGGGAGGAGAGAAAAGTGAGATTTTGTTGGATGCTATCTTGTTCTTCATTGGTTTGTCTCTCTCTCTCTCCCTCAAAAACTCCATTTTATTGATATTTTGAATATAGCAATGAATTCTATTGATTTTGATTGTGAATTTCTATTGCATTTTATTATGAATTGTGAGTAGTTCATCGTCTTAGGGCGTAGGGATGAACCCTACGAACCCAATTTCAAAATTGTGATGAATTGGTGAAACTATTGCTAGGATTGATTAGGGTTAGTTTGGGATTGATATAATACGAATAGCTAGGGATTCATACCGATTGGGATTTACAAGAGATTGGAGATTGGATCCCAATTCGATAGGAAGCCCTAGATATTCAAATTGGGTTGCAATTGAATTTCTCCGGAATCGGTTTGCAAGAGATTGGACCGAAACTAGGGTTTTCGATTGCAATTCTATACCAATACCCGTTTGCAAGAGATTGGACGGGTAGGAACTATCCCAACCTAGGTCGTAGCTCGAGTTTGCACGAGAGTGGGCTCGAGATACGATTGAACGATGATGTTGTTCTTCACGCTAGTTTGCCTAGGTTAGGGTTTGCAAGAGATTGGACCCTACCCTAGGTTTGCTATAGACCGGCAATAGCGCGAGAGCATGAGATGGGTTCTACATTTAGTTACAACTAGTTCATCCAAATTTCAAGTCTAGCAATTGTGAAACCTATGAATCACAATGATGAGATACGGCAAGTAGCGGGGATTCCCTATCCCCTAAGCGTCTTTATTAATTTGTTATTACTTTTATACATTTGAACAACTGTGACCGCATATTTGCGAACATTTCTCGACTTTTCCTATAGCCAGGTGATTGAAGAAGACACTGTTACTAAGCCTCCCTGTGTTCGATACCCGCTCGTCGCTACACCGTGTGCTTGCGGTAAGACTATAGTGTCGCCGCTCCGGGACGTGCTTCCGGGGCGCGATCACCACACGAGGTAAGCTTGCGACAAAACACAACACTAAACCAAAGAATATGAGTCTAAACAAGTGTCGGGGCCCACGCGGTGAAGCGTGAGTGAGTGTGGTCGTGTGCTAGTAGACGGTGTCACTATCTTCATTGTGCAGTAAAGCTCCATATACACATACCCAAGGAATGACCCAAATATCGATTCGATTTGAAATTGCGGTGAATAGTAACTCAAGCATGCATGAGAAGCGTATCAGAATTGAAGCGTATCATGTATCGGAGACTCCACAGCTAGGGACTAGGAAATCACCACACTATCGCCTAGATAACCGCTAGAAAGTTCATATGCCAAGTGTGTTTGAAAATGATGGAGGTTGAGAAGATGTGGAGTAGAACACTCGGTGCAAATTCTCGCCTTCCCTTTATTCTCGGTAGGTAGGAAAATATTCGCACTGTAATTTTTTTTGGGTTTTGGGTATTTGTATTTTTTTGGATTTTTGGCTATACATATTTTTTTCTTTTTCTCTTTTCTTTTCTTTTTTTGGGTTTTTCTTTTCTCTTTTTTTTTGGATTTTTGGGTTTTGGGATATATACATGTGTACTCTCCCAAATGGGAGAACGGTACATGACGAGGGGATTTATACCAAGTAAAACAAAAAAGAAATCGGATTCTAAACACTTGGGCAAGGGAGATTTTTCTCGCTAATTATAGCATAGGCTAAATGGGTTATCCTAGTCCTATTTGTGGAATCTCGACACATGCGAATTGAAGTATACGATATATATGTATTCATGCATAGAGAAGCAGACAGTAGAAGCAAATACCACATATTCAAATCGAAGCATGATAATCTAGGAGTCATCCCAGGACAGGTATATAAATTAAAATCACAAAGTAGAAGCACACCAACTAGCTAGTCACGACACATGACTCACACAAAAGCAAAGTGAACCCACGATGCATGAAATGCAAGAGGACTCAGCTGCCTAGGGTTAGGGACTGTGATTATCGTAGCCATGCTAGGTGTGTGTGTAGTTTTGTGGCAATTCATCATGTGGGGTCATCTCTAGGAAAAGGAGATAAAAAGGAGAAGAAAAAGAAAATACGAAGAAAAACGACTCAAAGAAAAATGAAGAAAAAGACACGACTGACGCACAAAGTGCGACTCCCCCAAGCTGAAACTTGCATTGCCCTCAATGCAATAAAAGTAAATACAGGAGGGCAATGAAAATGGGGGGGGGGGGGAATACACACCGACACAAAAAGATGAAAAAAACAAGGAAATCACTCAAACGAAATAGAAAAATAAAAAGGAGGAAAAAGAAACACAGAAAATAAAAGATAGAAAAACACATCCGCACGACACATATAAACATGCACACCATCACGAAATCAAACGACCAAACACACAAAAGTCGACTTCCCCCAAGCTGAACATGACAATGCTAGCAATATAATATGATCATGGTGATGCAGAAATATGCTAGGGGGAAGTCAATCGGAGCTACTGTCGGTAGAATGGTAGGGAGATGGTGAGGAGGGTGGTGAATAATGGAGGAAGGAATCTTCTGAGGACGAAGGAGAGGGTGTGCCGACAGGAGTAGGAGGGGCAACGGTCTGGATTACCGGTGGATCGAGATTTATTGGTGGATCGTGGTGGATAATGATTGCACCGGGTGAACCGACACATGGGTGCCAATCGGGAGGTTCCAAGGGTGGAAAATGTATGAGTGTGGCATACCAAGGATCCGGGTAGAACTCCCACGGTAAATGAGAAATGTGAATGGGGATTTGCTCAGAAGATGATGGTGGGAGGATGGAAAATGTAGTATAGTCAGGACTATAGAGGTAGACTGCACACTCCTCACCGAAAGGGGTGATCATACCGATATCGATCAAGTAGTCACGATCGATACGGCAGTGTCCAGGTAAAATAGGGAGTTCGGGCGGCAGCCTCAAAACACAACTGACAATAAAAGTGATCATCCCACCACAGCAGATAGATCCAGAAGTTGCGCGGCTAACAGATAAAATCTCGTGGATGATCCAATGGGCGGTGTTTATGGGCAAAGGGACATGGACATGGATCCAGTCGTGGGACGTGGCATAAAGAAAGAAAAGCTCATCCCTAGACACCTCGGAAACACCGACGCGAGAGAAAATGGTGTTGGCAAGGAGGCAATGGGTGAAGCGGTAACATGGATGTATTATGTAAGAGGCAAGTGCTCCCGATGGAAAGGTGGTATACCGGGTGAACCATTGCCAAATACCATCGTCCCAAAAGTAAGAAAAGATATCAGACCGATCGTGAGTTGAACATTCAACATGGCGATCGGGGTGAGGGAAATTCAGAATATTGTTAAGCTCGACAAAATTCATAGAAAAATTGGAATTGAAAGTGCGAAAAGTGAAACCACATTCGGGCACTTCGAGAGAACTGAGGAATTCGAGTGTGAGATTCCGGTGTATGTGGGCATGGCACGCAGAAGGAAATCACAACGAATACAGTTAAAAATTCTGCTGACGCCCTTAAAGAGTCCGAGAGATTCGAGCATATGGGAATCAGTGAATAGGGTAGGTCGCATGGGGCGACGAAGTAGGGCGTGCATGCACGCAGATTGCTCTTCAGAAGTTGGGTTAATGCCTAGGAATGATTGGGGAAAAGGGCCGTGTAGGGGATGTTTGCGTGATGAAGAGGCAATCTCTGTTCCCTTCCTAGACATGGTAATGACGTGGACGAAGAATGATAAAGCGGGGAAGGGTGTCTATGATGATGATATGGCAGATGAAGCAGATAGACACAAATTCAAGACATTGCATTTAAGGAAAGAAATATGCAGATTGGAAAGAGTTTACCCAACAATGATGCAAGTCCAAGCTTCCGAAAGAGCCCACGCCTTATGAGGGAGCAATTTGGGGAGCCGCCACTCGCTGATCCGGCAAGAAATGGAATTTCAAAAATCGGGGGCTAGGGTTAGGGTTTGGATGATTTGCAGGTGAATGAGGTCAATGGGAAGGGTATTAATGGTGGGGGAGTATGGAAAAGGGTGGGGGTATGATCTTATGGGTGGAGGGATTGATGGAGGAGATCAATTTGGAAGATGGGGAGAGGGAACGTGCGAACAGAAATGTGGGAGTCGGGTGAATGAGGTCGGGTGAGGGGGAGTATGTATAAAGGCGTAGGCGAACCAATCGGGTGAGGGTTCACCCAATCAGATGGGTAAATTTCGAAAATTCCTTGTCGGTCACCGGCTACAGGTGAACCGATCGGGTGAGATTTCACCCGATCGGTTGACTGCTTCCCAAATTTTCCCGAGAGCCCTGTGCTTTTCACCCGGACAACCACCCGATCATAGCTTCAGCTCAACCGATCGGTTGATTTAATCTCAAAATTTCCCGAGAGCTCTGCTGTGTCACCCGATCTTTCACTCGGTCAGCCTCATATGCCACCTGATCGATTCACTGTTGCGCTGATACAAACCATCTTCAGACACAGTCTAATCGATCGGTTGATTCATCGCCCGATCGGTTGGAGATAATTTCCTGCACAAATTCAGAAATTGATCTAAGTCTCCCGACGAAAACCCCCATTGCTGATTTTATTCACAAAAAATAAGAAAAATGATCCTAAAACTAACGAAGAAAGTCTAGAACATGGGGTGCCTCCCATGAAGCGATGTTGTTTAAAGTCGTTAGCTCGACTCCTCATTTGGTGATCAATTTGGATCCAGAGGATTTGTAGATGAGCCGTCGGTCTTTGAGATTCCGACTGGAGAGATTGCTGGTTCACCAATTGCATAATGTTTTAGACGCTGCCCATTGACTTTGAACGGTTCCTCTCTTCCCATTATCTCAATTGCTCCCTGCAGGAAGACCTTGGTGACTCGGTAGGGTCCCAACCACCTAGACTTGAGTTTTCTGAGATAAAGCCTCAGTCTCAAGTTGAATAGGAGAAATAAGTCCCCTTCCTTGAATTATTTCTTCAGAATGCGCTTGTCATGCCACCGTTTCAACTTTTCCTTGTAGATTCGGGCATTTTCATAAGCATTGAGCCGGATTTCGTCAAGCTCATTCAGTTGTAGCTGTCGGTGGCTTCCTACTTCCTTGGCGTCGAAATTCAGATTTTTGACGGCCCAAAATGCTTTGTGCTCCAATTCCACAGGTAGATGACATGCCTTCCCGTAGACAAGTCAGTAAGGGGTTGTGCTGATCGGAGTCTTGAACGCAGTCCTAAGCCCAGAGTGTGTCTGAAAGTTTCGATGACCAATCCTTCCTAGAGCTAGCCACCGTTTTCTCTAGTATGCTCTTGATTTCTCTGTTAGAAACTTCCACTTGGCCACTTGTCTGCGGGTGATAGGCACGTCCGATTCGGTGTTGCACCCCGTACTTCTTCAAGAGAGCTTCGAATTTCTTCTCTATAAAGTGGCTCCCTCCGTCGCTGATTAAAACTCGAGGCACTCCGAACCTCAGGAAAATATTGTTTTAAAGAATTTGGCAACCACCCGGGAATCATTAATGGGGCTAGCTATCGCTTCTACCCACTTGGACACATAATCCATGGCCACCAGGATATACTGATTTCCATAGGACGAGGGAAACGGCCCCATGAAGTCGACTCCCCAAACATCGAAGATCTCCACTTCCAAAATGTAATGCTGAGGCATTTCGTTCCTCTTGGAGATGTTCCCCGTCCTTTGGCACTTGTCGCAAACCTGGACATAAGCGTAGGTGTCCTTGAAGAGGGTCGGTCAATAGAATCCACTCTGGAGGATCTTCGTCGTGGTCTTGTAGGCACTCGCATGGCCTCCACACTGTTGATCATGACAATGAGAAATTACAGAGGTTGCTTCTGTTTCGGGAATGCACCTTCGTATTACCCCATCATTGCAGGCCTTGTACAAATAAGGGTCATCCCAATAAAATTTCCGGACCTCGTGAAAGAATTTCTTCTTCTGCTGATAGCTCATGTTATGGGGGATGATACCGCATGTCAGATAATTGGCGATGTCTGCGTACCATGGAGTCCAAACGGAGGAGATGGAGAAAAGATGCTCGTCAGGGAGTGAATCGTCAATAGTAGTAGCATCTGGATCGAGAGTGGGCATCCTGGATAGGTAGTCTGCTACGACATTCTCTGCCCCTTTCTTGTCTTTGATCTCCAAGTCGAATTCCTGGAGGAGGAGAATCCACCTTATGAGGCGCGGCTTGGCTACCTTCTTGTTCAAGAGGTATTTGAGGTCGGTGTGATCCGTATGCACGATTACCTTGGCACCCACAAGATACGGCCGAAACTTGTCTATAGCATGGATAACAGCTAGCAATTCCTTCTCCATGGTCGTATAATTCCTTTGGGCTTCGTCAAGGGTCTTGCTCGTATAGTATATAACGTGCAGGCTTTTGTCCTTCCTCTGTCCCAAAACGGCCCCAACCGCATAGTCGCTGGTATCGCACATTAACTTGAAAGGTAGACTCCAGTCGGGCGGCTGAATTACAGGTGCGGAGATGAGGGCTTGCTTCAAAAGGTGGAAAGCTTCCATACACTCGTCATCGAAGAAGAAAGGCGTATCCTTCACGAGGAGTTGAGTCAAGGGCCTAGAAATTTTGGAGAAGTCCTTTATGAACCGACAGTAATATCCCGCGTGCCCTAAGAATCCACGAACTCCCGAAGGTTGAGCGGAGGCAGAAGATTTTCAATCACATCTATCTTGGCCTTATCCACCTCAATCCCTCTTGAAGAAATAACATGTCCTAACACCAATCCTTCTTGGACCATAAAATGGCATTTTCCCAGTTCAGAACTAGTCCTTTATCTTGACACCTCTCCAGGAATTTCGTCAGGTTGCGGAGACATGAGTCAAACTCTGTTCCATAGACGGAGAAATCGTCCATGAAGACCTCCATTATATCCTGAGAGCAGTCGGAGAAGATTGCGGACATTAATCTTTGAAATGTAGCCGGGGCGTTGCAAAGCCCAAACGACATCCTCCTGTAAGCATACGTCCCAAAAGGACAAGTAAAGGTTGTCTTCTCCTAGTCATCATTATGGATGGAGATTTGCAGAAAGCCAGAGTATCCATCCATGAAGCAGAAGTAGTTGTGCTTCGCCAGCCTCTCGAGCATCTGATCAATGAAAGGAAGAGGATAATGATCCTTCCTTGTGGCCTTGTTCAGTTTCTGATAATCGATGCACATCCGGTACCCCGTGACAGTCCTCGTGGGTATGAGCTTGTTTTTCTCGTTACGAATTACCGTCATTCCTCCTTTCTTGGGTACAACATGCATCGAGCTAACCCAGCGACTGTCAGAGATAGGGTATATGATTCTGGCATAGAGGAGTCTAACAATCTCCTTCTTGACCACTTCCATCATGATGGGATTCGGTCTTCATTGTGGCTCAATTGAGGAGGCTTGCTCATCTTCAAGCAGTATCCTATGTGAGCAAAGCCCCAAGCTCACCCCCTTCAAATCTTCGATTGCATACCCGAAAATATTCTTAAATCTTTTTAAAACACCAAGAAGTTTGGTCATATGGTCTTCAGGCAGCAAGGAGTTCACTATGACTGGTAGCATCGAATCCTCCCCCAAATATTCATACTTCAGTCCCGAAGGTAACTCTTTCATCTCAACCTCTTGGGGTCCAGACACATATTTCTCAAGCTGGGCATCCTCCAGTGAAAGGACTTCTTCCTGGGTCTCCTGGAAGCTAGCATCTGGAACTTCACTTCCACCCGTGGTTTTGCAAGGCGAAGCCTCGCAAGGTGAAGAGGAGATAACAGAGGAAGGATCTAGGTCTTTCTCAAGTACATGATAATGATCTGGGTAGAAGGCCTCAACATAAAAACAGGTCTCAACAGTCGATAGTTCTCCACCACTACTTTCAGCTTTCTCATTGTCCCAAGATCCAGGGTGCTCTATAGATGTCTGCAAGGGATAGATTGATTCCTGTTCAACGTACTCAATAAAATCCGTCTGATAGTCTCCGGGCAAAACTCCTCATGGGTGCATAATTCTTTCCCACTGAATTCGGAACTAGGTACGTCAATATACGTCGCTTC
This sequence comes from Scilla litardierei, assembly GCA_030789695.1. Lineage (NCBI taxonomy): Eukaryota > Viridiplantae > Streptophyta > Magnoliopsida > Asparagales > Asparagaceae > Scilla > Scilla litardierei. The sequence continues at coordinate 26,233,455 of CM061136.1, forward strand.
ATTGGGAGGAAAGAAAGTTTTCGTGACTGGATGCTGCTGCACATCATGATTCCTCCTCTGATTTTCTACAGCAGCTGACAGAAGGGATATGATGCTCAAGGCGCTTAGAGATTCTGTCAGACTCTGTACCAAATAGTTGACGTGGTGTGAATGTTCCCAGATATCGCCCGAAACGGCACACAACATCCTTGTCGTAGAGCAGAAAACCTGTAAGATAAGGAGAGAGGGAGAACTGCACGGATAGAGAGCACGTCAATGGCACGGGTTGTATGAATGGAGAGGTGAGGAGTAGTGATGGCACTGTGGTGACACAGTCTACCAATTCTATACAACTAATATATACAATATGTCCAAGTAAAATCAAAAGGTGTAGAATGCAAAAATTATCGCAAGGTGAGGATGTGAACTAGACTCTAGGGTTCACTGGGTCCTAAAAGAAAAAACACATTGCCTCCCCGGCAACGGCACCATAAAGCTTGACGTCCCCTAGATTTGAGCATATAAGTGCAATAGGATCGGGGATACCAGATTTAAATATTTATACCACAAGCGCACGGTGTTATAGTGTGGCTTGGGGGGTCGAACTCAGGGAGGCGTGTGTTGTGCTTGCTGTCAGAAAGGAATCGGTTCACCCAATGGGTGAGCTAGCCCGAACGATCGGTATGTTGTCACGGAATATGAATACGAAGGATAAACGATATAAAAGGAAAACTAGGACTTCGGTTTCCACCCTTTCATGTGCTCTCACTATTACGACCGATGGATAGGGACACGATTGGATTTAGGGTTTAGTGGTGAGACGTTGCCTCTAAGAGGGATACCTAGCATTCCATGGGCCCGATATTCCAGTCGATGCCCAGGATGATACGCTAGGACTACCCCGGTTCAGTCGGTGGGCATTCCCATGTCCATTAACACCGACCGACTCCGGGAGCACTAAGCTCGCAACGATTACTCTCAACATCACATCCTTCCGTTCCCATGCGCTAGGATTTAATGTCTACGCTAGCGGCATGAGCTGTGGCTAGGGAGTCAACCGCCAAGTTTATTCCCCCTTGGCCCGACGGTCAGAGGTGGTCTTTCTCCCGCCAATGACAATGAAATAGCCTGAGTAACCATCTAAATTCCTAAACCCTATCGAAATCCTAATCCTATAGTCGTTCTAGGGAGAACCCACGAAGGGGTTTCCACCAAAATCCCAGATTTGGGAACTACTCACAGTTCATGGCAAAATCACAATCTAAATGAAATTCAATGGTAGAAATCATGATCAAGCAATAGGAAATAGTTGCTAGCAATTGTATTAAGACAATATTAAAGTTTCAAAGTAATAGGAACACTTACAAAACAGAAGAAAATTCCAGCCGTCACAAGTCCCAAAAACAGTAAATACAAAAGGGGATCTCGTTTTAGAAAACCTAAGTCAACTATATGTAGAAATCGCGGCCAACTGATCGGTTGAAGCATCAACCGATCGGGTGAGCTGCTTGTCGTTCTCACTATCGACTTCAGAAGCTTCAACCGGTCTCTTGGTCCGAGCGGTTGGCGTCACCGGGTCGTCACTTGGGAATTTCAGCTTCAGATGAACCGATCGGTTGAGTTTTCAACCGATCGGTTGGAATTAAGCCCAAAAAGACGGAGAGCTCTATCGATCTCACCCGATCAGCGAACCGATCGGGTGAGCTGCTCTTCTCTTCAGCTCCTGTATGGGTCGGATACGCGTGCACCAACCGATCAATAGGTTTTGTCCAACCGATCGGTTGGGGGTTGAAATATGGGTATCTTCGACGTTTGGCCCTCTGGATCGCGCGTGACTCCTCCCATTGCTCCGGGGACTCATGATATCTTCTTTGTATGTCCCCAATGCTGGAAATCTCCTGCATTTACACAAAAACATGGAGAAAGTGAAAAGATACAAAAAAACACACAAAAGAACGAGAATGAAACAATGGAAAATGGTGGAAAATCATGAAGAAGACGTGTGTGAATATATAAAATATAAAAGCACGTCAGGACCACATTCCTTTCAAGCCTATCTTTTCGGAGTCCACGGCTACTCTTCCTGGCACCACTGCTGTATTCACCGAGAGCTTCGTGGTTTCTGTCACCACTTCTACTGCCACGACGACTTCGGTTTCTGATGTCGCTGCTTCGACCTCTGCACCAGATCTCGGATCCATTCCATTCCCATCTTCTGCCATGATCCCCCTAGGCCACCCTCTCCCGATTTCACTTTCAGACCCCGTGCAGCACATGCACGAGGCTGTGTTAAGAGAGATGCACCTAGGGACACACGTCCACCATTTGAATCCTGCCTCATTGATGCACGGTTGTCAGCGGTGGAGATCGAGGTTGCTGGTTTGAGGCGTGACTTTGCCACCCTCACCCGCTCGGTCGCCACCCACCACAAGTCAGTGAGCCAGGACAATAGGGACATTTTAGATATTTTGAGGATGCAGCATGCACCACCTGTCATATTAGTACCTGCTCCTTTGGTCACACTTGCACCGCTCGTCGATTTAATTTCTCAGGCTTCTGCAGGGCCTGTCACACTTTCTGTCGAGCCGTCTGCACTTTTAGTTGACCCACACGTCGACCCACCTATCAACCTGCCTCTTATTCCATCTTCTAGTCCTCTGTAGCGGGACCCATTGCCACCTCCAAAGGGTGGTGCCCCTGCTTGATTATTATTTTTCATCCTGTTCCACCCCTCATCCTCATTTTAATGCACATCTGTCCTTTCAGGCCTTACCATGCTTAGCTTGGGGGAGGACCCATCATCATCCATTTGTATATCCTTCATTCCATCATTGCATCATCTGCATCATTTGCTTGCTTGTACATATTCTAGGTATTAGGACATGCACCTGTATTTTTCTTTTTCATTTGTATAATTTCATTTTTTAGTTTTCCTTTTTTATTATTACCCACCCGTCCCACCAAGCATCATTTCTCGCCTTGCACACATGTTCTCAGCATTGAGGACACTGCTGTGTTTAGCTTGGAAGATGAGCGCTGTCGCTTGTTATTTTTATTGTCTATCTTTTTTCTTTCACTTTTCCTCTTTTTATCTTATTTTACACCATTTTACACCATTTTATTTTTTTATCTTTTTAGCATAATATTTTCTATCTTTTGGTATGCTTGCATGCTTGTTTTCTTTTACTATTCCACCTTTCATTTTTATGCTAGATATATTCCATATGATGATATCTCTTAATTCTTTAGTAGCCATCACGATGATTACTATCCTTGCCATGCTACTTAGAGTATTTCAGTATCTTGTTATACATGTGCTTGCAAATATATTTCTTTTGATGACTCCACTAAGTGAATGCATGACATTTATTGAAGCTGAATGTATGGATTAGTGTTTAGTATGCTTTTGTTGGAAATGCACCAAGATTCACGCATCATGAGTATATCTGGAGCATCAGTTTTATTGTCTTATTCACCTTCTGTTGCATGCCTAATATAATTGTAAACTTTACTGTTGGACTTCACTATTTGTTGAAATGATTAAGAATATTCATGCTTACATATGAGTTTTAGTTGATGTATTATCTTATTAAACCATTTGTGCACATCTTAAAGTGAACCGACTGTTACATTATATTTCTTTATCCACATATCTCTTTATTTCTCTATATGTCACTTGAATTCAACCATTGCAGCTACTTATACCGCATCTATTCCCAAAAATCCCTTGCAAAAGAAAAGCTAGCTCCAAAAAGTACAAGAAGCCAAAAAGGAGCAAAAACCCAAAAATACAAATCATATTGCTCCTACAAAAATCCAAAAAGAAAAAATGAGAAAAAAATGAGAAAGAAAAACAAAAAGAAAAAAGAGAGAAAAAATGTTTCTTTATCTCATTATTGGAGCCACTTTATACTTGGAAAACCCAAGGAAAAAATCACATTTTCCCCTATTATTTTCCGTTCGATGCGACACTTCAAGCTAAGCTTTGGGGTGAATTCAATTGATCATATGAGTGAGTACGACATTAGAGTGGAGTTATGCACGAATGGAAATATTTGATAATGCTGAAACTTGGCGAAATAGTTTAGCTATAGAGATTTCTTATGATTTGACCTGAATATTTGAATGCCATGATTTTTTCTATTCTATATTGCATGTTTTGTGTGATTCTTATATGCTTCAGTTATAACTCTTGATAGAAAAGTGCGTCGCCAATGATTTGCATATTGAATTCTATGAATTACATGAAGTGAATATGAGTTGATTGCATGAATTTAGAGAGTCCCTTTTTGTTGACTTAAAAGCTTGCAAGTACCATGTTTAAGTAAGATATGAAATCTTTATATCATTTGCTTCGTATTTTCCGAGTTATCGTGATGTGTAGCTTATAGCTTGATATCTGAGCGAATAATCTAGCGACTCCCTCCATTTTTCATTCTTTTTCTATTTCTTATTTTCATCTCCCGATGAGCTTCATATTCGTCTTCCTCGAGGACGAGTAAGAGGTAAGCTTTGGGGGATTTTGATGTGTCCATATTTTCCATGCATTTACGACATCATTTCATATCATTTTCGCATTCCAAAGTTCACATTTTCATATATTATCTCGCTTCTAATGATATATTCGAGTTTTGTATAAAATTGTGGATTTTCAGGAACTTTGGAGTGAATTGTAGCAATTATAAGACATGGACCCATCCGAGTTGTCCAGAACATCATTGGCAAGGTTCAATAGGTGTTCGACAAGGTGAAGAAGAAGATTTGAGGAGATGAGGAGAAAATAAGTAGATTTTAGAGCTTTAGAGGCTTGGAGGCTGTTTCCCAGGCAGCCCGGTCGAGCTGCTCCGCACTCGACCGAGCTGATACTCCTGAAGCCCCAGTAGACCAGACACGCCCCACTCGATCGAGCAGAGCTTTGACCGAGCTGAATCCAAAGAGAACGACTATTCTGAGCAACTCTCCCAGCACTGTAGCTCAACCGAGCAAACAAGACCACTCGACCGAGTAGACCATCTACTCAACCGAGAACGAACCAAACAGTGCAGTGTTTTGGAGGGACTTTCAGCCCACTATAGCTCGACTGAGTGGAGGGGCTGCTCGACCGAGTAGCCTGTATCAGCCCAGGGCCAAAGAAGCAGCAAAGCAGAGCCGCATGTCCAGCTCGACCGAGCGACGTCGCTACTCGACCGAGTAGGGCACCGCGTCCTGACTAGTTGGTAAGCCCAATTGCCCATATCTTCAGATTTTTGTGGGATCCATCCCCTTGTATATAAGCACAATTTTTACCCTACATTAGAGGCTGGTTATTTTCCTTAGTTTTAATTTTAGTTTAGTTTTCCTAGAGAGTTTTCATAGCCGTCACTATTTTGTAGAACACAAAGATTGGATTTTTATATATCGCTTTTGATTGGAATCTTGCGATCTTAATTCTTTGTGATTGTCTATCGATCTACGACGTTTTGGTAATGATTTCTAATTTTCTATTGCTTGCTTTAATGTCTTCTATTACGACGATGATCTCCCTTGCTTTTATTGAATTTCTCCATTGTTATTTCTATGATCCATGGTAGTCTTATCTAGGGCTAATGGATTAGCCTTAGGATCTTAGGATTTAGATGTAAAGTTAGGATTTTTATGTTGTTTTGGTATAAAAGGGATGTGTTTTGGTTTATCTAGCCAAGTTTGTAGGAGATTCCATATATGGTTTGTGATAACGATAGTGGCGCATACTTCTTGGACGGATATCATATGAACTTAATTTGGTATGTCAGTGTTGCGGGTCAGATTCGCACACAATAAAATTTATTTGAAGTGGAAATCACGGGTACAATGATTTACAAGTTTTTGGGTAATGGAGAGGTTAGCACGACTTGGAACTCTCTTCAGGGCTGAAGGATCCAAGGTCACCAGGAGGTTGTCGGAGGTCGCCATCTCCCGGTAGCTGAGGAAAGCTTCATGCGAGAATAGTAATCCGTTAGAAAGGCTGGGCCGGCTGTCAGCCCATAGCCCCTCTGATGCCTAAGTTACCTGGTGGCGTAAAATGTAGGTGCCAAGCACGCTTGGAGATCTTAAGACAGATCGGCAAAGCGTGGCGAGCTTATGATGAACGCGTAGATATGTGGAAGATATCCGACCTTTTATATGGAAATGAGTTTAGAATTTTTAACTCACCAATCCCCTCTATAGAGGCATGAGGGGGGTATTTATAGGGTTGAGAGGCAGTTGTTCGCCATCCTGTCAGCTGTTGAATCAACCCAGCTGGCACTTGAGTGCTGAAGCGATAAGTCAGCGAGCTGTGTCGAGGATATTTCTTGCGTTAATCGTGTGAGATGGTGTCGGGTGCATTAATGTGACACGAGGGGCGGCCATCAGTTCTCGTCCTTAACCTTTGGAATTAATGGAGAGGAGGTAAGCTTACGACAGCCTGTCAGAAATATTTATGCCTGGCCGCCCTCAGGGGGGGGGGGGGGGGGGGGGGGGGGCACAGCTTGGCGATTAAGCTCGGGTCCTCTGAACGGTGCTTCTAGTCGGAGGGTAGGTGAGCTTGTCCTCGACATGGCAAGCTTGTCGGTTCGATGTGCAAGCTTCTTGGTTGACCTTGGGGGCGAGCCCGTGGCGGGGTGAGGCGAGCTTCTTTAGATGGAAGCGATTTTCAGCTCGGCTAGTGTCCCATCAGGAGGGTCAGTGAGGTGTTTGCTTGGGCCCCCAGTGCATACGGGCCTTAATTATATGGGCCAGCCTTAAGGTCGTAACAATTGCCCCTAACATTTGGTGTGGACGATCTTCGGCCAAAGGAGACATTGAATGTTGAGTAGACACATTAGAAAAATTTTAGAAAATCGCTTCGCACCTTTTGTTTGGTAGCGAGCTTCGTAAGCTTGGGAGACCTATAGGGGGCGCAGCTCGTAAGCCTACCCCAGAGTTTGAGCGTGGCGAGGTTCTCTGTAGAGATAGATCGCATTCGGGGTCTTTTGAGAGGGTGTGTATTGATAGGCCATAGCCGGCCCCACATTTATCACTTCGGTTTGGATGGCGAACTGCCCCGGAGGTCTTTAAGAGTGTGGGTATAGATGGGCCATAGCTGACCCCGCATTTATCGCTCCAGTTTGGACGACGAACTACCCCGGAGGTCTTCAAGAGTGCGGGTATAGATGGGCCGTAGCCGACCCCGTATTTATCGCTCCGATTTGGACGGCGAACTACCCCAGAGGTCTTCAAGAGTGCGGGTATAGATGGGTTGTAGCCGACCCCGCATTTATCTCTTTGGTTTGGACGACGACTGCCCCGAAGGTCTTCCTGAGGGCGAATTTCGAGCCGGAGCCCTTCTTCAAGCCCCTGTCTGGTTTGGTTAGCGAAGTCCGGCACACTATGGGTAGCTGCACCGTGACATGCCCCAGAAGTCTTCCTGGGGCGAATTTCGGGCCGGAGCCCTTCGTCAAGTCCCTGTCTGGTTTGGTTAGCGAAGTCCGGCACGCTATGGGTAGCTGCACCGCGACCTGTCCAGGAAGTCTTCCTGAGGACGAATTTCGGGCCGGAGCTCTTCTTCAAGCCACTGTCCGGTTTGGTTAGCAAAGTCCAGTACGCTATGGGTAGCTGCTCCGCGACCTACCTCGGAAGATTGGTTTGTGGCGAGTCACCTCACCTCCAAGAATCGGGCCGATCTCGATCTAGGATTTCTTACACACAAGAGAAAACTCGAAGAGGGTGTAAGTCTAAACGTAGCGACATAGGTCGGAGATAGAATAAGACCTGTGATTTTATCTACTAGGTCTTTTAGTGGAAGCTCTTGTGGCGAGGTGGTGCGCTCCGGATGACCAAGACGACCTTTATGTAGGTGCTTTTTATCTCGAAGGGGATCTGAAATTGTCATTCAAACAACATGTCACTTGTACAAACATAAGAACAAAAATTTTATTGACAATAGTTTAAGGCAGTAGGATCAGAGGACGCTGGGTAGACTGTCTCTCGATCTACGTCCAAGATCGGCCTCGTGATAGGATGGGCGGTTTGCTCGGCATCTTGGGCATGGGCCAGTCGGAGAGGTTCTGCAGGAGTTCACCCTTCGCGCATCTGGCCTCCTTGTTCAACGAACCTCTGAAGATGGACACCCTGTATGAACTGCTCTCTATCCCTCTTCAGGGTGGAGTAGTTTTCGGTATCGTGGCCATGGTTGCGGTGATACTGACAATACCTTCGTGTGTCCCGGCCGGTAGGCCTTGTCTGCATCTTCGGTGGTGCGTCCCTGAGAAACCCTCCTGACAAAGCTGCTGCCATCACCTCTGCCAGGGGCGTTGAGTCTTATGTTGCTGAGCTCCTGCGGCCTTTCGGGTCCGCCTCCTAGAGTGGGGTTCCTGGGGCGAGGAATCCCCTCAGTGGTCCAGGGCGATCCTACCCATGAGGGCCACCCTGGTCGTGCCCTCGGGGGCGGTCTTGGTCGCACCCTTAGGGATGTTCCTACTACCACGGCTGTTGGTTGGGCCTTACCTCAATGCGGGGGGGCTTTGGCTGGTGCAGCCTCATTCTTCTCCCCCAGGGCCTCCTCGCTCAGCATGAACTTCTCTGCTCTAACAAAGAGGTCGTCGAGGTTGGTCGGCAGATCGTTGAGCAAGGAATTATGCAAACTCCTATTTGTCAGCCCTCTCTTGGAGGCCACCATAACGAGCTCATCCCTGCAGCTCCCTGCAGCTTGTCACGCTGAGTCTCTCCTCGTTGAAGTGCTTCAGAAATCTGCAAATGGTCTCCCCCTTTCTCTGGACCACACAAACAGATAGTCCGAGGCCCTCTTCTTTCTCTGCCCCGCTAGGAATCGATGGAAAAACTTCAGTGACAGGTCACCAAACGAATAAACGAAGCCATTGGACAAGCCATTGTACAACTCCATCACTGCCTTCTTCAAGGTCATCCGAAAAGCAGGGCAAAGGAGGGCGTCACCTATCCCATGGATCTCCATAACACCCCGGTATAGCTGCACATGTTCCAGGGGATCGCCCAAACTGTCATACAGTTCAACCTGAGGTTGCTTGAACCTATGTGGCACCGAGGTTGAGATCACCCTGTGGGTCAGTGGCTTGGCTTCTTTGGGGCCGGGGGGAGGCACCGGCTCTCCCTCATGCGGGTTGGAACCGTCAGATGAGCCACCTCGGCACTCAGAAGCGTTCCTCCCTCCCACCCGAGGGGTAGGACTACGGTCGTGGCTCCTCCTCCGCCCGCCTCCATGCCTAGGAAAGCAATTAACTCGTCTAGGGGGTTCTTGCTACGAAATTCGTGCCCCCTCGCCTCTGGCTGGGTGATCTTCCACGACGATAGCTTTCCATAGGATGGTCCAGCAGGGTGTTCCTCTGCTCCATCGAGGCCGACGCCAGGGGGACTCCTCGGCTCCCCTCCTAAAGCCTCTTCCTTTCAGCATCAAGGAGTCGAAGCCGTCGAACGGACGCTTCCTCTGCTAGTCGCCTCTGATGAGCAGCCTCCTCCTCTCTATTGATCTCCCTCTGTAGAGCTGCTACCTCAGTTTCCTCGAACCGCCTCTGCTGTGCTGCTGCTTCTTCATTAAATTAGGGGAGACAGTCTCTCCTCACATTGTAGAGCTCGAAGGGGCCTCTTGCCTGAGAGGGTCCCGCTTACTGGGCGATGGTCCAGTCCTCCATCATCTTGGTAAAGCTCTTGTAGATGCCAAGGGCCGCATCCTGAATGGCCGCGTCCGACCCCTCAGGGGGTTGATTCATCAATGAAGTTCTCCTTGGAGAGTGGGGCTCTTCGGCCAGGGGTAGCCTCAGAGTGTCATTGATGAGGGTCTCAAGTTGACCCGGCCTTCTCAGAGGCAGAGGGGGTGTGACGTCGGTAGACTTACCGTGGTAAGAATTACCATGAGGGCGCGTGGAGCCTGACATGGGTGTAACCCTTGTTCCCACAGACGGTGCCAACTATTGCGAGTCAGATCCGCACACAATGAAATTTATTTGAAGTGGGAATCACGGATACAATGATTTACAAGTTTTTGGGTAATGGAGAGGTTAGCACGACTCGGAACTCGCTTCGGGGGTGAAGGATCCAAGGTCACCGGAGGTCGCCGTCTCCCGGTAGCTGAGGCGAGCTTCCTACGAGAATAGCAATCCATCAAAAAGGCTGGGCCGGCTATTTGCCTGCAACTCCTCTGATGCCTAAGTCAGCTGGTGACGTAAAATGTAGGCACCGGGTATGCTTGGCGATCTTAAGACAGATCAGCAAAGCGTGAAGAGCTTATGAGAAAGGCGTAGATATGTGGAAGATATCCGACCTTTTATATGGAAATGAGTTTGGAAGTTTTAACTGACCAACCCCCTCTATGGAGGCATGAGGGGGTATTTATAGGGCTGAGAGGCGGTTGTTCGCCATCCTGTCTGCTGTCAAATCAACCCAGCTGGCACTCGAGTGTTGAAGTGATAGGTCGGCGAGCTGTGTCAGGGATATTTCCTGCATTAATGGTTTCAGACGGTGTCAGGTACATTAATGTGACGCGAGGGGCGGCCATCAGTTCTCGCCCTTAACCTCTGGCATTAATGGAGAGGATGTAAGCCTGCGTCATCTTGTCAGAGATATTTATGCCTGGCTGCCCTCGGGGGTGTGCCACAGCTCGAAGATTAAGCTCTGCTCCTCTTGACGGTGCTTCAGTCGAAGGGTAGGCAAGCTTGTCCTTGGCATGGCAAGCTTGTCAGTTGGACAGGCGAGCCTCTTGGTTGACCTTGGGGGCGAGCCCGTGGCAAGGTAAGGCGAGCTTCTCTTGGTGGAAGCGATCTTCAGCTCGGCTAGTGTCCTATCAGCAGGGTCGATGAGGTGTTTGCTTGGGGCCCCAGTGCATACGGGTTTTAATTATATGTGCATGCCTTAAGGTTGTAACAGTTAGTGAATCCAATTAGGGTTCGTGACCACGAAGTGGCACCCACTTTAATGGGATTTACCAACATCCTATATTACTAATTGATGACTACGGTAGTAGCATCAATGAGATCTACCAATACACAGATCAAAGCTCTAATCCACGAGGTGGCATGAGCACAGATTAAGAATAGTTGTCGATCGTAATGCACGGATCATGTGAGTCTATCCACGAGATGGGGCTAACATAGGATACGTTAGACGACTGGAACAACGTAGTTGTCCATGAGTTCTACATTTTAGATGCGACAATCTCTCCCTAATAAAGCCAATTCAACGTAAGAATTCTAACCTAGCATTGACATCTGACGATCCTAGTGGTGACTCCTATTGCCCAAGTCTTTTTATATTGTTGATAGCCTTGTTAAGAGATATTCGTGACACCCATCTTTGAATATGTCTGCTGATATTGTTCTAATATCTAGAAAATACCCAAGACTATATAAGCATCACCTCCTATGGGATCGATATCTTTCTATATTACAATGCTCTGACACCGTGCACTTGCGGTAGTTTCCGTGTGTAAATCCAGAGCGCATCAAGAGACAAGGGTACTCACCCTTTTGAAGAATCTTCGAGTTCTTCAGATTACGTCCATAAGATTGGGATATGATGCGATACATCATTACCGATTCAGGGTGGCCAAATCTATCATGCCAAAGTAAAAACTTGGATAATATCGGGCATTTAAGATGCTTCGTTACATTTGCTTCCTCTTACCGAATTTTTTTATGATAGAGGCCTGATGAGATGCTCTCAAATTGTTCAACTATGGTTTGTGTCTATTTTCTTAAGACATTACATACAAATACTATTTACTATTTTTGTTGTTAGTTTCTAAGTGAAATCCATTTTGGCAGATGTCCTTAAAACTCAGTAAGTTTCTTTTTGAATTCGGAGAGAATAATGCATCCTTTATTTTTATTCGTGTATCATTTGGGAGCAACAAAGTTGCATTCCCTGATCCTTAAATAGTATTCGATGGCCCGTATATTGTATTCACCAAGCTATGGTATTATGATATGGAAATATCATTTATTTTGAAGGATTGTATGTGTAAAGGCATTGTCTACTAGGCAGTCATGAGAGCAATCTAGCTGGTTAAAGATGAAGCATATAAGAGCGTAATATGCATAAATGACATGCATTTATATTTTATATATTCTTTCACGTCTTCTTCGTGATTTTCCGTTGTTTTCCATCGTTCTGTACCCATTCTCTTGTGATTTTTAGTTTTCTTTCACTTCTTTGTGTTTTTGTATCAATGCAGGAGAATGACAGCGTTGTGGACAATAAAGGAGATATCATGAGTCCCCGGAGCAACGGGAGGTGTCACGCACGATTCTGGGGGCCAACCGGCGAAGAAATCCATGTATCAGCCCCTAATCGATCGGTTGGACAGAGCCAACCGATCGGTTGGTGCACACTATCCGACCCGGACAGGAGTTGAAGTGAAGAGCAGCTCACCGGATCGGTTCAGTGATCGAGTGAGATCGACAGAGCTCTCTGTTATTTTGAGCTTAATTCCAACCGATTGGGTGACATCTCACCCGATCGGTTCATCTGTAGCTGCATTTCCCCAATTCATGACCCGATGACGCCAACCGCCCAGCTCAGCAACCGGTTGGTGCTTCTGAAGCCCGATGGCCAAAGCGACTAGCTGCTCACCCGATCGGTTGATGCTTCAACCGATCGGGTGGCCTCATTTTCTATATATAGTGACCTAGGTTTTCCAAAACGTGGATCCCCATTGTTTTTCTGTCTTTTTTGGGACTTTTGACGGCTGGAATTTTATTTTATCTTGTAAGTGTTCTGATCACTCTGTAACTTTGATACATTGTTCTTAATACTATTAGCTTCTCTTTTCTATTGCTTGATTATGATTTCAATGGTTGAATTTGATTGTGATGCTATTTTCGTGATGAATTATGAGTAGTTCCCCAATCTGGGATTTTGGTGGAAACCCCTTCGTGGGTTCTCCCTAGAACGACCATAGGATTAGGATTTCGATAGGGTTTAGGAATTTAGATGGTTACGCAGGGCGTTTTATTGTCATTGGCGGGAGAAAGACCGCCTTTGACCGTCGGGCCAAGGGGAAATAAAACTGTCGTTTGATCCCCTAGCCACAACTCAGGCCCCTAGCGTAGACATTGATCCTAGCACATGGAAATGGCAGGATGAGATGTTGGGAGTAATCATTGCAAGCTTAGTGCTCCCGGAGTCGGTCGGTGTTAATGGACATGGAAATGCCCACCGATCGAACCCGGGTAGTGCTAGCGTATCATCCTAGGCATCGACTGGAATATCGGGCCCATGGGACGCTAGGTATCACTCTTAGAGGCAACGTCTCACCACTAAAGCCTAAAATCCAATCATAACCCTAACCGTCGGTCGTAATAGAGAGGGCACATGATATGGTGGAAACCAAAGTCCTAGGTTTCCTTTTATATCTTACATCCATCGTATTTCTATTTCGTGACAACCTACCGATTGTTCGGGCTAGCTCACCCATTGGGTGAACCGGTTCCTTCTTGACACAAGCACAACACACACCTCCCTAAGTTCGACCCCCAAGCCACATTACAACATCGTGCGCTTACTGTTATAAATATTTAAATCTGGTATCCCCGATCCCACTGCATATTTTACTAAATCTAGCGGACGTCAAGCTTTATGGTGCAGTTGCCGGGGAGGCAACGTGCTTATTTATTTTAGGACCATGTGAACCCTAGAGTCTAGTTCACATCCTCACCTCGCGATAATTTTCGTATTCTACATTTTATTTTTATTTTTCTTTTTATTTCTTTATTTTCTGCTATTTTTATCTGGCTTTATACCATACTTTCTTCACGGGTGTTTCTTGATTTTTCATGCGCAGGAATACAAGAAGTCTCGACGACTTAATTCCTATAGATCCTGAGATAAACGCCACCATGAGGCGTCTGAACGTAGAGAGGAGAAGAAGGGAAGAAGCTAAAACCATGGGAGAAAATACTCCTCCCCAGAAGTCCTTACTAGAGTACTCGATGCCGTCCATCAGGTCCACGTCTAGCGTCCAACCTCTGGCCATTACGGCCGGAAGTTTTGAGCTGAAGCCGTCATTAGTGACGTGGATCCAACAAGATCAATTTTCAGGGGCACCAATGGAGAGCCCGATTGAGCATCTGGACTCATTCTTGGATAAATGCAACACCTTCAGAATCAACAGGGTGCCGACTGATGCAATCTGGCTCAGATTATTCCCGTTCTCTCTGCGGGATAAAGCCAAACAATGGCTGAAGGGGAAGGACCCCAACACTTTCACAACTTGGGAGAAGTTGTCCAACGCCTTCCTGAACAAGTTTTTTTCCCCCGGGGAAGACAATGAAGCTGAGGAGCGAGATCTCCTCCTTCTCCCAAGCTAGCCACGAATCCTTGCATGAGACATGGATGAGATATAAGGAGATGCAGCGGAGATGCCCTCACCATGATCTCCCTAAATGGCAGATCATTAATCTGTTTTACAATGAGTTGATGGATGATCTGAAATCTTCGATGGATGCCACGGCTGGAGGGTCCTTCATGTCTAGGAATGAGGAAGATGCCGGAACCATTCTAGAGAACATGGCATCTAATAATGAGAGGTGATGCGATGAGCGCGCCACGCCAAGATATGGAGGGATGCATAGAGTCGAAGAGGTCGACAAATTATCTAGCAAATTTGATTTGCTATCTACACAGATCTCGGCATTTATGGTGGGAGCTGGAGGTGCCAATACCCAGCAAGTAGCAGCAGTGGAAGCTGATGTCCTGGGACACTTTGATGGTGGTGATATCTCACCACCGGTGGATCAGGCGAGCGCTCTTTTCTACAACCCAACGGGTAATGCACCGTATCCACCAAGGACTAGCTCAAATCCGGTATATTCTCCCAATAACCGGAACCACCCGAACCTGAGCTATATGGCACCATACCAGTAGCCCCAGCAACCTCAGTAACAATTATATCAGCCACCTCAGCAGCAGTAACAGTTGTACCAGCAGCAGCAACAGCCCCAGCAGAAGTACCAGCAATACCCCCCTGAGGAATCAGCAGCCCCCGCCACAGCAGCAACCATATAACCAACAACGGGTAATCTCTCCGGTCAAGACTCTCTTGACCCAATACATATCAAACCAGGAGAGGATTAACCTGCAGCTGCAGAATGGACAGAAAGCTTTGGCAGATCAAGTAACCCAGATGGGGTTGCAAGTGGCAAATCTTCAAAGGGCATAGAGCTAATTGCCGGGCCAGCCGTAAGTCAATCCTAGGGGGCCGAATTAACATTGACATTGACACATGACCATGCAAATGTGTCTGCGATAGTACTGAGAAGCGGCACTCAGATTCCAACTAGGGTGCCCACTAAAGAACCCGAGGCTCCGTTGGTCGATGGGCGACCAAATGTGGAAGCAAATGACGATGGAGCTTCGTCATCAAAGACCATGACTCGGAAGGGAGTCTCTGAGGAAGAAAAGAAGAAGAACAAAGAGGGAGACTCGAGAGTCTTCAAGCCCGTGGTTCCATTTTCCCAACGACTTACCAAGGCAAAAATTGATGAGAAATCTGGCAAGTTATTTGATATGGTTAAAGACTTGAGCTTGCAGATCCCCTTCCTAGAGGCCATAGAGACAATCCCTTCTTATGCTAAATTTCTGAAGGATTTGGTGACGAAGGGTACGAGGAAAGAAAAATTCGTCCTGACATCGGAGTGCAGCGCTCTGATTCAACGAGCGAACCTGCCAAAACTCAAGGACCCAGGTAGCTTCTCTATCCCATGCTCGATGGGAGAAGTGAAGATCAATCAGGCGCTCGTCGATTTGGGTGCGATCGTGAGTCTTATGCCTCTACCATTATATAAAAGGATAAGAATGGGCGACCTTGAGCCCACCGGAATGGCGCTGCAACTTACAGATAGGTCTATGAAATACCCGGTGGGGGTTGTGGATGACTTACCGGTGAACGTCAGCGACGTACACATGCCTGTAGATTTTGTGGTGATGGACATGCCAGACAACAATACACCGATTATCCTTGGGAGGCCTTCATGGCGATAGCTGGCGTGCTTATTGATGTGAAGAAGGGGAAGCTGTCCCTAAATGTGGGCGAGCAGAAAGTCGAGTTTGATTTGGGACTGTCTATGAAGCATCCATAGGAGGAGCAAAATTGCAATGTGCTGGAGGCTGAAGATGAGAGAATAATTGAAGCTAGAGATTGGGAGATTCTCTCGAGGAATCCCCCCGATAGCTTGGGGGACCTTGAGGAGCACGTGGTGTTGGAAGAAGAAGAAATAGCTGGAGAAGTGTGTGTCTCACAGACGACTCTTCGAGGATTCAAGAAGGCTGCTCCGACGAGGAGCAAGGGAAAAGAGCCTATAGGGATCACTGCTGAGGAAGTCCGTATACTTTGAAGAGTGGTGGTAGACGCCAACGTGAGGGAGAAGCCCCCGGACACCACCAGCGGGAGGATCGTTGAGAGCGTCTACCTACAACCCCTACCACCAACAAGGACCGCTGCTCCAAAAGCTGATGGGATGCCAATCATTGGGCATCAACCGCACCAACCACCTTGAAGATCACATACCGGGAGTCGAGCAAACGACTTTAAACAACAGCACTTCATGGGAGGCAACCCATGTTCTAAACTTTCGTCATTGACTATAGGATTAGTTTTCTTATTTTTAGTGAATAAATTCAGCAATGGGGGTTTTCGTCAGGAGACTTAGATGAATTTTTGTGTTTTTGCAGGGAATTGCCGTCAACTGATCGGGTGATGGATCAACCGATCGGTTGAGCCGTATCTGAAGATGGCCGTATCAAGACATTAGCCAACCGATCGGGTGGCAAATGCGGGTGAACGGGTAGCAGATCGGGTCACAATGGCAGAACTCTCGGGAAATTTTGGGATTAAATCAACCGATCGGTTGAGCTGATGAGGTGATCGGGTGGAAGACCGGGTGAAATCGGCAGTGTTCTCGGGAAAAATTGTGAAGCGGCCAACCGATCGGTTGAAAACTCAACCAATCGGTTCTCCTGTAGCTGCCTTCCAACAAGATTTTTCGAAAACTAACCCAACCGATCGGGTGAGATCTCACCCGATCGGTTCACCTAAACCCTATAAATAATCCCCCTCACCCGATTCATTTCTCTCACCCAAACTCTCTCTTCCTCCGTTGTTTCGTCTTCATCTCCCTCAAACGGCCATCTCTCTCACTCTGATCACTCTTAAATCCATCCCCCACTTCCTCCATCTCTCCCTTATCATCAATCCCCTCTCCATCCTCGCTCAACCCCGATTTTCACCCTAACCCTAGCCCTAAATTTCCCCCATTTCGAAAACAATCACTTCTTGTTGGATCGAGGAGCAGTGGCTTCACAATTCTCTCCATTGCAGCATGTGGTGTCCTTTGCGAGCAAAGAATCACTTCGATATTGGGTAAACTCGTTCCTAAGCTTAACTTTTTTACTTTACCCAAGTATTTGAATTTTGCTCAATTTGTCATTTGATAGTGTGCATTCATATAATCTTGCATTCCCATCATATCCCCACACTATCATGGCTAAGGACAAGGATAAGGGTAAGAGAGTCATGCATGAAGAGGAGCTGTCTCGCAAGCGACGCAAGTCTGCACGTCTACCAAGTTCACGCGCTCCTCCTACTCCTCCTACCCGACCTCCTACCCAACCCATCATTCCTCCCAAGGACCCACTGATGGGACCGTGGGGATACTGTTTCGTGAGTCTAGAGCGTAAGGATTTTTATAATCGACTCAACCAACAGTCCCATTTAGCCACTAAGTTTTCCCATACCCAAATCTTGATCGATCTCGGAATTTTCTCTGGTGTCGAGACTCTCTTTGAAAACTTAGGTTGGCTAGGCTTCTTCAACGCCCATGCATAATCATACCCCGCCCTCACACTCGAATTCCTCTCGTCCCTCAAAACTGTGGCGGGGTCCATTGTCGATTTCCGCCTCTGAAACCGAAACATCCGCACTTACATGAACACTCTCAACAATATTTTCGATTTCCCCATTCTCGGTGCCGACATCCGTCCATACGAATATCACCGCGCCTTCAATGTCGACCAATTTTGGAATCGGCTTACCCTTCATGATCGCTATCATCGAGGCAAGGCCAAGGCCTCCTCCATTATCCACCCCAGATTCCGTCTAGGCCATCGCATCATTTCGAGCACATTCTTTCTCCGAGACGAGTCCGGGACCGTGACTATCCCTGACCTTTTTATACTTTGGGCTATGACATTTGATTTCATTCGTGGTGCCGACAGGATCGCTTTTAAGGCCCCTCGCATACCCATTAATGGTGGTGCATGGCTTATTCAAAAATTACTTGATATTAGCCGCGTCGACAAGGGTAAATATTTCTACGGGGACCTCATCACCATCATTGCTTCTTACCACCGTTCAGCATCGTTATCCCCCGAGATCTGCCACACGTCACAGGATCTACATATTTAGATCTTGATGTCCTACGACACACCCACATGATCAAGCCACGAGGCATGGGTCAGTTTGTCTTTTACTACGGTCACCCCCTGCTCCTTATACCATTCTACCCAACCCAGGTCGTTTGTCCATCCATCTAGAGGCAGATTGGTCGTTTCCTCCTGACCCAGAGTTTTTTAGGGGTTGCATCTTCAGTTTCATCTCCCAGACGCACCACGACCACCGTCCCCTGCCGCCCACTTAGGCGAGCAGGACATCCCTGCGTCTAGAGGAGACCCCGGGGCTAGACCTAGTGGTGCCACCCAGTCTTCTATCCCTATTTCTTCTAAGGCTCTCACTTTGGCCATCTTAGGCCTTGCCTTAGGTGCCAGCACGACCACTACCATCGGCACCTCTTCTGCTGTTCATCGAGCCACCTCCGCTCGTCTCGCTCTAGAGACTAAGTTAGCTTCTCTGCGCACTGGCGCATCCACCTCTACCTCCTCGGACCCACCCTCTTCTATCTTTTCACATCCACGTTTCCCCGCACTCGAGCGAAACGTGGATGCCATTCTCCGGTCCGCCTCCAGCCACTCCTCCCCCTTCACCTCCTCCATCACCTCCTCGACGATCATCTCCTCCCGCCACCACCGCTTCCATTCCCGCCACTACATCTCCCCACACTATTTCAAATCCTACACTTCCACACCCCTCCACTTCCATTACCGCATACACTTGCCGCCAGAAATTACCGGTGCGCTCGAGTTCACTTCCCTCACCTACTTCATTGGCCACCGTATCCCTCCCACCTACCATTCTCACCGACACTCCACCCATCATTCACACCACCACCACATCCATCCACCATCTCCACCCCTTTCTCCACTTCTCCGCACACCCATCACCTCCCCTGCCCACACCCTCTCATCTTCTACCGAGGAGGACGAGGACACTTCCTCTCCTGCATTTTGATTTCTTTCTTTTTCTTTTCCGATCTCCCCCTAGCATTTTTCTGCATCACATTGATCATATCATTTCGCTAGCATTGCCATGTTTAGCTTGGGGGAAA
This sequence comes from Scilla litardierei, assembly GCA_030789695.1. Lineage (NCBI taxonomy): Eukaryota > Viridiplantae > Streptophyta > Magnoliopsida > Asparagales > Asparagaceae > Scilla > Scilla litardierei. The sequence goes on from CM061136.1 coordinate 26,252,879, forward strand.
TCGATTTTTGTGTGTGTTGTCGTGTGATGTCTTTGTCGTGTGCTTGTTCATATGTGTTCTATGGATGTGTTTTTATATCTTGTATTTGTGTGTTTGTGTTCTTTGGGTGTGTTTTTCTTGTTTTTCATTATTTTTGAGTCGGTGCGTACTCCCCCCCATTTTCTTTGACCTCCCGTATTTACTATTATTGCATTGATGGCAATGCAAGTTTCAGCTTGGGGGAGTCGCACTTTGTGCGTCAGTTGTATCTTTTTCATCGTTTTTGAGTCGTTTTCATCGTGTTTTCCTTTTTCTTCTCTTCTTTTTATTCTCCCTCTCTGGGTAGAAAGATCTCCCTGAGTGGGAGGAATAAGCTCTGGTGGGTGGTCCTCGGCGTCGGTGGAAGGATGTGGTGGCTCTATGTGCTCAGGCATCTCCCCCACAGGCTCAAGAGATGAGAGATACTTGTTGATTTCGTCCTTATCCTTCTGCCATCGATCATGTAACTCATTTAGCATAGCACTGACAGCCGTACTCTCCTCTACCGATGCCATGAATGCATTAAGTGTCAAATTGAGAGGATGGTCAGGACTCAAGAGACAGACACGGCTTTCGTATGGCATGTGTCCCTCCTTGTCACAAGACTCGCAATAGGCATAGCTCTCTGAATATTGATCATATCCTTCCATCAGATAGTATGGGTCCTGTGAATAATATTTGCATTCTGCCATTGGAGCCTCATACTGTGCCGAGTAATCATTGCCTGAATAATTCCAAGATTGATCCATTGTACTTGAATAGTCAAAAACAACAACCTGGAAAAGATATCAGTGGTACAAGAAATAGAGATAATGATAAAGCAGGTGGTGGGAAAAATATCTCTGTTTATTATATTTCATTTTGTTTTTATTTAGGATTTTTTGTTTTTGTTTTGGTTTTTACGCAATCTAATCAACTTAATTGTGGTAAATAGGTAATATGTCAGAACGCCTCCCCGGCAACGGCGCCATAAACTTGATCGAGCCGGAATCAACTCCGAAACGATGTCGTTTACCGCAAGCGCACAATATAGTGGCAAGCGGGTATCGAACACGGGGAAGCAGTGCTATACTACATATCTACTCCTAGGTTGAGTTAGATTTGCATGTTTATTGATGGATGTGGAGTATGGAGAATTATGATGGTGATGGATGCGAATGTTGTGTCACTCAACGTCGCATAAAAAGAGCAAGGGCATTAGGGATCTCGCTAAGATCTTCGGGGGTCAACGTTGGAATAGGATCCTTGCATTGCATTGGGACTAGGGGATAAATCCCCCAATTTGTACCACTCTCGTGGGTTAGAATTGCGTGGTATTCGGTGGCTCTCGTTGATGCAATGGCGGTAGCCGTCAACGTAGCGGTATAGTTCGTCGATGGATCCCCTCAAGGCACGAGCCGGGCATGGTCACGAGCCTTGGTTGGATCCATCGATTTCCCTATTCGAATCCCTAGATACCCCTTAGGCACATCAATTCCATAGACCGTGGGCATGATCTCGGTACGGGTTATCTATGGATTCGATAGGATTGACCGAAATACTTCCCTAAACCCCTAATTCAATGCAGGGATTCAGATCTGCATTTGCCCCCTAGAATCTTAGGGCTAATCCATCAACCCTAGAATAACCTACTCACACATAGCGATAGTAACAGATAGAAAAATAATTCTCAGAGACGAAAACATTATAGCAATCAAAATATTAGGGATAAAAGACTTACAGCGAGAAATCGATAGAAATTAGAGTTTATAGATCCAGAAAAAATCCAAGGTTCCAAACGCAAGAGAAATCAAGAAAAAAAAAATAATCTCTAAGCTCTCGATCCATAATTCCTTAATACGAATTAATCTAAAATTATCGCTCCCTCAATCGCCTTCAAAAAATCCCTACAGAACTCTCTACAGGGCTCAGAATGAAGTCCCCCCTCCAAAGTGGTGGCCGCCTCTCTTTTTCTTCAAAAACCCTCGCCAAAACAAAATCGCAATCTGGACGCACGCGTGGGTCCACTGTGATTTGGTCTGAGCACAAAGATGCTCGGTCGAGTCGGATACGTCGCCTAAATGTTTGCTCGGGTCGAGTAAGGCATGCTTGGTCGAATAGTCCGGTTGCTCGGTCGAGTAGCCCTCCTGCTCGGTCGAGTACTACAGGGAGTCAAACTTCTCCAAAATATGTCGCTCTGCCAACCTGGACAGATTAGATTCCACTCGGTCTGAGTATATAGCTGCTCGGTCGAGCAGCCAAACTCAAAAATCACATTTCAGCACCTTTTCGGTCGAGTAGGAGGTTGCTCGGACTGAGCAGGAGGTTGCTCGGTCATGTAGGATGTAAAAACACATTTCAGCACCATTCTGGTATAGTAGGAGGTTTCTCGGACCGAGTAGGGGGTTGCTCGACCGAGTAGGCTGCTGAGAACAATTTCAGCCATGCAGCCTCATCTTGCAGAAATTCCCCAGGGTTCATCCGACCTCCGATTGGTGCGTTCTTGGTGGCGTTGGAATCATCTTGCAGTCTATTATCTGGAAAAATATCAGAAAAATAATGAAAAATCCTAGGTGATAGTAGATTTAGAAATAGTGCACGGCTATCCTGTTTCCAGCGCTTCGGGTCGCTCGATTCCTTCGCCGCATCATAGTTCGATCGAGCGACCTTCTCTCTTGCACCTTCCTTGCTTCAGTATTCTTCTTTGGCACCTCGAACATGTCATCATGAGTCTCATTGGTGCTCTCACGTCGCCGATCGTCTTATTGACCCCAAATTGCTCCAATATCACCCAAATACCTGAAATGGACATAAACGCTTCGAAAGTCATATTATTCCAAATAATAGCGTAAAAGCGTTTGAAATATGTAATTGAGCAATCATTTTGACGTGTAATCTTATCGATAAAATGTGGAATATAATGACACATCAACCCTGCATGATGAATTGCCACAAAACCTCACACACACCTAGCATAGCTATGATAATCACTTTCACTAATCCTAGGAAGCCGAGTCATATTGCATTTCATGCTTCGTGGGTTCACTTTGCTTTTATGTGAGTCGTGTGTCATGACTAGCTAGTGGTGTGCTTCTACTTTGTGATTTTGATTTATATACATGTCCTTGGTTGACCCCTAGATTATCATGCTTCAATTTCGAATATGCAGTGTTTGCCTCTACTGTCTGCTTCTATATGCATGTAATATATATATAGTATGCTTCAATTCGCATGTGTCGGGACTCTACCAATAGGACTAGGATAACCCATTTAGCTTATATATGATTTGCGAGAAAAACTTTCTTTTGCCCAAGTGTTTAGATTTCGATTTCTTTTTTGTTTTACTTGCTGCAAATCCCCTCGTCGTGTACCGTTCTCCTACTTGGGAGAGTACACAAATGTATATCCAAAAATCCAAAAGCCCAAAAAGAAAAAACAGAGAAGAGAAAAATCCAAAAAAAAGAAAAAAATATGTATAGCCAAAAATCCCAAAAAAAATACAAATGCCCAAAACCCAAAAAAATTCCAGTGTGAATATTATTCCTCCACCGTGAATAAAGGGAAGGCGAGAATTTACACCGAGTGTTCTATTCCACACCTTCTTAACCTCCTTCGTTTTCGAATACACTTGGCATAGAAACTTTCTAGCGATTATCTAGGCTATAGTGTGGTGATTTTCTAGTCCCTAGCAGTGGAGTCCCCGACACATGATACATTTCGATTCTTATTCTATTCTCATGCATGCTTGAGCTATTATTCACCGCTTATTCGAATTGAATCGATTTTTGGGTCATTCCTTGGATTTGTGTATAAGGAGCTTTATTGCATAATTTAGATAGTGACACCATCTGATAGCTCACGACTACACTCACTTGCGCTACTGCGTGGGCCCACGACACCTATATGGACTCATATTCCTTGGTTTAGTGATGTGTTTTATCGCTTGCTTGCTTAGTGTGGCGTGTTTGATTTTGTTGGCTCTGACGGGCGATCTAGGACTTTGATTTCTCTTTCTGTTTCTCTCTCTCTATTTTTCCCTCCGAGCTCCTACTCGCACTCTCTTCCTCGAGGACGAGAAAGGATTCAGCTTGGGGGATTTTGACATGCGTTTATATTTTATATATTCACGCACATCTTCTTCGTGATTTTCCGTTGTTTTTCCGTTGTTCCGTACCCATTCTCTTGTGCTTTTTAGTTTTCTTTCACTTCTTTGTGTTTTTGTGCCAATGCAAGAGAATGACAGTGTTGGGGACATATAAAGGAGATATCATGAGTCCCCGGAGCAACGAGAGGTGTCACGCGCGATCTCGGGGGGCCAAACAGCGAAGAAATCCATGTATCAGCCCCCAACTGATTGGTTGGACAGAGCCAACCGATCAGTTAGTGCACACGTATCCGACCCAGACAGGAGCTGAAGTGAAGAGCAGCTCACCCGATCGGTTCAGTGATCGGGTGAGATCGACAGCGCTCTCTGTTATTGTGAGCTTAATTCCAACCGATCGAGTGACATCTCACCTGATCGGTTCATGTGTAGCCGCATTTCCCCAATTCACGACTCGATGACGCCAACCGCCCAGCTCAACGACCAGTTGGTGCTTCTGAAGCCCGATGGCCAAAGCGACTAGCTGCTCACCCGATCGGTTGATGCTTCAACCGATCGGGTGGCCTCATTTTCTATATATAGTGACCTAGGTTTTCCAAAACATGGATCCCCATTGTTTTTCTATCTTTTTTGGGACTTTTGACGGCTGGAATTTTATTTTATCGTGTAAGTGTTCTGATCATTCTGTAACTTTGATACATTGTTCTTAATACTATTAGCTTCTCTTTTCTATTGCTTGATTATGATTTCAATGGTTGAATTTGATTGTGATGCTATTTTCGCGATGAATTATGAGTAGTTCCCCAATCTGGGCTTTTGGTGGAAACCCCTTCGTGGGTTCTCCCTAGAACAACCATAGGATTAGGATTTCGATAGGGTTTAAGAATTTAGATGGTTACGCGGGGCGTTTTATTGTCATTGGTGGGAGAAAGACTGCCTTTGACCGTCGGGCCAAGGGGAAATAAAACTGGCGTTTGATCCCCTAGCCACAACTCATGCCACTAGCGTAGACATTGAATCCTAGCGCGTGGGAACGGCAGGATGAGATGTTGGGAGTAATCGTTGCAAGCTTAGTGCTCCCGGAGTCGGTCGGTATTAATATACATGGGAATGCCCACCGACCGAACCCGGGTAGTCCTAGCGTATCATCCTAGGCATCGACCGAAATATCGGGCCCATGGGACGCTAGGTATCACTCTTAGAGGCAAGGTCTCACCACTAAACCCTAAAATCCAATCCTAACGCTAACCATCGGTCATAATAGAGAGGGCACATGATAGGGTGAAAACCAAAGTCCTAGGTTTCCTTTTATATCTTACATCCACCGTATTTCTATTTCGTGACAACCTACCGATTGTTCGGGCTAGCTCACCCATTGGGTGAAGAGGTTCCTTCTTGACACAAGCACAACACACACACCTCCCTGAGTTCGACCCCCAAGCCACACTACAACACCGTGCCCTTGCGGTTATAAATATTTAAATTTGGTATCCCCGATCCCACTGCATATATTGCTAAATCTAGGAGACGTCAATAAACATAACTAATTCATTTAATAGAAAGTAAACCATACATAGTTATGTAAAACAAGCTCCTCATGACAATGTTTATTCTACTAAGATAAAGGCAATCAATCAAACAAGTCATCTTTTCAAAATCTGCAGTAGTAAACTGTGCGGGAGCTTGGGAGTAATTGGGTACCAGATTTTATTCAGGTTTCTTCTTCAAGATTTCTTGATACGAATCTTGTAGGTTCATGTAGAGTTCTGCACACTTTGGACTAGTGTCATGTCCTGCCACATCGATGGCACTGATCTTTCCAATCCTTCTTTGGTGGGGGTGCTTGATTTTTATTATTTTCATTTCTCCACCATGTGAACTTCCTCTTCCCTGCATTTTTTTGTTATGGTGTCTTTGTACTCTGGCATGCTTCTTATTTGGCCCCCCTTTTGAAATTTCCATTTTCTTTTATTCTTCTGCTGGGAAGATGCATTATGAGCTTCTTATAGAAGGGATGTGCCATGAGGGTGCATGTTATAAGTGGCAAAGAGAAGCTCTTTATTCTGTTCAGCCATTAATAAGCATGTAAGCACCTTTGAATATTTGGGGAACTTTCGTTCATGATATTGATGCATTAAAATTGCATCTTTTTCATGAAAAAACGTGTATGTCTTTTCTAGCATGCATTCTTATAAGACTGTTTCACACACAACTTCAAGCGTAAGGTGATGCTGAACAAAGCTGACTTGTACTCAGATATGGATTTACAATCCTGCAATCTCAGGTTCTCCCACTCATAACGGGCCATTGGGAGTATAACATCTATTTTATGTTTATATCTATCCTCAAGGGCAGTCCACAGTTCAAGTGAATTTTCAACCGTAAGTTATTTAGCATTTAGGGTCTTGTCCACGTGGCGACGAATATAGATTATTTCTTTTGCTTTATTTATATATGCCGCCTTATTTTCTTGTGTAATTGTGGCACTGGGGGATTAGGCGTTGTTAAAGCCAAAATTGCGTCAACCAAATTTGGGGTGACGTAGACTCTCTTGACAAAGTGGGTCCTCGTCCACTGGAGGAGTGAGACCCTTGGTTAGCAAGACTAGGGTCATTGATGGTTGGGAGTTGGAATGCAGCGTGGAAGCTCGATCGATCCAATGGCTGGATGTGACGATCGTTCGAACCTCTAGCGGAGTTGATCCTCAAACGACTGTTCGTCAGGAGCTATCGTTCGACCCTCATGTTTGGTTGTGCCTCGATCTTCCTGCACCACAAAGGAGCGTCAGGGGGTCGGATCTGTGTTCCTACCCAAATCACATTCGATGCTTAAGTTAGAACATGAACTTAAGTGAAGGCCTGGGGCTGTCGAGATCGACCCACGGAGGTTCGTCTCAAGTCAGTTGCTGCAAGTTATTTTGAGGAAGAAGTATAAAGTGGGAAGTAGAATGTCAGAGTATCGGGTATCTTGTACCTTCCTTCTGTTCATCTTCAGTGTATTTGTAGAATTCAGAAGTCTCTTTGGTCATGTTGGGAGGATAACGGTCACCCATTATGGTGCCAGGATCCTCCCACCCTTAATAGGGGTAACCATCGTCCACGCCTCCACTATTTATGAGCTCATTATTGATCGCATGTTTGAGACGATGGAAGTCCAATGGACAAATGACACGTGGTCTTTGACTAGGTCAGCTTCAAGCTTTCCTCGTGGGGCTTGTGGGCTCTAGTTCCATTTGCATGAATCACTCGAGTGCCGGCCTAAGGGCTTAACAATGGTGCCCGTCACTCGAGCTCAGACAGTTCGTCTGTTGGGGTCAAGTGACATGACGTCTTATTAATGGGTCACGGCAGTCAAGGAAAAAGTACTTGAGTCTAGGCACCAAAACGCCCATTCTTTTGATTTGGACGATGCGTCGGTTCGAAATTCAAGATACTAGGGTTCTTGGATTTCCAACACGTGTCCCGATTTGATGAGATCGTTTTACCATAAGAAGGCAGTTTTGGAGGGAGATCAAAACCCTTGTATTTGGCATCCTTGACCCAAATTTCTTCCTTTGCTAATGGCTTCCACCTCTGTTCGCGACATTGGTAAGGCCTCAGCCTCCGTCCCTCAGAAGGATAAGTGGGAGGCCACCGTGCCTAGTCTGATTTCCAGTCAAGTCTCTTAAGTGGGGGCGGATCAAATTCCTGATCTCTAAGAGAAATATGTTCGATGTGACTATCAGATCCGATTGCCTCAAAGGGAGGAGAGGGCTCATCTCCCCAGTGTTCGAGAGGTTGGAGTTTATGTTAAAGCTTTCCATCAGGGATTTTGATTTCCTATGCATCCCTTCATGTTCTTCTTGCTGAGGACATTGGGTCTTTCTCTTTGTCAACTGATGCTGAACACCATTGGTGTCTTGGTCAGCTTCATCGCACTATGCATGATGAATAGGATTCAACCAACCATGGAGTTGTTCAATTTATTTTTCGTAATTCCTCCTCTCAAGATCCCGAGCGGGTATCAGATAACTGCTCACCGATGCAGGAAATTATTTGGTGATCTTCCCACCTCAAATCTGAAATGGAAAGACCAATTCGTATTTGTGGTGTTTCACGGTGAGGCAAGTTTCTATACCCGGTGGTGGACTCCTGATTTGGTCATGAGTGAGGATAAGCCTATTTTCGTTAAGGAGGAAAAGGTTGCTCGTTCGTTCATGAAGCTACCGGCGGGGATCAGGTCGATGAAGTGGTTGTTGTCTGACCCTGTGCTACTCAGTACAGTGTGGATGAAAGGTCAATTCGACCTCACTCATCGCTAACTTATTCTTTGTTTTCTTGAATTTTACCTCCTCTTTGCCGGCATGGTCGGTCTGGAATACCAGGTGGACCTTGTGATGCGGGAGGCAAGAAAAGCTTCCATCAGAGAGGCTGCGGGAAATATGTCTTCTCCTCAAGTGTATTCTCTGGAGGTAGGAATGATTGTAACCTCCGACGCTTTACCCTTAGTGGTCCATGAAGTTTCTCAATCGATTCGTCCTCAGTAGAGGAAAAAGAAGAAGCTCCCCACCGAATTTGAGGAGGTTACGATTAAGAAAGTGAAGAGATCGAGGTGGCAGCTTCGTATTGTCAACTCGGATCGGATGACGCCATGGACCCATCTGCCTCTCTGGGCGCAAATCAGTTGTGTGATGAGATCAACTCCTTCGAATAAGAATATGGTCCACTTTCAAAGAGAGATTCGGGGGAGTCATCTTCTCCTCAGGAGCCAATTCTGCATCAGGATTCTTGGCCCTGGGAAGGTCTGTTTCCTCCTGAATTGCTGCCGAGGATATTCCTTCGGATTTTAGATCGATCTTACTGTATAATCGATCGCTTAAATCCTGTTTGAGTGTTCTAAAGAGGAGCTCCTTTGGCCAAGCATTCCAGTTAAAAAAGATGAGTCGAATCTTTTGGATCACGGGATTTCCTCACGACTTACTAAGAATTCGACCCTTCCTAGGGACAAGAACGTCCTGGTAATAATTATTATTATCGTTATTATGGATGAGCAAGCATTGAAATTGAAATTTTTTTCCTGTCAGCATGACCTCGTGGATAATACTGAGTTACGTCGCCGCTCGTTGGCGATGGCTAATTATGAAGCCAGATTGAAGGGGGCCGAGACGGCCGTTGAAAAGGTCGAGGCGAAGCTGGCAAGATGGAAGCTTCTCAATAAAATGGTCCAGTCTCGGGTACGTCGACTCGAGTATGAGTTGGGCGAGTCTCGCACGAGGGAGGCTGGTCTAAATGTTTCGAGGGAGCAGGCAGAAAAAATGCTGCTTGAGGAAAAGGCCAAGTGGGAGCCCAAAGAGCGTGAACTTCAAGCTCGACTCCTTGATGTCCCTCAGTAAATCAATGTGTGAGCGATCTGTAACGGCCTGTATCTATCGTACGTATTTCGTACGTACTTCTATTAATTGATTTACTTGAATATTTGGCTTATGAGTTTGTTATTATTTTCCATGGATCGAACGCGTTATCAGCCCCCATATTCGTGTTCCCCATGACTTCTCGATCGTGCTGATATTATTTTTTATGATTTTTGGATAACAGTATTTGTGTATGGGTGATATCGTAATAGTTTGAATATTCTTAACTAAATCTAATCTAAAATCCTAATAAATCAGATATCTTAACCAAATCGATTTCTCCAAATCAAATTTAATTAGATTGATTCTTGTAATCAAATTAATTTTCCTAATCTAATTATCATAACAAAATCGATTTCCTGAATCAAAACCATATCCTAATAAATCTTAATAAAATTTATATCATAACCGAATTGATCCTCCTAGACTGATATTGATAAATCTTAATCTAGATATCTTAACTAGATTATTTTTCTCAATCAAATCTTAACCTATTTTATCATGTTGATGGGATCATATCCTGCCCACGATTGTTGCAACAAAAATCTCAACAGATTTCCTCATTCTCTCCAATATTTCTTAAGCATTCATCCTCTTTACTGAATCACAACTAAAAACGAATAAAAAAAGGAAACTAAAACAGACAGCCCATATATATATTCCTTCTCCCACTCATAACCCACCGAACTCCCTCTCCTTGTTCTCCCTATCTTCGGCTGCCTCACCGTCCTCTTCCCATCAAAACCACGACAACCACCTTTCTTCCACCGGCAATGATAGCCCGATGACCGCCCAAGCTCCTGACCACCATCGTACGCCCACAACGCCGCTCCTTCAGGCCACAGCGCTGCCCCCTCAAGCCACAGCGCCACCGACCACCTCCTTCACGACCACCGCCTGCCTCTTCGTCGCAACCCTCCTTCTGGTGCCCGTCACCTGCACACGGACTCTGCGACCACACTCCGCCACCTCCGCTTCGTTACCGCCACCTCAGCTCCCACAGCCACCTTTCCCTCAAGCTCGCAACCACCGCCTCTCTCCAGCGTATCAAACCCGGCGACCACCACCAACTACACCGTCTCCTTTCCACCCAAGCTCCCACCAACCCCACCTTCTTCTCCTTGATTGAACCGGAGGACGCGCAAGGAGCACACCTTCCACTCCCAAGCATAGGAGTGTCAATGCAATATATTTATAAATAACCGATGAGTACCGGATCGGATCACAGGGACAAGTCATTCTACACTCGCAAAATTGATCGATAAAGAGAGATAATAGCGTGTTACAACTACCACGCTACATGAATGGAAGAGCGAAAAAATGTGGTGAATCAACAATCTTAACCTAAATTGATATGGTTAGAGAGCCAAATGGGAAGTTAGAATAGCTAGGAGAGAAAGCATGGGTTGTGGGTTCACTAAGGTTGGTGTTAATCAAGCTCTAATTACCGCATATAACTCAATTGATCATCCGGCTAAGGACACTCAATCAGAATATTTAGCTTTCATGAACACGATAATTAGCAATAGGGATGGATGTATCATCATAGCACTAATCAAATTTAAATATGGTTTCTTCTCAAAGAGTGTCCACTTGGGTCTTAGCCAATAAAATTGTGCCCTAACAATTCATCCAACATCAACATTGAAAATGGGCAAGAGGAAATTAAAGCTTGAATTAACAACCAACCTCAATGAATCATAACCCACATCAATCACACTACTCAATCATACTAAATAAGATGAGATTCATAGACAAATTCATCCAAAGTTCAATACAACATGAGAAATGCAAAAATACAAAATGAAGAGGAAAGATTTCACCAAGCTCTCCTCAAATGAGCGTTAGCCTCCTCCAATTTGCTCTTCCACCAAGATTTCTAGCCTCCCATGGCCTCCCAGCCCTAGCCCTAGCCTCTTAGGAAAGAAGAGGGCTGAAAAACCCCCAAAATCTCTCTCTGGCCTACAAAAAACGAACTCAGCCGACCGCTCTAAAAATTAACGCACAGCCCCATTACCAGGCGAAACGGGCTGCAGGTTGGGTCGCAGGAGCACACAACCCGCGCTGGCAGCCCGCATCAGCGTATGAGCGGGCCGACCGCTGGGCTGGCCTGCGAGATCTGCTACGTTTATATTTTTTTATTAATTCGCAGCGGCCCGCACCAAGAGTGGGCCGCGAGATTATTTATTTATTTATTTTTTTAAATAAAACTCAGCGACGGTCCGCAGCAGAAATGAGCTGCTCTTGGTGCCACGTGGTGTAATTTCAACCTGTATGGATCAATACACTAGAGGAGGGTGAATAGTGTATTTAAAAATTTGTTGCAAATAAAACGTTACTAATATTTGCAAAGATAGCACAGAAATGAAATGACAAGTATAGAAAATTAAACTGATCGCAAACACAAAGATATATCCTGGTTCGGATCCTGTTGATCCTATCCAGTCCTCTACTCCCCGTAGAGATTTTCAATTCACTATAATCATTTGCCATGCAAGCACAAACTTACAAAATGGCGACACTCCACGTGTCCCAAACTTTGTACAATCTCAATAGAGATTCAAACCTGTAAGAGAACTAATGAAATATAAAACACCTATAGCCTTGGTATGAATATCAAGAATGAATTCAAAGGATTGGTGTTTATAAAGGAACTTCAATGCTTCAAGATAAGTAATGGTGAAACACAATTGAAGTTCTTCCGTTCTTAAACGAAGAGAGAAATCTAATGATTTCTTCTTACAAATAAGAAAAGAACAACTTTCCCAAAAGTGTTGAAATCCAAGTTCTTCCGTTCTTAAACAAAGAGAGAAATCTAATGATTTCTCTTACAAATAAGAAAAGAACAACTAATGGCCGAATTTGCTTAAGAAGATCAATGGCTTGATTTCAACAAATAAGAGTAAAGAAGAGGAAAGTGTGTGAAGAAAAGAGAGTGGGTACCCCTCCTTTTATAGCTTTTAGAAACGGTTATGAACGGTTCTGTAGGAGACGTTGCACAATGTTCAGAAATCGTAAGGAACGTTGGAGAACGGTCAGAAACCGATCTGGAAAATTTCGGTCCAAAAAACGACTTGGCAGGCTAGGAAAATTCGTAGCCCGCTAATTTTGAAACGGTCACAAAAATTTGGTGACGTGGACTATGTTGGATATGGATGACATAAATACACCCATGAGGGGATGTATGAGGGTATACGGACCTCAGATGTCGCGTGCACGAAAGCGTGCGCGAAGGGAACCTTTTCTCGTGTGAAAAGGACCACTCGATAAGTGGAAAAAGCCACTTTATAAGTGCAAAATGGCACTTGATAAGTGGATAAAGAAGAAGATAAATGAATGTGCTAATATAGGCTAATAAGCTTATAATTGGTTATTTCCTACAATAACCACCCCTAAAGCCTATAAATAGGACCCAAGGGTAAGGCATTCATTCACACTTTTCCATGCCATAAGTTTGCATAAGGCATCCTTATGTTCTTCTTCTCCCTTCCATTAAAATCCTCTTCTAGTTAGAGATTTAGGCGGTGAAACTCTGCTTCGATCCTCCGTGACGAAGTATTGACCGTTGTGGCGAATCCGAGGGCAAAGTTCCGAGATTACGGTGCCGCGTACGCAAGTGTAAGTCTCAACTTCATTTATCGATCCTAACGTTGTTTTGACAGGATCCTACATTGGTATCGGAGCCATACGGGTTCGCCCCGGTCAAACCGCCGCCCCGTCGAACCGATGAACGAGGCGTTGTCTTTTTCACGAATGGGTATCCTACCATTACGGATATGGTAGGAATGCTTCGTGACGGAGAGAACGCAGTGGTTGTTCTTTTCATGTTAGGGTCTCCTACCATTACGGATATGGTAGGAACTCTCCGTGACAGGAAGAACCGACCGTTCATATCGTCAAGCTCGCTCTCTTCATGGATGCTGAGCCTCCATTCATAGGGAATGTGAACTCTCTTCATGAGGAGCGCGTAGTTTACGAATTTTAAAGTATGTTAATTTTTCATTTTGGCACACGGCCATTAGAAGATAACTACTTTCTCGACGAACGGGTGCTTCATCGACGAACGGGTGCTTCATCGAGGAAGATGATGGTAGTTATATCCATCGGAGAAGATGACTTTTGGTGCATGATCACCATGGCCAAATGGGATATGAAGGCAATGCACCCCCCTCCCCATGCAGAGGGGGTTGGCTACGGCCAATAACCACCACGGCCACCCCTCCGGCGGGGTGTGCGGCAACCCCATACAAGGGGGTGGCCGGCCATGGCCATATGGACCTTGGCCGGCCACGGCCAGGCCGGCACTGGTCGGCCACGGCCAGGGCCAGGGGGCCCTGGCCGCGGCCAGGCCAGGGCCTTGCCGGCCCTGGCCAGAGGCCAGGGCCCTGCCGGCCCTGGCAGAGGCCAGGGCCGGCGCCCTGGCCTCAGGCCAGGGCCTTGCCGGCCCTGGCAGAGGCCAGGGCAGAGCCTGGCCGGCCCTGGCCGGCCTCGGCCAGGGCAGAGGCCCTGGCCGAGGGGCCAGGGCCCCTAGCCGGCCAGGGCAGAGGCCCTTGGCCGGCCCTTGGCCAGCCTCAGCCAAGGCAGAGGCCCTGGCCGGGAGGAGTGCAGATCATTGGTTCGTCGACCAATCTAGGAGTTTTGGTCGATCAATCCGGCAAAAGGCCTTGGTCGATCACGAACATGCCGACTAGCCCATACGGGGTAGCAAAAGGCTTTGGTCGAACACGAATGTGCCGACTAGCCCATACGGGGCTAACGACAGTCATCTGCGGCAAAATTCTCCCATACGGGGGGAAGCGCCTGGATCCATACGGGAACCGGCGACAATGGCTTGCAGAAAAATCCCCTCAGGGGGATCCGGCCTTGGCATGGCTACGGCTCATTCCCGGCAAATGGCCAGGAAGTGCCAAATATTTCGCTAGTATCATAAGGGTACTAAGTCGAAATATACAAATTTGAAAAATACGTTTTCATACGTTTTGAAAAATACGTTTTTTTTTAAAAAACGCTTTTCCGCTGCGAAGTACTATAAGAGTACTAACATTTGATAAAGTGATGGGGAAACATTGAAAGTTACTCTAGATGGTGATTGGAAACGAAGTGACCTTTCCGATTCTAGGGTAACATCTTCAGTATTTTTCGAAAGTAACTTATCAAATTATAAATGTCGTTCCAAGTAGGAGTTGAAATTAGAACTACCCAAATAGGATATTCTATTATCACTTCAAATGGGAATTATATTTTAAGAATTTTTCAATGCAATGTTTTTGATCAAACCTTCGGTTTTGTGTCTTTTGCAGCATTTTAAAAGTAAAATGTCTTCCGCTTCAAAGAATATCGTCGCTGAGTTAAACAGAGGTGAAAAACTCAACGGCGATAATTACAAACTTTGGTCCATCAAGATACAATACGTTTTAGAGGAGCAAGAAGTGCTCGAAACTCTAAAGAACGTAATGATTAAACCCGAGTCGGGCACTACGGCCCAACACAGACGAGACAAGGAAGCTTTTGATGCTTGGTCTCGGAAGAACAAGATAGCACACATTACGTTATTGAGCAGTATGGCTGATGACATAATGCGCATCTTCCGAGAGCATGACTTAGCCATGGACATATGGTCCAAGCTTGAGGAAAATTTTGGTGGCACATCGGTGTCCAAACTTCGCGCCTTAACTATAAGATTTGATTCATACAAGAAACGTCCAGATCATTCCATGGGGAAAAATCTGCGACATATGGCGAATCTTATCTCAGAGTTAAAGGATGCGGGTCATGTGCTCACTAATGAGCAACAAATCCAAGCAGTCATACGTTCCCTACCAAATGGGTGGGACAAAATGAAGATGCATCTCACTCACAATGAGAGCATCAAGACCTTCAGCGATGTTTCCAAGCACCTCGAATTAGAGGAAGAGCGGCTTGCGGCTGCCAAGCCAAGTGCAGAAGTGCACATGGTTGCTAGTTCCTCACACGAGGGAAAGAAAAGAAAAGATCGTTCGAAGTCTACCAATGAACGTAATAAGCAACCTGAGTCTACCAAGAAACCCAAACATAAGGGTGGGCACAAGAAATGGCACAAGAAGAAAGACTTGAAGAGGATCAAGTGCTTTAAGTGCAACAAGCTCGGTTACTATGCTCGTTCGTGTACAAGAGGAGGCGACCAGGTAACTTGTAAATATACTAGTTACATATGTGTTTCTAGTTCAATATTTCTTGTGGAATCTAATCCATTTTGGATAATTGATTCAGGTGCCACCGACCACATAGCAAGGGACAGACGGTCCTTCGTGGAGTATCACCGGATACCCCAAGGAACGAAGTGGATCTATGTAGGAAACAACACACGTGTTGAAGTGAAAGGCGTTGGGACTTGCATGCTAGTCTTGGACAACGTCCGCACTCTCCTACTTCATGAAGTCCTCTTCGCTCCAGATATTCGAAGGAATATAATTTCTGTGGTCATGTTAATGGGTCTTGGCTATAACTGGTTTTTTTCATGATTGTAATGTGGACTTAAGTTGTAATAATACTCTTATTGGTACTGGGTTTGTATTTAAGGGATTTATTGTAATGAGTACAATGTATGATTCCTCGTGTAATGAAAATTTCCTTATTGCAAATTCTAAGACTTATGAGTCTGATGTGATTTATTGGCACGCAAGGCTTGGTCATATTGGACCAACGCGTATGGATAGACTTGCCAAACGTGGCCTTCTATCCAATGTTTCAAAGGTTGAAATGTCGACCTGCGAACATTGCCTAGTGGGAAAATCTTGTCGCAAGCCGTTTATAACCGGCACAAGGGCTGAGGTTCCATTACAGCTTATCCATTCGGACATATGTGGTCCGATGAATGTCAAGACAAGACGCGGAAAGTCCTATTTCATCACTTTTATTGATGATTTCACCCGATTCGGACATATCTATTTGATATCCCACAAAAGTGAAGCATTGGCTTGCTTTAAAAATTATATGAGTTTAGTGGAGAAAAAATTAGATCGCAAGATTAAGGTCTTGCGAACCGATAGGGGCGGTGAATATCAATCAACAAGTTTTAAGGAACTTTGTGATGAAAAAGGCATAGTACATCAGGTAACTATGCCTTATACTCCTCAACAAAACGGTGTTGCAGAAAGGAGAAATAGGACTTTAATGGAAATGATCCGTTCAATAATGACGCAAGCTAACTTGCCAATCACCTTTTGGGGTGATGCATTATTGACGGCCGCTTTCATTTTAAACCGCGTACCCTCAAAATCAGTTAGCTCCACTCCTTATGAGTTGTGGAACCAAAGGTCTACTGACTTAAACATTTTGAAACCTTGGGGTTGTGCATCCTACGCACATATTTCCTCCCATAAGTATGACAAACTTGGGCCAAGGGGAAGGAAATGTATCTTTATACGATACGCAGAAAACTCCAAAGGTTATGTTTTTGTTAGTCAGGAAGACAATGGTGGGCTAATTGAGTTTGAGGCGAGGGATGTCACTTTCTTGGAAAACGAGTTTCCAAGACAGGGCGAGATAAGTCAGGACTTATCTCTATTTGAGATTTATGATCAAGAAGGATTACCTCATTCGAGTGGGAGAATTCTTGGTGAAGACGAAAATACGTTTCAACCTTCACCAATGGATGATACGAATGACGATAATCCTATTCCATACGGGAATAATGATCCAAGTGGGAGCATTTCTAACGACATTCCAAGTGGGAGTGATATTAGAATTGATCTAAATTCGAGTCAACAAGGACTTGAAGAATCTCAAATACGACGTAGTAGTCATACACGGTTGGCTCATCTAAGATTTGAGGATGAATTTTCGCAAACCTTTATGACTTTACTACAAGATGATGACGAGCCTGCTACTTTCAAACAGGCCGTATCTTGCCCTGCTAAAGACAAATGGATGGAAGCGATGAAAGAGGAGTTGGAATCCATGAAAGTTAACCAAGTCTGGGACTTAGTTGACTTACCCAGAGGACATAGAGCTATTGGGAACAAATGGGTTCTCAAGATCAAGCATAAGGCTGATGGATCTATTGACAGATATAAAGCTCGCCTTGTCGCGAAAGGTTTTACGCAATAGGAAGGGATAGACTACGAAGAGACCTTCTCACCTGTTGTTCGTTTTACCTCGATTCGCCTGATTCTGGCAATGGTAGCTTGCTTAGATCTCGAATTACATCAAATAGATGTAAAGACTGCCTTTCTCAATGGAGAATTGGACGAGGAGATCTATATGGAACAACCAACAGGGTTTGTAAAAGAAGGAAACGAACATAAGGTTTGTAAACTTCTTAAATCCATATATGGTCTTAAACAATCCTCGAGGCAATGGTATATACGATTTCAAGAAGTTGTCTTATCAAACGGTTTTACCATGCTTGATGAAGATAACTGCATATATATCAAGAGGATTAAAAGCAAGTATGTTATCATGTCTCTATATGTAGATGACATTTTAATAGCCGGAAATGACAAGGGTTTTGTGATGGATATCAAGGCTTGGCTTTCATCAGTTTTTGAGATGAAAGACATGGGAGAAGCCGCATATATCCTTGGAGTTAAGATTTCAAGGAATCGTTCGAAGAAACTTCTTTCTCTTTCACAGGAGACTTATATAAAGAAGGTTCTAGAACGATTTAATATGCAAGACTGCAAGTCCATTGATACTCCTATAAGCAAAAGCGATAATTTATGTCTGAAATCATGTCCTAAGAACCAAAAGGAGAAAGAGATTATGGAAAAAGTTCCATATTCCAGTGCAGTTGGTAGTCTTATGTACGCTATGATGTGTACAAGACCGGACATCTGTTTTTCCGTTGGAATGGTAAGTCGTTACCAATCCAACCCAGTGCAAGTACACTGGAAAGCGGTTAAGAGGATAATGCGGTATCTCAAAGGAACTGCAGACTTTGCTTTATGCTATCAAGGAGATGCCTTGAGGCTCGAAGGCTATACTGATGCTGATTGGGCGGGTGATCTCGATGAGCGACGATCGACCTCAGGATATGTTTTTCTACTCGGATCTGGTGCAATATCCTGGAGTAGTAAGAAACAATCCTGCATCGCACTTTCAACTATGGAAGCCGAGTTTGTAGCATTTAGCATGGCAGTCCAAGAGGCTGTTTGGCTTAGGAAATTCTTAGACAGGCTAATTGATGCAAGTGACTCAGGTGCTGTACCTATACACATCGACAGTCAAGCATCTATAGCTTATGTCAAAGATCCTAAATTTCGTTGTAAGACCAAACACATTGATATCCGCTACAAATTTGCAAAAGACTATGATAAGACCAAGAAGGTGGACATAAGGTACATATCTACGCATGAGATGATAGCAGATCCGCTCACGAAGGCGATCCCCAGAGATGTGTTTTACAAACACTTATCATCCCAAGGATTACGTAAGAGCTGAGTTGTACCAATGTAAATTCCCATGTCTGTAAATGATCAAATTTAATAAAAGAATATGTTCTTTTTCAAACATTGCATTTGAATTTCTTGAGAAATGTTTGTGTACATTTTTGAAATCTCAGCTATACTTTCTAGTATGTCGGACAGATTGAGGTTGGCTCTCTCACATGAGCAACCGCCTTATTCTATCAGACGGATAGAATAGAGATAAGACCTGTTTAAAGTCAAAATCATCAGACGGATGATTTAGAGTCATGACTTAAACAAAATGGTCGCATGAAAGATATGCATCATATGGATGCTTACAGAAGATCTAAGAGGATTTTGAAATCCTATCTGTCTAAATGCGGGATGTGAGTCCAAAGGATTATTTGAGTAGAAAAAAGGGACTCAAAGTCAGACATTGTGGTGTCTGATCATCATCCTTACAACATCATTGAGACATACACTCCCTGGGAAAGGAGCGATGTTGTAATACGTATTCATACTACGTATGCATTTTTTGACCATTGGGTTAGAATAGTAAATAAGTTTACTATTATGTGAGACCCAAAGACCACATGGGTCTTAATTCATTACCCTTATGGACTCTAATTGGTTCCTTTAGATTTGACCGGGTGATTGCTATCTTAGCATGTTACTTATGGACTATGGTTAATTCGGTCCGGCGGGGCATGTTAGAAAAGCAAGTCAAGTCAAGATCGAAAGGATCGCAAGAAGTGGAAGATTAATTTCGCATTCACATTTGGACTTTAAATATTCAAAGCTGGCCAGCCAATTGCAATCCAGATGAGATTCAATTGTTGAATATAAAGTATAAGAAATGTGAAGAAATAATCTAGGGTAAAGCATACGTTGATCTACTCAACTTTGCCCCTCGAGGAGTGTTGTGTATCTCTAACAAGTGCACAACAGCGGACTCTATGCGCATGACGGTCACACGGCCTATTTCTCGGTATGATAAACAGAAGAGTTAGAGGAAAATAAGTTTCCTTACAATCCCCTCAAGTGTGAGTGGGAGATGTTGGATATGGACGACATAAATACACCCATGAGGGGATGTATGAGGGTATACGGACCTCAGATGTCGCGTGCACGAAAGCGTGCGCGAAGGGAACCTTTTCTCGTGTGAAAAGGACCACTCGATAAGTGGAAAAAGCCACTTTATAAGTGCAAAATGGCACTTGATAAGTGGATAAAGAAGAAGATAAATGAATGTGCTAATATAGGCTAATAAGCTTATAATTGGTTATTTCCTACAATAACCACCCCTAAAGCCTATAAATAGGACCCAAGGGTAAGACAGTCATTCACACTTTTCCATGTCATAAGTTTGCATAAGGCATCCTTATGTTCTTCTTCTCCCTTCCATTAAAATCCTCTTCTAGTTAGAGATTTAGGCGGTGAAACTCTGCTTCGATCCTCCGTGACGAAGTTCCGACCGTTGTGGCGAATCCGAGGGCAAAGTTCCGAGATTTCGATGCCGCGTACGTGAGTGTAAGTCTCAACTTCATTTATCGATCCTAACGTTGTTTTGACAGGATCCTACATTGGTATCGGAGCCAAACGGGTTCGCCCCGGTCAAACCGCAGCCCCGTCGAACCGATGAACGAGGCGTTGTCTTTTTCACGAATGGGTATCCTACCATTACAGATATGGTAGGAACGCTTCGTGACGGAGAGAATGCAGCGGTTGTTCTTTTCACGTTCGGGTCTCCTACCATTACGGATATGGTAGGAACTC
The DNA here is from genome assembly GCA_030789695.1 of Scilla litardierei. Classification (NCBI taxonomy): domain Eukaryota; kingdom Viridiplantae; phylum Streptophyta; class Magnoliopsida; order Asparagales; family Asparagaceae; genus Scilla; species Scilla litardierei. The sequence goes on from CM061136.1 coordinate 26,273,529, forward strand.
TCCGTGACGGGAAGAACCGACCGTTCATATCGTCAAGCTCGCTCTCTTCATGGATGCGTCTTCGTGACGGGAGACGTTTCTATTTTTAGTTTCGTCGTCCGACATCGAATTTGAGATCCGTCTTCTTAGTTAGCTCACATTCGTCATCACGATCACCCCGATATTTATTTTATAATTTTTGGAGTTTATTTGACCACTTTTATATTTTTAACAAGTTTTATATTATTTTTAATAATTAATTTATAAATTATTTTCAGCCAAATAAAATTTATTTGAGTTTTAAACATTTTAAAGAATTTTTGAGCCAATTTCCAGCTCATTTGGACCAAGTCAAATCCTTGGGTGAGTTGGAGAAGTTGAATTTCAAATTTTAAATTATTTTAAACTTCTAATCCTATTAGATTTAGCCCTAGACCAAGTCAACCCATCTACACTATATAAACAACCCCTAGGAAGACCTATTTTCACAAGAAATTAGCCCTAGCCTCTTCCAAAACTCAAATTGGACGTTGCGACGATTCGTCGCAACGTTGCGACGTTCAGCTGCCGCACGACCGAAGGAATCGCCCCCGTTCCCCCGCTCCGACCGAAGCCCCGCCCCGCATCCATCGCCGACCACATCGCTTCACAGCGCCTGCCCCGTTCCCTCGGTCTGACCGATCGCTTGGACCCTACCCCGCTCCGCACGGCGCTCCGCATCGACCCCGCTTTGTCGCCCCGCTCCGCACAGCGTCTGACCGATCGCCTCGCCCGCAGCGACCGACGATTGCAACGTTGCAACGTTGCAACGTCACAGCCCCGCAATCTCAGTGCACGACCGACGGTTCCTATCGATCTGACCGAAGCATCTCCCCGCACCCGCGCTGCTGCACACCCCCAAGCGTCGCACAGCCCCGTTCTCTCGCAGCGACCGATAGGATCTCCCGCATTGGCTGGGTACGACCGAGAGCCACTCGTCGCAACCCCGCATCCGTCGCACCACTTGCCTCTGTGGGCCCCCAAAGGTCCCTAGGACTAATGTGGGCCCCACCTTGGGGCGTTCTCTTCGACGATTCGCCGCGTACGACGTCGTCGCACGTCGTAGCCCGTCGTCGCACGTGCTAGCTTTGGAATCTGGAATCGTCGCCCAGATTGATTGATCTGAACTTTCCAGTGAGGAAACTATATTGGAATCAGGACTTGGAGCACGTTCTCTTATTCCAACCCCCGGCGTCGCTACCCGACGCCGGTGTAGCTTTCGCGTCGTGTTGAGGTAACGCTTTGCACCCCTAGGACCCCCAACCCAATGCATGCTAATCAAGACTAAAATCAGTATTTTTAAAGTATTTTAAATGTTTTAAATTCACTAATCAAGATTAATAATATGGACTTTAGGCCGGTGGACTTGTGCACGTAGGATAATTGTGATTTTGGACTCATTGGACGGTGTGCTCAGACGTCGTGCTTGCAGGCAAGTGAAACTTGCCTAATCTTGTTTAGGGCCATGTTTTTAGGCCACTTCTTTGTTTTCAGCGTAAAAGAGACTAGTCAGTGAAATGATAGCTAGCTAGACGCCTACTTGATCTAGTTTGACAACGAAACTAGATCCGTCACCTAATTGATCTAGCTTGACAACGAAGCTAGATCCAACTCTTTAAACTTGTTGTTCATGCATACTAAACTGTCACGTTTACTTTCCTTATCTGTACGCACTTTTAACTGTCATGCATCGCATCTTACATGTCATCCCAGTTGATTGTTGCATTCGTAGCACACGCTACAAAACTTGTACTCCTTGAAAACTACTTCCGGGGGAAACGGGCCTCATGTGTTGGTCAAAAGCCAATGCCCGGGTTCCCTGGACCGGCTAGGTGCACCCCTATGCCATACTTGTTAAAAACACTTCTGGCTCGTGATCCAGAAGTGAGCATTACCGTTCGGGGGTAAGGCCCTGGCTCGATACACGTGGAGGGGTAGGGATAAACGATCACTTGAGCTAGGAGCTGGCCGTGCAGCCACTCTAGCCAAAAGGCGGAATCCCTGTGAACGAGGTGCTTACTTTTCCTGTCTTGTACTTGTCTTGTGAATGATTCATGCAATACTTGTCATCCATGCCATGTTTAAATGCCATGCTCGTACTTTACTTTACTTTACCTTACCTGTTGCACTCATTACTTTAACTGCCATGTCATTGCATCATGCTAGAACTGCTAGGTTGCTTTACTTTTACCTACCATCAGTTTCCTTGTACAAGTCTCTCGTAGACTTGCTGACATGTGCCCCTTGCTCTTTTGGGTGTCACATGTTAGACCCTGAGCCAGAGACCGTTGCTGAGTACGTGGTGTTTTGCTGACGCTGAGCCTGAGTCCATGTTTGTCCAAGGGGAGTTTTGTGGACACCGGTGACCTTTCTTGGTGATTTTGCTGAGTTTTCTTTTGTTTTAGGCCTTTTGTTAGTTATTGGTGCGTAGCACCGTCGTTTGTACTTTGTACTTTTGTTGGCCATGTTTGGGCCTTTAGTCTCTTTTTCTTTTAGCCTGGTGGCTTTTCTGCGATGTTGGAATTTATATTTATGGATATTCTGAGATTATTCTTTTGTCTCATTTAATTATTATTATCTTGTTTCGCTCGCATTGCAAGGACCTACAGTTTTAAATTTGATTGACGCTTATCGGACTTGCAGCTTTGTAGCTTCAAGTCTGAGCGGACCTTCTCACGCTTCGCCTCCATATTTTTGGGAAGCGGGGCGTGACAGGTTTTGTTGGTGGCCCATGCAGGTCCGGTCTTGCAATTGCGAATTAACGGAACAACGATAATAACGGAATGTCCATTAAATAAATTGCAACATCCGAGTAATAAGCCCTGAGTTTAGTCGTTTTCTTATGACACTAGGTGATATGAAGGCTTAGTTAGACATCTGTGCTTGCTAGTTAGAGGCCCTGATTGTAGTTAGACTCCCTTTTAGCAATTGATTTAATCGTCGTAGGAGTTACCTTAGCGGTTATTGCCTAACCCTGACCATATTAGACCTCTAAAATTTCCTTTTGTCGTTCACTTGGGTTCATCGATTTCAGACCAAGCTGAACGCATTTCATTACCGTCCAGCCCCTTAGAAGGTCTTAGTGCCTAGTTCCAAATCTTTAGTTGGTCGACCGTAGGAGTTTCCCCGTAGATCCTTCAGAATCATATCCTAGGCGTATGTATGTTCTGATCACCTGACCAAATTTCATTGCCTCGATTCACGAGATCGCCTCATGACGATCGTCGTCACTCTTCGAACATCTCCATTACAAATCCTGAATCTTCTGAAAGTATTTTTTCGATTTCCTCTTTCCCTAAGTTTAACTTTGTTCAAAATTTTAATATACTTATACTTCATACTCCTTCATTGATTTAAATTTTTTTTTAAAAAAACTTTTGTCGGAATTTTTGAACACTAGTTATAATATTTTTCCAGCCTATATTTTTCGTACTTGTGTAATTGCGTTGCCCTTCATATATTAATTTTATATAGAACCGTACTTTTATTTTTTCCCAATACGATTTATAATTTTCCTTCTTATACGAATGAAACGTCGCGTTTACTTTAATATACTTTCAAGACACATGGAATTTCAGCTTTCAGCAAGTTGGTTTTGCTCGTCGTTTTCGCTACTATAAATTTTTGGAAAATTACTATTTTCATAACCACTTTCTGATTTAGACCCTCCATGATTTGATTTTAAAGACTTGCTATTTGATCTTGATAATTCTTATACTAAGTCATTAATATTATTTTTCCGTGCACCATACATACTTTCAATTATTTTTATATCCGTACCAGACTTGTTGTGTTCGTATATTAAGAACCTTATGTAAATTAGTTTCTCATTTCTGGGAAACCCTGGTTCTCTAAAAAGTAGTTTCAAAATTGATTATTCTCAATTTTCCATAGCCCAAAGAGTTTTGAAAGCATTTAACCTGAGTTTAAATTTTTCCGTTACTTGATTTCATTCTTCGACTTTCCAAAACTTTTTTTGACAACATTATATTAAATTGCTGACGTATAAAATTTTCTAAACCATGTCCTTAATATTCGTGTAAATGATTTTACTTCCTTCTCTTGATGATTTGCGATAAGCCAATAAAACATTTCCCCTTATCATGAATATTCGACTCAAACTTATTTTGAACAACTCGTTTTATCGACATCCAAATATTTCTTTACAGACGATGATTTTAACTTTGAAGTACGACAGTTTTCAAACTCCACATATTTTAGCTTATGCTATTCACCCTGTTATCTCTTCTGCATCCTATTTAAGCATCACTACATCTCCTTTTCCCCTCGACCTAAACATCACCATTGAGCCAATGTTTTCCCTAACCAAGCCGTCTCCTTGTATTTGTCCTATCTGAACTCGTGCTTATCGATCCTTCCCTCGTCACGCTCTCGACCTCTCTTTATTGCTTAGACCTTAGGGTCCGTCAATGTCTGTGTCAACCCTTAATTGTTAGTAGACCCTTGGACCTTCTGAGGTAGTCGTAGTGCACGTACCTAAGTTGTGTACGTGGGCTTGCATGAGTGTATCCCCATAGTATATTGATGTTTGCCTCTTGTGTGATATATATATACTCGGAGTTATTCGTGATAGTATGAAGTTGTTGTGTGTTAGTAGTTATAGATTTTGTGTGGATAGCTATACTATACTAGGGATGCCTGTGTATATAATAGTTAGCGTTGGAATGTCTAATGGAGTGTATGCAATTAGAGAATGCTTATAATGGTTGAAGCAATAATTGGTAAAGATATGTATATGCTAGGTGTGATGATAATAGGTGTACATATAGATAAGTAAGTAGGCCTATTGTGTGACCCATATATTAGTATGTATGAGTATGTGCTCGTAGGTAGATATATAAGGTGTTTAGACGTAAGTAGTTATGTTTTGTTGCCTGAGCATATACGTGATATACATATGATAGTGGAATTATAATTTTGATTGGTATTGCTTGCTCCTATAGGATGTTGCATGCGTGCATACCGTGAGGTATACACGACTATTGCACATCTTAATTATGTACGTATAGATGTGTTAGTATACTAATTATAGGTAGTAGGCTATGTTGTGAATATATATATGTGTTACATGTGAGTGACTATACGATGAGTACGTATGCATGTATTAGGGAGTATATTATGAATATGTGGGTACTGATGTCTGTAATGTTATTATTATGGTATATAATTAGATTGAACTATGTGGGTGTTAACTGACTAAATATTAAGTGTGATTGACCTATGGTATGCATATGGTTGTATTGGTAGATATATATATATATATACATATATATATATGTTGGAGTGGTATTGGTATATGTATGAATGCCGTGTTACGTATATAGAATATTCTGATATGTGTATTGAGTCTCACTCAAGCTTGAGTGGGTATACTCTAAGTACATTGAATGTATGTTTGTAGTTTGAATATAGCAATGTTTGATGTATGTATAGTGATAGGAGTGTTTGTGCCTGGTTGTGCTACACACATGATTGTGGGTCGCTACGCCAGTATATAGTTATAGGTGCTGGTCTTGTGGTATAGTTATTTACTAAGGACTTGCTCGTGTGAACGTATGTGTACTAGCTAAAACTAGGTGTGTATGTGTGCTAGTTATATAATGGTATGATTGGTATGCGTAAATGAAATGCTAGCGTGTATAGGTGTGCACCATGCACGTGTAAGTATGTGCTTAGTTATAGGAATTAATGACTACGATATATGTGGCGTGTCGTAAATACAGTTATAGGACCGTATGTGATGAGAATATATGGTGAACTATTTGCATGCACTGTATGACTATATGTTGTGAAATTATAGTAGTGGTGAATGTATATTAAATATAGTGAACTTGATTTAATAATGGTATGGTGTGACTATATGTGTTGAGATGTTTGGTATTGGACGAATATTAGAGGGTAGTATACCCTTGATGTTTGTGCATAGGTAGCTATCTATACGTAGAGCAATGATTGTATTTGCTAGTGTGAGATCCTACTTATATAAGCATCTGAACTATTGTTTTGTGAGTAACAGTTATATAAGGGATGTATGTTTATAATACCTGATTGAAATACATGTATGAAGCTGACAGTCTATAATAGGTATAAGTGTATACGTACGTGAATGTATATATATACTTGTTGGTAGTATCAATGTTTGACTACCTAGTGCGTATATGAGCACCTGTAATGACTATACCTGGTTTGAAATATAATGTGACTTGATTTGGGGTAGTTATTAGAGCGACTAGATATATTAGAAAGTCCGAGGACGGACTTTATTCTAAGGTGGGGAGGATGTAACGACCACTTTTCGTTGTACGTTTTTCGTGCACGTGCTTTTGGCCATGCACGTGTTTGTTTTAGACTTTGTTTGTTGGTGAACACTTTTGTGTGATATGCCGTTGCGAACGTCTCTGAGAGTATTAAATAGTGGCACTATCTTGGAACGACACTTCTCGAGTCGTTTTTCCACAATTTAAACTTACTCGATGAGACGTGACGATTTTCACTTTTGATGGGAGACGTTTCTATTTTTAGTTTCGTCGTCCGACGTCGAATTTGAGATCCGTCTTCTTAGTTAGCTCACATTCGTCATCACGATCACCCCGATATTTATTTTATAATTTTTGGAGTTTATTTGACCACTTTTATATTTTTAACAAGTTTTATATTATTTTTAATAATTAATTTATAAATTATTTTCGGCCAAATAAAATTTATTTGAGTTTTAAACGTTTTAAATAATTTTTGAGCCAATTTCCAGCTCATTTGGACCAAGTCAAATCCTTGGGTGAGTTGGAGAAGTTGAATTTCAAATTTTAAATTATTTTAAACTTCTAATCCTATTAGATTTAGCCCTAGACCAAGTCAACCCATCTACACTATATAAACAACCCCTAGGAAGACCTATTTTCACAAGAAATTAGCCCTAGCCTCTTCCAAAACTCAAATTGGACGTTGCGACGATTCGTCGCAACGTTGCGACGTTCAGCTGCCGCACGACCGAAGGAATCGCCCCCGTTCCCCCGCTCCGACCGAAGCCCCGCCCCGCATCCATCGCCGCCCGCATCGCTTCACAGCGCCCGCCCCGTTCCCTCGGTCTGACCGATCGCTTGGACCCTACCCCGCTCCGCACGGCGCTCCGCATCGACCCCGCTTTGTCGCCCCGCTCCGCACAGCGTCTGACCGATCGCCCCGCCCGCATCGACCGACGATTGCAACGTTGCAACGTCACAGCCCCGCAATCTCAGCGCACGACCGACGGTTCCTATCGATCTGACCGAAGCATCTCCCCGCACCCGCGCTGCTGCACACCCCCAAGCGTCGCACAGCCCCGTTCTCTTGCAGCGACCGATAGGATCTCCCGCATTGGCTGGGTATGACCGAGAGCCACTCGTCGCAACCCCGCATCCGTCACACCACTTGCCTCCGTGGGCCCCCAAAGGTCCCTAGGACTACTGTGGGCCCCACCTTGGTGCGTTCTCTTCGACGATTCGCCGCGTACGACGTCGTCGCACGTCGTAGCCCGTCGTCGCACGTGCTAGCTTTGGAATCTGGAATCGTCGCCCGGATTGATTGCTCTGAACTTTTCAGCGAGGAAACTATATTGGAATCAGGACTTGGAGCGCGTTCTCTTATTCCAACCCCCGGCGTCGCTACCCGACGCCGGTGTAGCTTTCGCGTCATGTTGAGGTAACGCTTTGCACCCCTAGGACCCCCAACCCAATGCATGCTAATCAAGACTAAAATCAGTATTTTTAAAGTATTTTAAATGTTTTAAATTCACTAATCAAGATTAATAATATGGACTTTAGGCCGGTGGACTTGTGCACGTAGGATAATTGTGATTTTGGACTCATTGGACGGTGTGCTCAGACGTCGTGCTTGCAGGCAAGTGAAACTTGCCTAATCTTGTTTAGGGCCATGTTTTTAGGCCACTTCTTTGTTTTCAGCGTAAAAGAGACTAGTCAGTGAAATGATAGCTGGCTAGACGCCTACTTGATCTAGTTTGACAACGAAACTAGATCCGTCACCTAATTGATCTAGCTTGACAACGAAGCTAGATCCAACTCTTTAAACTTGTTGTTCATGCATACTAAACTGTCACGTTTACTTTCCTTATCTGTACGCACTTTTAACTGTCATGCATCGCATCTTACATGTCATCCCAGTTGATTGTTGCATTCGTAGCACACGCTACAAAACTTGTACTCCTTGAAAACTACTTCCGGGGGAAACGGGCCTCATGTGTTGGTCAAAAGCCAATGCCCGGGTTCCCTGGACCGGCTAGGTGCACCCCTATGCCATACTTGTTAAAAACACTTCTGGCTCGTGATCCAGAAGCGAGCATTACCGTTCGGGGGTAAGGCCCTGGCTCGATACACGTGGAGGGATAGGGATAAACGATCACTTGAGCTAGGAGCTGGCCGTGCAACCACTCTAGCCAAAAGGCGGAATCCCTGTGCACGAGGTGCTTACTTTTCCTGTCTTGTACTTGTCTTGTGAATGATTCATGCAATACTTGTCATCCATGCCATGTTTAAATGCCATGCTCGTACTTTACTTTACTTTACCTTACCTGTTGCACTCATTACTTTAACTGCCATGTCATTGCATCATGCTAGAACTGCTAGGTTGCTTTACTTTTACCTACCGTCAGTTTCCTTGCACAAGTCTCTCGTAGAGTTGCTGACATGTGCCCCTTGCTCTTTTGGGTGTCACATGTTAGACCCTGAGCAAGAGACCGTTGCTGAGTACGTGGTGTTTTGCTGACGCTGAGCCTGAGTCCATGTTGAAGGATCCTGCCAAAACAGAGTTAGGATCGATAATATGAAGTTTAGACTTACGCTTGCGTACGCTGCACGGTAGTCTACGAACTTCGCCTTCGGATTCTCCACGACGGATCGAGTCTACTCACGAACGGAGTAAGGCTACTAAATCCACAATCTAAATCTCTACTTTAGATTAAGAACTTGGATAGAGGGAGAGGAAATATTTCTGCAGAGCTTCGCTAGGATGAAGATGCATGCATGAATTTCATGCAAAAAGTGTAAGGAAAATGGCTACCCTTGGGTCTTATTTATAGCCCCCAAGGTAGTTATTTTAGGGTAAGTTGTTCCTTTGGAACAACTTAATTAAGGTGTACCATGATACATGGCACATTATAAGCTTAAGTTGTACCATATGCATGGTACAACATAAGCTTAAGATATTCCCCCTTTATTAGCCATATGTCGCATGCACTTATGCATATATAATGCGACTTTTCCGCTCATCCAGAGATCCTCTCCGCAAGGGAACAGATTCCCTTTGCAGACGACTTCGTGTACGCGACGTTCGAGGTCCGTAATCCCTCGTACATCCCCCACAAGGGTGTACAAACGTCTTCCATATCCAACATCTCCCACTCACACTTGAGGGGATTGTAAGAGAACGTCTTTCCCTTAGTTCTTTCATCTATCATACCGAGAAATAGACCGTGCGACCGTCATGCGCGTAGAGTCTGTTGTTGTGCACTTGTTAGAGATACACAACGACCTCGAAGGTGCAAAGTTGAGTAGTTCAACGCACGCTTTACCCTAGATTATTTCTTCACATTTCTTGTACTTTATATTCAACAATTGAATCCCATCTGGATTACAATTGGCTGGCCAGCTTTGAATCATTAAAGTCCAAATGCGAATATGAAATCAATCTTCCTCTTCTTGCGAACCTTCTGATCTTGACTTGATTCGCTTTTCTAACGTGCCCCGCCGAGCCGAATTACCATAGCCCATTAGCAACACGCTAAGATAGCGATCATCTCGTCAAATCTAAAGGAACCAATTGGAGTCCTTGAGGGTAAGAGTTAAGACCCGTATGGCCTTTGAGTCTCACATAATAGCAAACACTATTGCTACTAACTCAGTGGTCGAAATGCATACGTGGTATGAACACGTATTACAACATCACTCCTTTCCCAGGGAGAGTATGTCTTAATGATGTTGTACGGATGAAAGATCAGACACCACAGTGCCTATCTTTTGAGTCCCCTTACTACTCAGGAAATATTCCCGGACTCTCATCCTGCATAAGACAGATATGATTATAAAATCCAATGAGATCTTTTTATCCTTGTGATACAGATCTCAGATCTTTTGTAAGCATCCATATGATGCAGATCTTTCATTCGACTATCTTTGTTAAAGTCATGACTCTAAATTATTCGTCTAATGATTTTGACTTTAAACTAGTCTCATCTCTATCTTATCCATCTGATAAGATAAGGCGGTTGCTCATGTGAGAGAGCCAACCTTAATCTGTCCGACATACACACAATTCAGCTGAGATTTCAAAAATGTACACAAACATTTCTTTAAGAAATTCATATGCAATGCTTGAAAAAGAACTTATTCTTTTATTAAATTTGATCTTTCTTAGACATGGGAATATATATTGGTACAACTCAGCTCATACGCAATCCTTGGGATGATAAGTGTTTATAAAACACATTTCTGGGGATTGCTTTCGTAAGCTGATCCTCTATCATCTCATGCGTAGATATGTACCTTATGTCTACCTTCTTGGTTTTATCATAGTCTTTTGCAAACCTGCAGTTCCTTTAAGATACTGCATTATCCTCTTAACCGCTTTCCAGTGTTCTTGCCCTGGGTTGGATTGGTAACAGCTTACCATTTCCAACGGCAAAACAGATGTCCGGTCTCGTACAAACCATAGCGTACATAAGACTATCAACTGCACTGGAATATGGAACTTTTTCCATAATTTCCTTTTCCTTTTGGTTCTTTGGACATGATTCCAGATATAAATTATCGCATATGCTTATATGAATATCAATGGACTTGCAGTCCTGCATATTAAATCGTTCTAGAACCTTCTTTATATAAGTCTCCTGTGAAAGAGAAAGAAGTTTCTTCGAACGATTCCTTGAAATCTTAACTCCAAGGATATATGCGGCTTTTCCTATGCCTTTCATCTCAAATACTGATGAAAGCCAAGCCTTGATACTCATCACAAAGCCCTTGTCATTTCTGGCTATTAAAATGTCATCTACATATAGAGACATAATAACATGCTTGCTTTTAATCCTCTTGATATATACATAGTTATCTTCATCAAGTATGAAAAATCCATTTGATAAGACAATTTCTTGAAATCGTATATACCATTGCCTCGAGGATTATTTAAGACTATATATGGACTTACGAAGTTTACAAATCTTATGTTCGTTTCCTTCTTTTACAAACCCTGTTGGTTGTTCCATATAGATCTCCTCGTCCAATTCTCCATTGAGAAAGGCAGTCTTTACATCCATCTGATGTAATTCGAGGTATAAGCAAGCTACCATTGCCAGAATCAGGCGAATCGAGGTAAAACGCACAACAGGTGAGAAGGTCTCTTCGTAGTCTATCCCTTCCTGTTGCGTAAAACCTTTCGCGACAAGGCGAGCTTTATATCTATCTATAGAGCCATCAGCCTTATGCTTGATCTTGAGAACCCATTTGTTCCCAATTGCTCTATGTCCTCTGGGTGAGTTAACTAAGTCCCAGACTTGGTTAACTTTCATGGATTTCAATTCCTCCTTCATCGCTTCCATCCATTTGTCTTTTGCAGGGCATGATGTGGCATATTTGAGATTCTTCAAGTCCTTGTTGACTCGAATTTAGATCAATTCTAATATCACTCCCACTTGAAATGTTGTTAGAATTGCTCCCACTTGGATCATTATTCCCGTATGGAATAGGATAATCGGCATTCGTATAATCCATTGGTGAAGGTTGAAAAGTATTTTCGTTTTCACCAAGAATTCTCCCACTCGAATGAGGTAATCCTTCTTGATCACAAATCTCAAATAGAGATAAGTCCTGACTTATCTCGCCCTGTCTTGGAAACTCGTTTTCCAAGAAAGTGACATCCCTCGACTCAAACTCAATTAGCACACCATTGTCTTCATGACTAACAAAAACATAACCTTTGGAGTTTAATGCGTATCGTTTAAAGATACATTTCCTTCCCCATGGCCCAAGTTTGCCATACTTATGGGAGGAAATATGTGCGTTGAATGCACAAACTCAAGGTAAAATGTTTAAGTCAGGAGACCTTTGGTTCCACAACTCATAAGGAGTGGAGCTAACTGATTTCGAGGGTACGCGGTTTAAAATGAAAACGGTTGTCAATAATGCATCACCCCAAAAGGTGATTGGCAAGTTAGCTTGCGCCATCATTGAACGGACCATTTTTCATTAAAGTCCTATACCTCCTTTCTGCAACACCAATTTGTTGAGGAGTATAAGGCATAGTTACCTGATGTACTATGCCTTTTTCATCACAAAGTTCCTTTAAACTTGTTGATTGATATTCACCGCCCCTATCGGTTCGCACGACCTTAATCTTGCGATCTAATTGATTCTCCACTAAACTCATATAGTTTTTTAAAGCAGGTTTAGTGCTTTCACTTTTGTGGGATATCAAATAGATATGACCGAATCGGGTGAAATCATCAATTAAAAGTGATGAAATAGGACTTCCCGCGTCTTGTCTTGACATTCATCGGACCACATATGTCCGAATGGATAAGCTGTAATGGAACCTTGGCCCTTGTGCCGGTTCCAAAACGGCTTGCGACAAGATTTCCCCACAAGGCAATGTTCGCAGGTCGACTTTTCAACCATTGAAACATTTGATAGAAGGCCACGTTTGGCAAGTCTATCCATACGCTTTGGTCCAATATGACCAAGCCTTGTGTGCCAACAAATTATATTAGACTCAAAAGAATTTGTCGCAAGGAAATTTTCATTACATGAGGAATTTATACATTGTACTTATTACAATAAATCCTTTGAAAAACAAACCCAGTACCAATAAAGGAATTATTACAAAATAGGTCCATATTACAATCACGAAGGAACCAACTATAACCAAGACCCAATAAATTGACCACTATTTTAATATTCCTTTGAATATATGGAATGAAGAGAACATCATGAAGTAGGATAGTGCGGCCGTTGTCCAAGACAAGCTTGCGAGTCCCAACGCCTTTCACTTCAACACGTGTGTTGTTTCCTACATTGATCCACTTCATTCCTTGAGTATCCGGTGATACTCCACGAAGGACCGTCTGTCCTTTGCTATGTGGTCGGTGGCACCTGAATCAATTATCCCAAAATGGATTAGATTCCACAAGAAATAGTGAACTAGAAACACATATGTAACTAGTATTACAAGTTACCTCGTCACTTTCACTCGTACACGAACGAGCATAGTGACCGAGTTTGTTGCACTTGAAGCACTTGATCCTTTTCAAGTCTTTCTTCTTGTGCCATTTCTTGTGCCCACCCTTATGTTTGGGTTCCTTGGTAGACTCAGGTTGCTTATTACGTTCATTAGAAGACTTCGAACGATCTTTACGTTTCTTTCCCCGTGTGAGGAACTAGCAACCATGTGCACTTCTGCACTTGGCTTGGCAGCCGCAAGCCGCTCTTCCTCTAATTCGAGGTGCTTGGAAACGTCGTTGAAGGTCTTGATGCTCTCATTGTGAGTGAGATGCATCTTCATTTGATCCCACCCATTTGGTAGGGAACGTATGACTGCTTGGATTTGTTGCTCATCAGTGAGCACATGACCTGCGTCCTTTAACTCCGAGATAAGGTTCGCCATATGTCGCAGATGTTTCCCCATGGAATGATCTGGACGTTTCTTATATGTATCGAACTTTATAGTTAAGGCGCGAAGTTTGGACACCGATGTGCCACCGAACTTCTCCTCTAGCTTGGACCATATGTCCATGGCTAGGTCATGTTCTCGGAAGATGCGCATTATGTCATCAGCCATACTGCTTAATAACGTAATGCGCGCTACCTTATTCTTCCGAGACCAAGCATCAAAAGCTTCCTTGTCTCTTCGGTGTTGGGCCGTAGTGCCCAACTCTGGTTCAATCATAACGTTCTATAGAGTTTCGAGCACTTCTTGCTCCTCTAGAACGTATTGTATCTTAATGGACCAAAGTTTGTAATTATCGCCGTTGAGTTTTTCACCTTTGTTTAACTCAGCGACGATATTCTTTGAAGCGGAAGACATTTTACTTTTAAAATGCTGCAAAAGACACAAAACCGAAGGTTCGATCAAAACATTGCATAAAAAATTCTTAAAATATAACTCCCACTTGAAATGATAATAGAGTATCCCATTTGGATAGTTCTAAAAATTCAAATCCCACTTGGAATTATATTATATTTGATAAGTTACTTTCGAAAAATATTGAAGATGTTGTTCTAGAATCGAAAAGGTCTCTATGATTCCAATCACCATCTAGAACAACCTTCAATATTCCCCCATCACTTATCAAACAATAGTACTCTTATAGTACTAGCAGCGGAAAACGAGTATTTGATAAGTTACTTTCGGAAAATATTGAAGATGTTACTCTAGAATCGGAAAGGTCACTATGTTTCCAATCACCATCTAGAGTAACTTTCAATATTTCTCCCTCACTTTATCAAATGTTAGTACTCTTATAGTACTTTGCAGCGGAAAAGCGTTTTTGAAAACGTATTTTTCAAAACAAATTTAAAATACATTGGCTAATCTCCGTAGAGTAGAGCACAACGTCATAAGTTCATTGGCTAATCTCCGTGGAGTAGAGCACAATGACATGGCTAATCTCGCATGAAGTAGAGCATTACGGCTAATCTTCAAGGAGTAGAGCACAATTACATAAGTACATTGGCTAATCTCCGTAGAGTAGAGCACAATGACTTAGCTAATCTCGCATGAAGTAGAGCACTAAGGCTAATCTTCAAGGAGTAGAGCACTATTTCATAAGTACATTGGCTAATCTCCGTAGAGTAGAGCACAATGACTTGGCTAATCTCGCATGAAGTAGAGCACTATGGCTAGTCTTCAAGGAGTAGAGCCCAATGAAAAACTTCATTAAAACGTTAGTCCCGTATGAACTAGTCGGCACTGTGGTTAGCCCCGTATGGGCTAATCGACACACTCGAGTTTGACCAATGCCCTTTGTCACCCCGTATGGGTCAGTTGACAAATTTGCAGTCGACCCAGACCTTCTGCCAGATTGGTCGACCAAAAACACAAAATTGGTCGACCAATTTTCCGGACTGCAACTTCTTCCCGGCCAGGGCCTCTGCCCTGGCCGGGGTTTGGCCAAGGGCCGGCCAGGGCCTCTGCCCTGACCGGCCAGGGGCCCTGGCCCCCTTGGACAGGGCCGGCCAGGCCCCTGGCCTGAGGCCAGGGCGCCGCCCTGGCCTCTGCCAGGGCGGCCTGGCCGCTGGCCGGGGCCAGGGCTCCTGCCCTGGCCTCGGCCAGGCCCTGGCCTGAGGCCAGGGCGCCGGCCCTGGCCTCTGCCAGGGCCGGCAGGCCGGCCAGGGCCGGCCCTGGCCACTGCCAGGGCCGGCCTGGCCGGCAGGCCTTGGCCAAGGCCGGCCACTGCCGGCCTGGCCTTGGCCGGCCACTGCCGGCCTGGCCATGGCCGGCCATGGCTTGGCCATGGCCGGCCATGGCCAAGGCCATTCGGCGTTGGCCGGCCATGGCCCCTTTGGCCATGGCCGGCCACCCCCTTTGAATGGGGTTGCCGCACACTCTCCTCCCCCTTGATGGGGTGGTCGCCGGTGGTTATTAGCCGTAGCCAACCCCCTCCGCTTGAGGAGGGGGGATGCATGGCTTTCTTAGCCCATTTGGCCATGGTGCACATGCACCAAATTTCCTCTTACTCGATGGAAGTAACTACCATCATCTTCCTCGATGAAGCACCCGTTCGTCGATGAAGCACCCGTTCGTCGAGAAATTAGTTATTTCCTAATGGCCGTGTGCCAAAAATGAAAAATAACTTACTATGTGAACGGTCGGTTCTTCCCGTCACGGAGAGTTCCTACCATATCCGTAATGATAGGAGACCCTAACGTGAAAAGAACAACCACTGCGTTCTCTCCGTCACGAAGCGTTCCTACTATATCCGTAATAGTAGGAGACCCATTCGTGAAAAAGACAACGACTCGTTCATAGTTTCGACGGGGCGGTGGTTTGACCGGGGCGAACCCATATGGCTCTGATACCAATGAAGGATCCTGCCAAAACAGAGTTAGGATCGATAATATGAAGTTTAGACTTACGCTTGCGTACGCTGCACGGTAGTCTACGAACTTCGCCTTCGGATTCTCCACGACGGATCGAGTCTACTCACGAACGGAGTAAGGCTACTAAATCCACAATCTAAATCTCTACTTTAGATTAAGAACTTGGATAGAGGGAGAGGAAATATTTCTGCAGAGCTTCGCTAGGATGAAGATGCATGCATGAATTTCATGCAAAAAGTGTAAGGAAAATGGCTACCCTTGGGTCTTATTTATAGCCCCCAAGGTAGTTATTTTAGGGTAAGTTGTTCCTTTGGAACAACTTAATTAAGGTGTACCATGATACATGGCACATTATAAGCTTAAGTTGTACCATATGCATGGTACAACATAAGCTTAAGATATTCCCCCTTTATTAGCCATATGTCGCATGCACTTATGCATATATAATGCGACTTTCCCGCTCATCCAGAGATCCTCTCCGCAAGGGAACAGATTCCCTTTGCACACGACTTCGTGTACGCGACGTTCGAGGTCCGTAATCCCTCGTACATCCCCCACAAGGGTGTACAAACGTCTTCCATATCCAACACATGTTTGTCCAAGGGGAGTTTTGTGGACACCGGTGACCTTTCTTGGTGATTTTGCTGAGTTTTCTTTTGTTTTAGGCCTTTTGTTAGTTATTGGTGCGTAGCACCGTCGTTTGTACTTTGTACTTTTGTTGGCCATGTTTGGGCCTTTAGTCTCTTTTTCTTTTAGCCTGGTGGCTTTTCTGCGATGTTGGAATTTATATTTATGGATATTCTGAGATTATTCTTTTGTCTCATTTAATTATTATTATCTTGTTTCGCTCGCATTGCAAGGACCTGCAGTTTTAAATTTGATTGACGCTTATCGGACTTGCAGCTTTGTAGCTTCAAGTCTGAGCGGAACTTCTCACGCTTCGCCTCCATATTTTTGGGAAGCGGGGCGTGACAACGACCATTAGAAGATAACTACTTTCTCGACGAACGGGTGCTTCATCGACGAACGGGTGCTTCATCGAGGAAGATTATGGTAGTTATCTCCATCGGAGAAGATGACTTTTGGTGCATGATCACCATGGCCAAATGGGCTATGAAGGCAATGCACCCCCCTCCCCATGTGGAGGGGGTTGGCTACAGCCAATAACCACCACGGCCACCCCTCTGGCGGGGTGTGCGGCAACCCCATACAAGGGGGTGGCCGGCCAAGGCCATATGGGCCATGGCCGGCCAAGGCCATATGGGCCATGGCCGGCCAAGGCCAAAGGGCCATGGCCGGCCAGGGCCAGGCCGGCACTGGCCGGCCACGGCCAGGGCCAGGGGGCCCTGGCCAGGCCAGGGCCGGCCAGGGCCTGGCCGGCCCTGGCCAGAGGCCAGGGCCCTGCCGGCCCTGGCAGAGGCCAGGGCCGGTGCCCTGGCCTCAGGGCAGAGCCTGGCCGGCCCTGGCCTCTGCCAGGGCCATGGCCAGCCCTGGCAGAGGCCAGGGCCCCTGGCCGGCCAGGGCCCCTGGCCGGCCAGGGCAGAGGCCCTTGGACAGCCCTTGGCCAGCCTCGGCCAGGGCAGAGGCCCTGGTCGGGAGGAGTGCAGATCATTGGTTGGTCGACCAATCTAGGAGTTTTGGTCGACCAATCCGGCAAATGGCCTTGGTCGATCACGAACATGCCGACTAGCCCATACGGGGTAGCAAAAGGCTTTGGTCGAACACGAATGTGCCGACTAGCCCATACGGGGCTAACGACAGTCGTCTGCGGCAAAATTCTCCCATTCGGGGGGAAGCGCCTGGATCCATACGGGAACCGGCGACAATGGCTTGCAGAAAAATCCCCTCAGTGGGATCCGGCCTTGGCATGGCTACGGCTCATTCCCGGCAAATGGCCAGGAAGTGCCAAATATTTCGCTAGTATCATAAGAGTACTAAGTCGAAATATACAATTTTGAAAAATACGTTTTCATACGTTTTGAAAAATACGTTTTTTTTAAAAAAAACGCTTTTCCGCGGCGAAGTACTATAAGAGTACTAACATTTGATAAAGTGATGGAGAAATATTGAAAGTTACTCTAGATGGTGATTGGAAACGAAGTGACCTTTCCGATTCTAGGGTAACATCTTCAGTATTTTTCGAAAGTAACTTATCAAATTATAAATGTCGTTCCAAGTGGGAGTTGAAATTAGAACTATCCAAATGGGATATTCTATTATCACTTCAAATGGGAATTATATTTTAAGAATTTTTCAATGCAATGTTTTTGATCAAACCTTCGGTTTTGTGTCTTTTGCAGCATTTTAAAAGTAAAATGTCTTCCGCTTCAAAGAATATCGTCGCTGAGTTAAACAGAGGTGAAAAACTCAACGGCGATAATTACAAACTTTGGTCCATCAAGATACACTACGTTTTAGAGGAGCAAGAAGAGCTCGAAACTCTAAAGAACGTAATGATTGAACCCGAGTCGGGCACTACGGCCCAACACAGACGAGACAAGGAAGCTTTTGATGCTTGGTCTCGGAAGAACAAGATAGCACGCATTACGTTATTGAGCAGTATGGCTGATGACATAATGCGCATCTTCCGAGAGCATGACTTAGCCATGGACATATGGTCCAAGCTTGAGGAAAATTTTGGTGGCACATCGGTGTCCAAACTTCACGCCTTAACTATAAGATTTGATTCATACAAGAAACGTCCAGATCATTCCATGGGAAAACATCTGCGACATATGGCGAATCTTATCTCAGAGTTAAAGGATGCGGGTCATGTGCTCACTGATGAGCAACAAATCCAAGCAGTCATATGTTCCCTACCAAATGGGTGGGACCAAATGAAGATGCATATCACTCACAATGAGAGCATCAAGACCTTCAGCGATGTTTCCAAGCACCTCGAATTAGAGGAAGAGCGGCTTGCGGCTGCCAAGCCAAGTGCAGAAGTGCACATGGTTGCTAGTTCCTCACACGGGGGAAAGAAAAGAAAAGATCGTTCGAAGTCTACCAATGAACGTAATAAGCAACCTGTGTCTACCAAGAAACCCAAACATAAGGTTGGGCACAAGAAATGGCACAAGAAGAAAGACTTGAAGAGGATCAAGTGCTTTAAGTGCAACAAGCTCGGTCACTATGCTCGTTCGTGTACGAGTGGAGGTGACGAGGTAACTTCTAAATATACTAGTTACATATGTGTTTCTAGTTCAATATTTCTTGTGAAATCTAATCCATTTTGGATAATTGATTCAGGTGCCACTGACCACATAGCAAGGGACAGACGGTCCTTCGTGGAGTATCACCGGATACCCCAAGGAACGAAGTGGATCTATGTAGGAAATAACACACGTGTTGAAGTGAAAGGCGTTGGGACTTGCAAGCTAGTCTTGGACAACGGCCGCACTCTCCTACTTCATGAAGTCCTCTTCGCTCCAGATATTCGAAGGAATATAATTTCTGTGGTCGTGTTACTGGGTCTTGGCTATAACTGGTTTTTTCATGATTGTAATGTGGACTTAAGTTGTAATAATACTCTTATTGGTACTGGGTTTGTATTTAAGGGATTTATTGTAATGAGTATAATGTATGATTCCTCGTGTAATGAAAATTTCCTTATTGCAAATTCTAAGACTTATGAGTCTGATGTGATTTGTTGGCACGCAAGGCTTGGTCATATTGGACCAACGCGTATGGATAGACTTGCCAAACGTGGCCTTCTATCCAATGTTTCAAAGGTTGAAATGTCGACCTGCGAACATTGCCTAGTGGGAAAATCTTGTCGCAAGCCGTTTATAACCGGCACAAGGGCTGAGGTTCCATTACAGCTTATCCATTCGGACATATGTGGTCCGATGAATGTCAAGACAAGACGCGGGAAGTCCTATTTCATCACTTTTATTGATGATTTCACCCGATTCGGACTTATCTATTTGATATCCCAAAAAAGTGAAGCATTGGCTTGCTTTAAAAAATATATGAGTTTAGTGGAGAATTAATTAGATCGCAAGATTAAGGTCTTGCGAACCGATAGGGGCGGTGAATATCAATCAACAAGTTTTAAGGAACTTTGTGATGAAAAAGGCATAGTACATCAGGTAACTATGCCTTATACTCCTCAACAAAACGGTGTTGCAGAAAGGAGAAATAGGACTTTAATGGAAATGATCCGTTCAATAATGGCGCAAGCTTTCTTGCCAATCACCTTTTGGGGTGATGCATTATTGACGGCCGCTTTCATTTTAAACCGCGTACCCTCGAAATCAGTTAGCTCCACTCCTTATGAGTTGTGGAACCAAAGGTCTACTGACTTAAACATTTTGAAACCTTGGGGTTGTGCATCCTACGCACATATTTCCTCCCATAAGTATGGCAAACTTGGGCCAAGGGGAAGGAAATGTATCTTTATACGATACGCAGAAAACTCCAAAGGTTATGTTTTTGTTAGTCAGGAAGACAATGGTGGGCTAATTGAGTTTTAGTCGAGGGATGTCACTTTCTTGGAAAACGAGTTTCCAAGACAGGGCGAGATAAGTCAGGACTTATCTCTATTTGAGATTTATGATCAAGAAGGATTACCTCATTCGAGTGGGAGAATTCTTGGTGAAAACGAAAATACGTTTCAACCTTCACCAATGGATTATACGAATGACGATTATCCTATTCCATATGGGAATAATGATCCAAGTGGGAGCAATTCTAACGACATTCCAAGTGGGAGTGATATTAGAATTGATCTAAATTCAAGTCAATAAGAACTTGAAGAATCTCAAATACGACGTAGTAGTCGTACAAGGTTGGCTCCTCTAAGATTTGAGGATGAATTTCCGCAAACCTTTATGACTTTACTACAAGAAGATGACGAGCCAGCTACTTTCAAACAGGCCGTATCTTGCCCTGCTAAAGACAAATGGATGGAAGCGATGCAAGAGGAGTTGGAATCCATGAAAGTTAACCAAGTCTGGGACTTAGTTGACTTACCCAGAGGACGTAGAGCTATTGGGAACAAATGGGTTCTCAAGATCAAGCATAAGGCTGATGGATCTATTGACAGATATAAAGCTCGCCTTGTCGCGAAAGGATTTACGCAACAGGAAGGGATAGACTACGAAGAGACCTTCTCACCTGTTGTTCGTTTTACCTCGATTTGCCTGATTCTGGCAATGGTAGCTTGCTTAGATCTCGAATTACATCAAATAGATGTAAAGACTGCCTTTCTCAATGGAGAATTGGACGAGGAGATCTATATGGAACAACCAACATGGTTTGTAAAAGAAGGAAACGAACATAAGGTTTGTAAACTTCTTAAATCCATATATGGTCTTAAACAATCCTCGAGGCAATGGTATATACGATTTCAAGAAGTTGTCTTATCAAATGGTTTTACCATGCTTGATGAAGATAACTGCGTATATATCAAGAGGATTAAAAGCAAGTATGTTATCATGTCTCTATATGTAGATGACATTTTCATAGCCGGAAATGACAAGGGCTTTGTGATGGATATCAAGGCTTGGCTTTCATCAGTTTTTGAGATGAAAGACATGGGAGAAGCCGCATATATCCTTGGAGTTAAGATTTCAAGGAATCGTTCGAAGAAACTTCTTTCTCTTTCACAGGAGACTTATATAAAGAAGGTTCTAGAACGATTTAATATGCAGGACTGCAAGTCCATTGATACTCCTATAAGCAAAAGCGATAATTTATGTCTGAAATCATGTCCTAACAACCAAAAGGAGAAAGAGATTATGGAAAAAGTTCCATATTCCAGTGCAGTTGGTAGTCTTATGTACGCTATGATGTGTACAAGACCGGACATCTGTTTTTCCGTTGGAATGGTAAGTCGTTACCAATCCAACCCAGTGCAAGTACACTGGAAAGCGGTTAAGAGGATAATGCGGTATCTCAAAGGAACTGCAGACTTTGCTTTATGCTATCAAGGAGATGCCTTGAGGCTCGAAGGCTATACTGATGCTGATTGGGCGGGTGATCTCGATGAGCGACGATTGACCTCAGGATATGTTTTTCTGCTCAGATCTGGTGCAATATCCTGGAGTAGCAAGAAACAATCCTGCATCGCACTTTCAACTATGGAAGCCGAGTTTGTAGCATTTAGCATGGCAGTCCAAGAGGCTGTTTGGCTTAGAAAATTCTTAGATAGGCTAATTGATGCAAGTGACTCAGGTGCTGTACCTATACACAACGACAGTCAAGCATCTATAGCTTATGTCAAAGATCCTAAATTTCATTGTAAGACCAAACACATTGATATCCGCTACAAATTTGCAAAAGATTATGATAAGACCAAGAAGGTGGACATAAGGTACATATCTACGCATGAGATGATAGCGGATCCGATCACGAAGGCGATCCCCAGAGATGTGTTTTACAAACACTTATCATCCCAAGGATTACGTAAGAGCTGAGTTGTACCAATGTAAATTCCCATGTCTGTAAATGATCAAATTTAATAAAAGAATATGTTCTTTTTCAAACATTGCAGATGAATTTCTTGAGAAATATTTGTGTACATTTTTGAAATCTCAGCTATACTTTCTAGTATGTCGGACAGATTGAGGTTGGCTCTCTCACATGAGCAACCACCTTATTCTATCAGACGGATAGAATAGAGATGAGACCTGTTTAAAGTCAAAATCATCAGACGGATGATTTAGAGTCATGACTTAAACAAAATGGTCGCATGAAAGATCTGCATCATATGGATGCTTACAGAAGATCTAAGAGGATTTTGAAATCCTATCTGTCTAAATGCGGGATGTGAGTCCAAAGGATTATTTGAGTAGAAAAAAGGGACTCAAAGTCAGACATTGTGGTGTCTGATCATCATCCTTACAACATCATTGAGACATACACTCCCAGGGAAAGGAGCGATGTTGTAATACGTATTCATACTACGTATGCATTTTTTGACCATTAGGTTAGAATAGTAAATAAGTTTACTATTATGTGAGACCCAAAGACCACATGGGTCTTAATTCATTACCCTTATGGACTCTAATTGGTTCCTTTAGATTTGACCGAGTGATTGCTATCTTAGCATGTTACTTATGGACTATGGTTAATTCGGTCCGGCGGTGCATGTTAGAAAAGCAAGTCAAGTCAAGATCGAAAGGATCGCAAGAAGAGAAAGATTAATTTCGCATTCACATTTGGACTTTAAATATTCAAAGCTGGCCAGCCAATTGCAATCCAGATGGGATTCAATTGTTGAATATAAAGTATAAGAAATGTGAAGAAATAATTTAGGGTAAAGCATGCGTTGATCTAATCAACTTTGCACCTCGAGGAGTGTTGTGTATCTCTAACAAGTGCACAACAGCGGACTCTATGCGCATGACGGTCACACGGCCTATTTCTCGGTATGATAAACAGAAGAGTTAGAGGAAAATAAGTTTCCTTACAATCCCCTCAAGTGTGAGTGGGAGATGTTGGATATGGACGACATACATACACCCATGAGGGGATGTATGAGGGTATACGGACCTCAGATGTCACGTGCACGAAAGCGTGCGCGAAGGGAACCTTTTCTCGTGTGAAAAGGACCACTCGATAAGTGGAAAAAGCCACTTTATAAGTGCAAAATGGCACTTGATAAGTGGATAAAGAAGAAGATAAATGAATGTGCTAATATAGGCTAATAAGCTTATAATTGGTTATTTCCTACAATAACCACCCCTAAAGCCTATAAATAGGACCCAAGGGTAAGGCATTCATTCACACTTTTCCATGCCATAAGTTTGCATAAGGCATCCTTATGTTCTTCTTCTCCCTTCCATTAAAATCCTCTTCTAGTTAGAGATTTAGGCGGTGAAACTCTGCTTCGATCCTCCGTGACGAAGTATCGACCGTTGTGGCGAATCCGAGGGCGGAGTTCCGTGATTACTGTGTCGCGTACGCAAGTGTAAGTCTCAACTTCATTTATCGATCCTAACGTTGTTTTGACCGGATCCTACAGACTAGACAACTGATAGATCCTTGTCTGAAAGTATCAAGTCAAAAGTTAACGAAAATATAGTTGATTTGGTTGGCTAGAAAAAATCCTAATCGACTAATTTTGAGGAAAGAGAATTTTGACTTAAGCTCAAATAGGTTGGAAGATGATGTAACGTTGGAGCTTAGGGATGAAAGATATGTTATACTCAAGGCCCTGAAGCTATCTAAAAAATAAAAGTTACATCATTCCATAGATACGTTATTCAAACGTAATTTGAATAGCAAGGCTGTTTTTGCAGAGAGTCCTTGTATTTTGATCATATGCGTAATGTGAATGAAATAAGCTTTATATCTGCACATCTGTATAGATAGAGTTAGTAACATAAAATATATTGATTTGTCACATCAAAACCTTATGGAAGAGAGGATGGAAAATACCAAGTTCCAACATTCTCCCCCTTTTTGATGATGACAAATAATGAAATATAAAATGCGAGTTTAACATATTTAATGAGTTAAATGTAAGTTAATCTTAATGAGATTATTACACCCCCTGAATAGATGCCGTAATTCTCCCCCTTTGTCATCCACAAAAAGTAGAAATGGAAAACTGGCAGGCTATGTTATTTTGTAGGCTGCTAATTTCGAAAGTGAGAAAATTGGGCATAAAAAATGGAAGCATTGGAGTATAACAATCACATATTAAATTAACAGAGATTGAGCACATGATAAAAATCACAGAAACAACAAGAGGAACGAATCATGACTAAAAATACGAAAGGGACTAATAATACTAAACTGCCAAATACATTAACAACTAGTACAACCCATAAGCAAACTGACCAACATACAAAGTAACCCATACAACATAGTCACGAAGACTGACAAAATATTCATAAAACATCCAACATTACCAAAACAACTAAAGTTAACAGGGATCATGGGAAAGGAAAATATAAGGCTAACATCGCAAAGTCACGCAGACCAACAGGGAAACAGGAAGAAACAACGAAGAGACATGCAAAGAGAAGCATGAGATAATCAGGCTTGCAAGGAGAGGATGAGACAAACAGATCAGAGAACCAAGTGACAAAGAGAGCATGCAAGATCAAAAGGATTCATGGATGATAAGAAGAGGAGCCAGGGGAGGAACGGTGAGTGCGGGTGCGACGAGTGGGAAGGATATTTTGGGCTTCGATGGCAGAATGGAGTTCGGACTGGTTGACTTGGATTTGATCCAGAACCTCAGAATGATGTTTGAGGGTTTCGTTATAAGAGCTCATTTGGATTTGGATGTATGCAAACCCCTCAGATACTTGTTCAGAGAGATGGCGGAGGAGTACTGCGTTGGTCTCTCGGGAAGGGGGGACGCCGTCTTTTGAACAAGAACATTCTTGCCACACTTGGATCGAGATCATCCTGGGTTAGTCGAGAAAGGCGCTGGTGTGCGAGGGGTGGGGATCGGAGCAGTAGGAGTTGTGGAGTCATCATCGTCATCGTCATCGTCTGCGTCGTCTTCAGAGGAGGAGGAAGTAGAGTCGTGATCTGGAAGTCCCATACTGTGAATCGTAAACTCGTCAATATGAACGTCATTCTGGAGCAAGTATTCACCGTCCGTTGGAACGGCAAACGCCCGAAGAATCAAAGTGATCAGGCTGGGTAAGTAGAAGTGTGTGGAAACCTGTTTGGAGAGGGTGTGAAGAAGAAGATGGCCCCAATGAATAGGAAAGCCGGCCAAAAGTGCATACAGACAGTGTTCGTGGGTGTTACTGAGATAGTTAACGGATCCGGCCTTGGACAGCAAATTGTTGATAATGATCTTATGTCGAAGTTGAGCCTCTGGATGGAGTTTGGCGGCAGACATGTGGGGAGTATATTTGGGGGCTAATTTGGATAGGACAGAGGGGTCGGTCATTGCAAAGGAAAGATGGCTAATGAAATTGGGTGGCTGATTGATAATGGTGGCAATGGTGTTCTCAGTGACAGTGAAAGAAACGCCACAGACCATGGTTGTGAAATGCTTTTGGCCGCGGTGAATAGAGGGCTCAAGATTGGCGTAAAATTCACGGACAAGGGTGGGATAGTAAGGCACTTTGTTGGCTAAGGACCAAATTTGATGAAGACCGACAACTGCGAGGATCTCCTTCACATTCATCATCGCGACTATGCCATAGTCGAGATAGCGTTCATGGTAGAAACACGTAGCCTTGAACGAGAGATAGCGGTCTTTGGCGGCCTGGGAGCGGAATCGATCGTCGTGGGAAGGCGGAGTTGGTTCGGCCATTTGGAGGAGAGGAGATAGAACGCAAGGAAGAAGGAAAATGAACAGAGAATGGGAAGAAATAAACTAGAAGGAGAAACAAATAAATAGAAGGAGAGAAATTCCGATCAGTTGCCATGATAGAAGTGGAAGCATTGTGAAAACTGAATGGGTTAGAGCAACCGAAAAATTCAAAATACAGAAACCGAATAGATGGGAAGAAGAAGAGACGCAAGAGACGGTTTCGAAAATATCCGTTGGTTTAAAAACAGCACACAAAAAATAGTAAAGTAAAAACCAAGTGTAAGTACGGTAGATAGAATGTCATTAAAAAATAATAAATAGTTTGTAGTCCCAAGGGTATAGGAAATCAGTGAGAGATGTAATGGGTCAAGGCCGAAATGAATGGGATATGGTCGGTTGGTGTGTTGGAACAAATAACAAGAAGCCAAAAGTGATAGAGTGTTGTCATTTCAAGGCAAAAGTTAATGGAGTGTTTAAAAAAGTGAATGTAAGGTCCCAATAAAGAGAGAACGGTTGGTAAGTAGAACAAATAAAAGAGAATCAAATGGAAGAGAGTTAGTGGATTCCTTAATTGTTTATTTAAAGAGTGTGCTCATTTCCAAGGTAAGAGATTAAATGACATGTTGACTTCAAATAGAAGAGGACGTGTGGTTGGAAGAAAACAAATAGAAGAAGGCCATGTGGAATATTCTCCCTTGGAAAATGTTATAAGAGAAGAACGATGTGTCTCTTGGAAATCTCTTGGAAGGAATGCCATTTGTATCCTCTTTGGCTTCATTTGGCTTCATTTGGCTTCATTTGTATTCTCTTTTCAAGGCAAAATGAAACCCATTTCTGTTTCCAACGTGAAGAAGCATTGGATAGTGGGGAAAAAGCAAATGGGAAGAGGTCATGTGGCAAAATAAATCTCATCCAATAGTAAAGAGATAGAAATCTATTATACTTTGTAAAGGACGAGTAAAAGAAGAATTACAAATTTCAAGGAGGAGAGAAGATGATCTGCCAAGGACATTAACTGCAATCAAAGATAGATACAGAGTGGAAGATAATGGGTAAGTTTTTTATAAGGATTTTGTTTTTGAAAATAAATATAAGCAAAAACCGTATGTGAAGTGTTATATAAAGAAAAATCTGAAACCCGAGGGTCAATAATTAAAAGACAAACAGATAGTCACAAAACAGAGAAGACAGAAGAGACTTTAAAATTAGCAGGCTACGAAATTTTGTAGCCAGCTAAAAATAAATAGAGACCAAAAAATTACAGAAAAATTCACACAAATCAAAATAAATGAACATACTTATAAATCAAATTCTGATTCACTAATAATGCCCAGTTTTCTTCTAAGCTTAATGGAAGATTCCTCCTTCAAAGGCTTAGTCAAAATATCTGCAACTTGATGTTTAGTTGAAATAAATTTCAAAATAATATCTCCTTTCTGAACATGATCATCTAGAAAATGATGACGTACATCAATATGTTTTGTACGTGAATGATGCACATGATTCTTAGAAAGATTAATAGCACTAGTATTATCACACATAATAGGGCATGTTGAGCAATCAATACTATAGTCTGAAATAGTTTGTTTCATCCATAAAAATTGAGCACATGCTAAACCGGCGGTAATATATTCTGCCTCGGTTGTAGATAATGAAACATAGTTTTTCTTTTTGCTAAACCAAGAGACTAAAGCATGTCCTAAAAAGTGACATGTACCACTGGTACTTTTGCGGTCTGATTTGCTACCAGACTAAAGCATGCCGGCACCCCCTGTCCACGCACACGGCGCCTTCTTCGCAAACACCGCCCAGCAACCCCTCCATGCGACACAAGCCTGCGGCCACTACCTCCCTCGTGCAAGACGACAGCCAGGTGCGACCTCTCTCGCAGCAGCGGCCATCCCCGAGCTCAGCTCTTCCTCCTCACACAAGCCCACACCTTCAACTCCACCACCTGCGAGAACAACACCGCATGGCCCCTATCGCCGGCAGCCGCAGCTTTCCACCCGCGCCCTACCACCCTCTCCCAGGCTGCGACCAATCGTCGGAACCCTACTGCCATCTCCAGCACCGTCGCATAACCCCGTGTGACGCTGGCAGCCGTCTCCCACATGCGCAACGCCCTCCGTGTTGCTGCCCACTCAGACCTACCTTCCTGTACCTGCTGCCTTCTTCCACAGAGCTGTCAGCAGGCCCTCGATAGCCCCAGCGACGAGAGGCACCCCAAATAGCTACTGTTGTTGCCAAACTCGCTGCTGTTTGATGACGTTCACGCCGCTGCCCTTCGCTACGCCTCGACTCCGTACCCTACGTTAACGGTTAGTGGATCTACCTATTAATAACATATAACCCACACTGTAATATAGAGAACCTAATAAAACGGATCAATTAGATGTCGTAGGAGCTTTTCGTAACGTTGTTATGATCAAAAGCAGCTTAATATGATTTATGTTTTGTCAAACCAGCGAACCGTCATCATCGTAGAGTAGTACCTGTTGAGACGTTTCCGACGACACCAAGAACGCCAAAAATAGGCAAGTGTGCAAATAGTTATGGATTTTTGAAGTTTAATGTTTATTGCGTCACTTTTACTTATTGCTTTATAACTTGAAAACCACACGTGAAATGACGCATGAAAACGATGCCATGACATTCTGGATTAAATTTGGGACCCAACGACATATAATTCAATATACTTTAATTTTATCAATAGTGGATAAAATTGTTTTCTGTAACTTGTTCAAAGAAAATTCATGTTCTATATTATTTTAAAATTGCTACGATTGTTGTTCAACCCACTTTTGCTTATTGAAAAATGTTGTAATAACAAATTAATATTGACCTCATTAAATTTCTGCAAGTCTTGACATGTTTAACAAAATGTGGCATCGTGAAAATCGTGCGCCTCGAAGGCGGAATCGTGAATTCGTGATGTCGTGTGAGTCGACTAGGCTGGCTCGTGTTCCAGCACAAAAATTGGGGTGGGGTTAGGGTTGAGCGGCCACTAGGCGTATGAAAGGGTCCTCTCTTCAAGAGCACCACCCGCATGCGGTGGGTTAGCGTCAATCACGATAAGCCCCGTGAGAAGAACGACTTACTCATCACGACCTAAAGGTGAGAACCCTATGATAGATGTGAACTATTGACTTAAAACTTGCAACGCTAACGTGATCTCAGTAAACTGACATGCTAACGAATTCAAGCAAACCTTACTTTACTTCTTGAAACAACTTAGAACTGCATGTTAGGAGTGTCTCACTTCCGTTTTCAATTATAATTATCATGTTAATTTTTGTTACAGTTGTCGCTTTTAATTCTTTAATGTATTTTAAAATTCATATCATTTGTATATCTTGTTTTGGGTTGCTAACCTCTTCTTGTAGCCCTTGCTAACATACATTCATGTTTGTGGATGTATGTCAGATTCTGAGCTTGAGTACCCTGAGGACCCATTCGTAACGCCTGACTTGGAGAGCCGGGAGTTCGCTCGAGACGCTGAGCCTCTCCCTGTAGAAGACTAGTAGACTCGTGCTGTTGCTGCCTTTTAGTTTACTTTCAGACATTGTTTTTATTGCTTTGTGTACATTCCTTTTGTTGCTACTTTAGCCCTGCCGTGGCTTATCGTTTAATTTCGTGTATGGACTTAATATTTCTGGATGTGGGGTTTATCTCTTCGAATGTTGTCTGATTGTTCTGAACGCAAATGCAAGGACCTCCTCTGTGTTTTTATCACAAACGCTTATTGGACTCGAGCTTCACCGCTCCAGTTCAAGCGAACCGCTTAACGTTCTCGCTTCTGGTGTCTTTCAGGAAGCGGGGCGTTACAGTTTTAGTGGTGGACCTGACCATATTATAATCCTACCATACATAAAATACACTTGTATATACAATATATATATACATACCTATAATTAACCACAGACATATATACACATGAGCACACGTCAGACATACTAACATATAGACCACATAATAAACCTGCATACACAACTATACGTACACCTATTATCATACACTTAACTTGCATATCACAGTACTAGCATACAATTACAACCATTAACAAGTACGATTAAGGTACATATACTCCTAGTAACTAGCCAATACTAAATCTAGTACGCT
This sequence comes from Scilla litardierei, assembly GCA_030789695.1. Lineage (NCBI taxonomy): Eukaryota > Viridiplantae > Streptophyta > Magnoliopsida > Asparagales > Asparagaceae > Scilla > Scilla litardierei. Next base: position 26,303,994 of record CM061136.1, read on the forward strand.
CAGATATTCTTATAGTGGTGTAGCCAAACACTCGCCTACGTATAAATATAACACTTACTACTCTATACTCGACTATATACATACATATCACAAATTACCGTACATGCACATACGACACAATAGACAATCACACCATACCAACATATTAAGGGTAAACACACTTATACATAAGTGGTGCTTAGAGATTCGCACACACGGGTCCACACTCACTATCTATTTAGATGCACAACAATAACACCACAATCAATTCTAAAGGTTAAACTAAGCATTGATAAGCTCTAATGTGATAACTAAGCAATAGTGTATGATTCAGAGTTGGATGATGCAACGAATTAATGTTGTGATGGACGGTTCCGGAGGTGGCATGGATAAGAGGTTAGTTGGTTGGGTGACATGAGTAATTAAATAATTAAGAAGATGAGGATAAATGTAAAAATAATAACATCGTTATAACTTACGTAAAATAGGGAGTATACGGTAGAAGTTAAAACGTAAAATATGGTTAGTCAAATAATAGGTGAAGAGTAATATGTGCATAGTGATGTAGTGCTTGTTTTGTAAATGGAATATGTTTGAATATATATATATATAGAAATATGAAGACAATGATTGTAAGACTGATACACAAGATATTGAAGTTCTTTTTAACCTAGGAAAGTATATATATATATTTAAAGCAAAATCTGCATCACTATATGATATTAAATCAAATGTGCTTGATTTAGGGTAAAATAAACCAAAATCAGAAGTATGCTTAACATATCTAATAATCCTTTTTACGGCAGTTAAATGTGAAAACTTAGGATCTGCCTGAAAACGTGCACATAGACATACTGAAAACATGATGTCTGGTCAAGTTGCAGTTAGATAAAGTAAGGAGCCAATCATACCTCTGTAAAGACGTTGATCAACACTCTTACCATTTAAATCTTTGTCGAGGGAAGTAGATGTACTCATTGGAGTACTTTTTTCTGCAGAACTTTCTAAACCAAAACGCTTGATGAGTTATTTTGAATACTTGCTTTGGTGAATGAAGATTCCTTCCTTAATTTGTTTGATTTGAAGACCGAGGAAGTAATTGAGTTCACCCATGTGACTCATCTCAAATTCTTTCTGCATAATGTTAGAAAAATCTTGACAAATAGATTCATTAGCAGAACAAAAAATAATATCATCAACGTATATTTGAATAATGATAATGTCAGATTTTATGTTTTTAATAAACAAAGTGGAATCTATTTTACCAATTGAATACCTTGAATTTAAAAGATAGCTTTTAAGTCTTTCGTACCAAGCATGAGATGCTTGTTTGAGACCATATAAAGCCTTTTTCAATTTGAAAACATGATTTTCTAAATTTTCATGAATAAAACCAGGCGGTTGTTCTACATAAACTTCTTCTTTAAGAAAACCATTTTGAAAAGCACTTTTGACATCCATTTGAAATAACTTAAAATCTTTAAAACATGCAAATGATAATAACATCCTAATAGATTCAAAACGAGCAACTGGTGCATAGGTTTCTGATCACTCCATATTTTACACCTTTTTTCCGCATGTTTGCATGCCATTTAGATCGGTCAAATCACGTTTTTCACGATTTATCGACAATATTGCGATACTTTTCACGATTTGTTGTTTTTGTCGTATTTCAGGAGATTTGGAGGGATTTGGAGTGATTCCGAGATACACCTACTCCGGAGTGTCACCGAAGACTTCCCTGAGGGGTATTTTGAGATTGGAGAGGAGCGGAAGAAGAAAGAACGTCGTAGGAGCGACGAGGAGGCAAAAACACTCAGAATGGGCATTTTCAGTGTCTCACTCGGCCGAGTGAAGGAGTCACTCGGCCGACCAGCGAGACCCCGCTCGGCCGGCCAGATCGGACACGCTCCAAGTGTGCACTCGGTCGAGCATCAGAAGCCGCCTCGGCCGAGTGACGTATCCCGTCCGCTCGAGTGGCACTCAGAGGACGCCCCTTAAAAAGAGCCAACTTACTGTTTTTTTGTCAGTCTGAGATCAGAAGCCCCACTCGGCCGAGTGGCAATTGCCGACCGCCCGAGTGAAGATAAGCCCATCGGCCGAGTGACGACAACTCACTCGGCCGAGTGACGCCCGAAGTGACGACCCCCAAGACCCCAGACTTACTGGAATCCGTCAGGGTTTCTCACTCGGCCGAGCGACATTTGTCACTCGGCCAAGTGAGCAGCGCTGCCTGTAGCAGAGATCACGATTTTGGAGCTACGCAGGGGCAGTTTGGTCACGAATTTTTGGGCAGTTTTGGGGGGTATTTAACCCCAGATTCTAACCTAGTTTAGAGAGCTTTTCTATTGCTTTTGGCAGCCTTTTTATATTAGACTTTTTAGAGTTTGATTCTTGTGATTGGAGAGGAGAGAAAAGTGTTATTTTGTTGGATTCTTGGAAAGCTACATTGGTTTGTCTCCCTCTCTATTAAAAACCCTATTTTTATTGCTATTTTGATTATTGCTATGAATTCCATTGCTATTTCTATTGATTATTCTTTCATTAGCAATATGATTTGTGAGTAGTCTTAACGTCTTAGGGCGTGGGGATGAACCCTACGAGCCCAATTTCCGATTTGTGATGATTTGGTAGAACTATTGCTAGGATTGATTAGGGTTAGTTTGGGATCGATATATTACGGATAGCTAGGTGTTCATATCGATTGGGATTTGCAAGAGATTGGATCCCAATTCGATAGGAAACCCTAGAAATCCGAATTGGGTTGAAATTGAGTTTCCGAAGTATCGGTTTGCAAGAGATTGGACCGATACTAGGATTCTCGGTTGCAATTCCATACCGATACCCGTTTGCAAGAGATTGGACGGGTAGGAACTATCCCAACCTAGGTCGTAGCCCGAGTTTGCACGAGAGTGGGCTCGGGATGCGATTGAACGATGACGTTGATCCTAATGCTAGCTTGCCTAGGCTAGGGTTTGCAAGAGATTGTACCCGAACCTAGGTTCGCTATAGATCGGCAACAGCGAGAGAGCATGAGCTAGGTTTTACATTCAGTTGCAACTAGTTCACCCGACATTCTACCCTAGCAATTGTGAGACCGATGAATCACAATGACGAGATACGGTGAGTAGCGGGGATTCCCTATTCCCTAGGCGTCTTTATTTGATTTTATATCTCTATACTTTGTTTGACAATTGTGACAACATCGCCGAAAGGCACTTTCCTATTCTTCTGTCCCTATAGCCAGGTTGTTCAGAGAAGGCACTGTCATACGTCCTCCCTGTGTTCGATACCCGCTCGCCGCTACACCGTGCGCTTGCGGTAAAACTACAATCGTTCCCCGGGTGTATATCCGGGGCCGATCAAGTTTTTGGCGCCGTTGCCGGGGAGGCGATTGTGTTTGATCCTACCACCCTAGCTATTTCTCTCTTTTTGTTTTATTTATTTATTTTTATCTAACCCTTCCATTGTGCTAATCACTTCTTTGAAACTTTGTTTTCACGTGCATGTACACGAGATCCACAGCGGACCCCATTGATATACTGTTTGATCCTGAGATCGAGCGTACATTGCGGAGAATCAGAGCGGAGAGGAGACCCGATACGGAAGGGAGGTTTATGAACGTCCGGGAGACGCCTGAAGAGTTAGCGGTAAGATTGGAGAGGATTATTTCCATTCGAGATAGGCTCCGGCCTAAGACTTCCTCCATGACCTCGTCCATAGCCATGCCGGAGTTGGCGGCCGACAAGAATTTTGAGTTGAAGACCGGGCTTGTGGTTCTGATGCAGCAGGATCCATTTCATGGGAACGCCCATGAAAATCCCCACTACCACATCCAGCTCTTCCTATCAAAGTGCGCCACCTTCCAGATGTCGGGCGTTACCCTAGATGCCATTAGACTGCGCCTCTTCCCCTTCACATTAAAGGATAAAGCTCTTTATTGGTTGAGGACACAAGCTAAAGGAGTCTTTACCACATGGGATGAGTTGGCGAGCGCGTTTATCGACAAGTTCTATCCGCCCTCCAAGACGGTAAAAATTAGGAGTGCTCTCATGTCCTTCAAGCAAGGACCTCAAGAGACACTCTACGAGGCTTGGGAGCGCTTCAAAGACCTGTAGCATCAGTGCCCCCACCATAGCATTGAAGATTAGGAGCTAGTCCATAGCTTCTACAATGGTCTCCAACCGGGGACCAAGCAGATTATTGATGCCGCGGCAAATGGGGCCATCTTATCGAAGACTCCCGACGAAGCTACGGCCTTAATTGAGGAGATGGCCTCGAACAATCAACAATGGGGTGACGAGCGAGGACACTCTTTGTCCTCCTTGAAGCCATCTAGCATCTATGACGCCAAGGCCGTAGCGGAGCTGACCAACAAGTTCGATTCTCTCCACAAGGTAGTGGAGAGACTGGAGAAATATATTACGGAGCCCCAAGGAACCCCTTCCACATCCACACCAACAAATCAAATGTGTGATTGGCAAGACCAATCCCAAGCTATGTATCTGGGAGGAGAACAAGTAGAGGGATCTTTGGAGCAAGTTCAATACGTCGCGGGGAACCAAGGATATTGGGCCAATCCAGCAACTAGAAACCATCCCGATTTCTCCTATGCCAACAATGATGGAGCATTGAACCCCCCCGCAACAACTACCTCATCAAGCTCGACCACCATCACAACAACAACAACATTATCCACCAAGGGGGCCTCCGCAACAAAATTTCCCACCAAAGCAACAAGTGGGACCCTATAGGCCACCCGGATACAATCAAGGGTGGAGAAATCCAAACCCTCCACAAGCTCAACAACGCTCCGATTTTGAAGCTAGAGTGGAGGAGTTTATGGCCGAGCAGAAGAAGACTAATGCTTCCTTGAAGGCGAGCCAAGATTCCCTTGTAACCGTTGTAGGCCAAATCTCGGAGCAACTTGCGTTGCTCAATCGAAATAGTCAACAGTTGCTGGCTCAACCTGAGCAAAATCCACAGGGCACCACCGGACATATCAACGCCGTGGTTGCAGTTACTACGAGAGGCGGGAAGGATACCACCCCTGTCATGATCCCAACCAAGGAGCCCGTGGTAGAGAGAGTAGAGCCAAGTGAGCCGGTCATTGAAGTTGAGAGGGAGAAAGAGCCGCAAGGGGAAGAAAAGTCCAGAGCGGAGCAACTGATTGAAGAGAGGCGTTTTATGCCACCGATCCCATTCCCTCAGAGGCTTGCTAGAGCAAAGATGGAGAAACGGCTAGCCAAGTTTCTCGAATATTTGAGAGGGGTAAGCCTCAACATTCCTTTCCTCGACGCTATCGTGGAGATCCCGACATACGCCAAGTTCTTAAAGGATTTGATAACGGGAATAAATAGGAAGGAAAAAATAATGCTCGCTGAGGAGGGGACTTGGTTCACTAAGAGAGAGAAGGAGCCCGCTAAATTCAAAGACCCGGGGAGTTTCTGAATTCCTTGCACCTTAGGCGGCGTCCCTCTACAAAAGGCGTTAGTGGACTTAGGGGCTAGTGTTAGCCTCATGCCTCTCTCTATGTTCTGAAGACTAAACACCGGCACAGAATTGAAGCCTACCGACATGCGGATACAACTACCAGATGGTCGGATCACAAGGCCAGTAGGGATCGCAGAGGACATCCCGTTACAAGTCCCGGGGGGCATATGTTTGCCATGCGACTTCGTGATCATGGATGTCAAGGAGGAGGGAGATACGTCGCTAATACTTGGACGCCCGTTCCTCGCCACCGCCGGTGTCATTGTTCGACGTACGAGAAGGGACTCTAACATTGAACGTCGGCAACATCGAGGTGGAGCTTCATATACCCAAGGCAATGAAACACATGCCTTATCATGAGGAGCTGGACTATATGGACCTCCTTGACGAGGTCATTGAGGAGGCGATCCCCCATTCCCTCGGTGCACTATTCGAGGAAGATTTTGAGGAAGGGCCGGACTTGGGCCAAGAAGAAAAGATGGAGCATTCCCCCGACCCCTCCATGGAAATTGATGAAGGCGACGCTGATGTCGCGAGAATACGAGAGCTCTGCAAGCTCTCAAAGATGAAGACTCCAAAGAAAGCCCCACCGATACGAAAATCGGTGTCACCGGTGGAGCCAAGGCCCGGAGCAAGCACTAGCTTGGGGGAGCCACCCCCCAACACTACCCGAGACGAAAGGTCACCGAGGAAGAACACACCGCCACAACATCCAAATTTAAGCGTTCTTCCCGACAAATTCGACGGGTGCATCTCATATGCACCCAATATCCCGCATTAATTTGAAAATCCAAGGGGGTCGAGCTCAAGACCTTAAACGAGCGCTTGTCGGGAGGCAACCTGACGGTTATCGCTTTATTTTTACTTTTTCCTTTATTTTTGTTTTAGAAATTATTAGTGTTTTGAGTCGTTTGCCTGAAAATTTCGTGATAACGGGTCCTATTTTTCTTTGACAGGAGAGGAGAAAGGGATACCTATCATTAGGAGGATGAACAAGGCGACGAGGAGCGCTCCAGGAATGCGCTCGATGCTTAGGAGGAGGATGAAATCGACTGGAGGAAGAAAAACAGAGATCAGAGCCCAAACGGAGCCAAACAGCAGAAAACAGGATTCACTCGGCCGAGTACACTAGCCACTCGGCCAAGCACATAAGCTCGTCCGCCCGAGCGGCACACGAACGAGGGAAGTCTGCTGTACCCAACTCTCTGTTTCTTTTCTTGATTTCAGTATAATTTCCACTCGGCCGAGTATAAATCTTCACTCGGCCGAGTGAAACTGATACGCTCCTAGGGCGAGTATTGCCGAGTAGCTTGAGCCACTCGGCCGAATGGACTTTTTCCACTCGGCCGAGGGTAGCAAAGCCACTCGGCCGAGTCGTAAGCGGGGAGGAATTTTCAAAAATATTTCCGTTACGTTCACTCGGCCGAGCGACTTAGTCACTCGGCCGAGTCGTAATTTTTCCTATATAAGGCGCTGCGGGCTCGGCACGGAATTCGAAGCGTTATTTATCGATTTCTCACCCGAGCCCGCGCCCAATCACTCCCTACGACCGCTGCGACCTCCCTCCCCCCACTCGCCCGACCACCTTGCCCGCCGCCGCGCTCGGCCGACCACCACCGGCCGACGACCCCTCCACACCGCCCGAGTCGCCGGCGACTCCCTTGCCGCCGGCCGAGCTCCGGTATGCCCTATTTCGCCCATTTCTCTATTTTTCTCCTATTTTTTGACGATCCATGTGCTAATCGAGCCCCTAGCCCAAATCAACTTCAAAATCTATCTATTATACCCCTAACCCCCCATACATTTTGAATATTACTCGCTGATATCTTCGTTTGATGTGCAGGGTATATTGGGGAGCTTAGGGGAGCCTAGGGGAGCTTCCGGGGAGCGTTTTTTGCTTCGTGGAGGCGGCGTCTTCGCACGCATCCACCATTTTGCTCTCGCGGCGTGTTCTGGTATATTCACTCCACTCATTTTCGCACGTCGCATTTATTTCGTTTTTGGTGAGCACCCGGGGCCCACATGCCCCCCCGGACACGGCCACACTCCAGGAGAGCTTCCGCCAAGCGGAAGCGGCCGGATGAGCCCGGCCCCTCCCACGAGATGGAGGACTCTCCTCCGCCTACACCACCTCACCCCGCACAGCCACAGCCTGCAGTCCCCGTTCACCCCGCACAGCCACAGCCTGCAGTCCATGTTCAACCCGCACAGCCACTCCCTGCCGACCCACTGCCACCACCGGCTCCACTTGTCGGGCCGCTGGGGATTACGTTTCGAGACGACGCACACTGCGTCGTTTTCGAGCGCATTTCCCAGCGCTCGATTGTACCATCCAGGTTCGCTCACCTTGCAGACCTAGGACGCCTGGGGGTACTTGAGGGGATGCTCACGTTGTATGATAATGTGGGTTGGCGTGTGTCGGCGGACACCTTTGTCCGTTCGACACTTGAGGTTCTGAGTTCTATAGCCCGGACCGACGAGGGATGCTCGTTTAGGTTTATGGACCGAGAGTGCCAGGTCACTCTCGGTATGATGAGAGCATTCTTTTCGTGGCCCGATGTCCCCAGGATCGACCGTGGTTACGCCCCCACTCACATTCCCCCACCTTCCTTCGATTCCCACGCTTTCTGGGCCCGGATCACGGGTTTACCAGCTGCCTTTGACCCTAGTAGGGCCAAGGCCTCGGCCATCGTCCACCCCTGCCTCAGCATAGCTCAGCGCCTTATGGCGACTACCTTTTTGGCGAGGTATGAGCCTGGGACGATGTCCACGCCGGAGCTTTATATGCTCTATGCGATGACGCGCCCCAGAGTTCTAGCTAGGGGGAGTGATGAGTTGGTCCCCGCCGTCGTGATTGATATCGCGAGCTGGTTTTTGGACCGCATCATCGTATCGGTGGGCGCTCGCTCACCGATATGTTGCGGTGGTCTGATCACCCTACTCACCCTGATGACCGGCGAGGACCTTCCGGCTGACCTGCGACGAGCACCGGGCCCCACTTCTCTGTCTATAGACGTCATGGCCCGGATGAAGATGCTTCGTCCGCACGGCCAGCGGCACTGGGTTTGGTTGCACGGTCCCTACGGTGCTGATTACATGATCCTTCCGAGCCCAGCTCGGACACAGATAGGACCGGCATAGGTGGACTGGCTTCTGGCGATGGATCTCCTGATCCCCACCGCCTACGTGCTTGGGGCCGAGGGGGCCGAGCAGGCTGAGCAGGCCCATGCTGCACACGCTGCACCCGTTGACCCCGTGGCCCCTCAGCCTATCCCTGATATTCCTGCTGCTCCCGACACCACTGTCCACACTTCTGACGGTGTCAGGAGTACACTTGCTGAGACCGCCTCCACTACCACCACTCCCACCACAGCTGGCCCTCTGTCCGTTGAGCCCCTTTGCTCCGCACTACCCGAGCACCCACCTACTTTTGTTGCGAGCGGAGAGCCTTCTTTCGCTGCGGTTGTGGAGACCATGGCCAGTATGATCTCCGCTGGGATTTCGCCTTTTGGACCCCACACTGCCTCCCCAGCGGTTGTCACTTCTGTCTCCACCGTAGCTGTACTTTCTGAGAGTGTCGTGACGATGTTCCCACGTCTGTGTCACCGACCTCTCTTGTCGCCTAGTCGCCACTTTTATACTCCACTTCCGCTGCTGCTGCTTCCACCTCACACCAGCCTGCGCCCCAGCCTCGCACTGAGGCTAGGCCCCCACTTGTGAGCACAGCACCCTTCCTCCACATGCCTGCTGAGCCCATCCACTACACCACCCGAGTCCGCCAGCCCCGTCCTGCACAGCACAGACACGTGCGTCCCTCTGCACCACCTCCCCCCGACACTGTACTTCAGAGCATTCGTGCTCTTGAGGGGGCGGTGAGTGCCCTCAGAGGTGACCTCAGGACCATGTCTGCCACCGTCACCGCTATGCCCAGCCGCTTCGACCTACTTCCGGGCATTCACTATTTCCTCACTCAGATTCTCAAGCGGCTTCCTCGCGTACCGACCGTCCCCACACCCACCCAGCAGGTACCCACACCCACCCCCACCCCCACCCCCACCCAGCAAGTACCCACACCCACACCCACTCCCACACCCACCCAGCCTGCTCCTACACCCACACCCACACCCACACCCACCCAGCAGACTGTCCCCAGCCACCACCACCACCTTCTCCTCCTCCGCCTCAGGACGGAGACGGCGCCGCACCACCCTCTTAGGCACCCTTGATGCCATTAATCTCTTTTTTGCCGTCATGCTACCCGTCTCTGCTTGGTCCTGATGATTTTTGCCCCCCCTCACTGTTTTTGGGTCCACATTTTGATCTTATCGTTCTATATCATTTTTGGGAGAGAGGGAGAGATTTTTGGTGTCACACTCTTATATCTGCTTCACTCCTCTATCTGCATGCATCATGTCCGCATCATATTTTCATTTCGTTATTTTTATTTTCTTTTTCCTCATGCATGCATCCTCACCTTCCCCTCATATTACACGTCTCTCGGTGTGCCACACTTCGCACATTGAGGACACTGTGCACTTTAGCTTGGGGGAGTGAGTTCTCACGCTTTTCGATTTACCACCTTTATTTTTTAGTTTTTTCACGCCATTTTCCGCATTTGCACTCACTTTCATCGCTTTTTTACCATGCATCACGTTTTTCTCATTTTCTTCGTGTGCCGCATTGTAAATAGTTTTACTTTCCCTCTTTATCTTTATTTCTTTTCATCTCATGCGAGAGATGATTTTTCTGTGATGATGACGACGTGGAGTTAGCTTTCTCTATATGCATGCTATATTTGTCATTTCTTAGCTTTTATTTCTGATATCATATGTTGTGATCTACCTTGCATTTAGAGATAGTAACCCACACTTTTTCCGTATGAAAATGGATGAAATTTTATTATTAGCTGAGCCTGAATATTCATATGTATGCTATCGCAGAAAACACACCAAGATTCACGCATTGAATGCTTATATCTGGAGTACCGTTTTCTTTTTCTTATATCACTTCTATTTGCATGACTTGTACACTTCACTTCAGGATGATTGAACGATGTTAGCTATGATAAATCTGGATTAGTTTGCTTTTTTGTGATCGAAACCGAGTAGATTAAATTACCCTGCTGAAGTTGTTATGCACGTCTTATAGAGTGAACTGAGAGATATATTTATTTCTTTCTCCACATATCTTGAACACTAATTCTCTATTTTAAAATCATTGGTGAATTCCTCCCTTAGCGATTCTAGTATTTGGCATTTCCCCCGTTATTAATATCCTAGCTCCAAATTTCCCAAAACCAAAAAAAAAAAAGAAAATTCTTGTATATCCTTCTCTCTCTTTTGATTTGGGATCATTTGTGTATATATGCTATTGAAAAAAAAAGAAAATAAAAGAAAAAGATTTGAGAAAAAGAAAAGAAAAGAGAAAAGAATCTCAATAAACGATCCCATCTCATATACTCTCTCTTTCTTCCCTCTTTTTGTTTTTTATTTTTATTTTCTTTTGCATTTGGAGCTTCAAAAGAAATGGGGAATGTGAATACAGTTTTGTACATGCCACCACGCTTATAGATGAGCTTGGGCGGGAGAATCCAATGATGTGTGAGAGAGTGACTACCTGACGATGCATGACAACCTAGGCTAAGTAATATTCTATACTCGGTGAGATTGTTTTAGCTTCACGAAATCCAGAAATCTACGCCTAGCATTCATTTCATGAAATCCACGCATTTCTATTCTTTCTATTCTATTACGTGATATTCTTATACTCCTCATAGAAAGCATTCAATTGAAAAGTGTGTGATCTGTGATATTGTATACCGCTTTAGATGATTCAGACAATGTTGATTTTAGAATTATTTCGTTTTTCATGCTATATCGATATTCTTGGGTTTTCTATCTCTATTTGCACCATTATACTATGATATCGAAATAAAATCCTTTGACATGTGTCTTACATTCGGTGCATGCTATATGAGTGAGCAAAACCCACGTCCTGAGAAAAATAATCTAGTAGCTTCCCTCTTCGCTTTCTTCTTTCTTCTTCGTTTTTCGTTTTCCGTTTTTTTCCATCGTTTTCATTTTCTGTATTCACCGGGTTCGCCTTTTACTTATCTTCCTCGAGGACGAGTAAGAGGTAAGCTTGGGGGATTTTGATCACTCCATATTTTACACCTTTTTTCCGCATGTTTGCATGCCATTTAGATCGCTCAAATCATGTTTTTCACGATTTATCGACAATATTGCGATACTTTTCACGATTTGTTGTTTTTGTCGTATTTCAGGAGATTTGGAGCGATTTGGAGTGATTCCGAGATACACCTACTCCGGAGTGTCACCGAAGACTTCCCTGAGGGGTATTTTGAGATTGGAAAGGAGCGAAAGAAGAAAGAACGTCGTAGGAGCGACGAGGAGGCAAAAACACTCAGAATGGGCATTTTCAGTGTCTCACTCGGCCGAGTGAAGGAGTCACTCGGTCGACCAGCGAGACCCCGCTCGGCCGGCCAGATCGGACACGCTCCAAGTGTGCACTCGGTCGAGCATCAGAAGCCGCCTCGGCCGAGTGACGTATCCCGTCCGCTCGAGTGGCACTCAGACGACGCCCCTCAAAAAGAGCCAACTTACTGTTTTTTTGTCAGTCTGAGATCAGAAGCCCCACTCGGCCGAGTGGTAATTGCCGACCGCCCGAGTGAAGATAAGCCCATCGGCCGAGTGACGACAACTCACTCGGCCGAGTGACGCCCGAAGTGACGACCCCCCAAGACCCCAGACTTACTGGAATCCGTCAGGGTTTCTCACTCGGCCGAGCGACATTTGTCACTCGGCCAAGTGAGCAGCGCTGCCTGTAGCGGAGATCATGATTTTGGAGCTACGCAGGGGCAGTTTGGTCACGAATTTTTAGGCAGTTTTGGGGGGTATTTAACCCCAGATTCTAACCTAGTTTAGAGAGCTTTTCTATTGCTTTTGGCAGCCTTTTTATATTAGACTTTTTAGAGTTTGATTCTTGTGATTGGAGAGGAGAGAAAAGTGTTATTTTGTTGGATTCTTGGAAAGCTACATTGGTTTGTCTCCCTCTCTATTAAAAACCCTATTTTTATTGCTATTTTGATTATTGCTATGAATTCCATTGCTATTTCTATTGATTATTCTTTCATTAGCAATATGATTTGTGAGTAGTCTTAACGTCTTAGGGCGTGGGGATGAACCCTACGAGCCCAATTTCTGATTTGTGATGATTTGGTAGAACTATTGCTAGGATTGATTAGGGTTAGTTTGGGATCGATATATTACGGATAGCTAGGTGTTCATATCGATTGGGATTTGCAAGAGATTGGATCCCAATTCGATAGGAAACCCTAGAAATCCGAATTGGGTTGAAATTGAGTTTCCGAAGTATCGGTTTGCAAGAGATTGGACCGATACTAGGATTCTCGGGTTGCAATTCCATACCGATACCTGTTTGCAAGAGATTGGACGGGTAGGAACTATCCCAACCTAGGTCGTAGCCCGAGTTTGCACGAGAGTAGGCTCGGGATGCGATTGAACGATGACGTTGATCCTAATGCTAGCTTGCCTAGGCTAGGGTTTGCAAGAGATTGGACCCGAACCTAGGTTCGCTATAGATCGACAACAGCGCGAGAGCGTGAGCTAGGTTTTACATTCAGTTGCAACTAGTTCACCCGACATTCTACCCTAGCAATTGTGAGACCGATGAATCACAATGACGAGATACGGTGAGTAGCGGGGATTCCCTATTCCCTAGGCGTCTTTATTTGATTTTATATCTCTATACTTTGTTTGACAATTGTGACAACATCGCCGCAAGGTACTTTCCTACTCTTCTGTCCCTATAGCCAGGTTGTTCGGAGAAGGCACTGTCATACGTCCTCCCTGTGTTCGATACCCGCTCGCCGCTACACCGTGCGCTTGCGGTAAAACTACAATCGTTCTCCGGGTGTATATCCGGGGCCGATCAGTTTCATCATAATCAATACCTTCTTCTTGATTATATAACCTTGTGCAACCAATCGTGCCTTGTTTCTAATTACCTGACCAGATTCATCCAATTTATTTTTGAATACCCACTTGGTACCAATAATTGAATGATCTGTTGGTCTGGGAACTAGTTTTCAAACATCATTTCGTTGAAATTGATTGAGTTCTTCCTGCATAGCAATAATCCATGAAATATCTTCACATGCATCTTTGATGTTCTTAGGTTCAATGGTTTAAAGGAAAGCACAATGCGCCATTTGTTCTATTTGACGATGAGTTCTCACTCCATCTGTAATATCTCCAATGATTACCGCTAATGGATGATTTGGAACTTGTGCAAATTGTGGGATCCTGTCAAAACAAGGACGTTAGGATCGAATAATAAAGTCGAGACTTACGCTTGCGTATGCGGCACCGTAATCTCGGAACTTCACCCTCGGATTCGCCACAACAGTCGATACTTCGTCACGGAGGATCGAAGCAGAGTTTCACCGCCTAAATCTCTAACTAGAAGAGGATTTTAATGTAAAGGAGAAGAAGAACATAAGATGCCTTATGCAAACTTATGGCATGGATAGTGTAGTATGAATGCCTTACCCTTGGGTCCTATTTATAGGCTTTAGGGGTAGTTATTGTAGGAAATAACCAATTATAAGATTATTAGCCTATATTAGCACATTCATTTATCTTCTTCTTTATCCACTTATCAAGTGCCATTTTGCACTTATAAAGTGGCTTTTTCCACTTATCGAGTGGCTTTTTCCACTTATCGAGTGGTCCTTTTCACACGAGAAAAGGTTCCCTTCGCACACGCTTTCGTGCACGCGACATCTGAGGTCCGTATACCATCATACATCCCCTCATGGGTGTATTTATGTCATCCATATCCAACACTTCCACTCACACTTGAGGGGATTGTAAGGAAACATTTTTCCTTTAACTCTTCTGTTTATCATACCGAGAAATAGGCCGTGTGACCGTCATGCGCATAGAGTCCACTATTGTGCACTTGTTAGAGATACACAACACCCCTTGAGGTGCAAAGTTGAGTAGATCAACGCATGCTTTACCCTAGATTATTTCTTCACATTTCTTATACTTTATATTCAACAATTGAATCCCATCTGGATTACAATTGGCTGGCCAGCTTTGAATCTCTAAAGTCCAAATGTGAATATGAAATTAATCTTCCTCTTCTTGCGATCCTTTTGATCTTGACTTGACTCGCTTTTCTAACATGCCCCGCCGGACTGAATTAACCATAGTCCATAAGCAACATGCTAAGATAGCAATCACCCAGTCAAATCTTAAGGAACCAATTAGAGTCCATAAGGGTAACGAGTTAAGTGTTGAATATTGGACTCCCCGGATTTGGTTTTGGATGATGAGCAAACATAAATAATTCATGAACTAACAATTTGTGAGCGCAGTATTGGAGATCATCGCCAATTTCACGTGAACATTCAAAGCGACATCTCAACACTTTCCAAAGCTCATTTTCATGCCTAAAGCTTCGTTGAAGCTCTTGCGACGCTTTGGAAAATATGAAGATTCAATCGAAGCTATCGAAGACCGTTTATTAAGGTTTTATTTATAGTCTTTTAGCTTCGATATATAGAATGTTAAGCCTTGAGTATATCTTACGTCTATATCTTCATTACGCTCATTTCGTAGCTCTAGGATCCTTGCACAAGTTCATTCTAACTTCCTCGAAGCGTCGCGCTTCGATTCGGACTTTGTTGTGCATGTTAGTTGGTACAAGAACAAGTACTGACCGACTAGATGGTGATCTAGTCGGTCGGCAACTGTTCTTGGACCGACTAGTTTGATTCCTTAAATTCTTGGACTTTACTGTTTACAGTTAGTCGGTCTACGTTGACTCACCGACCGACTAGTTTGTGAACTAGTCGGTCAGTGATGCTTCTTTGACCGACTAGTTGAGACTTACTGTTCACTCTAAAATTCTCCTAAGCTACTGTTTACCGTTAGTCGGTCTAAGAACGTTTGATGACCGACTAGTTGACAATCTAGTCGGTCAACTTTTGTTCTTGGACCGACTAAGTCAACTTGCCTTCAGACTATGTTGTTTTTCCTCTTAGTCGGTCTACGTTCATTGGATGACCGACTAGTTGTGAAACTAGTCGGTCAGACAGTGTTCTTGGACCGACTAGTTTTCTAGGTCTGAAATTCTATCTCTTCTCAGATCTGCTCTTAGTCGGTCCATGCTTTGTGACTGACCGACTAGTTGATGAACTAGTCGGTCAGTGAGTGTTCTTTGACCGACTAATTCTCACAGATTTCTTTCCGTTGGAGATTGACCTAACTTGTTTTTATGGGACCCTATAAATACGAACCTAGGTCATTTCTATCTTCAATAGAGCTGCCATTAAGAGATTCATTGAGTTCTAAAGAGATAGCTATTCTCCCTCAAATCAAAGGCTCTCTTCCTCACAAGAAACCCATTCTCTCTCATTTCTAGATCTAGAGAGAAGCTTGTTCTTGGTGAGCTCTTCAAGCTATTGCTTGATTCAAGTTTCCAAATCTTCCCTAGGCACCCATTGCTGCTCATTTCCTTGGTGCTAGGGTTTGGTAACTTCATCTTCCTCAAATCCTTCATTCCACCTATTGGGTAAGAAAAACTCAAGGTATAGGATTTTGTGGTAAGAGTATTTATTTCATCTAAACTCTTTAATATTGCTTTGTGATTCTCTCGGTTGTGAGAGAAGGTTGTGATCCCGGGTTGTGGGATTCACGTTTGCTATTGCATGTATGATTTGATCTTGTGAAGGTTTTTCACAAGATATTCATAGTGGAAATCTTGAGTTAGGGTTTCTAACTCAAGTATCCGGAAGGGATCCGGGTGGTTGGGACGTAGGATCACCGGGAACAAGTCGGGGAGACTTGGGTGGATCCGAACCCATTAACACCGTTTGTTAGCATTGTTAATTTCTTTGTTGTCATTCAATTTAAGCTTCCGCAAATTGATTTGGTAGTTGTGTGCAATTTAATTTGGAATTATACGCCTTATTATTTTAAAGTACTATTCACCCCCCCCCCTCTAGTACTTGTGCAGTAGCTGGTAGGGCATTACATTTGGTATCAGAGCGAGATACTCAGCTATGTCTGCCAACGACAACAAGACCGTGCCTCCACCTTCCAACTACGACACCTTCAGGAACCGTGAAGGAGCGTCATCGGTGATGGAAGGACATTCCTCTACAAGGCCTCCATTCTTCAACGGTACCAACTACGGGTACTGGAAATGTCGGATGGAAACCTTCCTCTGAAGTGCATCTTTATGGAGGACTACAATGAAGGAGTACATCGAGCCCGAAGAAGAAGATTTTGAGAAATGGACTACCGCGGAGGTCGCCGCGGAGGTAAGCAATGCCAAGGCAATGAACGCCTTGCAATGCGCATTGGAGCCCGAGGACTTCAATAAGATATGCACATGTAAGAGTGCATATCAAATTTGGAACTCTCTCCTCATACTACATGAAGGGACGAGTCGGGTAAGAGACTCTAAACTCGTTGTCGTAACCAAAGATTACGAAATGTTTCATATGCAACAGGGCGAGAAGATGAAAGAATATTACGCTCGCTTCGTTGACATAATAAACGAGTTAGAGGCCCTCGGCAAGATCTACACTCAAAAGGAGAAGTGCTTAAAGCTTATTGAAGGACTTCCCTCTTCTTGGGAAAAACGTACCTTCGCCATCGAGGAAGGTAATGACATGAACAAATATACCGTAGTTCAACTAATGGGTACTTTGATGTCATACGAGGTACGCAAAGATAGCAAGGTGAAGCTACAAGAAAAGATGAAGTCATATTTGAACCTAGATGCGCCTAAGAAAAAGGCGATTGCATTCAAGGCGGCTTCATCCACATCTTCCGATGATGAAGACTCGGAAAACGAGTTGGACTTGGAGTCCATGGCACTCATGGCCAAGAAGTTCAACCGTTTCTTCCGGAAAGGTAACTTCAAGACCAAAGGTAAATTTGGTTCTTCTAACGCCTCTTCCTCTCCTTTGTGTTTCAAGTGCAATAAGCCAGGACACATGAAAGCGGAGTGTCCTCTCAACAAACAAAAGGAGAAGTGGAAGGCGCCAAAATTCGATAAGTCCAAGAAATACAAAAAGGGGTACAAGAAAGGACTTGTCGGAGCAACATTCACCGACTCCGAGGATTCCTCAAGCGGAGAGTCGGATGATGAGAAAGTGGAGCAAGCACATATGTGCTTCATGGCAAGAGAGGAGAACGATCAAGGATCCTCCTCTTCCGATGATAGTAATGACGAAAGCGATGAGGTAACGATGGATGATCTTAGAAATGCTAACTCTCAACTTTGGTCAAAATACACTAAGTTAGTAAATAGATATACTAAGGTAAAAGATGACCTAGCTAGCATTCAAACATCGCCTAAGAATATCATCACCAACAACGACACCGTTGTTGAAGAGTTAAGAAATGAGATTGTGAATCTCAAATCTAAACTTGAACATGTTAGCATTGAGGATGCGGAAGAACATGAGATAGCGGATTTAACTTCTCAAAACTCGACTTTGAGTATTGAGAACGAGAATCTTAAATCTCGTGTTTATGTGCTCACATCGTAAATATCCGCTTTGGATACTTCTTTGCGTTCTCTCAAAGAGAAATATGAGGACACATTGGGCCGAATCAACAAATTCAACAAGGGTAAGGGCCATTTGGATAATATCCTAAAAGATTTACTTCCGGCCAAACACCACATTGGCTTGGGGTATATGATGGGAAATTCATCCAAGTCGGTCACTACTTTTGTTAGGCCAACTTCCGAAGCCTCAACGAGTGGGAGCAAACACTCTATTGGTAGTTCATCTACCAATGGTGCTTCCACCTCGTCCACACCCTCTTTTGGAAAGAAACCCACTTTGGGTGGACCTCCAAAGAAGGGGCATGCCTACATGTACACTAATAACATGCCACGTAGGAACACACGTCCTACTCCACCGGCTCACACATATGATGATTTTTATGCAGCACATTCTCGGGCACGTGCACACCAAGTGAGACACCCTCACGCACGTGTTCCCACACATGCATATGTACACCCACCTCATCATATGAATAATTCTCATCGTGCACCATTCCATCATGTCCCGTATGCCTATCCACAACATGCATCACGTAGAAATCAACGTAGCATGCATGCACCCAATAGGATGATGGCTCCCAAAATTTTCACTATTTGGAGCCCAAAGGACACAAGCATGGACGAAAAACAAATGTACATGAATGCTTATTTTTCGGATGTTGTGCATAGTAAGAATTATGTGGGGAAGTCTAAGTCCACTTGGACTTGGCTTCCAAAGGTCTAATCCCTTGGACCCAATGACCTTGGGTACCATGATATGAAAGTGTCTATCTTTAGGTACTCAAGGAAAAGAAAAAGAAAAGGAGCATCAAATTTAAATTTAGCTCCAAAGGGAATTGGATACTCGATAGCGGGTGCTCCAAACACATGACGGGTGACGCTCGTTTGCTCTCCGGAGTGGTTCCCATTGCGAATGGAAACCGCGTCGTATTTGGAGGCAACGAGAGCGGAACCATCATAGGTGTTGGTAAAGTCGGTAACCCTTCTAAACCATTAATTAGTGATGTTTATCTTGTTAGTGGTTTAAATCATAATCTTATTTCAATAAGTCAACTTTGTGACAAAGGTTACAAAGTTAGCTTTGCGAAAGGATTGTGTCATATTTTAAGAAAGGATAATGAAAAATTATTATTTTCCGGAACTCGTCGTAAAGACATTTATATTTTGGATCTTCCTAAGTCATATGAACAATGTCTCGTTGCCAACACAAGTGAACAACACTTATGGCATCGACGCTTTGGACATGTGAACTTTGGAACACTATATAAGCTTTCAAAATTGAATTCTATTAAAGGTTTTCCGAAGCTTGTTTTTGAAAAGAAAAGTTTTTGTGATTGTTGTCAACGCGGCAAGCTTCCTAAATCTTCATTTAAACCTAAGAAAAGCATCTCTACTAAACGGCCACTAGAGCTATTACATCTAGATTTATTTGGGCCAACTAGAGTAGCTTCCTTAGGAAATGCAAGGTATGGACTTGTCATTGTAGATGACTATTCAAGATTTACTTGGGTATTTTCATTGTGTAATAAAAATGAAGCTTTTGAAAACTTCACAATTTTTGTTAAGAAAGTACAAAATCTCTTAGGAACCACCATTGTCACTATTCGTAGTGATCATGGAGGTGAATTTGAGAATGAGTCTTTTGAGACATTTTGTGATGAAGTTGGTATTATTCACACCTTCTCTTTCCCTCGTGCACCTCCTCAAAATGGTGTAGTTGAGAGAAAGAATAGGACGCTAGTGGAGTGTGCTCGCACTATGCTTGATGATAGCCAACTTGGCCATCAATTTTGGGCGGAAGCGGTACACACCGCTTGCTATGTGTTTAATAGAATACTTTTGAGGCCCGGCACTAAACAAACTTGTTATGAATTTTTGTTTGGTAGGTTGCCTCAAGTTAAACATTTTCGTGTTTTTGGTTCGAAATGTTTTATTAAGAACACATATGGTAGTTTGGACAAATTCGATCCGAGATCCGATGAGGGGATTTTTGTTGGATATTCTACGCGTAGCAAAGCCTACCGGATATTCAACAAACGAACCTCAACGATCGAGGAATCGCTTCATGTCTCATTTAATGAAGGATTTGTTCCAACTAGAATTTCAAATGATAATGATTCTATGGATGTTTTATGTGATTCGTTTGATAATTCTAAGTCTAATGATTCTATTGATTCTATTGAGACTAACCCAACTAATGAAGTTGTTGAGAATGTTCCAAGTGATCAAGGTATTCCCAAACGGCTTCATTCGGTTCGTGACCATCCCCATGAGCAAGTCATTGGCAATATCTATGATAGTGTCAAGACGAGATCGCAAGTTCACCACTTCGCAAATTGTGCCTTTGCCTCATCGATAGAGCCAAAGAATATTAATGAAGCATGCGAAGATAGCGCTTGGATCTTAGCCATGGAGGAGGAGCTCATTCAATTCGAGAGGAATGAAGTTTGGGAGCTTGTTCCATTGCCATCGAAGAACCACACCGTCATAGGGACAAAGTGGATCTTCAAGAACAAAACCGACGAAAACCAAGTCGTCGTCCGGAACAAAGCTCGGTTAGTAGCTCAAGGCTATCGTCAAGAGAAAGGTATCGATTTCGAAGAATCTTTCGCTCCGGTAGCTAGATTAGAATCAATTAGATTACTTTTGTCTTTTGCATGCCATAAGAATTTTAAATTATTTCAAATGGATGTTAAAAGTGCATTTTTAAACGGAGATGTCGTTGAGGAAGTTTACGTTTCTCAACCTCCGGGCTTCGTAAATGAAAAATTTCCAAATCACGTTTTTAAACTAAAGAAAGCTCTTTATGGTTTGAGACAAGCTCCTCGAGCTTGGTATGATCGCCTAAAGAATTTTCTTTTGGATTTGAATTTTAAAATGGGCGAAGCCGATTCAACACTTTTTATTAAGCATGCGAATAATGATATTTTATTAGTTCAAATTTATGTTGATGATATCATTTTCGGTGCTACTAACTTCGCTCTTTGCGAAGAGTTTTCTAATGTGATGAAGGAACAATTTGAGATGAGCCACATGGGCGAACTCAAATATTTCTTAGGTCTCCAAATTCGCCAAATGAACGATGCAATCTTCATCCACCAAACGAAGTACACGGTGGAGTTGCTAAAGCGATTTGGAATGGAGAATGCCTCCGGGAAAAAGACTCCAATGAGCACGACTACGCATCTTGACAAGGATACGGGCGGTAAGGATGTAGACATTCGTCTATATCGAGGTATGATAGGTAGTTTGCTTTATCTTACCGCAAGTCGGCCCGATATTATGTTTGCCGTATGTATATGTGCTCGTTATCAGTCTCAACCTAAGGAGTCTCACTTAGTAGCGGTAAAGCGTATTTTTCGCTATCTAAGTTACACATTAGATTTTGGATTACTTTATCCGAGATCTAGCACATATGAGTTAGTCTCATATAGTGACGCTGATTATGCGGGATGCAAATCCGACAGGAAAAGTACTAGTGGCACTTGCCATTTTCTAGGAAATTCTCTTGTCTCTTGGTTTTCCAAGAAGCAAAATTCGGTATCACTTTCAACCACCGAGGCGGAATATATTGCCGCCGGTGCCGCGTGTGCCCAGGTTCTTTGGATGAGACACACATTGAAGGATTTTGGTATTCATTGTGATACTAGCCCTATCATGGTGGATAACCAAAGTGCTATTTGTCTTTCAAAGAATCCGGTGCACCATTCCCGATCGAAACACATAGATGTCCGACACCATTTCTTAGATGATCATGTTGCTAAAAAGGACATCATTTTAGTGTACGTTGAAACCCAAAAGCAAATCGCCGATATTTTCACGAAACCCCTAAAGGAGGACTCCTTTGTGTGGTTGCATCGAGAATTGGGGATTATGGGTGAATCCGAGATATAGGATTCATATTTCAATTCAATCATCTTGCATGCTAATATATTTCGCAATATTTCATTCATGCTAGATTAATTGAATTTTTGGGAATTTGATGTGATTTATTCGAATTTATTGCTCGAATTCGTATTTCAATGTCGTATTTAAGATTTCGACGTTTTATGGGGTAATTTAGCTGACTAATGAGTGAGTTAGGATGTTTCATCCAAGTGGTTTGTGAAGAGAAATCAAATTTCTATTTTTGGACTCTTCTAGTCGGTTTCAGTTCACTTGTCAACCGACTAGATGCTCATCTAGTCGGTCAGCAAATGAACTCAGACCGACTAGATCAAGCAAATATCCATCTCCTATCTTTTTCTTTCGTTAGTCGGTCATAGTACATTTTCCGACCGACTAGATTGAAAACTAGTCGGTCAGTAAGTATATTGAGACCGACTAAATCCAGCCCTAAAAATCACTCTGAGCTACTGTTTCGACTTAGTCGGTTCAAGCTCATTGACCGACCGACTAGATCGTAATCTAGTCGGTCAGTACTTGAACTGTGACCGACTAAGTGGGTTAGGGCAGTTGTGTCTTTTCGTCTTCCAACCGACTTATACTCATTTTTATCCGACTAATTTCATTTTTAGTCGGTTTCCTCTCAGCTCTAACTCGAAAACCCCAAACCCCCTCTCGAAACCCTTCGTCTTCCGGCCGTTTCTCCGTCGATCGCCGCCGTCCGCCGCCGTCGACTCCACCCCCTAGGTATCTCCCTCCCTCTCCTAGGTCGATTTCCTATTCTAGGGTTGTCTCTCCTTGTTTTCAAGCTCTAGATCCTATGGTTTCAATTTCTAACCTAGGGTTTGTGATTTTCGAATTTTCTTGATCTCTAGGGTTGTTAGCTTGTGATCTCTAGGTTGTTAGTGACCTAGTCTTCGATTGCTTGTGCTCGTAGTGCTATGGCTAAGACTCGTATTCCGATCGACTCTTCCGGGGCTTCTCCTATGACCGTAGGGCCTTCCGACCCTAGGAATCCCCCGAAGCCTAAGCGTCATGCCATGTCTACCCAAGGCTCTCCATCTTCGCCTCCTCCTAAGAAGCCTAGGACTGCCATAGTTAAACCCCGTAAATCCAAGACCAAAAAGCCTATTCTTCACACTCCGGCAACTCCTCCCGATTCCGATACTGATTTTATTCCAGAGGATGAGCCTACTAGGGAACCTACCCCACCTCCGAAGACCCGTAAGGCCAAGGGTAAAGCTCATATGCCAGTTGGCGGTGTAGACATATCGTTGTGCCGCGATGACCCTCAGTGTCTCGCCGCGTACAACCGTATAGAACACTGTCCACTGTTGTTGGAGCATTACGTTCAGTTCTCTGATTTTCTCGGCCTTGCTGATCTTCTGTCTTATAGTGGCCTTCTAGACTATCTCCGATACGACCCCAAGGCCAATCCCAAACCGTACCCTCGCCTCGTGAAATTGTTCTATGCCAACCGTATTCGAGGCCAGTACGACGCCAGTCACTCCATTGAGACGACTGTCTTGGGAACTCATATAGTTCTCACGGCAGAAATCTTGGGGGAGATCCTTGGTTGTGCGTCGTGTGGTCTCCTCCCTTCGGACATTTCCGTAGACGACATTTCTTCCTTGGATCAGTCTATTCTTTCTGAGATTTTCCAGGTTATCCCCTCCGCATTCATTGGTGTTCCATCGAAATCTTTTAAGCCAAATGCGTGGGTTCTTAACCTGATTTTGAAGTCGTGTCTCCTCCCTAAGTATGGATCCTCTTCACTCCCCTCTCAGCCGTTTTTGAAGCTCATATACGCTCTTTTCTTGGGGTGCGAGATAAATTGGGCTCGCGTGATACTCGATAAGATGGATTCTTTCGAGTGTATACGCAAGACCAATAAGTCTGCGCACATTCCATACCCCTGCTTGTTGACCCTCGTATTCCGTCATTTTCGAGTTCCCCTCCCTCCTGACGATGAGTGTCCTTTGGGTACGCCTCTGAACGCGACGGCCGTGAAGAAATCTCTAGCGGCTCTTCGTCACGTGCAGAGGTCTACCGCATCTGCTTCTCAGTCTACTCCGTCAGCTGCTGCAGCCTCGTCTTCCCCTGCTACTTTGGACGATGTCGTACGCCTACTTCGTCAGCACGACTCCCGTTTGGCTCGTACTGAGGAGGTAGTCTGCCGTATGGCTCGTATGATGGGGATTGAGCTTCCTCCTTCGGTGTCTGAGGCCGAGGAGATGGACGATGAGGAGCTTGACGAGCTTGCTACTTCTTTTGCCCGTGGCGATGAGGCCACTGCTGCTGCTGTTGCTGGTGCTACCACTTCTGCTCCTGGAGTTGGCACCACTTTCGGTGTTCCAGAGCCTTCTGCTTCAGCACTTCAGTCTTCTGAGCCTGCTGTAGACCCTGTTGCTGAGCCTGCTGATATTCCTGCTGACACATCTGCTGTCGAGACCCATGCTGCTGTAGAGCCTGTTCCTGAGATCTCGACTCCTGCCCCGACGATTCCATCTGTTGAGACACCTCTACTCCCTGCAGATCCTGAGTCCACTCCGTCGACTGGACCCACGGACGCTGCAGATCCAGCCTCCTCCTCGTGATCGTTGTTCCGAGGACTCTCCATATACGCTTTGGATGATATATCTTAGCGAGAGTGTTTTGGGTTAGGATGGGGTTGAGAGATGCTTTGATGTATTTTTTTTGTGCTTTCTGGTTTTCGGTGTTGGATTTTATGATATGACGATGTTGATGATGATGATGTACTTTTTTTTGTTTATATAGATGATGTGTCTCACTTCATATGCTGTACCTCATATATTCGATGTGATATCTTTTTGGATGCACTCATGTTGTCTATATATATATATATATATATATATATATATATATATATATATATATATATATGTTCATCAACGTTCACTTTGTCTTTTATTCGTCGTGCAAATTTTAATATTCGTTGAATATATTTGAAATGTGATTTCGTCGCTCGACGCATAAAAACTTGGTTAAATGGATTTAAATTCTGTAATTTTATAGAATTGTTTTCCATGCACAAAATTAACCAAGAATATTGAATATTGAAGAGTATGTTTCTTTATTCAAGAAATGAATAATGATTTGGTGTTTTTGATGATTTTGATTTTTTTTTGATAATGGAAAATTTGGCACACCTTGTTTTGATTTCCACAATTTTTCCCTTGGTGTCAAGTTGGTCCATTGCCTTTGTCTACGACTCCCGATGTTGGATTTTACATTCCCTAATTGTTGTCATTGTACGCCCCCCATTTTTGGGATAATGCCAAAGGGGGAGAGATAATGATAATAAAATAGCGCAAATGAAAATTTAACTCAATTTCCAAGAATCTAGTTTGATATGTTAGATTCAGGGGGAGTTAAGATACATATAAGGATTTTCAAAATCCGATATTTCAAAAATCAATTCATTTTATTTATCTTACTCGTCTGCTTGATGCAATTTATTTATATTCATTTTGGAATTAACGTGTCATCAATGCAGGGGGAGTAAGTATTTTACATTTGAATTATTATCTTTGATTATTATTTATGTTGGTTTGTCATCACCAAAAAGGGGGAGAATGTTGAATATTGGACTCCCCGGATTTGGTTTTGGATGATGAGCAAACATAAATAATTCATAAACTAACAATTTGTGAGCGCAGTATTGGAGATCGTCGCCAATTTCACGTGAACATTCAAAGCGACATCTCAACACTTTCCAAAGCTCAATTTCATGCCTAAAGCTTCGTTGAAGCTCTTGCGACGCTTTGGAAAATATGAAGATTCAATCGAAGCTATCGAAGACCGTTTATTAAGGTTTTATTTATAGTCTTTTAGCTTCGATATATAGAATGTTAAGCCTTGAGTATATCTTACGTCTATATCTTCATTACGCTCATTTCGTAGCTCTAGGATCCTTGCACAAGTTCATTCTAACTTCCTCGAAGCGTCGCGCTTCGATTCGGACTTTATTGTGCATGTTAGTTGGTACAAGAACAAGTACTGACCGACTAGATGGTGATCTAGTCGGTCGGCAACTGTTCTTGGACCGACTAGTTTGATTCCTTAAATTCTTGGACTTTACTGTTTACAGTTAGTCGGTCTACGTTGACTCACCGACCGACTAGTTTGTGAACTAGTCGGTCAGTGATGCTTCTTTGACCGACTAGTTGAGACTTACTGTTCACTCTAAAATTCTCCTAAGCTACTGTTTACCGTTAGTCGGTCTAAGAACGTTTGATGACCGACTAGTTGACAATCTAGTCGGTCAACTTTTGTTCTTGGACCGACTAAGTCAACTTGCCTTCAGACTATGTTGTTTTGCCTCTTAGTCGGTCTACGTTCATTGGATGACCGACTAGTTGTGAAACTAGTCGGTCAGACAGTGTTCTTGGACCGACTAGTTTTCTAGGTCTGAAATTCTATCTCTTCTCAGATCTGCTCTTAGTCGGTCCATGCTTTGTGACTGACCGACTAGTTGATGAACTAGTCGGTCAGTGAGTGTTCTTTGACCGACTAATTCTCACAGATTTCTTTCCGTTGGAGATTGACCTAACTTGTTTTTATGGGACCCTATAAATACGAACCTAGGTCATTTCTATCTTCAATAGAGCTGCCATTAAGAGATTCATTGAGTTCTAAAGAGATAGCTATTCTCCCTCAAATCAAAAGCTCTCTTCCTCACAAGAAACCCATTCTCTCTCATTTCTAGATCTAGAGAGAAGCTTGTTCTTGGTGAGCTCTTCAAGCTATTGCTTGATTCAAGTTTCCAAATCTTCCCTAGGCACCCATTGCTGCTCATTTCCTTGGTGCTAGGGTTTGGTAACTTCATCTTCCTCAAATCCTTCATTCCACCTATTGGGTAAGAAAAACTCAAGGTATAGGATTTTGTGGTAAGAGTATTTATTTCATCTAAACTCTTTAATATTGCTTTATGATTCTCTCGGTTGTGAGAGAAGGTTGTGATCCCGGGTTGTGGGATTCACGTTTGCTATTGCATGTATGATTTGATCTTGTGAAGGTTTTTCACAAGATATTCATAGTGGAAATCTTGAGTTAGGGTTTCTAACTCAAGTATCCGGAAGGGATCCGGGTGGTTGGGACGTAGGATCACCGGGAACAAGTCGGGGAGACTTGGGTGGATCCGAACCCATTAACATCGTTTGTTAGCATTGTTAATTTCTTTGTTGTCATTCAATTTAAGCGTCCGCAAATTGATTTGGTAGTTGTGTGCAATTTAATTTGGAATTATACGCCTTATTATTTTAAAGTACTATTCACCCCCCCCCCCCCCCCTCTAGTACTTGTGCAGTAGCTGGTAGGGCATTACATTAAGACCCATGTGGTCTTTGGGTCTCACATAATAATAGTAAACACAATTACTATTCTAACCCAATGGTCAAAATGCATACATAGTATGAATACGTATTACAACATCACTCCTTTCCCAGGGAGCGTATATCTTAATAATGTTGTGAGGATGATAACCAGACACCACAATGTCTGACTTTGAGTCTCTTTTACTACTCAAATAATCTTCTGGACTCACATCCCGCATAAGACAGATAGGATTTCAAAATCCTCTTAGATCTTTTGAAAGCATCCATATGATGCAGATCTTTCATACGACCATTTTGTTTAAGTCATGACTCTAAATCGTCCGTCTGACGATTTTGACTTTAAACAGGTCTCATCTTTATTTTACCCGTCTGATAAAATAAAGGCGGTTGCTCATGTGAGAGAGCCAACCTTAATCTGTCCGATATACTAGAATTTAGCTGAGATTTCAAAAATGTATACAAACATTTCTTAAGAAATTCATATGCAATGTTAAAAAGAACTTATTCTTTTATTAAATTTGATCATTTACAGACATGGGAATTTACATTGGTACAACTCAGCTCTTACGCAATCATTGAGATGATAAGTGTTTGTAAAACACATCTCTGGGGATCGCCTTCGTAAGCGGATCCGCTATCATCTCATGCGTAGATATGTACCTTATGTCTACCTTCTTGGTCTTGTCATAGTCTTTTGCAAATTTGTAGCGGATATCTATGTGTTTGGTCTTACAATGGAATTTTGGATCTTTGACATAGGCTATAGATGCTTGACTGTCGCTTTGTATTGGTACAACACCTGAGTCATTTGCATCAATAAGCCTGTCTAAGAACTTCCTAAGCCAAACAGCCTCTTGGACTGCCATGCTAAATGCTACAAACTCGGCTTCCATAGTTGAAAGTGCGATGCAGGATTGTTTCTTGCTACTCCAGGATATTGCACCGGATCCGAGTAGAAAAACATATCCTGAGGTCGATCGTCGCTCATCGAGATCACCCGCCCAATCAACATCAGTGTAGCCTTCGAGCCTCAAGACATCTCCTTGATAGCATAAAGCATAGTCTACAGTTCCTTTGAGATACCGCATTATCCTCTTAACCGCTTTCCAGTGTACTTGCCCTGGGTTGGATTGGTAACGACTTACCATTCCAACGGCAAAACAGATGTCCGGTCTTGTACACATGATAGCGTACATAAGACTACCAACTGCACTGGAATATGGAACTTTTTCCATAATTTCCTTTTCCTTTTGGTTCTTTGGACATGATTTCAGACATAAATTGTCACACTTGCTTATAGGAGTATCAATGGACTTGCAGTCCTGCATATTAAAACGTTCTAAAACCTTCTTTATATAAGTCTCCTGTGAAAGAGAAAGAAGTTTCTTCGAACGATTCCTTGAAATCTTAATTCCAAGGATATATGCGTCTTCTCCCATGTCTTTCATCTCAAAAACTGATGAAAGCCAAGCCTTGAGATCCATCACAAAGCCCTTATCATTTCCGGCTATTAAAATGTCATCTACATATAGAGACATAATAACGTACTTGCTCTTAATCCTCTTGATATATACGCAGTTATCTTCTTCAAGCATGGAAAAACCATTTGATAAGATAACTTCTTGAAATCGTTTATACCATTGTCTCGAAGATTGTTTAAGACCATATATGGATTTATGAAGTTTACAAACCTTATGTTCGTTTCCTTCTTTTACAAACCCTGTTGGTTGTTCCATATAGATCTCCTCGTCCAAATCTCCATTGAGAAAGGCAGTCTTTACATCCATCTGATGTAATTCGAGGTCTAATGTAACGGCCACTTCCCGGCCGTACGTATTTTAGTGTGTTGTTTTGTAGGAGGGTTTTCGTATTTGTTTTATTATTTTGTTCCGTAGCTCAGACGCGCGACCGGACCCTGTATCCACGATCCTCTCGAAGGTGCGATCACACCGACACCTTCCTTTTTAAATTTTTGGATGACCGAGGGTAAATCGCAATAATCTGATTTCTATTATCTTTAACCTTTCTAAACCTTTAATTCTAATTTCAACGGTTCCTTTTAAAACAAATTTTATATGTATAAAAAAAACCACTACAAAAGCCAAGGTATGTAAACGACAGGGCTTTGAGGCAAAGCTTATGGGTTGCCTCTTATAACTGTGAAATGATTTAAATCCTAAACTAACAAATTTACAACACTTGCTGATTAAAAAAGGAATCAAAAGTTAAACCTACTGTCATTTTTTTTATAAATGTTTGACTGGGCGTACCTCCTAGGCCAATAACCAATATCTAAAACTGTTATATAATAAAAAAAATCAAACCTTTCAAATCTTTTAACAAATGGATCCTAACAACTCTCTACCCCACTTTTCCCTCCCCATCACACGCCAACAGACCCCAAACCGCCCACGTTTTAACCCCACACTCAACCTATTTTATAGTAACTTTAGAGCCAGGGGAAGGCTCTTCACGTGCAGCCTATATTAGACCATAGCTATTCTTTTAAAACCCTAAGGCACAGCTAAATCAAACCCTAGGTTCATTGTTTCTCCCAACAACTCTTTCAGCCGCCCTGTCTTGTTCCATCTCCACGCAAAAGCTCAGCCAACGCCGAACTTTTCCCACGCGTCCGCAACCAAGCTCGCGAAGCTTGCCATCTTCCCTCCGCCATCTCCTCTCCACGCCAAGCCGCAGCCGCCCTATCTCTTTTGTCGAGGCCATCACAACGCCGGCGGCCCACGAAACCGCCCAGCCTCGCAACAACTCCCAGACTAACCCAACGGCCACCTGCTCCCCTCATCCTCGCGTACGTCACCCAACCCGCAGCCAACTCCTTCGACGCGCACCCAGGCACAGCACGACAGCCTCCCTGGCCGCCTGTTGACATAGGCAGCCCCTAGCCCAGGCGACGGCCCTCTCTTCGCCCAGCACACGCCGTCAGGCCGCCGGCAAGCGCCGTCTTCACCTCTACCCAACGCCGGCCACCATCTTCCCCGCGCCGCCACCATCTCCGATCAACACGCCCCTCCGATACATCGCCGCCGACCCTTCCGTGCAAGCGACGTGAGTGTCTTCACGTGTAAGTCTTTTATGCATGCTCTTACTAAGATAGTTCAGACACTCATGATTAGTTTGTAGGGTTATTCATTGTGTATTGCAGAACCTTGTACAATAATTTTTTTTAATTTTGATAAGGTAGTTAAATATTATGTGGGATACAGTAGCATCTTTATTAAATTGGCTAAGTTAGTGTATACATGTTAGCTATATTACTGTATCACTTAGTTGTAATTTACTATGTATGCTCTCTATCGGTTAGTGTTATTTGATACGTGTATACCTACAGTTTTACCTATATAGGTTAGTGTATAATAACAAGTAATGTGTGTCGGTTCCTTCTTATGACCATTTGTTAATAGTAATCAGAACTGTAACCATGTAAGTTGGAAATGTTAGTTAAATAGTTCATATTTATAAACCAGTGTTAGTAATATAGGGTATGTAATAAGTTAGATTTTACTTTTAATTCCTTAAGCTTGATAATTTTAAATCCATTGGCGCAGATACGTCGTGTCTTCCTTACGGTCACTGGACACCGAAAATTCGCACTAATCAGGCAAGTGTACGATTTAATACGAATTTTTGAAGTTGATTATAATTACGTCATTTTTACTTTAATCTGTATTTCTTGAAAACTGCACGTAAAATGACGCATGAAACTGTTTCCATAATGTTCTAGACTAAAAATGTGACATTTTGACATATAACTTGATAGGTTTCAATTTTAGACATTAGTGGAGGAAATTGTTTTCTGTAACCAGTAACCCGTCTTGACAACCTTCCAAATTTTTCTAAATGTTGTGCAATAATGAAACATTGACGACTTGAAATGAATGAACATCTTGCTTGGTCATTAGAGAGTGACATCGTGAAATCGTGCGCCTCGAAGGCGAATTCGTGACTTTCGTGATGTCGTGTGAGTCGACTAGGCCGGCTCGTGTTCCGGCAAACTTTTGGGTGGGGTTAGGGTTGAGCGGCCACTGGGCGTATGAAGGGTACTCTCCTCAAGAGCACCACCCGCATGCGGTGGGTTAGCGTCAATCACGGTAAGCCCCCGTGAGAGGAACGACCTTCTCATCACGACCTAAAGGCGAGAACCCTATGAGTGATAGAAAACACTGACATGAAATTGTAATTGCCATGCTAACAATGTTTAAATAGATGTCATTACCTTACTTCAACCTGCTTAGAACTGCCATGCTATGGTTGTTTAATTTTACTTCGCTTTTAAATTGTCATCCCTTAAAATGCTGGTGTGGACACCTTAATTATATGCAAATAACTGACATTTCTAAATTCATATTATTTGCACACTTTGCCTGGGTTTCTGACCTTTGCTTGCAGACCTTGCTGACATACATTCATGTCTTTTGAATGTATGTCAGATTTTTGAGCCAGAGTCGCAGGGGGATCCTTTAGAGACATCTAGCCTATCGAGCCAGGAATTCGCCGTTGACGCCGAGCCTTTCCCTGCGGAGGACTAGACCTACCCGTTGCTGGTTTCATTAGGTTACTTCCAGTACTTTTGTTTGTGTACGTTCCTTCGCTGTACTTTAGCCTTGTTATGGTTTGTCGTTTAATTTTGTGTATGTACTTAATATTTCAGGATGTGGCTTTTATCTTTCGAATGTATTCTTATTGTTCTGAAATGCACGCAAGAACCTACCGTATTGTTAACACCACGCTTATTGGACTAGAGCGTCACCGCTCCAGTTCAAGCGGACCGCGTAATGTTCTCGCTTCCGGTGTTTTTTGGGAAGCGGGGCGTTACAGGTTTTAGTGGTGGCCCATGCAGGTCGTGCATTTGCAAACTCAGAACAGTAGAATACTAAAACATCCAGAATTAGTTCGTACGCAAAATTACTCGAATATCTTGTCTCAGCACGATAGGAAACCGATACCAGGATGATAGGAATAGATAGACGCTTATGCTCGTTAGTTAGACACCCTTGCCACGACTTGGTATTATCATCTTAGGAGTCACCCTGTCGATTGATCAACCAGCTCTGACCTTATTAGACCTTTTGTTTTGTTAGTCGTTCGCTCAGGTTTATCAAATATAGGGCCCAACCGAACGTAGCGATCGTCACGTCCGTGCAAGTCGAACCCAAGATGCCTGCAAGGAGTAGACTTCGAAGCGTAGGATATTCCATATCTATAAGATCTCGATCTTGATCATCAACGAACCCTTACCTTGGCTTCCCTATCGCAGTCTAGTTCGTTGGAGGACCTTAGTGCTAAACCTTAGTCGACTCAATGATTATTTTCCCCCTGATTTTTTTTATATTTCCTAATCATTACACTTTCATCATAATGATAGTAGGATTTTATCGTAGCAGATTCGCAAAATTTTATCCTAATCGTATTTACACCTTGATCATTCAATTCTATTTCCTGCCCTCGATTCACGTGATCCCCCATAACAGCCATCATTGACCTCTTGAATCTTCCCCATTGCATATCCCAAAATCTTTTTTTAAAAAAATTACTTTCAATAGCCCTTTTATTTGATTCCTCGCCAGTTTATTTCCTTTGAAAATCTTTAGTATATACCTAGATTTCCTACCTTCAGTTGATTTAAACTCAATCTTGATTATGAAGTTCTCTTGACAAAATCTTTAATTACTATCTCGTAACTATTTTTCTAACCTATTTCATCCGTACTTCTATGTTTACTCTACCTTCTTCCAATAATGAACTTCGTTTTTTTAAACCTTATTCCATTTCGCTAATTCAATATATCATTTCTTTTCTTGCAATACTATTGAAATTCAAAACAACTTATCGTACATATTTTAAAGTACTTTCCTATACTAAATAGAACTCCAATTTTTCAAAGTGTCAATTGGGTATTCGTCATATTTATATACCAAATTTTTTTTTGTCCAAAATCTATCTCCATTTGCATTCACAAAACAAATCACTACATCACTATGCTCGTATTATTATTTTCTTCAATTATTTGACTAATCGTATTTAACGTTTTACCTTATATCACATAATCGCGATTCGACTTCGGATTCTTTACTATTGCCTAGCCATCACATTAGTTTTTAGCATTGCTTATTTCGACTTTAGCGGGTCCAGTTTAAAATTTCGTTATAATCCTTTTAAATCTTACCTTCCATTTTAGTCCATCATCAGTGGGTTAATTTTGTTATTCGTTAGATTGTTAGAATATTAGATATGATCAATGCTATTATGGGATTTTATTTACAGATATGCGTAGGTTGAGATTATAAAAGGTATAGTTAGGATTAGTTGATTGCGAACATGAATAACTTAGATTACTCCAATTTATGAGGTGATAAAGAGAATGAGGTGTTCAAGACTTATTTTTGATAATACCTGTGCGTAACAGATCTAATAAAGTATTTTTGGTGAAAGAATTGTACACAGGAAGATGAGTAACAGTTAAGAGTAGCTACGAAAGTATAATAATATTTATGGTGACAATAATAAGGAGTAAAGTATTTAAAGTAACAAAACTTAGTTATACGGGTAGAATGATGAAGGTTTTAGAAATGATACGATGTGTTGATACGAACGGATAGTTGTGTGGATGAATCTAGAATTGCTTAGGGTAAGATATTTGGGAAATGATAAGATGTGATTTAATAGTTCAGTAATTATGGTGAATAAATTTATGAGTCATCACGATGAAGAAGGTATTGGGAATATGGAAATTGTTGATTGTAAATGGCGAAGTATGCTAGGCGTATTTGTACTTGTTGTCATAAAATAACAAT
The DNA here is from genome assembly GCA_030789695.1 of Scilla litardierei. Classification (NCBI taxonomy): domain Eukaryota; kingdom Viridiplantae; phylum Streptophyta; class Magnoliopsida; order Asparagales; family Asparagaceae; genus Scilla; species Scilla litardierei. The sequence goes on from CM061136.1 coordinate 26,338,153, forward strand.
TGGTAGGGCATCGTTGTAGCGATTGATTGATATAAGGATAAGATTGAACTTGGATGATATCATCAATTATAGTGCTACAGGTTAGGTTAAGACGATGAACAAGGTGATGACACGTTAATGGACAAGACGATGGATATGAATAAACAGTTTTGAAGAATTTGGCTACGAAAAAAATTATACATTAGAAATTTCCCAGGAAATGTTACTACTCTGATAACAAGTGATAAGTGAAGAAGTGATGGAATTTACAAAAGGATATTGTTTAGTGATATTTAGTAAGGTTGTTGGTGGAAAATATTGATTATTTTAAAGCGAGAACCTTGAGTTAGAATTTGGGCGGTATTGATTGATCTATAGTTAAGTGTTAGGATGTGATTATAATTGTAGCGTTATTCAGTGATAAGACAAGTAGTGATGCCTTATTGAGGAACGCTTGATTGAAGTTACCGGTTAGCGTTCTTTAAGTCGGAACTTTGGGGTTGCAGTCATAGGTATATGCTTTTCCTATCACAGTTATCCTAAACACTTGGGTGCTAATTCATTAGTAGTCGTCCGTAGTTATGTTACTCGTCCACCGATAGTTAGATCATCGATAGTGCATCGACATCCGAACCCATTTCAAATTAAATCTTGACCACCTCACCTGTATCGATTCCTGACTAAAACTTCATTTCTCCGTCTCGTAGTTTTTTTTCAAATAAGGGTTTACCTCGTAGAAATACGACAAGATGTATAAGTATTATCGCTATCTGTCTAGGGTACTCAGAATTCTAAGAAATTCCGAGGACGGAATTTTTTCTTAAGGTGGGTAGGATGTAACGGCCACTTCCCGGCCGTACGTATTTTAGTGTGTTGTTTTGTAGGAGGGTTTTCGTATTTGTTTTATTATTTTGTTCCGTAGCTCAGACGCGCGACCGGACCCTGTATCCACGATCCTCTCGAAGGTGCGATCACACCGACACCTTCCTTTTTAAATTTTTGGATGACCGAGGGTAAATCGCAATAATCTGATTTCTATTATCTTTAACCTTTCTAAACCTTTAATTCTAATTTCAACGGTTCCTTTTAAAACAAATTTTATATGTATAAAAAAAACCACTACAAAAGCCAAGGTATGTAAACGACAGGGCTTTGAGGCAAAGCTTATGGGTTGCCTCTTATAACTGTGAAATGATTTAAATCCTAAACTAACAAATTTACAACACTTGCTGATTAAAAAAAGGAATCAAAAGTTAAACCTACTGTCATTTTTTTTATAAATGTTTGACTGGGCGTACCTCCTAGGCCAATAACCAATATCTAAAACTGTTATATAATAAAAAAAATCAAACCTTTCAAATCTTTTAACAAATGGATCCTAACAACTCTCTACCCCACTTTTCCCTCCCCATCACACGCCAACAGACCCCAAACCGCCCACGTTTTAACCCCACACTCAACCTATTTTATAGTAACTTTAGAGCCAGGGGAAGGCTCTTCACGTGCAGCCTATATTAGACCATATCTATTCTTTTAAAACCCTAAGGCACAGCTAAATCAAACCCTAGGTTCATTGTTTCTCCCAACAACTCTTTCAGCCGCCCTGTCTTGTTCCATCTCCACGCAAAAGCTCAGCCAACGCCGAACTTTTCCCACGCGTCCGCAACCAAGCTCGCGAAGCTTGCCATCTTCCCTCCGCCATCTCCTCTCCACGCCAAGCCGCAGCCGCCCTATCTCTTTTGTCGAGGCCATCACAACGCCGGCGGCCCACGAAACCGCCCAGCCTCGCAACAACTCCCAGACTAACCCAACGGCCACCTGCTCCCCTCATCCTCGCGTACGTCACCCAACCCGCAGCCAACTCCTTCGACGCGCACCCAGGCACAGCACGACAGCCTCCCTGGCCGCCTGTTGACATAGGCAGCCCCTAGCCCAGGCGACGGCCCTCTCTTCGCCCAGCACACGCCGTCAGGCCGCCGGCAAGCGCCGTCTTCACCTCTACCCAACGCCGGCCACCATCTTCCCCGCGCCGCCACCATCTCCGATCAACACGCCCCTCCGATACATCGCCGCCGACCCTTCCGTGCAAGCGACGTGAGTGTCTTCACGTGTAAGTCTTTTATGCATGCTCTTACTAAGATAGTTCAGACACTCATGATTAGTTTGTAGGGTTATTCATTGTGTATTGCAGAACCTTGTACAATAATTTTTTTTAATTTTGATAAGGTAGTTAAATATTATGTGGGATACAGTAGCATCTTTATTAAATTGGCTAAGTTAGTGTATACATGTTAGCTATATTACTGTATCACTTAGTTGTAATTTACTATGTATGCTCTCTATCGGTTAGTGTTATTTGATACGTGTATACCTACAGTTTTACCTATATAGGTTAGTGTATAATAACAAGTAATGTGTGTCGGTTCCTTCTTATGACCATTTGTTAATAGTAATCAGAACTGTAACCATGTAAGTTGGAAATGTTAGTTAAATAGTTCATATTTATAAACCAGTGTTAGTAATATAGGGTATGTAATAAGTTAGATTTTACTTTTAATTCCTTAAGCTTGATAATTTTAAATCCATTGGCGCAGATACGTCGTGTCTTCCTTACGGTCACTGGACACCGAAAATTCGCACTAATCAGGCAAGTGTACGATTTAATACGAATTTTTGAAGTTGATTATAATTACGTCATTTTTACTTTAATCTGTATTTCTTGAAAACTGCACGTAAAATGACGCATGAAACTGTTTCCATAATGTTCTAGACTAAAAATGTGACATTTTGACATATAACTTGATAGGTTTCAATTTTAGACATTAGTGGAGGAAATTGTTTTCTGTAACCAGTAACCCGTCTTGACAACCTTCCAAATTTTTCTAAATGTTGTGCAATAATGAAACATTGACGACTTGAAATGAATGAACATCTTGCTTCGTCATTAGAGAGTGACATCGTGAAATCGTGCGCCTCGAAGGCGAATTCGTGACTTTCGTGATGTCGTGTGAGTCGACTAGGCCGGCTCGTGTTCCGGCAAACTTTTGGGTGGGGTTAGGGTTGAGCGGCCACTGGGCGTATGAAGGGTACTCTCCTCAAGAGCACCACCCGCATGCGGTGGGTTAGCGTCAATCACGGTAAGCCCCCGTGAGAGGAACGACCTTCTCATCACGACCTAAAGGCGAGAACCCTATGAGTGATAGAAAACACTGACATGAAATTGTAATTGCCATGCTAACAATGTTTAAATAGATGTCATTACCTTACTTCAACCTGCTTAGAACTGCCATGCTATGGTTGTTTAATTTTACTTCGCTTTTAAATTGTCATCCCTTAAAATGCTGGTGTGGACACCTTAATTATATGCAAATAACTGACATTTCTAAATTCATATTATTTGCACACTTTGCCTGGGTTTCTGACCTTTGCTTGCAGACCTTGCTGACATACATTCATGTCTTTTGAATGTATGTCAGATTTTTGAGCCAGAGTCGCAGGGGGATCCTTTAGAGACATCTAGCCTATCGAGCCAGGAATTCGCCGTTGACGCCGAGCCTTTCCCTGCGGAGGACTAGACCTACCCGTTGCTGGTTTCATTAGGTTACTTCCAGTACTTTTGTTTGTGTACGTTCCTTCGCTGTACTTTAGCCTTGTTATGGTTTGTCGTTTAATTTTGTGTATGTACTTAATATTTCAGGATGTGGCTTTTATCTTTTGAATGTATTCTTATTGTTCTGAAATGCACGCAAGAACCTACCGTATTGTTAACACCACGCTTATTGGACTAGAGCGTCACCGCTCCAGTTCAAGCGGACCGCGTAATGTTCTCGCTTCCGGTGTTTTTTGGGAAGCGGGGCGTTACATCTAAGCAAGCTACCATTGCCAGAATCAGGCGAATCGAGGTAAAACAGACAACAGGTGAGAAGGTCTCTTCGTAGTCTATCCCTTCCTGTTGCGTAAAACCTTTCGCGACAAGGCGAGCTTTATATCTGTCAATAGAGCCATCAGCCTTATGCTTGATCTTGAGAACCCATTTGTTCCCAATAGCTCTACGTCCTCTGGGTAAGTCAACTAAGTCCCAGACTTGGTTAACTTTCATGGATTCCAACTCTTCCTTCATCGCTTCCATCCATTTGTCTTTCGCAGGGCATGATACGGCCTGTTTGAAAGTAGCAGGCTCGTCATCATCTTGTAGTAAAGTCATAAAGGTTTGCGGAAATTCATCCTCAAATCTTAGAGGAGCCAACCTTGTACGACTACTACGTCGTATTTGAGATTCTTCAAGTCCTTGTTGACTCGAATTTAGATCAATTCTAATATTACTCCCACTTGGAATGTCGTTAGAAATGTTCCCACTTGGATCATTATTCCAGTATGGAATAGGATTAGTGTCATTCGTATCATCCATTGGTGAAGTTTGAAACGTATTTTCTTCTTCACCAAGAATTCTCCCACTCGAATGAGGTAATCCTCCTTGATCATTAATCTTAAATAGAGATAAGTCCTGACTTATCTCGCCCTGTCTTGGAAACTCGTTTTCCAAGAAAGTGACATCCCTCGACTCAAACTCAATTAGACCTCCATTGTCTTCCTGACTAACGAAAACATAACCTTTGCAGTTTTCTGCGTATCGTATAAAGATACATTTCCTTCCCATTGGCCCAAGTTTGCCATACTTATGGGAGGAAATATGTGCGTAGGATGCACATCCCCAAGGTTTTAAAAAGTTTAAGTCAGGAGACTTTTGGTTCCACAACTCATAAGGAGTGGAGCTAACTGATTTCGAGGGTACGCGGTTCAAAATGAAAGTGGCCGTTAATAATGCATCACCCTAAAAGGTGATTGGCAAGTTAGCTTGTGCCATCATTGAACGGACCATTTCCATTAAAGTCATATTTCTCCTTTCAGCAACACCATTTTGTTGAGGCGTATATGGCATAGTTACCTGATGTATTATGCCCTTTTCATCACAAAGTTCCTTAAAACTTGTTGATTGATATTCACCGTCCCTATCGGTTCGCAAGACCTTAATCTTGCGATCTAATTGATTCTCCACTAAACTCATATAGTTTTTAAAGCATGTTAATGCTTCACTTTTGTGGGATATCAAATAGATATGTCCGAATCGGGTGAAATCATCAATAAAAGTGATGAAATAGGACTTCCCGCGTCTTGTCTTGACATTCATCGGACCACATATGTCCGAATGGATGAGCTGTAATGGAACCTCGGCCCTTGTGCCGGTTCCAAACGGCTTGCGACAAGATTTCCCCACAAGGCAATGTTCGCAGGTCGACATTTCAACCTTTGAAACATTGGATAGAAGGCCACGTTTGGCAAGTCTATCCATTCGTTTTGGTCCAATATGACCAAGCCTTGTGTGCCAACAAATTATATTAGACTCATAAGTCGAAGAATTTGTAACAAGGAAATTTTCATTACATAATGAAGAGTCATACATTGTATTTAATACAATAAATCCTTTAAATACATACCCAGTACCAATTAAGGAATTATTACAACACAAGTCCACTTTACAATCATGAAAAAACCAGCTATAACCAAGACCCATTAACACGACCACAGATATTATATTCCTTCGAATATCTGGAGCGCAGAGAACATCATGAAGTAGGAGAGTGCGGCCGTTGTCTAAGACTAGCTTGCAAGTCCCAACGCCTTTCACTTCAACACGTGTGTTGTTTCCTACATAGATCCACTTCGTTCCTTGGGGTATCCGGTGATACTCCACGAAGGACCGTCTGTCCCTTGCTATGTGGTCGGTAGCACCTGAATCAATTATCCAAAATGGATTAGATTCCACAAGAAATATTGAACTAGAAACACATATGTAACTAGTATAATTACAAGTTACCTCGTCGCCTCCACTCGTACACGAACGAGCATAGTGACCGAGCTTGTTGCACTTAAAGCACTTGATCCTCTTCAAGTCTTTCTTCTTGTGCCATTTCTTGTGCCCACCCTTATGTTTGGGTTTCTTGGTAGACTCAGGTTGCTTATTATGTTCATTGGTAGACTTTGAACGATCTTTCCTTTTCTTTCCCCCGTGTGAGGAACTAGCAACCATGTGCACTTCTGCACTTGGCTTGGCAGCCGCAAGCCGCTCTTCCTCTAATTCGAGGTGCTTGGAAACATCGCTGAAGGTCTTGATGCTCTCATTGTGAGTGAGATGCATCTTCATTTGGTCCCACCCATTTGGTAAGGAACGTATGACTGCTTGGATTTGTTTCTCATCAGTGAGCACATGACCCGCATCCTTTAACTCTGAGATAAGATTCGCCATATGTCGCAGATGTTTTCCCATGGAATGATCTGGACGTTGCTTGTATGAATCAAATCTTATAGTTAAGGCGCGAAGTTTGGACACCGATGTGCCACCAAACTTCTCCTCTAGCTTGGACCATATGTCCATGGCTAGGTCATGCTCTCGGAAGATGCGCATTATGTCATCGACCATACTGCTCAATAACGTAATGTGAGCTATCTTATTCTTTCGAGACCAAGCATCAAAGGCTTCCTTGTCTTGTCTGTATTGGGCCGTAGTGCCCAACTCGGGTTCAATCATTACGTTCTTTAGAGTTTCGAGCACTTCTTGCTCCTCTAGAACGTATTGTATCTTGATTGACCATAGTTTGTAATTATCGCCGTTGAGTTTTTCACCTCTGTTTAACTCAGCGACGATATTCTTTGAAGCGGAAGACATTTTACTTTTAAAATGCTGCAAAAAGACACAAAACCGAAGGTTTGATCAAAAACATTGCATTAAAAATTCTTAAAATACAATTCCCACTTGAAATGATAATAGAATATCCCATTTGGATCGTTCTAATTTCAACTCCCACTTGGAATGAAATTTATAATTTGATAAGTTACTTTCAAAAAATATTGAAGATGTTGTTATAGAATCGGAAAGGTTTCTACGATTCTAATCACCATCTAGAACAATCCTTCAATATTTCCCCCTCACTTATCAAACGATAGTACTCTTATAGTACTTTGCAGCGGAAAAGCGTTTTTGAAAACGTATTTTTCAAAACGTATGAAAACGTATTTTTCAAAAAAGTATATTTCAATCTAGTACTCTTATGATACTAGGGAAATATTCGGCACTTCTTGGCCATTTGCCGGGGTTGTTCCGTATCCGTGCCAAGGTCGGATCCCCCTTGAGGGGATTTTTCTACAAGCCATTGTCGCCGGCTCCCGTATGGATCCAAGCGCTTCCCCCGTATAGGAGAATTTTGCCGCAGACGACTGTCGTTGGCCCCGTATGGGCTAATCGGCATGTTCGTGTTACGTCGGATCCTGTCAAAACAAGGACGTTAGGATCGAATAATAAAGTCGAGACTTACCCTTGCGTATGCGGCACCGTAATCTCGGAACTTCGCCCTCGGATTCGCCACAACGGTCGATACTTCGTCGCAAAGGATCGAAGCAGAGTTTCACCGCCTAAATCTCTAACTAGAAGAGGATTTTAATGGAAGGGAGAAGAAGAACATAAGATGCCTTATGCAAACTTATGTCATGGAAAGTGTAGTATGAATGCCTTACCCTTGGGTCCTATTTATAGTCTTTAGGGGTAGTTATTGTAGGAAATAACCAATTATAAGCTTATTAGCCTATATTAGCACATTCATTTATCCTCTTCTTCATTCACTTATCAAGTGCCTTTATGCACTTATAAAGTGACTTTTTTCACTTATCGAGTGGCTTTTTCCACTTATCGAGTGGCTTTTTCCACTTATCGATTGGTCCTTTTCACACGAGAAAAGGTTCCCTTCGTGCACGCCTTCATGCATGCGACATCTGAGATCCGTATACCCTCATACATCCCCTCATGGGTGTATTTATGTCGTCCATATCCAACACAAATGCCTTAGGAAGATCTGCATTATCTGAAATAGACTCAACAGAGGATTTAGTAGCATCAATTTCATCAAGTTTAATATTATCTAAAGAATTATATAAAGGTAATATATTCTCTTCATCATCAATGATGGGAGAATTTGATGAGGGGTTCTCATCAAAGGTGACATGTAGGCTTTGCTACGTGTTGAGTATCCAACAAAAATACCTTCATCAGATTTAGAATCAAAATTTTCAAGTGCATCTTTAGTATTAAGAATGAAACATCTACATCCAAACATTTTAAAATATGATACACGAGGAATGCGATTAAAAAATAATTCAAAACAAGTTTTATTAAGTAATGGCCTAATAAGAACTTTATTCATAATGTAACAAGCAGTTGCGACCGCTTCTGCCCAAAAATATTTTGGTAATTTACTATCACAAAGCATTGTTCTTGCACATTCTTGTAAGGTTCTATTTTTCCTTTCTACTACTCCATTCTAAGGAGGAGCACGAGGAAAAGAAAATTTGTGAGTAATGCCATTTTCATTACAAAACTTCGTAAAAGATTCATTTTCAAATTCTCCGCCATGATTACTACGAATAGTGACAATGTTAGAGGATTTGATCTTTTGTATCTTTTTACAAAATAATGAAAATTCTTCAAAAGCATCATTCTTGTTTTGTAAAAATATAACCCAAGTGTATCTTGAGTAATCATCAACAATGACAAATGCATATATACTTTTATTCAAAGAAGCTACTCTTGAAGGACCAAACAGATCCAAGTATAGGAGTTCTAAGAGTCTCTTTGTTGAGATAATGTCCTTTGATTTAAAAGAAGATTTGTGCATTTTTCCTTGTTGACAAGTATCATAAAAATGTTTGTGTTTAAAAGAAATGTTTGGCATTCCATTAACTAACTTGTGTTTTGAAATATGTGCTAGGTTTTTGAAATTAGTGTGTCCACAACGTTTATGCCATAAAAGTGTATCATCTGATGTAATCATTAAATAATGATTATGAATGGTAACAGACATGCATAAGATATAAATGTTATTCTTATGCTTACCACGGAATGAAATAGATGACATATCAGAATCATAAATGATGCAATCATTTTGTTCAAAAACTATTTTGTAATTTTTATCACATAATTGACTAATGGAAAGCAAGTTGTGTTTCAAACCGTCAACCAGGAGAACATCATCAATGATAGGCTGATTTGTATTACCAACTGTTCCACTGCCTATGATTTTGCCTTTGTTGTTGTCACCAAAGGTAACTGTGCCTCCATCTTTATATTTAACGTTTGAAAGTAAGTTGACATTTTTCGTCATATGTTTTAAACATCCACTATCCAAAATCCATCTTTCTTTTCTAGGTACCTGAAAGATAAAACATTAAGCATTGGTACCCTTTGTTTGAGGGTCCTTGGGATTAGATTTTAGGAAGCCAAACCCAAGTGGAATTTGGTTTTCTAATATAATTACTAGAAAACACAATAGAATGTATAAAATGAGAAATATAAATATTTCTATCTTTTAAGCACGAATTCTTAGGAACCATATACTAATCGTAGTAGGTTTCCTAGGAGATGATTTTGAAATGTTAGTAACATTTCTTTGTGAAGAAGAAGTATGAATATTTACTTTCTTCGTGTATATGAATGCGTGATTCTTCTTTTGTGGTTTAACAAAGGTTGTTTTTCCACAAGATGAAGAAGTGTTACAAGACTTGGGTGCATCCTTATGAGAATATCTCAGTCCTTGTCTATGATTTGCTGGATATTGAACTTTTAGCAAATCATCGAGATTTGTTTTTCCTTTGTTAAATTTATTAACATTGGATGACATCTCGTCGTATTTCATCTTTAGTGATGAGTACTTTTATCCATTTCGGATATTTGTGTATGCAATTCTAGATTCTTATTTTTGAGAAGATCATTCTCTTTACTAAGATTCAAAACTTGAGAAGAAGTATTCTCAACATGTAGAGAATTAGATGTAGTGCTTTTAGAAGATGATAATTTTTGATATTTAAGAAGAAGATCATCATTATTCTGTTTCAAAGATTTATGTTGACCATTTAATTTTTTGAAACGAGAATAGAGATCTTTTAATGCATCTAGTAATTCTTCGTTATTAAAAGAAATTACCTCATCTTCATCATCTTATGCCATAAAGCACATGTTAGAACTTTCATTAAGATCATCGTCATCATCTAAAGAATCATCCCATGTTGCTGCAAATGCTTTCTTCATTTTGTCAAACTTCCTTGCTCTTCTGGATTGATCATTGTTGGAAGTTTTGAACTTAACCTTGAGAAGCGGACAATCTTTCTTCATATGTCTAGGCCTATTGCAATTAAAGCAGAGAGAAGAATTAGTATTCTTATATTTGAAATTATTATACTTACCTTTTTGAAAGAACTTTCTGAAGTTCTTGGCAAAGAATGCCATATCATCATCTGAGTCTTTATTTTCTGATGTAGTGTTGAAGGCGAGTACTTTCTTCTTTTGATCAGATTCTTCTTTCTGATCTTGTAATGTAACTTCATGGGCCATTAAGTTACCAATAAGACTTTCAACAGATAAAGTTGAGAGATCGTTGGCTTCTTCAATTGCGGTGATCTTTGGACGCCATTCTAGAGTCAAAGCTTTAAGAATCTTACGAACCTGTTCAAGAGAAGTGTAAGTCTTTCCAAGAGCATTTAAAGAATTTATAATATTAGTAAACCTGGTGTTCATTTCTCCAATTGTCTCTTGGTCCTTCATCTTGAACAACTCGAATTTGTGAACCAAAACGGAAATCTTAGTTTCCTTCACTTTACTGGTTCCTTCATGAGTTACCTCGAGTATACGCCAAATCTCTTTAGCACTTTTGGCCTGAGATACTCGATTAAACTCATGTTTATCCATGGAACAGAATAAAGCATTCATGGCCTTTGAGTTGTTGGTTCTTGCAGATTTGTCCTTGGCAGTCCAATCAGCAACATGAGTTGTTGGATTAGTGTATCCTGTCTTTACGATGTCCCAAATCTCATAATGCATACTTTGGAGATGAATCTCCATTCGTATTTTCCAATATGAGTGGTTAGAACCATCAAATAGAGGAGGACGAACTTGGGAGTGCCCTTCAGGATGTTGATTTGTGTTGTAGTTGTGTGGAACAGCGTTCATGCTTGATTCTGCCATCTTAACCTTGCTCTGATACCAAATGTAATTTCAACCTGTATGGATTAATACATTAGAGGGGTGTGAATAGTGTATTTAAAAAATTGTTGCAAATAAAACGTTACTAATATTTACAAAGATGGCACAGAAATGAAATGACAAGTATAGAAAATTAAACCAATCGCAAACACAAAGATGTATCCTGGTTCGGATCATGGTGATCCTACTCCAGTCCTCTACTCCCCATAGAGATTTTCAATCCACTATAATCACTTGACCTGCAAGCACAAACTTACAAAAATGGCGACACTCCCAGTGTCCCAAACTTTGTACAATCTCAATAGAGATTCAAACCTGTAAGAGAAATAATGAAATATAAAACACATATAGCCTTGGTATGAATATCAAGAATGAATTCAAAGGATTGGTGTTTATAAAGGAACTTCAATGCTTCAAGATAAGTAATAGTGAAACACAATTGAAGTTCTTCCGTTCTTAAACGAAGAGAGAAATCTAATGATTTCTTCTTACAAATAAGAAAAGAACAACTTTCCCAAAAAGTGTTGAAATCCAAGTTCTTCCGTTCTTAAACGAAGAGAGAAATCTAATGATTTCTCTTACAAATAATAAAAGAACAACTAATGGCCGAATTTGCTTAAGAAGATCAATGGCTTGATTTCAACAAATAAGAGTAAAGAAGAGGAAAGTGTGTGAAGAAAAGAGTGGGGGTACCCCTCCTTTTATAGCTTTTAGAAACGGTTATGAACGGTTTTGTAAGAGACGTTGCACAACGTACATAAACCGTAAGGAACGTTGGAGAACGGTCAGAAACCGATCTGGAAAATTTCGGTCCAAAAAACGATTTGGCAGGCTAGGAAAATTCGTAGCCTGCTAATTTTGAAACGGTCACAAACTGTCACAAAAACTTGGTGACATGGACTAGACAAAGGATAGATCTTTGTCTGAAAGTATCAAGTCAAAAGTTAACAAAAATATAGTTGATTTGGTATGCTAGGAAAAATCCTAGTCGACTAATTTTGAGGAAAGAGAATTTTGACTTAAGATCAAATAGGTTGGAAGATGATGTAACGTTGGAGCTTAGGGATGAATGATATGTTATACTCAAGGCCCTGAAGCTATCTAAAAAGTAAAAAATGTAATTTGAGTAGCAAGGCTGTTTTTGCAGAGAGTCCTTGTATTTTGATCATATGCGTAATGTGAATGAAATAAGCTTTATATTTGCACATCTGCATAGATAGAGTTAGTAACATGAAATATATTGATTTGTCACATCAAAACCTTATGGAAGAGAGGATGGAAAATACCAAGTTCCAACACGTGGCACCGCGTGGCTGCGCCACGTGGCGCCCTATTGAATTTCCCTTTTCTGATTTAAAACCCTTTTTTCTCCTCCAAATAATTGCCGAAAAATACCTAGGAGTCTCAGAAAAATCTCAGAAAAATCTGAAAAATCCCCAAGACTCCCAGGTGTACCTGAAAAACATGAGAATGAGAAATTAGTCCATTTGATTATAAAATGAATATAATGACTATTAAACACAATATTGACTTCCAATAATCATATAAAATAATTCATTGCTCAAATAATTCTCAAAAATTGAAAATATTATCACAATAATACCAGGGGCATATGATAAATATCAGGAAGCCAATAAAGACGATAAAATCTATATTTTGTGCCAAGAATGAGAGTAAGCTCCTAAAATGACATGAAATGAAAATATACTCAAAAAGAGCAAGTTTAAGCCTAATCTTTAGCACAAAATGGGGGTAGTTAGGGGGTATAAATATACACTTTTCACTCTGAATCACACCCTCCAATTAGTCTTTTGCTAGTCCCTAGCAAAATATGCGATAAATTCGGATTAATGTGAAAAACATGCACCAAACTCAAGATATTCTCATGGCATACTCCAAATGGTATTTCCAAATGATTTCAAAGCCAATATACACAATGTATGAAAGTAAATAACAAATGACATTCTCTTCAATCCAATTCCAAGAAAAGTAAGGAAATAAGCACTGTATCGCATTCTTTGGGATATATCGCAAATGACAAAGTTTCTAATTTTCATGGAAATGGCCAAAACAAAAGAAATTCTTCTAAGTTGTAGGAGATGAGATTGCATGACTCATGTTGCTTATTCTTTCATTTATTCATTCATTTTTTTCTCTTTTCTTTTTTCTTCTTTTTTTGTATTTTTTTTGAATGTTTATGTTTTGCATTCACACGATAACACTATGAAATGGAAACACCGCCCCCTTTTGCATACACGCGATAACGCTATATAGGCAAAGGGATGGAATGATCCACTAAATCTCATATTTGGCGTCCTTCCCAATGTTTCATGGGGCACCGACTACTCAATTTGATTAGAAAAACCATTCGCTTATATTAACTCTCTTTTTCATTCTCAACACAAGTTATCAACTCATCCACCCACTTCTAAGAAGAAAACAAAGCATACACAATTGGCCAAAACTAATCCAACCAAAAACTACACCATTCATCCCAACTCATGCAATCACTTACACTAAACTTTTCCCAAATTATCTCAAAGAGATATCACGACGTATAAAATAGCTTCATACATGGCATATTAGCATTTGACTCCAAAATGGAAAAGAAATGAAACATGCCACTCAAACATCTAGAAAGTTGATACCAAAATAATAATCCGGAAAAATTGCATGGCATTAAGCATGTAGGGACTAAGCATAAAGCTAACTGCGTAGGGACAAGGAGGACAAATATGATATGCAATAAAGAGCAATGGGTGATGGCAAAAGGGAGGTATCTCAAAAAAAATTTAAGCTAAACTCAAAATCCTAACAATCCTAAAGATTCAAACACTCTCCCCCAACTTAAAATAAACATTGCCCACAATGTTGGAAGAGTATTAGATCTCGCAAAAGATCCTAGAAAAGAAAAGAAAGCATACGAAATCACTAAAATAAAACATTTATTTATTTACACTATTGAAAAGAACACACCGTGGCAAAAGGCGGATCTCGAATGTATAACGGTGGTGGCAACTGCTCGATCATATCCTTACGCTCCTCCGCGAGTGTCGCCACGTCCAATGCCCTACCTCCATTGCGAGCATTAGTGGCAAGTGACACAACCCCGAGCATCTCCTTATGATGGGTTTCTGCCAAATAGGGGAGATAGGTCGTGTCAAAAATAATTGGGCGAGAGCGCCTATCCAAGTGAAAAGCTTGCCAAAATGGTTCGTCGAAATAAATAAATAAATTTACGATCAAATGACGACAATCCGAATCATTATGATATGGAATTAAATAATTTGATTCGGACGTGGAGGAAAAAGAAAGATGGAAACTTCCCTGAGATACGATGCTAGACTCGGGATGATGCATGGCCTCAAGAGTAGGTAGAAGTGGCTGCAGAGAGAAAACTGGAGTAAGAGGGAGCTCATGCTCAATATATACCATGTCGCAATCTCCGTCAATATCCTCTTCCTCGACGTCAACATCAATAATCTCGTTGGCACTCCCCACAATTGGTAACTGCCCTTAACTAATCTCCTCGATGACTGGCAAGTACGCATCCTGAGGCGAGGGAAGTGACATCTGTGATAGGACTGGAGGTAGATATGTCTTGGGCAAATCCAAGCACGCATCATCCTCGTCATCCCAGAAATAGTTCATCTCAGTCGTCCTCCCTAAGTACTCAACCGCCTCAACCTGTGAAGCTAACTCTGAAGTGGATTGTGGCTTAGGCTCCATGGTGTCCTCAATCTGCTCTCGGCCATCATGCACATCCGCTTCATCCTTAACCTCAAAGTGAAAATGCATCGTGTCAATGTCGTGTTCGACACACACTCCATCATCCATCTCCTCTGACTCCTCCAAATATGGACATCCAGCTTCCTCTACTTGGCTCCAATGTGCCCCATCATCATGTTCTGCTTGTTCCTCCGTAGGGCCATAATGGAATGAGCCCTCAGCTGGCTCCTCAGGCTGGTCCTGGACCTGCTAGACTGTCTCCTCATACTCTGCAAGGTCCCTCAGGTAACACCATGAATCCTCGGTCGAATAATCAAAGAATTCTCCATCGCAGCTCATCTGCACAAAATCCCACCCAGATGGCAATAATCCAGTATAAAATATCTGCAGGAGATGATCCTCGTGAAAACGATGGTGCGGGCACGCCAACATCAAATCATTGAACCTCTGCCAAGCCTGATGGTAGGCCTCTCCATCATCTTGGGTAAAGCTCGCTATGTACTGCTCCATGGCCTGCCGCCCCTGTACCTGCTCCAAGAAAATAGGCAAAAACACACGGAGAAATTCAGCCTGAAATGACAACCAAGTAAAATGTGAGTCGAGAGACAATGAAGCAAACCAAAATCTAGCATCATCTTGTTAAGAAGAGGGAAAAAATCTAACGTATATGCAATCATCGCAAATATTCCCACCAAGACATGAATACATCCACTATTCAATTTTTTTAATATGTAAATGAGGGTTCTCCCACTCCAAGCCATGAAAGTATGGCGAAAGTGGGATATCCTCCAAATCAACGTCGGAAAAATCTGAAGATGATGTCATTTTGTTGGAAAAAAATTTTCTCAAGAAAATGAAAATAAACAACCAAAATACTTAATAAGTGGAAAATAAATAAAATGGAAAGACACGACACTAAGAGATAGAAGTATCACACTAAAATTTTCAAAATCAATCAAAAATGCCAATAATAGAAACCGTTTTCCCTGGCAACAGTGCCAATTGATTGAACCAGAGGACGCGTGACATGCGTATATATTTCATATATTTGCGCGTGTTTTCTTCCGTGTTTCTCCGTATTTTCCTCCATCTTTTATTTGTTTTCTTGTATTTTCTTGTTTTCTTTCACTTTTCCATGTTTTTGGTATTTTGTAGGAATTTCTAGCATTTTGGACATAAAAACGACGATATCACAAGTCCCCGGCGCAACGGGAGGAGTCACGCGTGACCCAGGGGGTCAAACGACGATGATTGCATCATTCAGCCCCTCACCCGATCGGTTGAACAAAGTCAACCGATCGGGTGATGCACGCGTGCACCACCCGGTCTCAGCTAGAGCTCAAGCGGATGTCACCCGACCGGTTCTTAGGCCGGTTCATTGCGGCCGTTTCTCTGTCTTTTCGAGCCAAATGCCAACCGATCGGGTGACTCTCACCCGATCGGTTCATCTGTAGCTGATTCTGAGGAGCCAAGACACGGGCATCCAACTGACCTCTTCACCCGATGGCGCCATGATCCAACCGGTCACCCCAAGAACTCAACCGACCGGTTCATCTGACCGGGTGAAGCTCCGCCGTTTTCTGTTTATTATTTGTAACAGATCACCCGATCGGTTGACTTGTCAACCGATCAGGTGGCGTTTTTCCTGTGGTTTTGGACCCGATCCGTTAGGGCTCGGAATGGGGGCTATAAATACCCAATGCTGGCCGACTTTTAGGGCATCTTCTTCTAGTTCTTTTCTCAGTTTTTAGGGCTTTTTGCCCCTTTCTCTTGTGAGTTTAGATTAGGTTAGATTAGGTTTTCTCTTGTAATAAGTCTTGTATTGGATTGGAGGTTCAAAATCAAGATAAGTATTTCTTTCTCTTATTCTCCATTTTTTGTGTTGTATTTCTTTTGCTTCATGATGAATGTTTGTATGTCTTTTGTGTTATTTGTTTATATGTTTTTCATCATGGAGTAGTATTGATGAACCCTAATACGGGTTAGGGTAGGATTGATGCTTGGTTGTTTCATTTGACTTGGTTGCATGGCATGTGTTCGATGAAATACGTCAATGGGGATTTCTAGCAATCTTGGTCCAATTCGTACGACGACACACTAGATGTGTTGGGGATTGGGGTCCGGTGCTTGTCCTGTCAAGATCCGCTTCGATGTATTGCTAGAAATCACATTTGACCTATTTGGCCATTAGGGTTACGCGGGGGTGTTTTATTGTCATCGGCGGGAGAAAGACCGCCTTTGACCGTCGGGCCAAGGGGGAATAAACTTGGCGGTTGACTTCCTAGCCACAGCTCACGCCCCGAGCGTTGACATCGAGTCCTCACGCACGGGAGCGGCTTGGACGAAGTGTTGGGAGATATCATTGTGGCCTTAATGCTCCCGGTTGCGGAAGGTGTTAATGGACATGGGAATGCCCACCGTCCGGAACCGGGTAGGCCTAGCGTACTTGGCACCGACCGGAATATCGGGCCATGGACGCTAGGTACCACCTTTTGGGGGCAATGTCTCACCCTGGGTCAAGTCAAATGCCAAGTGTCATGAGTGCTCTAGCCTGTGTTAGCGGGGATTCATTTCGTGTCTTTTTATTTCTTCTCTATATTTTTACACTTCACCCATATCATCCGCGTAGCTAGCACACAACCTAGGCGAGGTTAGTACCCACTCAAGCCATCCACCTCCCTGAGTTCGATAAACCCGCACCCTACACTAACCGTGCACTTGCGGTAAAACGACACCGCGCCCATACCGTAAACGGGGCGTCGGTCAAGTTTTTGGCGCCGTTACCGTGGAGGCGTTCGGTTTGATATTAGCTTAGCTTGGGTTCATTAGACTACACATAAAAACACAAAAATTTTCTTTTTCTTTTTTTTATTTTAAAAAAAATATTCAATAACCAAGAAATTTTTCCCCCGCCATTATATTATCTTTTTGTTATTCTCTTGTACTATTGACGCTCCTCTCTAGTTTTCTTATTTTTGTTATCCAGGTATCTTTGATATTACCATGTGGAGATCAAATTTTGATGCTCAGATGGGAGGATACGATCCTTATCCAGTTGTGGTTTGTGAGACTTGTGGGATGGCGGTGCACGTGTATTATGATTGCCCATTTACGCTTGAGAGCCTCCCCCCACTCCAAGGCCAAACATTTTCCCACAACCTTAGCCCAAACACCTCACATCCATTTCCTCAACCTTATACCCCCTCCACAAACACAAGAAGAATCAAGCCTCGTGTCTCTCCTTGAAAGTGCCATGTTTAACCAAGGCCAAATATTACAAAACTTGATGGTACCAATCACCGAGCCGACACCGAGGAGAGGGGATGAAGGAGAGGATATACCCACTTTCATGGTTGAGACCACCATGCCATCGGCCACCATAGACACATCTCAAGCAGATACTCCATTTTTCCATCACTACAACTTGGATGACGAAGCATTTTTTGATGATGATAGTGAGGATGGGGAGATTTATCTAGGATCTATGGGAGAGATTTCTTGTCTTGATTTAGATACCCCACATGAGTCCTATGAGAACACTGAGGAGTTTACAGAGATTATGCATACCGGCGAGGAGGATGTGCGTGAGAACGAGGACACGATGACCACATACGAGGGGTCCGCTCCACATCCACCTCCACAGCCATCTCTGTCACAGCTTCCTCCTTGGTCGGTGGTCAACCATGAGGATGTCATTCAGGACATCGGGCAGAGGGTGGAGCATGAGCATATCGTCGAGGAGGATGTGCATGAGGGCTTGGATACGATGGTCCACTCCATGGAGCCCGAGTCACATCTACCTTTACCATCGCTCTCCACTTCTTCTGTGGCTGAGCATCTACTTGAGCATATTGCCCCTATTCAGGGAGATTTTCATACTCACTTCCACTCCACTTTTAAGTCTCACTTTTCACGTCCTATTCCTTTAGACTTATATATTTTTGACACACCATATCTCTCGCAGGACACAAGATCGACTTCCCTTGAGGTATGCTGCGGTGTGTCACCACCTGGAGAGCAACTTCACATGGAGAGCGGGGATTTGATCGTCGCTAGCACAGAGGATAGCATACCATTTCCAGGGAGTGTTCGCCACATTTCATATATTTTACCATCATTTACCGGTGACTATCTCTGGGATACATTTATTTTGGGAAATAATTTATTGCCATGGACTAATGCACCTCGTCCTTTGCAGGTCACAGGTGGACACCTACGAGGGATGCTTGGAGGTGCATTGCTTGGGTCCATTGGCACACGTGGCACAGCGCTTCTGGCGGAGCCATAGAAGGAGCAGTTAGAGCAGCTACCTGCCCCACTCCAGATCTTGGATCCGCCTATGCTCAGGTGTATCCTAATCCAGTAGTGTAAAAATTTACCGCTTTCTAGTTTAGATTTGAATAATCTCGCCTCCTCTCATTAGCGAGGGGAGCGTATCTAGGATTTGCTTTTGCATCATAATAACCCATCATGTCGTGCCCTTCTATCATTTCACCCCCATCCTCTTCCGAGGAGAACGAGCACTGTCTCTCCTGCATTCTGATTTCTTTCTTTTCCGATTTTCCCCTAGAATATCTCTACATCCCCATTGGTCATATCATTTTGCTAGCATTGTCATGTTCAGCTTGGGGGAAATCGACTTTTGTGTGCATGTTTTCGTGTGTCGTTGTCGTGTGTTTGTGTATTTGAGTCCTCCGTTGCGATTTATATCTTTTATTTTGTATGTTTCTTTTTTTTATTTTCCTGTTTCGTTCGTGTATTTTTCGTGTTTTTCATTTTTTGTGTCGGTGCGTAACTCCCCTACATTTTCATTTCCCTCCCGTATTCACTACTATTGCATTGAGGACAATGCAAGTTTCAGCTTGGGGGAGTCACACTTCGTGCGTCATTTGTCTCTTTTTCTTCGTTATTTGAGTCGTTTTTCTCCGTGTTTTTTTTCTTTTTCTTTTCTTCTTTTTATCTCTTTCTCCCAGAGATACCCTATGATGAATTGCCATGAAAATCACACGCACACCTTGCACGGCTTCGATAATCACATTCACTAACCTCAGGAAGCCGAGTCCTCTTGCATTTCATGCATCGCGGGTCCACTTAGCTTTTTATGAGTCGTGCGTCGTGCCTAGCTGTTTGGTGTGCTTCTACTTTGTGATTTTACTTTATATACATGTACAGGAATGACCCCTAGATTATCATGCTTCGATTTGAATATGCGGTATTTATTTCCCATGTCTGCTTCTGCATGCTATATATATATCGTGTACTTCATTTCGCATGTGTCGGGATTCCACAATTAAGGACTAGGATAACCCATTTAGCCCATGCTCTATTTAGCGAGAATAGTTTCCTTTGCCCAAGTGTTTAGATTCCGACTTCTTTTTTGTTTTACTTGGTGCAAATCCCCTCGTCGTGTATCGTTCTCCCACTTGGGAGAGTACACATGTGTATAGCCAAAAACCCAAAAATCCAAAAAAAGAGAAAAGAAAAGAAAAACCCAAAAAGAAAAGAAAAGAAAAATTTTGTATAGCCCAAAATCCAAAAAAAAATACAAATACCCAAAACCCAAAAATTTCAAGTGTGAATATTTTTCCTATCTACAGAGAATAAAGGGAAGGCGAGAATTTGCACCGAGTGTTCTTCTCCACATCATCTCAACCCCCATCGGTTTCGAAAACACTTGGCTTAGGAACTTTTTAGCTAGTATATAGGCTATAGTGGTGTGATTTTCTTAACCCTAGTTGTGGAGTCCCCAATGCATGATACGCTTCTATTCTTATACTCTTCTCATGCATGCTTGAACTAATATTCACCGCAATTTCAAATTCAAATCAGTATTTGGGTCGTTTCCTGGGTCTGTGTATATCGAGCTTTATTGCACGTCGTAGATAACGACACCGACTGCTAGCGCACGACCACACTCACTCGCGCTTCACCGCGTGGGCCCAGGGCACTTATTTGGACTCGTATTCCTAGGTTTAGTGATGTGATTTGACATTTGCTTGCTTGGTGTGTCGTTTTTGATTTTTGTTGGCTCTGACGGACGATCTAGGATATAGAGTTTTCTTTTTCTCTCTTTCTCTCTATTTTTCCCCTCCGAGCTCCTACTCTCACTCATCTTCCTCAAGGACGAGGAAGAGTTCAGCTTGGGGGATTTTGACGTGCGTATATATTTCATATATTTGCGAGCGTTTTCTTCCGTGTTTCTCCGTATTTTCCGCCGTCTTTTATTTGTTTTCTTGTATTTTCTTGTTTTCTTTCACTTTTCCGTGTTTTTGGTATTTTGCAGGAATTTCTAGCATTTTGGACATAAAAACGACGATATCACAAGTCCCCGGCGCAACGGGAGGAGTCACGCGTGACCCAGGGGGTCAAACGACGATGATTGCATCATTCAGCCCCTCACCCGATCGGTTGAACAAAGTCAACCGATCGGGTGATGCACGCGTGCACCACCCGGTCTCAGCTAGAGCTCAAGCGGATGTCACCCGACCGGTTCTCAGGCCGGTTCATTGCGGCCGTTTCTCTGTCTTTTCGAGCCAAAAGCCAACCGATCGGGTGACTCTCACCCGATCGGTTCATCTGTAGCTGATTCTGAGGAGCCAAGACACGGGCATCCAACCGACCTCTTCACCCGATGGCGCCATGATCCAACCGGTCACCCCAAGAACTCAACCGACCGATTCATCTGACCGGGTGAAGCTCCGCCGCTTTCTGTTTATTATTTGTAACAGATCACCCGATCGGTTGACCTGTCATCTGACCGGGTGAAGCTCCGCCGCTTTCTGTTTATTATTTGTAACAGATCACCCGATCGGTTGACCTGTCAACCGATCGGGTGGCGTTTTTCCTGTGGTTTTGGACTCGATCAGTTAGGGCTCGGAATGGGGGCTATAAATACCAATGCTGGCCGACTTTTAGGGCATCTTCTTCTAGTTCTTTTCTCAGTTTTTAGGGCTTTTTGCCCCTTTCTCTTGTGAGTTTAGATTAGTTTAGATTAGGTTTTCTCTTGTAATAAGTCTTGTATTGGATTGGAGGTTCAAAATCAAGATAAGTATTTCTTTCTCTTGTTCTCCATTTTTTGTGTTGTATTTCTTTTGCTTCATGATGAATGTTTGTATGTCTTTTGTATTGTTTGTTTATATGTTTTTCATCATGGAGTAGTATTGATGAACCCTAATACGGGTTAGGGTAGGATTGATGCTTGGTTGTTTCATTTGACTTGGTTGCATGGCATGTGTTCGATGAAATGCGTCAATGGGGATTTCTAGCAATCTGGGTCCAATTTGTATGACGACACACTAGATGTGTTGGGGATTGGGGTCCGGTGCTTGTCCTGTCAAGATCCGCTTCGATGTATTGCTAGAAATCACATTTGACCTATTTGGCCATTAGGGTTTCGCGGGGGTGTTTTATTGTCATCGGCGGGAGAAAGACCGCCTTTGACCGTCGGGCCAAGGGAGAATAAACTTGGCGGTTGACTTCCTAGCCACAGCTCACGCCCCGAGCGTTGACATCGAGTCCTCGCGCGCGGGAGCGGCTTAGACGAAGTGTTGGGAGATATCATTGTGGCCTTAATGCTCCCGGTTGCGGAAGGTGTTAATGGACATGGGAATGCCCACCGTCCGGAACCGGATAGGCCTAGCGTGCTTGGCACCGACCGGAATATCAGGCCATGGACGCTAGGTACCACCTTTTGGGGCAATGTCTCACCCTGGGTCAAGTCAAATGCCAAGTGTCATGAGTGCTCTAGCCCGTGTTAGCGGGGATTCATTTCGTGTCTTTTTATTTCTTCTCTATATTTCTACACTTCACCCATATCATCCGCGTAGCTAGCACACAACCTAGGCGAGGTTAGTACCCACTCAAGCCATCCACCTCCCTGAGTTCGATAAACCCGCACCCTACACTAACCGTGCACTTGCGGTAAAACGACACTGCGCCCATACCGTAAACGGGGCGCCGGTCAACGCGCAAGGAGCACGCCTTCCACTCCCAAGCGTAGAAGCGTCAATGCAATATATTTATAAATAACCGGTGCGTACCGGATCAGATCACAGGGACAAGTCGTTCTACACTCGCAAAATTGATCGATAAATAGAGATAATAGCATGTTACAACTACCTCGCTACGTGAATGGAAGAGGGAAAAATGTGGTAAATCAACAATCTTAACCAAAATTGGTATGGTTAGAGAGCCAGATGGGAAGTTAGGATAGCTAGGAGAGAAAGCATGGGTTGTGGGTTCACTAAGGTTGGTGTTAATCAAGCTCTAATTTCCGCATATAATTCAATTGATCATCCGGCTAAGGACACTCAATCAGAATATTTAGCTTTCATGAACACGATAATTAGCAATAGGGATGGATGTATCATCATAGCACTAATCAAATTTAAACATGGTCTCTTCTCAAAGAGTGCCCACTTGGGTCTTAGCCAATAAAATTGTTCCCTAACAATTCATCCAACATCAACATTGAAAATGGGCAAGAGGAAATTAAAGCTAGAATTAACAATCAACCTCAATGAATCACAACCCACACCAATCACACTACTCAATCATACTAAATAAGATGAGATTCATAGACAAATTCATCCAAAGTTCAATACAACATGAGAAATGCAAAAATACAAAATGAAGTGGAAAGATTTCACCAAGCTCTCCTCAAATGAGCCCTAGCCTCCAATTTGCTCCTCCACCAAGCTTTCTAGCCTCCCATGGCCTCCAAGCCCTAGCCCTAGCCTCTTGGGAAAGAAGAGGGCTAAAAACCCCCCAAAATCTCTCTCTGGCCGAAAAAATCCAAAAACAACGAACTCAGCCGACCGCTCTAAAAATTAATGCACGGCCCCATTACTAGGCGAAACGGGCTGCGGCTCGGGTCGCAGGAGCTCCCGACCTGCGCTGGCAGCCCGCATCAGCGCATGAGCGAGCCGGCCGCTGGGCCAGCCCGCGAGTTCTGCTGCGTTTATATATATCTATATATTTTTTATTAATTCGCAGCGGCCCGCTCCAAGAGAAGGCCGCGGGATTCTTTTTTTAATAAAACTCAGCGACGGCCCACAGCAGAAATGAGCTGCTCTTGGCTCCATGTGGCGCCACGTGGTTGCACCACGTGGTGCCCCATTGAATTTCCCTTTTCTGATTTAAACCCATCTTTTCTCCTCCAAATAATTGCCGAAAAATACCTAGGAGTCTCAGAAAAATACCAGAAAAATCTGAAAAATCCCCAAGACTCCCAGGTGTACCTGAAAAATATGAGAAGTAGAAATTAGTCCATTTGATTATGAAATGAATATAATGTCTATTAAACACAATACTGACTTCCAATAATCATATAAAATAATCCATTGCTCAAATAATTCTCAAAAATTGACAATATTATCATAATAATACCAGAAGCATATGAAAAATATCAGGAAGCCAATAAAGATGATAAAATCTATATTTTGTGCCAAGAATGAGAGTAAGCTCCTAAAATGACATGAAATGAAAATATACCCAAAAAGAGCAAGTTTAAGCCTAATCTTTAGCAAAAATGGGGATAGTTAGGGGGTATAAATATACACATTTCACTTCGAATCACTCCTCAGTCGCTAACACCCCGAACTGTTGTGCCACTCTCCTCTCCCCGACTTCTCTTCCTATCAAACCCTAAATTCGTGGTCCCCTACCTCTCTCCCACCTTCTTCTCCATCGTATACCGTCGACGGGCACGCCACACCATGCAGAACCCACCTCCTCCTCCTTTCATCCGGCATCGTCATCACCACTAACTACAACTCTGACAGCCCATAAGATCTGCCACCAACTTCTCCAGCCCCACAATACTCCCGACGCCACGACCTCCACATCAGCCTCCACTGAACACCTCCCACCTCCGGTGCAACCACCTGTGTCACCCATCGTCCCGCGCCACCACCTCCAATCTCCCTTCACCATTCACCACTCCTCTCAAACCCTAACCCCTTCTTCCAACCCCCGACAACCCTACCATCAACGACAATCTCCTCTCATCATCCACCAACACCCGAGGCACTGCCAGTGACCACCTCCTCAGCCCTCCGACCACTCTCCCTCTCAAACTCCTCCAATAACCCCATCTCTCCCTCAACTGCACACAACAACTCTCGGTAACCCCCGTCTCTGATGACAGCCCAAGACAGCTGCGACCTCCCACTTTATTCACCGTCAGTCAAGCCCCAAACACCCGGTAGCCTCCTCTATCTGTGGCATGTTCGATTACGGATTTGCGCCTGGAAGTATGACTGTCATTTTACTGCAAGCGCACAATGTAAACAATGGCAAGCGGGTATCATATCCACAAGGAGGCGGTTGTCACTCCCTATCGATCCTAGGCTAGGTTAGTCTTCGAATGTCGTATTAGGTGGAGATGGATTACGGGGTGTCGTAATGATGGTGGATGTGAAATGCGAGGGTGTCACTGTCAGCAGGTCACATCAACACACAATAGAAAACAAACACAACAAAGAGAAAACGAATGAGGGAAATATCACTAGGGTATCGGGAATCCCCGCTAGGACTTCCGGGTTTGAATAACGGGGTAAGGGTCCTTTCGTTGGACAATGGATGAGGGTAGGAGTGTCTCATCCGAAGATGGGAACGAGTATTTAACTTTCATTGTTCCTAGTCATCTAACGCATTCCTATGCGAAGCCGTGCTCTTGCAGACTTTGCATGGGAATGTGTGCATTAAGCTTGACACTTGGTCCCGCCTCGCAATTTTGTATCCACTCTCGTGATCTACGGATTGTGAAGCCATGATATGGGTGGTTCTAGCAATCGACGTGCTCTCGCAGTCACCGAATAGCAGATTAGGGATTCGCGGTCGCCCCATCTCTCACGTCACTCTCGTAATCATGAGCCCCTCAGAACGACCGCTAAGCCCAAATCAGATTCGTGGGGATTCTCCCCCGGATACGGAGCTGCCTTCGCGATACCCCGATCGTAAGGCCAATCCCCCAAAACCCTTGTTAAAACCTCCATAGGGCAACCCTAGGTTCATCCAACTAATGTTTAACCTATCATCCAAACCCTAGAATCATAGGGTTCATCCCTAATCCTAGCAATAGATCTACTCAATCATGGGAAAATATATAGGAATAATAGGAATTAACATTACAACCATATAAAAGAGAAGCAATGAAAGATTCAACACCAAAAACAAATAAGAAAAGCAAGAGAATGAAGATTAATGAAGAATACTTAGCTCAAGCAAGATCCGATACACAATCAGTGAGGAGAGAGCCTAGGGCATGGCCTAGCCTCCGAAGAAATGTTTTCTAACCTCCCAAAACGAGTCCCCAATTAATCCTGCTCAATACATATTTATAGCCCTAAACGCCCCCAAATAACCCTAATTTGAGTTGAACCTGTGCTTGCTGCCAGGTAGCTCGGGCTGGCTGTTGCAGGTTGCTCGGCCGAGTGCGGACACATGTCTGCCCGAGCACAGATTCCAGCACATATTTGCCAACTTGCAGAAATTCCATTGGGCTCATCCGACCTCCAATTGGCATGTTCTTGGTGGCGTTGGAATCTTTATGAAGTCTACTATCTGGAAAAAATATGGGACAAATACTGTAGAATCTAAATGATAGCAGATCTTCAAAGAGTGAAGGGCTGTCCTGAAATATGCGCCATCGGCCATTTCTACTCCGCTCGGCCGAGCAAATTAAGTTCTGAAATTCCAGAGAGTTGAAGACACATTTTTGGGCTCTTCTGATAGCTGGCTCGGGCGAGCGACTTGGTCGCTCGGTCGAGCGAGCTTGCTCGCCCGAGCACCCCTTGAGCGCTTGGCCTCTCCTTCAATTCTTCTATTCCTTCTCATCTTTCTCTCTTCTCTTCACTTCTTATCTCCTTCATTGCTCCCCTCCAGCAACATGAGCTCTCAGATATGATTCCATTGACGCTCCGACGTCCACGATCATGTCCTTCTCTCCAACATGCTCCAAATCGCTCGATATTCCCTGAAATGCATCAAAACGCTTTCGAAGTCAAATAGTTCCAATTATCGACATTAAAGCGTATAAATCAGGATTAAAGAGATTATTTTGGTGATAAAATGTGGAATATTATGACACATCAAAAATCCCCCAAGCTTACCTCTTACTCGTCCTCGAGAAAGACTAGTAAGAAGCGAACCCAGGAGAGGAATACAATAGAGAGGTGAGGCGATGGCATGTGATGGAAACAAGGGGCTCATTCTTAAAGCACAACAATTATATGAACCCAAGGATACAAGAATGCGTGAACACACAAAAGAAAAATTAGAACACAATTTCACGCACAAATACTTAAATCTCACTTAAATGAAGATATTGTGGATTTGAATAGATGTAATGCACTCGTTAAACAATAAAATGAGACTAGAGCTACATCCTATCATAGTTTATCATGAAATATGCTAAGTTCACAGTGATGAATCCAATGTCCACAACTCATTCTCTAAGCAGTATAAATATGTCATGATCAAACATTTCAAGCATGCATGGTATTTTTTTAAGCTTCACAGAATGAGTTAGCAAATTCAATTAAGGTAAGGCGTCACCACACTACGCTCGTTTCATGACTTCTAGAATCCATCAATCTCGGCATGTCTCTATTCTAAATAGAAAGTGGGGGTAAGGATATGGGATTTTGGTGTTTTTATATTGTTTTTGGCTATACAATTTTTATATACATATTTTTCTTTCCTGATATACATGAGATAACTCAATATATACAAGAGGCGGCCTATGCATCCCAGACTAGACGGTCTTAAGGCATCGAGTTACGAAGAACCCTTAGGGCCTTTTATTTAGGATATTTGTTTGGTTCTTGTATTATTGGGATTTTTGCAAATTCACGTAAACGCGATGGAATGCAAAATATGATCAAAGATCATTTATTTCGCTATAGACAAAAGAAAAGGAAAAAGCATAGAATCTAGATATGGCTCGGTTTCAGGAATTCTAATTGTCACTACTTTGGTTGTCGTGGGGCTATCCTATCTCTTTTGAATTACTAAATATCCATGAAGCAATAGAATTATCAATCAAATCACGCAAGAGTCAAATAATTTTCAGATTTTTGATTCATTCATTTTTAGCTCAACTGTTTCGAGAATATGGTTGTGAAACTATGGATTCTACTATGAAAAAGCATATTAACAATGACATTCTAATCAAGAAATTAAACTCTAATCTAACAGATATCAGATATTATAAAAAAATAAATTCACAATATTTCATATAAAATGAAGCATATGAGATATAAATATAGAAGTGAACATGGTTCATATGAAAGTTTCAAAGTGTATTTCACGATGAAGCAAAGTGTGTTCACTGTGCACTCCCCCAAGCTTAAACGTCACATTGTCCTCAATGTGTGTATGACATGGATATAGGACAATGGCAAAATAGGGAGTTACACAACAAAATAATATCTCTCCCCAAGCTATTTCATATGGTGCCCGGTGTGGACAGATGTGCATAAAAATTGGGGAAAGAAGCAAAGTAAGCACCATAAAATTAGGGTGGGTAATTAAATCTTAAAAAGGGGTGGGGTGCAAAAGATAATTAAGAAACCAACATATGGGGTGGATTTATTAAACTAGGAAAGCATAAAAGTCATATACGGTCCTCTCACTGTCAAGAGGATTAATGATTATTCAAAGCATAAAAATCGACATTATATCTACACTACTGGATTGTTACCACCTGTCGCAAAAGGCGTATATAGTATCTTTGTCGATGTAGGCAATTTCTCCAGCTGCACCTTCTGTGGCTCCACCAAGTGCGTGTCTCCACGGATAGCAACGAACTCTAGCAATGCAGCCCCTAGCATCTTTTCAAGGATTCGAACTATAGCCTGCAGGAGAGAGCTGCATCAGTTCGTCTCTAAAAATTCTCTCCCATGATATACAAATCCCAAAGAAAGTCATCAACATAAATAATGGAAATTAAATCTGGTTGATGATACTTCCCTGAGATTATATCTACATTCTCATGCACCATGATAGCTCTCTTCCCGGTGTCTTCTCCAAGCTCATCAGGTAGCTTTGGCAAATAGGCGTGGGCTCAGGAGGAGACTCCTCGTTATGCTCCTCGATAGGTTCCCCAAGTAATGGTACATCCAAGCGTACCTCCAGTCCATATTTGTACGTGCTCTACAAAAGGTATGTCATGTCAAAAAGATCTGAATCAAAACAGATGTCAAATGGAATACATGATTAAGAAATGGAATGTGTAAAAATATCTCCCTGAGTAGGAGCTGTAAGCTCTGGTGGGTGGTCCTCTACCGTAGGACATGGGGGAGGTGGCTGCGAAAGCACAACAGAAGGTGGGCAATACGCGGGCTCCATGTGAGTATATGTGTCGTCATCCCGAGTAGCGTCCTCCTCAATGGTCTGCTCCGGCTCTGCTAGGACGACCTCCTCAATGATAGGCTCAGGTAGTGCGGGCTGCTCCATATCTTTAACCTGTGGAGGGGGGTTAAAGGCAAGAGATGGCTCGGACACGACATCATAGTCAATGCCATCGTTGCCTTCGCTGGCTCGTCATTGGCGTTAATATAAAAATGCAGGGTGTCTCCCTAAGCTGAACGTGAATATCATCTTCAATGGTACCTGCATCAGACACATGATTCATAATAAAATTAATAAGCACCTGTTCAGATGGATCAGCACCTGCCATAACAGTTAATGAGCCATTCGATCGAACGGAGTGTAGCATGCATCCCAAAGCTGCTTCTAAATGAAGATCATTGATGGTATTCACTCGCATTCTGCTCATAGATTCCCTTGAGGGTCCCTGCAACCCTTTGGTGAAGAAGTGGAGTAGCCTTGAGTCATCAAACCCATGCTCTGGCACCTTTATCAATAAATCTTTGAATTTGTCCAAGGCTCGCCAGAAGCATTCTTCATCAGCCCGCCTGAAATTGGCGACCCTCCCTCGGTCTATAAAATATTGGATCGTGAAATTTGATCCAATAGGAGGTACCACCATTGCTCTAAATATGCACCAGATAAAACAAAGATAAACAACCTAGAAAAGAATGTCAGTGGCACAAGAGAGAGAAAGATAATAATATTGTGGTGGCGGGGAAAATCTCTTTTGGTTTCTTTTTATAAATTTTAATTTTTATTCGAAGTCTAGCAACCTAATTGTGATAAATAGATAGTATGGCAGAACGTCTCCCCGGTAACGGTGCCAAAAACTTGTTTAGTTCCGGATTTGCACCCGGAAGTACGAATGTCGTTTTACCGCAAGCGCATGATGTAAATAGTGGCGAGCAAGTAGCGTATCCACAGAGAGGTGGTTGTCACAGTACCTATCGATCCTAGGCTAAGTTAGGATTCGAATGTCTTATTAGGTGGAGACGGATTACGGGGTGTCGTAATGGTGGTGGATGTGAAATACGAGGGTGTCACGGTCAGCATGTCACATCAAAACACAATAGAAAACAAACACAACAAAGAGAAAAAAATGAGGGAAATATCACTAGGGTATCGGGAATCCCTGCTAGGACTTTCAGGTTTGAATAACGGGTTAAGGTTCCTTTCGTTGGACGATGGATGAGGGTAGGAGTGTCTCATCCAGAGATGGGAACGAGTATTTAACTTTCATTATTCCTACTCATCTAACGCATTCCTATGCAAAGCCATGCTCTCGCAGTCAACTTTACGTGTGAATGTGTGCATTAATCTTGACACTTGGTCCCGCCTCGCAATTCCGTATCTACTCTCGTGATCTACGGATTGCGACGCCATGCTATGGTGGGTTCTAGCAATCGGCGTGCTTTCGCAGTCACCGATTAGCAGATTTGGGATTAGCAGTCGCCCTGGCTCTCAGTCACTCTCGTAATCACGAGCCCCGAAGAACGGTCGCTAAGCACATATCGGATTCATGGGGATTCTCCCAAGGATACGGAGCCGCCTTCGCGATACCTCGATCATAAGGCAAATACCCCCAAACCCTTGTTCAAACCGTCATAGGGCAACTCTAGATTCATCCAACTAAGGTTTAACCTATCATCCAAACCCTAGAATCCTAGGTTTCATCCCTAATCCTAGCAATAGATCTACTCAATCATAGGGAAATATATAGGAACAATAGGAATTAACATCACAACCATATAAAAGAGAAGCAATGAAAGATTCACCACCAAAAACAAATAAGAAAAGCAAGAGAATGAAGACTAATGAAGAATACTTAGCTCATGCAAGATCCGATACAAAATCAGCGAGGAGGATGCCTAGAGCATGGCCTAGCCTCCGAAGAAATGTTTTCTAACCTCCCAAAACGAGCCCCCAATTAATCCTGCTCAATTCATATTTATAGCCCTAACCCCCCCCAATAACCCTAATTTGAGTTGAACCCGTGCTTGCCGCCAGGTAGCTCGGGCTGGCTGCTGCAGATCGCTCGGCCGAGTGCGGATACGTGTCTACCCGAGCACAGATTCCAGCACAGATTCGCCAACTTGCAAAATTTACTTAGGGCTCATTCAACCTCTGATTGGCGCATTGTTGGTGGCCTTGAAATCTTTATGAAGTCTACTACATGGGAAAAATATGGGAAAAATACTACAAAATTCCAAGTGATAGCATATCTTCAAAGAGTGAAGTGATGTCCTGAAATCTGCGCCATCGGCCATTTCTACTCCGCTCGGTCGAGTGGCTTGGGTCGCTCGGTTGAGAGGCTTGGGTCGCTCGGCCGAGCGAATTAAGTGCTGAAATTCCAGAGAGTTGAAGGCACATTTTTTGGCTCTTCTGATAGCTAGCTCGGGCAAGCGACTTGGTCGCTCGGTCGAGCGAGCCAAGTTGCTCGCCCGAGCACCCCTTGAGCTCTTGGCCTCCCCTTCAATTCTTCTCTTCCTTCTCCTCTTTCTCTCTTCTCTTCTCGTATTCTCTCCTTCATTGCTCCTCTCCAGCAACATGAGCTCCTCAGATATGACTTCATTGACGCTTCGACGTCGACGATCATGTCCTCCTCTCCAACATGCTCCAAATCGATCGATATTCCTTGAAATGCATCAAAACGCTTTCGTAGTCAAATAGTTCCAATTATCGAAATTAAAGTGTATAAAATCGGAATGAAAGAGATCATTTTGACGTGTAAACATGTAGATAAAATGTGGAATATTATGACACATCACGGCCTCTCACACCGCCGCCGGATGCTAGGACCTTCGCCGCGCCGTCGCCGACCAAGCCACATCCTTATGCAAGCAAACACGAAGCAATGGAAGAAATAGGAACTCGAAACCCTAAAACTGGAGTTAATATATCTATAGTAACAATATGTTTTTTTGACAGGTAAGTATGATCTTTAGTATTAACAAAGTAGTATAAATACTTCACCGTTAGAGTAAATAAGTAACATGGAAGAAGGGTCGGGAGAGGACACAAGCGTCTTCACCCATCACATCCTAAAATGTTACTACCACTCTAACGTGACCAAAAAATATAAAAAGATCAAATCTATAAAAAAACCCCAATTTGAGAAGGGGTCAAAATCAGATGGATGGTCTCGCTCAATATCACGTAGCGCTACGAGAACATCAGCTAAAATGTCTTCAAAGAGTGTGATCTTATCATTTTTTATCCCCTCAAAAATTCTACTATTCTGCTCCTTCCATACATGCCATACCATGGAAGCTATGGCCATCTTAGCCAAACTGCCCACATTGTCTCTTCTACAGAATTTATTTATGAATAGATCCCTAACCCCCTTAAGAGCTAGAGGAGCAGTAGTAAAGATCCCCAGTTTAAGGAGAGATCTGCATAGAATATAATAAGTGAAAGGGCATTCAAAGAAAATATAATCAACACTTTCCACCATACCTCCAGAACATAAAACACATGACTGGTCCGGGGCAACTCCCCATTTATATAAAATCTCTCTCGTTAAAAGCTTTCCCTGGAATGCCCTGAGAAGGGTAATAGCCATCTTGTGGATATGATATTTACGCCAAAACACTCCACAATAAGGGAAGGGCACCCCTCTGGAACGGGTCCCCTCCCAAGCTTCCCTCAAAGAACAGGCTGGGCATGCAGCCCAAGCCCATGAGTCACATCCTTGGCCAAGCTGCACTCCCTGAAGGAGAGGCCGAATATTGGCCAAGGCCGGATCAATAATCCATCCATCGCTCGCTCCAATAATCCCTAACAAGTTTGAAGTCCGAACCAGGGGGTACATCAAAAATCTGGGCTAATAGCCCACAAGAGAGCCAATTATCAAACCAGAAAGATGTAGAGGCGCCATCAACCACAACACGCTTGATAAGCTTCTGTGAAATGCCTCTACATCAAAGTAAAAAATTTCCAGGTACCCGAGTGAGTAGGCTTGGATTTGGAGAGATAAAATCCTTCTTTCACTTTGTATGAGCTCCGCATATCCTTAACCCAAGCGTCTTCAGATGTCAAATATTTCCAGGTTAAACGAATACCAGAAGCTAAGTTCAGGTTAGAGAGAAGCCTAAGCCCAACACCTCCTTCCTTTTTTGGTTTACATAAATTTTTCCAGGCCCAGTAGTGATGATTTCCCCAAATAAATTTCCTGCAAGCCGAGCTAATAGTACGGATAATAGAACAAGGGACACGATAGACTTGCATCCAAAGGGACACCATTGTCACGCCCCGCTTCCCAAAACAGCGGAGGCGAAGCGTGACGAGGCCCGCTTAGGCCAGAGCTAAGGAGCCCTGTCCCAATAAGCGTCTGTGTGGTACCAAGACGAAGGTACAAGTCCCTGCATGTTAGTACAGAACAATAAAAGTACAAGAAGGAAAGAACATCACAAATTTTATTCCAACATATCAATAGTACCAAGTCTCAACGCCCGAAGGGCTACAACAGCAGAAAAGTAAATTTATGGTGCAAGCACCCAACCTAAACAAAGAAACATAAAAGGTGCTATGCACCCAACAAAGATAATAACGCCTCTGGAATCTGCTACTAAAAGTCTCTAACTCTGATCCTCCTCGGGGTCGTACTCGGGATCGACGCCCTCTGGCTCCACGTCGGTAGTCAGGTCAGTCTCCTCCATGTACTCTGGCTCAATCCCTGACGTACGGCACCAAAAGAAGGAACTGTACATCAGGCAAGGTCTACAAGAAAATATTAGACCAAACTACAAGTGTACAAATTACTTACAACATTTTACTGGTTGATTAACATGCTGAGGTTTTTAACAACAGAAAGAAACACAACAGACAAGTAAACAAGACAAGTAGTAGTCATAGCGAGTGCTATGGACTACGGGACTAGCCTACAGGTGTCAAGACAAGACGGAACAAGGAAGCCAGACATGACAAGACAAGACAAGACACGAAAGGGTTCACGCATGTTCGGTTCGAGGGGGATCAGTCCCTCTTGCCGCTTGCACGCTCAACCCTACCCCATAACCCCAAGAATCGTGACAAGACATGGGATCACTTGCTCTAGCTTGGCAAATGCCCAATTGCTCTCTGAGCTGTGTATCGGTACATGGGATCACCTGCTCTAGCTTGACAGGTGCCCAATTGCCCATCGGGCTGTGAACTAGTACAAGGGATCACTCGCTCTGGCTTGGCGAGTGTCCTATTGCCCAGCGGGCTGTGCAGACGGAAAGGAACAAGACACGACAAAACAGGAGGGGTTGTACTAGGGTGTCCACAACTCAC
This sequence comes from Scilla litardierei, assembly GCA_030789695.1. Lineage (NCBI taxonomy): Eukaryota > Viridiplantae > Streptophyta > Magnoliopsida > Asparagales > Asparagaceae > Scilla > Scilla litardierei. The sequence goes on from CM061136.1 coordinate 26,372,594, forward strand.
GCACACGCATGTCAATCCTATGATGTCAGTAATTTGTTGTTGTTGGACTCAGATTTCGTTGTCAAATCTGAGCCATCAAGGGCGTCCCGGACGCTATCATTTCACGTCCGGTTCTCACGATTCAAAATGTCTAATCTAGCAAGACTAAGGCCTAAACAGGGCCAAGAACGCAAGTGGTACACTTGCCTGTGGTGGCGAGTGCGTCATCTCCCGGGTACGTCTCGTCCAAATGTCTCGTCGACGGAAGAGGGTCTGAAAATCGTGACACTGCGACGGTGTCAGATCACGATTTAGAAATCCTATATAGGTTATCGGGACTAACCTACTCATCAAAAATCACATCCATAATGTAATTATCCTAATCGACGATCTATCCTATGTGTACATGCATAAAGTCCATTCGTCGATTTCTACGGTTTGCACAACGTTTTAAAGAGGTCGGAAAGTAAATTTAATTTGATTAGGTTGCTGATTTTAATTAGGGTTTGATCATCTATGGTGTGGGTTACTACGAATTTAGGGGACCAACCTGAAAAATGACGGTTGCACGAAGATCCGGCGTCGGATCTGGAAAAGTGGAAGCTTTGCGTCGTCCGGAAATTCCTAGGCCGCGGGTAGCGCAGCGAGGAATGTTGATCGTTGGTGATGGCGTCGGCCTTCGAAGGTGATAACGAAGATCTTGGCGTCTCCCGGGGTCGTCGTCGCTAGATCTGAGATCGGATCACCACGCGAAGAGACGGCGGCCGGAGCTTGGCCGTATGGTTCTCAGATCTGAGAGGGTGGCCGATGGTTTTGTGGGAAAACAGGAAGGAGAAGAAGAAACGGAAGAACTAGAGGATGGAGAATGGAAGGGGAAGAGATCGGATTGATCTCGTGAAGGGGAGGGCGCTCGGGAGGAGGAAGGAAGAGCAAAGGGAATGGACGTAGGAGGAAGGAGAATAGGTTGGGGAAGATGGAGACTGGAAACAATCAGGAGAAAAGAAGAAGAAAGCCTCGTTTAAATAAGAAAATAAAACGGCGGCTGGCTCAAAAATTAGGGTTTCGGGGTCAACTAGTCGGTCTGAGGAGGGCGGTCGACCGACTAGTTTAAAAACTAGTCGGTCGGTCGTCTAACTGTGACCGACTAAAACCCAAACAGTGAACAGGGTTGTTGTAGGATTCATAGAGTTAGTCGGTTTGTGAAGGCTCGTCGACCGACTAGTTTGCAACCTAGTCGATCGGCCAGTGTTCATAGACCGACTAAAGGGTGAAAGTGGTCAACAAGATATTTTGAAAGTTAGTCGGTCTGAGAAGAAAGCCTAACCGACTAGTTTGTCAACTAGTCGGTAGATATTCGTTCTTAAACCGACTAAAGACAAACAGTAACCTGGGTGCGAAAAATGATCTATGTACTAGTCGGTCTGCGAAGAAGTGTTGACCGACTAGTTTGACAACTAGTCGGTCGGTGGATGAACTTAGACCGACTAAACATAAACAGTAACTCCAGGGAAAAACCTGACAGAAACTAGTCGGTCCATGAAGAATTGTTGACCGACTAGATGGACATCTAGTCGATCGGTTCCTCAACGTGAACCGGCTAATTGGCACAGGAAGTCGCAAATTGAAGCGTGAAGCTTCGGAATGATTCTAATAAGTTCCAAGAGTGATCCTATACTAAGATATGAGCGCGGAGAGGTAAGGAATGAAGACGAACAATCGCATACATATATAAATAATATTCATCATACAAAACCAGCCGTTACATCCTACCCACCTTAAGAAAATTCCGCCCTCGGAATTTCTTTCAGAATAGGTGAGGGTAACGCTCTCTCATCTCATCCTCTCTCTCCCAAGTGGACTCTCCAGGTGATCCGTGACGCCACATCACTCTCACCAGGTCGACTACCTTATTCCTCAACTGCTTCTGTCGACGGTCCATAATCTGCACGGGTTGCTGGTCGTAGGTCAGGTCCGGACGGACCGTGATCTCCGAGAAATCCACCGTGTGCGACGGATCACTGACGTACCGACGTAACTGGGATACGTGGAATACGTCGTGAACACCCACCAAAGATGGTGGCAGAGCAAGGCGGTAGGCCACTGCTCCCACACGCTCCAGCACATCGAAAGGTCCGATGTACCTCAGACTCAGCTTCCCCTTCTTCCCGAATCGAATAACTCCGCGGTTCGGAGAAATCTTCAGGAAGACGTGCTCTCCAGGCTGAAACTCCAAAGGTCTCCTCTTGGCATCCGCCCAATGCTTGAAACTATCATGTGCAACTCTGAGCTTCTCCCTGATGTCTCTCACGACATCCACAGCTTCAACTATCATTTCTGGACCCAACAGCTCCCGATCTCCAATGTCATCCCAGCTCAGTGGCAATCGACATTTCCTCCCATATAAGGCAGCAAACGGCGCCATGCCAATGCTCACCTGATAGCTTTTGTTATAAGAAAACTCCACCAAATGGAGATGGTCCTCCCAAGATCCCTTCCAATCGAGTGTACAAGCTCGCAGCATATCCTCTAGAATCTGAATAGTCCTCTCAGACTGGCCATCAGTCTGTGGGTGGTACGCCGTGCTGAAACTCAGACTCGTACCCAAATGCTCCTGCAGACTTCTCCAGAACTGAGATGTGAACCTCGTATCTCTGTCAGACACGATGCTCACGAGGACTCCGTGTAAGCGTACAATCTCCTGCACGTACACGGTCTACGTCATAAATAATCAAGGAGGAAAAAAAATAAAGAGAAGTAGAAACGAAATTTTACCTCAAGATATTTCCTCGCCAAGGCTTCTGTAGACTGGCCCACTCGAAAAGGAATGAAATGCGCAGACTTGGTCAACCGATCTACGATCACCCAGACTGCGTCGTTCTGCCTCGGGGTCCGAGGTAATCCAGTCACAAAATCCATCGTAATATGTTGCCACTTCCACTCCGGAATAGGAAACGGTTACAGCAACCCAGCAGTACGATGGTGCTCGGCCTTCACCTGTTGGCATACCAAACACTTGGCAACGCTCCGTGCCACACTCCTCTTCATGCCAATCCACCAGTAATTCTGTCGGAGGTCCTTATACATCTTGGTACCACCAGGATGTATAGAATAAGGCGAGCTATGAGCCTCACTTAAAAGCTCCTCCCGAACATCGCCTGCAGGTACGCAGAGTCTGCTGCCGTACCGTAGTGAACCATCCTCATGAATCACGAACTCCGCACGCAGCCCAGCTTCAACCTGCCTCCTGATCCTCTGCAACTTCGGATCTCCCGCCTGTGTTGCCTTGATCCGATCCACGATCGTGGACTGAATCTGTAAATTCATGAAAGTATGAACCACACCAGGTAGGACAACCTCCAAATCCATCTCCTTCAGCTCATGCTGAATCCTCCAGTCAGCAGTTTACACCATAGCCGTGGGAAGTCTACTCAAAGCGTCCGGCACAACATTCACCTTCCCCGGATGATACTGCAAATCTATCTCGTAGTCAGCCATGAGCTCCAACCATCGTCTCTGACGCATGTTGAGCTCCTTCTGGGTGAATATGTACTTCAAGCTCTTATGATCTGTAAAAATCTTCACACACTCACCCAGCAAGAAATGCCTCCAAATCTTCAGCGCAAAGATCACTGCTGCCAACTCCAGATCGTGCGTCGGGTAATTATTCTCATGAGTCCTCAATTGACGAGAAGCATACGCGACCACGTGGCCATGCTGATGCAAAACGCATCCCAGGCCCTTCCCCGATGCATCACAATAAACTTCAAAGCCTCCGCTCCGATCCGGTACCGTCAAAACTGGTGTCGTGGTCAACCTCGCCTTCAAGATACTGAAAGCCTCCTCACAAGCATCAGACCACAGAAACTCATCATCCTTCCTCGTCAGCTTCGTCATCGGCTCCGCAATCCTCGAGAAATCTTTAATGAACCGCCGATAATAGCCTGCTAGGCCAAGAAAACTCCTGATGTCGGATGCTGACTGCGAAGTCGGCCAATCTCTGACTGCTCCGACCTTCTTCGGATCCACAGATATGCCATCACCAGACACCACGTGTCCCAGAAACGCGACCTTGTCCAGCCAGAACTCGCACTTGCTATACTTGGCATACAACTTGTGTCGCCTCAGCGTCTCCAACACTGTCCTCAGATGACAGCTGTGCTCCTCCTCAGACTTCGAATAAATAAGAATGTCGTCGATGAAGATCACAACAAACTTATCCAAGAAGTCATAGAAAATCAAGTTCATAAGATTCATGAACACAGCTGGAGCATTGGTCACGCCGAATGGCATCACTACAAACTCATAGTGCCCGTACTTCGTCCGAAAAGCTGTCTTCGGGACGTCATCCTTCTTTACCCTCAACTGATGGTAACCACTCCTCAAGTCCAACTTCGAGAAAACCCTCGAACCTCCCAGCTGATCAAATATGTCGTCGATGCGCGGCAGCGGATACTTATTCTTCACGGTGACAGCATTCAATCCTCGATAGTCCACACACATCCTGCGGGACCCATCCTTCTTCTTCACAAGCAACATAGGTGCACCCCACGGTGACACACTAGGGTGGATGAAACCCTTCTGCAACAACTCATCCAACTGCTTCCGCAGCTCCTCAGGCTCCGCGGGAGCCATCCGATACGGCGTCTTCGATATCGGCTGCGCACCCGGTATCAGATCGATGCCGAACTCCGAAGCTCTGTCAGGTGGCAGACCCGAGATATCCTCCAGAAAGACGTCATCAAAGTCTCTGACAACCGCTGGTCGGTCAATCTCCATCTCCATCTGCAACGCTGCTATCACCGGCACCTCCGGCTTGGCCCGAAATCTGATGGGCCCAAGCGACTCATCTCTGCTGCGGAACTCGAACTCCGGATGGCCTGGAATCTGAAATACCACTCTCTTTCCGTGACAATCGATCGAAGCGTGGAAATCTCCCAGCCAATCGATGCCCAGGACGACATCGAAATGCGGCAGGTCGTGGACGATGAAATCTGCATATAGCTCATGTCCAGTAACCACTAAGGGAATCGACCGGCATCCTAGGTTCGCAGTCACCACTCCGTTCCCTGTGGTGATGTCCCAACACTTAGGAAGTGTGTGGGAAGGAATGGAGTACTTTGTCATAAACCTCCGGGATAAGATGCACATGGATACACCGGAGTCAAACAAAGCCAAAGCAGGGTGAGAGGACACAAGAATAGTGCCTAGGAAAACAAGGGGTCTAAGGTCAAACACTACTCTAAAAATCAAACAAACAAACAACACTAACAAGACTAGCAATACAATATAGTTATGAAATGAAATGACTAGGTCAAGATGTTACCTGTAATCACCCCATCCAGCTCCTCAGTCTCCACAACAGTCATAGTATAGGCCGGCCTCGGAGGCTGCACTGCTCGCTGGTACATCTGCCTCTGTGGCACCAAGGGTGGCCCATGAATAGCTGGCCCTCTCTGAACTGGGGCAGGCGCCCTCATCTACAACGGGGCTGGCGCTCCAACAACAGCAGTGCGGGCTCTCGGACAATCCTTTGCAGCATGCGAAGCATCTCCACAAAGTAGACACAGACCCAGCTTCCTCCTACAGTTGGTCTGAACATGTCCGGGCTTGCCACAGAAATGGCAGGGACCCTTGCTCTGCTGCTGCACTGGTGCTCCAGGTCTCTTGAATGGCACAGTCTGGACTGTCCTCATCATCGGCCTGGCAGGTGGCCGGTACTGCTCCATAGGGCGCTTTCCTCTGTCCTCTGGAGTGTCAGGCAGGTGCGAAATCGTCTCATGGTTCTTCGCAGCATCTAACACCTCCATCATAGTCGAGAAACTAGCAGAGGACATGGAAGCCTGGACCTTCGGACGAAGTCCCTGACGGAACCGCTCAGCTCGGTTCTCCTCCTTCTTCACCATGTGCGGGGCAAATCGGCTCAGCATCTCAAATTCAGCCTCATACTCATCGATCGTCATGTCCTTCTGCTTCAAATCCACAAATCTGCCCATCAGCTCTCTCCTGGCCGCCTTGGTGAAGTACTTCTCCTTGAACATATGGCGAAAAGTCTTCCACTCCACAGGCTTCTACAGACGCCTCTCCTCAATACGCCACCAGTTTCGGGCAATCTCAGTCAGCTGCATCTTTGCGATCTCCACTCGAGTCTCATCTGGAATCTTGGCAGCAACCAACTTCTCCTCAATGCTCTGGATCCACTCATCGGCACCCAGAGATCCTTCCTTCCTAGAGAAGGTCTTCGGCTGAAGCTCGTTGAACTGCTTCACTCCTGGAGCAGCTCACGGAGCAGGCGGAGGTGGAGATGGTGCAACAGGTGGGGCCCGGGCAGCACAGGTGGTCTGCTACACCAGCTGATGCTGCACCTCAAGCATCTCATGCATCACGCCAAGGAACTGACGGAACTCTCCGCCCTGGTCTTCCTGAATCCCATCTCCAGCACTCCCCGATCGGGTATTACGTCGCCCTGCCATCCTATCGACAGAAAGACGTAGGTTAGACTCGTACAATGTTTGATTAACAAAAGTGAATGTCCTTACTCTTACTGTTCTGTACTTGCAGAGAGATTGGGACGTGGACCTGCATGGGCCACCACTAAAACCTGTCACGCCCCGCTTCCCAAAACAGCGGAGGCGAAGCGTGACGAGGCCCGCTTAGGCCAGAGCTAAGGATCCCTGACCCAATAAGCGTCTGTGTGGTACCAAGACGAAGGTACAGGTCCCTGCATGTTAGTACAGAACAATAAAAGTACAAGAAGGAAAGAACATCACAAATTTTATTCCAACATATCAATAGTACCAAGTCTCAACGCCCGAAGGGCTACAACAGCAGAAAAGTAAATCTAATGGTGCAAGCACCCAACCTAAACAAAGAAACATAAAAGGTGCTACGCACCCAACAAAGATAATAACGCCTCTGGAATCTGCTACTAAAAGTCTCTAACTCTGATCCTCCTCGGGGTCGTACTCGGGATCGACGCCCTCTGGCTCCACGTCGGCAGTCAGGTCAGTCTCCTCCACGTACTCTGGCTCAATCCCTGACGTACGGCACCAAAAGAAGGAACTGTACGTCAGGAAAGGTCTACAAGAAAATATTAGACCAAACTACAAGTGAACAAATTACTTACAACATTTTACTGGTTGATTAACATGCTGAGGTTTTTAACAACAGAAAGAAACACAACAGACAAGTAAACAAGACAAGTAGTAGTCATAGTGAGTGCTATGGACTATGAGACTAGCCTACAGGTGTCAAGACAAGACGGAACACGGAAGCCAGACACGACACGACAAGACACGACACGAAAGGGTTCACGCCTGTTCGGTTCGAGGGGGATCAGTCCCTCTTGCCGCTTGCACGCTCAACCCTACCTCATAACCCCAAGAATCGTGACAAGACATGGGATCACTTGCTCTAGCTTGGCAAGTGCCCAATTGCTCTCTGAGCTGTGTATCGGTACATGGGATCACCTGCTCTAGCTTGACAGGTGCCCAATTGCCCATCGGGCTGTGAACTAGTACAATGGATCACTCGCTCTGGCTTGGCGAGTGCCCTATTGCCCAGCGGGCTGTGCAGACGGAAAGGAACAAGACACGACAAAACAGGAGGGGTTGTACTAGGGTGTCCACAACTCACGCACACGCATGTCAATCCTATGATGTCAGTAATTTGTTGTTGTTGGACTCAGATTTCGTTGTCAAATCTGAGCCATCAAGGGCGTCCCGGACGCTATCATTTCACGTCCGGTTCTCACGATTCAAAATGTCTAATCTAGCAAGACTAAGGCCTAAACAGGGCCAAGAACGCAAGTGGTACACTTGCCTGTGGTGGCGAGTGCGTCGTCTCCCGGGTACGTCTCGTCCAAATGTCTCGTCGACGGAAGAGGGTCTGAAAATCGTGACACTGCGACGGTGTCAGATCACGATTTAGAAATCCTATATAGGTTATCGGGACTAACCTACTCATCAAAAATCACATCCATAATGTAATTATCCTAATCGACGATCTATCCTATGTGTACATGCATAAAGTCCATTCGTCGATTTCTACGGTTTGCACAACGTTTTAAAGAGGTCGGAAAGTAAATTTAATTTGATTAGGTTGCTGATTTTAATTAGGGTTTGATCATCTATGGTGTGGGTTACTACGAATTTAGGGGACCAACCTGAAAAATGACGGTTGCACGAAGATCCGGCGTCGGATCTGGAAAAGTGGAAGCTTTGTGTCGTCCGGAAATTCCTAGGCCGTGGGTAGCGCAGCGAGGAATGTTGATCGTTGGTGATGGCGTCGGCCTCCGAAGGTGATAACGAAGATCTTGGCGTCTCCCGGGGTCGTCGTCGCTAGATCTGAGATCGGATCACCACGCGAAGAGACGGCGGCCGGAGCTTGGCCGTATGGTTCTCAGATCTGAGAGGGTGGCCGATGGTTTTGTGGGAAAACATGAAGGAGAAGAAGAAACGGAAGAACTAGAGGATGGAGAATGGAAGGGGAAGAGATCGGATTGATCTCGTGAAGGGGAGGGCGCTCGGGAGGAGGAAGGAAGAGCAAAGGGAATGGACGTGGGAGGAAGGAGAATAGGTTGGGGAAGAGGGAGACTGGAAACAATCAGGAGAAAAGAAGAAGAAAGCCTCGTTTAAATAAGAAAATAAAACGGCGGCTGGCTCAAAAATTAGGGTTTCGGGGTCAACTAGTCGGTCTGAGGAGGGCGGTCGACCGACTAGTTTAAAAACTAGTCGGTCGGTCGTCTAACTGTGACCGACTAAAACCCAAACAGTGAACAGGGTTGTTGTAGGATTCATAGAGTTAGTCGGTCTGTGAAGGCTCGTCGACCGACTAGTTTGCAACCTAGTCGGTCGGCCAGTGTTCATAGACCGACTAAAGGGTGAAAGTGGTCAACAAGATATTTTGAAAGTTAGTCGGTCTGAGAAGAAAGCCTAACCGACTAGTTCGTCAACTAGTCGGTCGATATTCGTTCTTAAACCGACTAAAGGCAAACAGTAACCTGGGTGCGAAAAATGATCTATGTACTAGTCGGTCTGCGAAGAAGTGTTGACCGACTAGTTTGACAACTAGTCGGTCGGTGGATGAACTTAGACCGACTAAACATAAACATTAACTCCAGGGAAAAACCTGACAGAAACTAGTCGGTCCATGAAGAATTGTTGACCGACTAGATGGACATCTAGTCGGTCGGTTCCTCAACGTGAACCGGCTAATTGGCACAGGAAGTCGCAAATTGAAGCGTGAAGCTTCGGAATGATTCCAATAAGTTTCAAGAGTGATCCTATACTAAGATATGAGCGCGGAGAGGTAAGGAATGAAGACGAACAATCGCATACATATATAAATAATATTCATCATACAAAACCAGCCGTTACAACCATACAATAGATAACTGACCGAACCAACTCAATTCTTCCAGCAATCGAGAGAAGAGAAGAAGACCAGCACATTAGTCTTTTCTTACACTTATCAACTAGTCTGGAATACATAGAAGCCTTGGGATATTTTGACGACAATGGGAGACCGAGATAGGTATTAAGGGAGCTGACAAGTTTAATTCCCAAAATGCTAGCCAGGATGCTTGGACTACAAGTATATAAATATATAAACATATATATGCTAGCCAGGGTGCTGACAAGTATATATATGTTAGTTTATATAAATATATAGTATATTATATACATTATATATATATAGTATATTAGTTATATATATGTTTACTATTATATATATATAGTATGTTAAATATAGTATGTTATATATATATATATATATTAATGCTATTTTATTAACTTAACACTTTTGACTTCCTATCACAAATCCATTGACGCGGATAAATTCACGCCTCTCGCAAGATCATGTGGACACCAAAATCGCTTCAATCAGGCAAGTATTTTATTTTCTGTGAATTTTTGAAGTTGCACATATATATTGATTATATGCTTAAATAAGTTTTTTTAGCGATTTTCACGTAAGCGCCTCTTTGAAACACACGCGAAAGTACTCATCACAAGGAAAATTTTGACAGCAAATACATAAAAATCTGACGTGTGGATTGTGAGATGCAAATTTTGCAAGTTAGGGACCTTATTTTTTCTAACTTCAAAAAATGGTTATTGTTGTTTTTAAATTCCATACAAATTGCTAGTATCGTTTTAAAAATCTAGAAATATTATGTTTAACCTCTGAAAGTAATTCTCCCATGATAAAATTTTTGTGTCAGCTTTTTAGTGGCTTGTGGTGTTATAATTTATTACATTGTAATGTAACTCATATATGACAAGTGTTTCTGCTATGCTAAAAACACCCATAAAATGCCTTATTGCATGTTCATAACATTATTTGCGCTACCCCATTCTTGGATGGTTTATTCATACATATGCATGATGTTGAGCCCTTGGGGCATGTATGGAATATTGAGCCTTGGGGCATTTACAGAATATTTGAGCAAAAGGCATACATGGAACTATACGGATACACAATGACACGTTTGGATGGGGTAGTCCATTGTAGTAGAGGTTGGAATACTGGATTTCACCTCCCACGAATAAATTTGACTGTCGTCCTGATGGGGTCGGTAAGTACAGAACCACGTGCAGCTCCTGATGGTTTGGGTGCAATTGTAGTTTCTTCCGCCCTCAGACATTGGACTTGTCACTAGATTAAGTAATGAATGGCACACATTTTAATTTCTACTATTTCTATCATAAATTGTGTAAACTGCTAGCTACTCTCTTACCATGATCATATGTACTTGCCATGCTCACTACACTTTAATATGTACACTACACTTTGCCATGCTCACTACACGTTACTATGTACACTACACTTTGCCATGCTCACATTTTCTTACGCTGCCATACTTTTCCTAATTGCGATCATAATGTGTTGCTCGTCTTCAAAGCTTTGCAAAACTATTTATATGTTATATTATTTTAAATCTTGCCAAGGGTCAATTCTTCTAACATTTTAAATCTTGCCGAGCGACCCTCGCTGACGTATTTTTCCTTATCTTTTATCTTGTGAAATATACGTCAGGTTTTGAGACAGAGTTCATTGAGGAGTATACTTGAGACTGAGTAGGTTGACAGGAATACCTTGACCTTGGGATCCCCTGTTGAGGAACGGCGTGCCTTTGCAACACCTCAATAATTTAATATTTGTTGTTGTATTTCATCAGGTGTATTTTCATTTCGTGTAACTGTTTGTAATGGCCAGGCTAGGCCTTATTTGCGTACATGTATTCTTGATATTGACTTTGTAATAATGATAATCTGCATTGTTCTGAGTTTGCGTGCAAGAATCTGCAATGTTTAGAACACAGACGCTTATTGTGCTTAAGCCAAGGAAGAAAGAAAAAAGAAAAAAGTATTTCTTCTTTGCTTTAAGTTCATGCGGACCCGCTCACATTCTCACTTCCAAGTACAATGGGAAGCGAGGCGTGACAGGTTTTAGTGGTGGCCCATGCAGGTCCTCTTACATTCTGCAAAATACTTTGGAACAATATGGATGTCAATTATTAGCTATATTGTCTAGAAAAATCTTGTACGCAAATGTTTACTTTGTTTTCTTTCTCAGCATGGCGGGAAGACCGTACACTCGGAATGGGAATGGAGTTAACAGAAGTGGTGTTCTTGACATCCATGAACTTATGGGTGTCATGAAAGGAATGCCAGAAATTCAACAACAGCTGATCTAGCATGGTCAACAGCCTGCACAACCTACACAACCTCCTTCTCGAGCTACACCTAAAGCCAAGCAATTTTGGGAGCTGAACCCGAAGAGTTTCTCTGGAAAGGAAGACCCACTGGAAGCTGAAGAATGGGCCCGAAGTACTGAGGACGACTTGAGCCTTACACGCATTGACCATGCAGGCTGGGTGGAAGTAGCTAAGAAACGGCTGACTGGTAATGCTTGGAACTGGTGGGATACTGCAGATGCACGATTGGTTAAGCCTCTCAATTGGACTATTTTTCGAGAGAGATTCGATGCCCAGTATTTCCCCAGATCAGCAAAGCGGGAGCTCCAGCAACGTTTCGTTAATCTAGTCCAAGACACCCGGACTGTTGACGAATATGAAGCGGAATTTCACATGCTTAGTCGTTTCGCTCCTCATCTGGTGGAAGATTTCGAAGATCGTGCGTACCAGTTTCTCCAGGGTCTGGATCTCGACATCCAAGCTTCGATGTCTTCGACGAATCTAACCACTCATCAGGAAGCATTGGATGCTGCTAGGAAGCATGAGCTCATCATGAAGCGTAAGAAGACACTACAAACTGGAGGAAGTAAGCACCCTACGGAACCAACCGAGAATGATCTCCGACCAACTCAGACCACCAACTTCAAAAGGCCTGCAACTCCAGTCAACTCCAGACCTACAATGGTGTGTCACCATTGTAATCGACTGGGGCTTGTCAAGAAGGATTGTCGTGTGCTATTGAACCAATGCGTAGTGTATAGGGCACCTGACCATATTGCAAGGAAATGCCCTCGTTGCACTAATGAGCCAGCAGCCCAAACTATGGTAGCATCAGGATCAATACAACATGGGCCACCTCTGGCTCCTCAGTGTCAATTACTCCAGCAGGCCGAGCCCGAACACAATCGGTACCAAACTTACTCTATGGTCGCCGAGGAAGTTAGCGTTGATGAACAAGTGACGAATGATGACGTCTGAACCATGTCCTATCATCGCAACTAATGATTCATATCAAAAATGTGTTTATATCTGCCATGTCATATCTTAGGTATGCCTCTTGCTATCTTGATGCGATGATATCACATTCGTTCTATTACTACTTCGTTTATCAAGTGTTTCCTTGATCATTTTTCTAGCTTATGAAATTCTGAGGGCTGAATTTTAATAAGGTGGTTAGGATGTAATGACATGTTTCTATCGTACGTATTTCGTATGTATTTTGTTTAATTGATTTACTTGAATATTTGTCTTGTGATTTTGTTATTATTTTCCATGGCTCAAACGTGTGATCAGACCCCATATTCGTGATCCTCACGACTTCTCGATCGCGCTGATATTTTCTTATGATTTTTGGATAACGGTATTAGTGTATAGGTGATATCGTAATAGTTTGAATATTCTTAACTAAATTTAATCTAAAATCCTAATAAATCAGATATCTTACCAAATCGATTTCTCCTAATCAAATTTTAATTGGATTGATTCTCAACATCAAATTTATTTCCCTAATCTACTTATCATAACTAAATCGATTTCCTGAATCAAAACCTTATCCTAATAAATTTTAATAAACTTAATATCATAACCGAATTGATCCTCCTAGATCTGATATTGATTAATCTTAATCTAGATATCTTAGCTAGATTATTTTTCTAAATCAAATCTTAACCTATTTTACCATGTTGATGGGATCATATCCTGCCCCACGATTGTTGCAACGAAAATCTCAACAGATTTCCCCATTCTCTCATATATTTCTTAAGCATTCATCTTCTTCACTGATTCACAAATCAAAATGAATAAAAAAAGAAAACTAAAAACCATAGCCTATATATATATTTCCTTCTCCCTCTCATAACCCACCGAACTCCCTCATCCTGTTCTCCCCTATCTTCGGCAGCCTCACCGTCCTCCTCCCATCGAAACGACGACAACCACCTTTCTTCTGCCAGCAACGACAGCCTGACGACCGCCCAAGCTCATGACCACCATCGTACGCCCACATCGCTGCTCCCTCAGCCCATAGTACCCTCGACCTCCTCCTCTGCGACCACCGCCTGCCTCTTATCTGCAACCCTTCTTATTGTTCCTGCCACCTGCACACAGACTCCACGACCACATTCCACCACCTCTGTTTCACCGCCACCACCTCAGCTCCCACAGCCACCTTTCCCACAAGCTCGCAACCACCACCTTTCGCCAGCGCATCAAACCCAGTAACCACCACCAACTGCACCGTCTCCTTTCCGCCCAAGCTCCCACCAAGCCCACCTTCACCTCCTCAGTCGCCAGTACCCCAAACTGTTGTGCCACTCCCCTCTCACCGACTTCTCTTCCCCTCGAACCCTAAAGTCTTGGTCCACTGCCTCTCTCCCACCTTCTTCTCTGTTGTACACCGTCGATGGGCACGCCACACCCCGCAGAACCTGCCACCTCCTCCTTTCCCCCGACGTTCCCCTTCAACCTTAAAATCATGGTCCCCTGCCTCTCTCACATCCCTGACTTATCTTCCCCTCAAACCCTAAAGTCGTGTACCCCTGCCTCTCTCCCACCTTTTTCTCCGTCGTACACCGTCGACGGGCACACCACACCCTGCAGAACCCGCCACCTCCTCCTTTCCTTCGGTGTCTCTATCGCCACCAACCACAACTTCGACAGCCCATAAGATTTGCCACCAACTTCTACAGCCCCACAAGACTCCCGATGCCACGACCTCCACATCAGCCCCCACCGAACACCTCCCACCTCGAGCGCCACCACCGGCGTCACCAACATCCAGTGCCATCACCTCCGATCTGTTGGATGCAACGATCTAGGACTTCTAGTGTGATGACGACAAACACATGTGAAGTTTCTAATAAGTGTGCTAAGTATTTTCAGGAGTGAGGCGATCGTAAATTCGCGAGTTGAGCCTTGGTCAACATGATGGAGATTTATTGCTGCACCTTGTTCAATTTGGACTAAGTCAAATGCAATAGGGACACTTGGATTAATTCATGGAGAATCCTATACTAATTCATATACAAATCCAAATCCTATTTGGAGCAAGATCTATTCAAACCCAATTCATCTCTTTCTTCAAATCCCCAACTCCTAAAATATAGGGATTTCCTCTTAAGCCGATCTCATCCCTAGGAGATCCCCTACTTGCTGTAATCATCCCTTGCAACTTCTCCTCTAGCCGCAAAGAACCCTTGGCTATCTCTATATAAACCATCATCTCAATGAAGAGAGATGAGCGGCACAAACCAAAAAGGAGGGTCGGGCATAACAAATACCCCAAGGCAAATACTCTCACGCATCATCTTCTCCAAGCCTATAGCCTCACGCAAGACAAAGCTCCACCATCCAAGGCCATAGTATCTCCTTCCAATAAGCTTCATCATCATCAAGGAGAACTCCATTAGGGTTGCAACCTCATGCACAAGGAGACATTGCTTAAGCTTGTCCACGCAACAATAAAGGAGAAAGAGTCGCATGCATCTCTTTCCCGACCGTTGACTTGCCTTGCCAAAGCCATCGCCAACTGAGTCAACAAGCAAGGCAAAACAGCTTGCCGACCCTCAGAAGAGAAGAGCCAAAGAAGCTGTCGACCCCTGCTATAGCCGTACCGACCCATCAAGCAGCGCATGCCATCAGCTCCTGCCGACCGACCATAGCTGTGCACCATAGCCATCTGCCGACCCACGAAACTTTAGGGCAGTCGTGTGCCATCAAGCTGAGGACGAAATTGCCACTTGGGCTACCAACCCTACAACATTGTGACATCCTTGGCCGACCCTTGGAGAGCTACCCACTACTCCATTGTCGACATATAGAGCAGCCAACCCAAAGCTTTGCCGACACTAGTTCTTGCATACCATCAAGCGAGTAGCTAGCCAAGATCAAGAACCAAGGGGGTACACAACATCTGAGCAAAGCCACAACATTGAGGGAGAGTACCACATTTCCGCAACTTGAGTTGTGAAGCGAAAGAGGACGTGACGACGACTACTCGTCAGTCGTGATTTGACCCGTGCTGATTGACAGAGACACTGATGCCATCACAATTTGAGCAATTCTGAACTCTTTACTTTATTATTATATTTGTGATTGGTGTAGTGATCTCTGTAGGGGAAAGTTTACCGTATTTGTGACTTTCGGGGTCTTGTCCAGTGGGTGCTAGACAAGAGGGACTTGGCTAGTTGTGACTAGCCAATAAAAAGCTTATACTAGGATTAATTTTGTTGAACACAATGAGTGGGGTACTGAGAGCCTGGTGAGTGTAGGGACGTTGGTGCTCTAGCTATTAGGGTTGTACCTGTTACATTATTAATCTAGTATCTGCTTTGGGGACTGAACGTAGGTCGTGGTGACGACCGAACCAGGGTAAATCCGTTGTGCATCTGTGTTTGATTATTATTTACCCTGCATGTGATTATAACTGTGTGTGATTTCTCGTGGGTTGCATGAGAATTTTTATTAGCCTATTCACCCCCTAGGCTTAGATCCAGATCCAACAAGTGGTATCAGAGTAGGTTAGAGAATCTAGGCTAGATTGACTATAAATAACTCTATTGATTGTGCTTTTGCTGAAGGTCGGTCCATATCATGACCCCCTAAATTTATTGGAGTAGACTATGCTTATTGGAAATCTAGGATGAAAATCTACTTATCCGTTGATCACAAAGTTTGGCACATAGTTGAAAAAGGTTATATGCCACATGTTATTAAAGTTGAAAATATTAAAATGCTTAAACCTGAAAATAAATGGGATGATGCTGATTGGAGATTATATTCTTTAAATGGTAAAGCTATGAATGCACTTATATACTCTCTTGATAAATCTGAATTTAATCGTATCTCACATTGTCAAACTACGCAGGAAATATGACACATGCTGGAGGTGACACACGAGGGAACGTCACAGGTGAAGGAGTCTAGACTAGCCTTGCTAAGCACAGAGTATGAGAGCTTCCGCATGCTTCTATCAGAATCCATATCAGAGATGTTTGCGAGGTTCATGGACATCGTTTATAAGTCTAGCTCCATTGGTAAGCCATACTCTCTCCTTGAGCCAGTGAGGAAAATCTTAAGGGCATTGCCAATCTCGTTCAGGGCTAAAGTCACTGCCATTCAAGAAGCGAAAGATCTATCACAGATGAGAGTGGAGGACTTGATAGGTAACTTAATGCCCCACGAGCTTGAGCTGCAGAATATAGAGGCTAAAGAGAAACCAGAGTCAAAGGAAAAAGCTCCAAAACCACTAGCTCTTCAAGCTAGCGAAGGTGATAACGATGATGAGGAGATAGCAATGATGGTCAGAGGCTTCAGAAGATACATCAAGACTCCTCAAGGAAGAGCTGACATTCAACAAAGGTTTAATTGTTCTAAGCACTATAATCCTTCTAGAAATTCATCTCAACAAACTGCAATTAATAAAGTTAAATGTTTTAAATGTAAAAAGCAAGGACACATTATGAAGGAGTGCCCACAAGAAATAGCTAATGTTGCAGAGAAGAAAGGAAAAGCTGTGGTGCGAACGTGGGACATGGACAGCAAAGATGAGAATGAGGAGTATGAAGCCTACTCTGTTGAATAATAGTAGAGCTGAGGTAAAATCCACATTATGAGGTATGGCTTTGGCAAAAGATGATGAGGTAAAATCTGGTAGTAGAGCTGAACTTCTAATTATTTGTAAAGCCATGCAAACTGAAATTGTCGAGCTAGAATCCACATTAGAAGAGTATAGAAATTCCAACGATGAAATGCAACAAGACGCTTACAACATGTCATTAGAAATTAAGGAACTAAAGGAAAAAATTGTTGCATGTGATTCTACCATTGCTTTATTGGAAAAAGAGAATTCTAGGTCGCATGAAAAATCTGATTGCCTTTCTTGTCCTACTTTGTTGAATAATATTAGCATGTATAAGCAAAATGTGAGTAAGCTAGAAGCTGAAATTGAATTGCTTAATGAAAATATTTGCATGCTAAATAATGAACTAAAAAGAAAAATAATGGCTGAAGAGGACAATAAGAAGGCCTTTATATGTAAATGCACTTTGATTGTGAATGAAAATGCTTTATTGAAATCCAAAATCACTAGTCTAGAATTGTCATTAAAGAAATTTTCTATGGAAAAACAATCGTTGGATGCTATTCTAGAAAATAAACTTTATGGCAATAATAGACATAGTCTTGGTTATGGTATGAAACATGCTAAAAAGCCTTTTTATAAGAAAATTCAAAATGAGCCATTGAAAGTCTCAAATATGTATGCAAAGTGCTTTACTTGTTCTAGTGTTGGTCATACCTCTTATTATTATAAGTTTAGGAACACGAATATGAAATTCAAGCAAATATGGGTTCCTAAATCTTTGATGACTAACATGAGTGGACCTTGTTGGATTCCAAGGTCACATATAACATCTACCGTGTAGATATGATAGAGATTTGGCGAGGAGCTATGGATTGAACGTTTCATTATTTAGTTCCTTAGCCAAACGACGACGCGAAGGTATACTTTTTCTACTTTGCACTTAATTCATACCTTCATAGCATTTTTTTATTTTTGTGTGCTTGATTTTTTTTATTTGTGTGCTAGCTTGCTTGATGTTTAGTTTGTTTTAGTTCATTATAAAACAAAAATGAAAAAATGAAAAATTCAAAAAGTAAAAAAATGGACCTTAATGTATATCTTTTCCTTTGTATCACTCAAGTGATATTTATGAATGTCATTCACATCCTTGTAGAAATCATTGTATTATTGTTATAGCTACATGCGCATGTTAGAATTCCAAAATAGCCATGACATGTTTAATGAATTGAATAACATGATTTCTGCACCTACAATTTCACTTCCACTTGTATTGAATATTGTTGCACAATTGGAGATTCTTTTATGGAATATTGGAAAGTGAATGTAGGATAACAAATAACTAAAAATCGAAGGGATATGATGTGTCTTGCCATGGATAAAAATTGAGCACAAAAGAAATAATTTTGAAACAAAGAAAATTGAAAATAGCTCCGTATGTAAAATGGATTCAATCCTTGGCAAGTACACTACCCACGAGTATCCAACATAAGCTTTATGGGTAAACTTTAGCGTTGGTGTTTTACTCGTCAAGCAATGACACTCCACATCTAAGAGTCCTTATAGGCTATGTTTTTAGGTGTGGTAACTTGAACTCATTTTTAATGAGATGGGAAAAATTAATCCGAGTGATATAATGTTAAATGGAAAAAGTGGATTGGTTTTGTTTTTGGTTGGATTTATGAAAGTTTCTCCTCATATACTTCAATGTTTAATCATCACACTTACACGTTGGTGTAAAAGTCTAAGTTATAACTTTCATTGAATTTGCTTGCTTATTCTAAGAATGCCGACATGCAAGGGCTAGTTGTAGTTAATAATACTCTCTCTTTTTGCATATGGTATTTAATTGACTTCATGAATATGCTTTTGATGATAACAAAGGGGGAGAAAATTTGGGAAAGATTTGGTATTATTTGTGGTACTTAGTATTACTTGGTATTACTTGGTATTATTTGTGGTACCACTTGGTATTTGTGTTGTGATACTTGTAATGCTCATGAAAATATGAATGTTTGATTAAAGGGGAGCATTAATGAATATTCGCAGGAGCATGAAAATAAGGGGAGCATGCTTGTATGTTTGCACATCATTGTTGCATGTTTGTATGTTGCATATAATTGTTATACTTGTTACATACATCCTCCATCATCAACACGTTCACACACACACATATCACGATGTATTATTTGAATCATAATTGCTCAAATCTTGTATTGGTTTATCATCATCAAAAGGAGGACATTGTTGGATGCAACGATCTAGGACTTCTAGTTTGATGACGACAAACACATGTGAAGCTTCTAATGAGTGTGCAAAGTGCTTTCAGGAGTGGGGAGATCGTAAATTAGCAAGTAGAGCATTAGTCAACATGATGGAGATTTATTGCTTCACTTTGTTCAATTTGGACCAAGTCAAATGCAAGAGGGATACTTGGATTAATTCATGGAGAATCCTGTACTAATTCATATACAAATCCAAATCCTATTTGGAGTGCAACAAGATCTATTCAAACCCAATTCATCTCTCTCTCCAAATCCCCAACTCCTAGAATATAGGGATTTCCTCTCAAGCCGATCTCATCCCTAAGAGATCCCCTACTTGCCACAATCATCCCTTGCAACTTCTCCTCTCGCCGTAAACAACCCTGGGCTATCTCTATATAAGCCATCATCTCAATGAAGAGAGATGAGTGGCACAAACCAAAGAGGAGGGGGCCATAAAAAATACTCCCAATGCAAATACTCTCACGCATCATCTTCTCCAAGCCTATAGCCTCACGCAAGACAAAGCTCCACCATCCAAGGCCATAACATCTCCTTCCAACGAGCTTCATCATCATCAAGGAGATCTCCATTAGGGTTGTAACCTCACACACAAGGAGACATTGCTCAAGCATGTCCATGCAACAACAAAGGAGAAAGATTCGCATGCATCTCTCTCCTGACCGCTGACTTGCCTTGCCAAAGCCATCGTCGACCGAGTCAGCAAGCAAGGCAAAACAGCTTGCCAACCTGCAGAAGGGGAGATCCAAAGAAGCTGCCGACTCCTGCTACAGCCTTATCGACCCATCAAGCAGCAAGCGCTATCAGCTCCTACCGACTGACCATAGTTGTGCACCATTGCCATCTGCCGACCCACAGAACTTCAGAGCAGTCGTATGCCATTAAGTTGAAGCCGTAATTGCCACTTGGGCTGCTGACCCTACAACATTGTGACATCCTTGGCTAACCCTTGGAGAGCTGCCCACTACTCCATTGCCGACACATAGAGCAACCAACCCAAAGCTTTGCCGACCCTAGTTCTTGCATACCATCAAGCAAGTAGCTAGCCGAGATCAAGAACCAAGGGGGTACGCAACATCTGAGAAAAGTTGCAACATTGAGGGAGAGTACCACATTGTCGCAACTTGAGTTACGAAGCGAGAGAGGACGTGACGACGACTACTCGTCAGAGGTGATCTTACCGTACTGATTGACAGAGACACCAACGCCATCACAATCTGAGCAATTTTAAACTCTTTACTTTATTATTATATTTGTAATTGGTGTAGTGATCTCTGTAGGGGAAACTTTATCGTATTTGTGACTTCGGGGTCTTGTCTAGTGGGTGTTAGACAAGAGGGACATGGCTAGTTGGGACTAGCCAATAGAAAGCTTATACTAGGATTAATTTTATTGAACACGATGAGTGGTGTACTAAGATTCTGGAGAGTGAAGGGACGTTGGTGCTCTTCCTATTATGGTTGTACATGTTACATGATTAATCTAGTATCTACTTTTGGGGCTGGACGTAGGTCGTGGTGACGACCGAACCAAGATAAATCTGTTGTGCATTTGTGTTTGATTATTATTTACCCTACATGTGATTATAACTGTGTGTGATTTCTCGTGGGTTGCATGAGAATTTTTATTAGCATATCCTCCCCACTCTAGGCTTAGATCCAGATCCAACACGATCTCCCTTCACCGTTCACAACTCTTCTCAAACCCTAGCCCCTTCCTCCAACCCCCAACAACCCTACCATCAACGACAATCTCCTCTCATCGTCCACCAACACCCGAGGCATTACCGACGACCACCTCCTCAGCCCTCCGACAGCCCCATCTCTTCCTCAACCGTGCACAACAACTCCGGCAACCCCCATCTCTCCAACGACAGCCCAAGACAGCCACGACCTCCCACTTTCTTCACCTTCAGTCGAGCCCCAAACACCCGACAGCCTCGTCTATCTGCGGTCTCTCGCATCACCGTCAGATGCCCAGACCTTCGTCGCGCCATCACCGACCAAGCCTCATCCACCTGCAAGTAAACACGAAGCAACAACAGAAATAGGAACTCGAACCCCTAAAACTGTGAGTTAATATATCTATAGTAAAAGTATGTCTTTATATGTTAGTTTATATAAATATATATATTATATTATATACAGTATATTAGTTATATATATGTTAACTATTGTATATATACAGTATGTTATATATGTAAATTTTAATGCTATTTTATTAACTTAACACTTTTGGCTTAATATCACGAATCCTTTGACGCAGATAAATTCACGCCTCTCGCACGATCATGTGGACAGCCAAATCACTTCAATCAGGCTAGTATTTTATTTTCTGTGAATTTTTGAAGTTACACGTATATGTTGATTATATGCTTAAATAAATTGTTTTTAGCGATTTTCAGGTAAACGCCTCTCTGAAACACACATTTTAAGTAATTGAATGGCACACATTTTACTTTCTGCTATTTTATCATAAATTGTGTAAATTGCTAGCTACTCTCTTACCATGCTCATATGTACTTGCCATGCTCACTACTCTTTACTATGTACACTACAGTGTCATG
The DNA here is from genome assembly GCA_030789695.1 of Scilla litardierei. Classification (NCBI taxonomy): domain Eukaryota; kingdom Viridiplantae; phylum Streptophyta; class Magnoliopsida; order Asparagales; family Asparagaceae; genus Scilla; species Scilla litardierei. The sequence goes on from CM061136.1 coordinate 26,394,700, forward strand.
CTTAATACACTTTATTATGTACACTACCATTTGCCATGCTCACTACACTTTACTATGTACCCTACACTTTTCCATGCTCACATGTTTTCTTACGCTGCCATACTTTTCCTTATTGTGATCATACTATGTTGCTCGTATTCAAAGCTTTGCAAAACTATTTATAAGTTATATTATTTTAAATCTTACCGAGGGTCAATTCTTCTAACATTTTAAATCTTGCCGAACGACCCTCGCTGACGTATATTTTCTTGTCTTTTATCTTGTGAAATATACGTCAGGTTTTGAGGCAGAGTTCATTGAGGAGTATACTTGAGACTGAGTAGGTTAACCAGGAATACCTTGACGCTGGGATCCCCTGCTGAGGAACGGCGTGTCTTCGCAACACCGCAATAATTTAATATTTGTTGTGGTATTTCATGCAAGTGTATTTTCATTTCGTGTAACTGTTTGTAATGGCTAGGCTAGGCTTTATTTGTGTACATGTATTCTAGACATTGACTTTGTAATAATGAGAATCTGCATTGTTCTGAGTTTGCGTGCAAGAACATGCAATGTTTAAAACACAGACGCTTATTGTGCTTAAGCTAAGGAAGAAATAAAAAAAGGAAAAAAGTACTTCTTCTTTGCTTTAAGCACATGCAGACCCGCTCACGTTCTTGCTCCCAAGTACAATGGGAAGCGGGGTATGACAAGATCACAGAAAAGGTAGTCCAAGAATGTATGGACAATTTTCCTGATTTTGACGAGCTGTATTCACAAGGCTATGAGTGGTACCGACGAGAAATAAAGGTTCGATTCCCAAATTTTGTGGCTGAACTCGATGAAATCCATGTCATTTTCCCATTCGATGATGATGGTCAAAGTAAGACCATGGACGCTACTATCCCTGTCGACGAGGTTGTTGTCGAGACAGGTGAGGCACTGAATGTTGATGCTCCAAGAGATCATGAGCATACTGCTTCGATCGAAGTAGATCTAAGGCATGTTGATCCAATTGAGGGATCATATGGGTTCCTTTCTCCTCAAAGTTTTTGAATGTATTGGGGGGGTAAATTTTGTAAAGAACGTGACAACTTTGTAATTCAAAACAAATGATATTGCCAAAAGTTGACATGTACCTCTTTGTTTGCCAAAAATTGTTGTTTGTTTAAGGGAACATGTATGAGCGCATGTGTAACCATTTGGCCCATTTCAACGAGTTAAGCAACTGCCCAAGGTGGTAGTGGTTGAATCGTTGAATCATACCCTCATTAACCATTACAGTAAGGCGTAATTCTTGAAGTTGTGTAAAGGGTGACCTCTCATTTTGTGTAGGTCATTCAGTTACATTAATCCTTATAGTCAACGGATGATTAGGGTTGTTGAGTTACGAGGGGGTGGACCCTTGGCTTGCGGCTGTTGACTAAGCAAAGTCGTTTAGTTGCGAGAGGGTGTCCCCTCGGCTAACGGCTGACGATCAAATAGAGTCGTTCGGTAGCGAGGGGCATGGCCCCTTCATCTTACAGCCGACGACTAAGTAGGGTCATTCAGTTGCGAGGGGGTGGCCCCTCAGCTTATGGCTAACGACGAAGTAGGGTCGTTCAGTAGCGAGGGGTATGGCCCCTTCTTCTTATGACCAACGACAAAGTTGGGTCGTTCAGTTGCGTAGGGTGGCCCATCGGCTTACAGCTGACGATGAAGTAGAGTCGTTTGATAGCGAGGGGCATTGCCCCTTCATCTTACAGCCGACAACAAAGTTGGGTCGTTTAGTTGCAAGGGGGTGGCCACTCGACTTACGGCTGACGACCAAGGAGGGTTGTTCGGTAGCGAGGGGAATGGCCCCTTTGTCTTACGACCGACAACGAAGTAGGGTTGTTCAGTTGCAAGGGAGTGGCCCCTCGACTTACGGCTGACGAAGATGTAGAGTCGTACGGTAGCGAGGGGCATGGCCCGTTCGTCTTACGGCCAACGATTATGTAAGGTCATTTAGTTGCAAGGGGTGGCTCCTCGGCTTACGGCTGACGAAGAAGTAGAGTCGATTGGTAGTGAGGGGCATAGCCCCTTTGTCTTACGATAGACGACGAAGTTGGGTCGTTCATTTGCAAGGTAGTGGCCCCTCGGCTTATGGCTGTCGACCAGGGAGGGTCGTTCGATAGCAAGGGGAATGGCCCCTTTGTCTTACGGCCGACGACAAAGTAGGGTCGTTCAGTTGGAAGGGGGTGGCCCCTCGGCTTACGGTTGATGACGAAATAAAGTCGTTCGGTAGCGAATGGCATAGCCCCTTCATCTTAGGACCGATGATTAAGTAAATTCATTCGGTAGCGAGGGGCATGGTCCCTTCATCTTACAGCTGACGACGAAGTTGGGTCATTCAGTTGCGAGGGGGTGGCCCCTCGGCTTACGGCTGACAACGAAGTAGAGTCGTTCAGTAGCAAGGGGCATGGCCCCATCATCTTACAGCCGACGATTAAGTAAAGTCGTTCAGTTGCGAGGGGGTGGCCCATCAACTTATGGCTGACGACGAAGTAGAGTCGTTCGGTAGCGATTGGAATGGCCCCTTCGTCTAACGGCCGACGACGAAGTTGGTTCGTTCAGTTGTGAGGGGGTGGCCCCTCAGCTTACGGCTGACAACCAAGGAGGTTCGTTCGGTAGCGATGGAAATGGCACCTTCATCTTACGATCGATGACGAAGTAAGGTCGTTCAGTTGCGAGGGGGTGGACCATCGACTTACGACTAACGAAGAAGTAGTCATTTAGTAGCGAGGGGCATGGCCCCTTCATCTTACAGCCAATGATTAAGTAAAGTCGTTCGGTAGCGAGGGGCATGCCCCATTCGTCTTATGGTCGACGACGAAGTTGGGTTGTTCAATTGCAAGGGGATGGCCCATCGGCTTACGACTGATGACAAAGTAGAGTCGTTCGGTAGCGAGGGGCATGGCCCCTTCGTCATACGACCGACGATTAAGTAAGGTCATTCAGTTGAGAGTGGATGCCCCATCGGTTTACAGCTGACGACAAAGTTGAGTTGTTCGGTAGCGAGGGGCATACCCCTTCCTCTTATGGCCGACGACGAAGTTGGATCGTTCAGTTGCAAGGGGTGGCTCCTCGACTTAAGGCTGTCGACGAAGTAGAGTCGTTCAGTAGCGAGGGGTATGACCCCTTCGTCTTACGATCGACATCGAAGTAGGGTCGTTTAGTTGCAAGGGGGTGGCCCATCAGCTTACGGCTGACGACGAAGTAGATTCGTTCGGTAGCGAGGGGTATGGCCCCTTCGTCTTACGGCCGACGACGAAGTAGGACCATTTAGTTGCGAGGGGGTGCACGCTCAGCTTATGGCTGACGATGAAGTAGGGTCATTTGGTTGCGAGGGGCATGGCCCCTTCGTCTTACGGTGGAAAAGTAAGTAAGGTCGTGCAGTTGCGAGATGATGGATCCTCGGCTTACAGCTGACGACGAAGTAAAGTCATTCAGTAACGAGGGGCATGGCCCCTTGGTCTTATGGCCGACGACGAAGTAGGGTCGTTTAGTTGCGAGGGGGTCGCCCCTTAGTGTACGGCTGACGATGAAGTAGAGTCATTCAGTTACGAGGGACATGGACCCTACGTCTTACGGCCGACGATTAAGTAAGTTTGTTTAGTAGTGAGGGGGTGACCCCTCGGCTTACGGTTGACGACGTAGTAGGTTTGTTCAGTTGTGAGGGGGTGGCCCCTCTGCTTACGGCTGACGATGAAGTAGCATCAATTGGTAGCGAGGGGCATGACCCCTTCATCTTACAGCTGAAAACGACGTAGGGCCGTTCAGTTGCTAGGGGGTGGCCCCTCGGCTTACGGCTGACGACGAAGTAGAGTCGTTCGGTAGCGAGGGGTATGGCCCATTCGTCTTACGGTCGACGACAAAGTAGGGTCATTTAGTTACGAGGGGGTGTCCCCTTAGCTTATGGCTGACGACGAAGTAGAGTCGTTCGGTTAGGAGGGGCATGGCCCCTTCGTCTTACGGTCGACGACGAAGTATGGTCGTTTAGTTGTAAGGGGGTGGCCCCTTCACTTACGGCTGATGACGAAGTATAGTCGTTCGATAGCGAGGGACATGGCCCCTTCAGCTTACGACCGACGATGAAGTTGAGTCGTTCAGTTGCAAGGGGGTGGCCCCTCGGCTTACGACTGACAACGAAGTTTTCTCCAAGTCAATTTTCATCAAGACAATGTGAATTGGCATGAGCCTAGTCCGTCCGGATTTCTCCTAAGGATTGGATCCTCGTGAATAGTAAGCTTGTCGAAGATTAACTAATCATTAGATGGAACGATTCTCATAAAATTCATAAACGTCTTGTTGAGAAAATGTATTCGTCTTGTTGAGAAAATGTATTTTGAAGGAAAACAGACTTTATTAATATAGAAATCTTTGACATTATGATAACAATTAAAAGCGTACAGGCATTTTTATTCTGCTCGAAGCTTGTTTCTGTTGGATATTGAGTCTCCACCCCGTGGTTATTTTGATGATGAGCAACATATTATGCTACTAATATTTTCATTGAGTTTGTGTATAGGAAATGTATTTTTAATATAATTTATGAAGCAAAGATGCATTGCACAAATAAGAGTCATGAATGAAGTGATCTAAAATTAAGTGAGCTCAAATGTGATAGAGCAAACTAATCAAACAAGGCTTGGAGCAAATGTGCAAGGAACAAATCACGTCAAGTTCAAATGAAGTCAACAAGAAGAATTGTAACTACACACATAGAAGATGAAGATGGATTGAGCTCACATTCCACGTCTACATCCTGAAGCTGAAGCCTGGAGCTCGAAGATGAAGCTCAAAGACAGTGCTCAAGCTTAAGCTAAAGAGGAGCTCAAACTCAAGTGAAGCCTATGCAACTAGCTCAAGCTCAACCAAGGCTTCAAGTTCTTCATTGAGTCTAGTGTGTGAGTTTTTTTTTCATTTTTCTTAGGATTATGTCAAAGCCAAGAAAGAATACGCACGCACACAAAAAGATTTTTGAAAATGGTTTTAAATTCATGGTATTATTATATAAACTTATTTTCATAGATATGATAGCAAAACTTCTTGAGAAAATCACTTTTCAAGAAGGAGTCGACTACCAAACACCCAGGAGTTGACTACATGTCAGTAGCAGATTTTCTCAGAAAACTGCTCTGGGAGTCGACTACCAAAGTTGGGAGTCGACTACCAGCTGTGGAAAATTTTCTCAGAAATTGCTCTGGGAGTCGACTACCAAAGGTGGGAGTCGATTACTAGCTGTCGACGGTCAGATTCATTGAATCTGTTTTGTAGCCATTTTGGGGCAAAAGTCAAACGTTTTTGAAATGATTTGAATTCATTTTTATCTCTATATTTAGAGAGCCATTGAGACCCTTTTCAATATCAATTATTCTTTAGCAAAATCAAATTCTCTCAAGCATTCAAGCTCTCTAATTTTCATTGCTCTCAAAGTTTTTCATAGCCAACAGTTTTTAAATTCTGATCTTATTCTTGTGCTTATTTTTCTATATTGTTTTAAGATCATTTTATTTGGCTATTACAAGTTGTTTTTCAAATCCTTCTAACTTCATTTTTGAATATTCTTAAAATTATTTTAAAACAACAAAGTTTCTTGATCACATTGAATTAACTAATATTCTGTGTGATCAAAGAAAGATTTATTCTTTAGCCACATAAAGCACAATTGCACATTCTTCTTTGCAATAGAACTATTGGGTGTAAAAACCAATCTCCACAAATTCATTGTGGTGTATTGGATCTGATCTTATTTTTGAGTCCCTTGGAGATAAGGGTGTTGGAAATCCTAGCTAAGGCTATGTGGTGGTGTTGGAAATCCTTGTTGTATGCAAGGAGTTTGTAAAAGTCCTCGGGTTGTGAGGCAAGGGAAAATCCTCATTGGATGTGAGGTGGTTTGTACTATTTACTGAAAATAGTGGATTAGAGCCCGACAAAGATTCGGGGACTGGACGTACCCAGGTTATGGGGAACCAGGATAAAAATCTGTGTGTTCGCGATTGTTATTTATTCACTTGCATTTATATTCCGCTACGTATCTTTATTATTGCATGTATTTGTTGATTAAGATTGATATTAGGTACTTCTATATTAATCTTAGGGAGAATTCTAGAGGTAAAGTTTTAATTTGCGAAAATACTATTCACCCCCTCGTGTTCTCTTTGTCATCTCAAGTCCCAACAGTTTCTGCTTGGCTTTTATTTGATCATTGCTAGAACCTTTTTAATCGACCACCTTGGTGACTAGTGACCCGAACATTGGCCCCTTGCCTTTCTTCTTTGGGGTCCCTTCTTTATTTTACTGGTCGTCGCCTGGCTTCTTTGGATGACCTCGTTTGACTAATGTGTCAATCTCCTTCTTGAGTGTCTAGCAATCACCGGTGTCATGCCCGTGATCATTGTGGTACCTATAGAATTTGATATCATCCCATTTTCGTACATGTTCTTTTTGACATGCTCATTGATGAGTCCTTCTCTTTGGGCATATGCCAAGACTTCTGCCTTAGGAGCATTTGACCTGACGTAAATTTCTTTGGCATGATGCTCCTTGCTCTGGGGACTCTTGTCTCTCTGCTGCCGATCTCGCGGTTCTGGTCAAGAGTTCCCTTGGGATCGTGCATCTCATTTTGTTTCCTCCCGACGCTAAGGAGTGTTGTTCTTTGCAGTGGCGAGTGCTTCCTCCGAGGTCATGAATCGATCCATCGTACTGAACAGCTCCACGAGAGTGCTTGGCGGGAATTCATGCAAGTACCTTAGTAGATGCTTATTTCTAACTGCCTGGGTGAGGGCTCCGATGATAGTAGAGTCTGGAACGTCCTCAACTTCCCATCGTTCTTCATTGAAACGATTTATGAAGTCCTGAATTGATTCTTTCTCAACTTATTTGGAGTGAAGAGATGAGACGATTTTTGCTTCGTGCGTCTCCCAGCAACAAACTGCCTACAAAAAAGGTCAAACAAATCGTTGAATAACCCGATGCTATTATCGGGCAATCTGTTGTACCAGCCATCCACCACCTTTGTAAGCATGGTTTGGAAGGCTCGGTAGAGGTATGGCTCATCGGCCCCATGAAGTTCCATCATGTTTAGATATTTTTGGACATGCTCCCATGGGTCTCCAGTGTCGTCATACATCTGCAAGGTTGGGATCTTAAATTTAGAGATTAGTAGCCAGACATGATGTTCTCCTTCAGAGGGTCCTCCGGTTGGTCGGAAGAACGAGTTTTGCGTGTTCCTCCTCCCACTGCTGATGAGTGGCGCTTGAAGAATGGTTGGGGCTTGCTTCCCTCTCCTTTCTCTTCGTGCTAGCTGCAAGATTTGGTGGACTGTGACCTTGGATGAAATTATATCTTCCCTGATCCAAGATACTGCGGGTGGTCCGCCCATTATTGGAGGGTCCTAACCTCCATTATGCCCAGGGGTGAGGTGGTTATTCCACATCTCTCTATTCTGTTGAGATGGAGGAATGGTATTCGGTTACAATTTCTCTTGGTGCTCGAGTCCTTGCTCCTAAGCCCCTGCTTTACTTGAGGAGCCCGCCCTCCTACTAGTTGTGCACGCTCGATGTCCTGTTGAACAGCGGTGGCTAATACTGCCAGGCTCTTTTCAATCTTCTCGATAAACTTGTTAAATTGTTTCTGAGTCACCACTTGAGCATTGGGTGGGATTCCTTGGTCTTCAGGATTCACATTCGAAACACCCTCGTTCAATGTGTTCTCAACTAGATCGTAGAGTGATCCAGTGTAGTCGGGTCCAGTCGACATTGGGCATTAGTTGCTTCGGGATGTTAACTGGTGGTATCCCACAGACAGCGCCAATTGTTAAAGCCAAAATTGACATCAATAAAATTTTGGCTGACGTGGACTCTCTTGACGAAGTGGATCCTCGTCAGTTGGTGGAGTGAGACCTTCGATTAGCTAGACCAGGGTCGTTGATGGTTGGGAGTTAGAATGCAGCATGGAAGCTCGATCGATCCAATGGCTGGATGCGACGATCATTCGACCCTCTGGCGGAGTTGATCCTCAAATGATTGTTCATCGAGAGCTATCATTCGACCCTTATGTTGGGCCGTGCCTCGATCTTCCTGCACCACAAAGGAGTGTCAGGGGGTCGGATCTGGGTTTCGACCCAAATCTTCTCTGATGCTTAAGTTAGAACATGAACTTAAGTGAAGGCCTGGGGCCGTCGAGATCGACCCACAGAGGTTCATCTCGAGTCAGTCACCGCAAGCTATTTGGAGGAAGAATTATAAAGTGGGAAGTAGAATATCATAGTATCGAGTATCTCGTACCTTTCTTCTATTCATCTTCAGTGTATTTATAGACTTCGGATGTCTCTTTGGTCACGTTGGGAGGATAACGGTCACCAATTATAATGCCACGATCCTCCTCCTTAATAGGGGTAACCGTCGTACATGCCTCTGCTATTTATGAGCCCATTATCGATCACATGTTTGAGCCGAGGGAAGTCCAACGGACAAATGTCACGTGAGCTTTGACTGTGTTAGCTTCAAGCTTTCCTCGTGGGTGATCGCTCCCCGGATACACGTCCCGGAGCGACGATGTTGTAGTTTTACCGCAAGCGCACGACGTAGTGGCGAGCGGGTATCGAACACGAGGAGGTGGTGTTGGTTCCAATCTATCCTAGGTTGGTTTGACTACGAACGTTTTATTGGTGGAGATGGTTATGGAATGATATAATGGCAATGGTGGTGGATGTCGGTGTCGGTGATAGAGAAGTCGGATAAAATATCGATTCAAATATAAGATAATAAAAGTATCTAGGGCTATGGAATCCCCACTACAGACCGGCATTCGTCATTGTGAATAGTGAATCTCAATATTACTAGACTTGCGTTGAGGTGAACTAGTCGTAACTGAATAGAGAACCAAGCTCACACTCTCGCGCTATTGCCGGTCTATAGCGAACCTAGGATAGGGCCCAATCTCTTGCAAACCCTAGCCTAAGCCACTAGCATTAGGATCGACATCATTGTCCAATCGCTCTTCGAGCCCACTCTCGTGCAAACTCGAGTCACGATCTAGGTTGTGATAGTTCGTATTCGTCCAATCTCTTGCAAACGAATATTGGTATAGATTTACAATAAAAATCCTAGCTTTGGTCCAATCTCTTGCAAACCAAATCTAGAGAAATCCAATTGTAAATCTAAATCGAATATCTAGGCCTTCCCATCGATTAGAATCCAATCTCTTGCAAACCCTAGATCGATGGAAATCCCTAGCTATCCGTAATAAATCAATCACAACCTAACCTCCTAGCAATTCTAGCAATTTAGAAATTCATTCATCACAAATATGAAATTAGATCCATAGGGTTCATCCCCAAACCCTAGAACAACCAATCTACTCCAGCATAGCAATAAGGATATAAGAATCAATAAAAATCATTGCTTGCATATAAAAAGATAGAAAAACAAAGATTCAAATAAGAAGAACAAAATACTTAGCTTGATGAAGATCTTCAATCCAAATACAAGCTTTTAGATCCAAGAGGGGGGCTAGGGCATGGCCTAACCTCTAAAATAATCCCTAATAAAACATTTGGGGAACTAAGAATACATAATGGGGATCCCTCTCTAATGGTGGCTACAAACCCCTTAAATACTCCCCCAAAACCCTAGCAAGAAACCCTAGAAAACCCCTCAAATTCGTGTCCAAAAACAGCCCAAACCGCAACTTAAAATCTGGGCCCGTCGCCGACTCGGCCGAGTGGAAAATGTGACTCGGCCGAGTGGAAATTCCAGCACTGCAGCATCAACTTGCAGAAATTCTCCAGATTTCATCCGACCTCCGATTGGTGTGTTCTTGGCGGCGTTGGAACCGTCATGAAGTCTACTATCCATAAAAAATATTAGAAAAATACTTTGGTTGCTGGAATAAAAGAAGATTTCAAAAGAGTGTGAGGCTGTCTGAAAATCTAGGCGTTGCGTGTCCTCGGCATCACTCGGCCGAGTTGACTTCTCTACTCGGTCGAGTGGGCTTCTCTACTCGGTCGAGTGATAGACCCTGTAAAATTCCAGTAAGTCGGGGGGTCTTGGGGGTCTGTCTTTGGAGGTGACTCGGCCGAGTGGCTTTACTCACTCGGCCGAGGGGCATTCGGTACTCGGCCGAGTCGGAACCGTCAAAAGCCTGTACATTTCCAGTAAGTCGGCCTCTTTTGATGGTGGATTTTCCATGCCACTCGGGCGATGCGATCTTCATACTCGGCCGAGTGGGATATCTTCCCTCGGCCGAGTGCATGCCCAATTCCTTCTGTTGGAGCGTGTCCGGTCGGGTCGGCCGAGCGGTCTTCTTGCTCGACCGAGTGAGTGCTTCACTCGGCCGAGTGACAGGCTGTAGATGCCCATTCTTCATCATTTCACCTCCTCGTCTCTCCTACGAGGTTTCTTCTTCTTCCACCCATCTTCCATCGCCGTTAGCTCCTCGATAGAGCCATGGGCGAGGCTCCGGTACATGTGCAAGTCCTTTAAGCTCATTTTTGTTCCCGATCGCTCCATATTTCCTGAAATCCGACAAAAACAAGAAATAGTGAAAAGTAACGCAATATTGTCGAATACTCGTGAAAATCGCAATATGAGCAATCGAAATGGCGTGAAAACATGCAGGAAAAAGGTGTAAAATATGGACCGATCAGTGGGCATTGTGGGCTCTAGTTCCGTTTGAATGAATCCTTCGAGTGCCAGCCCAAGGGTTTAACATGCATGCAAATGGAATTTGACATCCAATTGCCAGATGAGGTAGTTCTTCCTAGAGACTTCCAAAATTTCGAAATCAACACTTGCGATCTTAGCCATTTATCTTGAAAAGCACAATTTACATGAATTAATATGTATAACTGTAAATTGTATCATGCAAATGCAATTTAAAGTGAATAATCTAATTGTGTGGATCGGTCAGTCACCACAAATAATGTCAATAGTCAAATTATACGTCCATTTTCACATAAATGAAAAGAAAAGGGTTCAACTTTGTAAACCACGTGGGTCCCATAAAAATTCCTCTTCTTCAGAGGTGGCCTCCGCCTCCATGGAAATAGCCATCGATCTTAGGCATTACATTATATTCCTCACTACGTTTTCTCTCAAAAAGGAGAAGTGCGGGAAAATAAAAGTGGGACTTAAAAAGGCCAATCAAAAACCACAATTTAACCATTCATGCAAAATTGTGATCAAGACATATTTATCACGTCACATCACCAATCCACAGGATATGTAAATTTAAATATTTTATGCTTAATAATTAATTGGACAGTAGGGCAACGTCATATACTGTTAAGTTAGTAAACTAATGACAGAGCGGTCGTAAGAGCCTCATAATTATTAAGCAAATGCTTATGATAATAAACAGAAAGAATGTCCCAGAAACATGCCAGATAATACGTGATATGAAGTATATTAATATGATCCTAAACATGTAGCATAATTGAATAATATGCTAAAATAAATTGTAAACATATGCAATGGGGTCTAGTTCAGAAAAAAAATTTGAAAAATTCGAGCTACACCCCATTATATTTATTTTAAATTTTTCAATCCATCCTCGATTTCTTTTCTCTCCCCCCCCCTCCCCCCCCCCCCCCTCTTTTTTTCGGATTCGAGCCCTGGAGCTTCGGACAGCCAGTCCCCCACCCCTATCTTTTTTATTTTTTTTCTAGTTTCTGAGTCCGAGACCCGCAGCAAAGCTGTGGGTTTTGGCCCGCCAAGTCGGCCCCGACATTGGTTTTTTATTGCAACGGCTGCAGGCCGAAGCCCACGGGCTATTGCTGTGAGCTTTGGCCTGCCGTCAACATTTTGTTGTTTAGCCGCACTGCCTGCGGGCCGAAACCCACGGGCTGTTACTGCGGGCTTTAGCCAATAGTCAAAAAAAATTTCGTAGGCTAAAGCCCACCGGGCCAAACCTTAGGTAAGATTTGGTCGGTGGGTTAGGGCGGGGTCGGCCGCTGCTGCCAGTGATGGCATCACATTGTCGCTATAGAACAGGCTAGGTGCATAGCAGGGGGTGCTAATGGCAGTAAAAAGGGGTCCGACAGCTTGGGGCCGTTGGCCGGCGATGGTTTTTTTGGTCTAGATACCATTAAAAGGGTTTTTCGCCACTGTCGCCGGTGGCAGAAGTGTATCATAGTGACAGCGAGGGAGGGGGGTTGTGCCGGCAGCAGGGGCCACCAGCTGGCTGTGATCTATTTTTTTGTTTGAACACCGGACGATAGGGGCTGGTGGCCAATTAGCTGTCGCCCTAGGGTCGACGGCCATTGGCCGCCACCCGCTCCCCTAGGCGATCACCATAATTTTTTTTGTTTGATTTGATCTTGGGTATTTGACGCAGTGAATATTATGATCATGAATGAAATTACTTGGTTTACAGGTATACCTCAAGATCAATGAATACAGGCGTTTGATATTGTCTGGTCGTCCGTGCACAACCCGTCCTTTGTCATCCATTTAGGCTCTCAGCGTCTGGTCTCTCTCATGGAAGAACGTGCTGATAACGTGTTGTGAAGTGCTTTCTAGGGGAGACCACATGCCTTTATTTATTGTGGAAGAGAGAAGAGTAATTGAGGGCTACATGTGCCTTTCTGGGCGAGATACTGGTTGATTAGGAGTCTTTATGTAATGGTAGAAAGACTATTATCACAATATATCTACCATTATTACATTGTATCCTAGCATTTTATCATAGAGTAGGAATTTGTATCTTACATTAATCCCATGTGCTCTTCCAATTGAGGGCTTAACATGGGCTGAATGGTTGCCACATCAACCTCCAACAGCTAGACTACCAGACATCTAGTGTCACAATACAAACGTCTGGTAATCTAGCAGTAAACTTTTTTCAAATCTGAACAATCAGACACTTGGATGATACCACCAGACGTCTGATATACTATTGGTGCACCAGATAAATGTGTTTCTAGACATATCAGACGTCTAATGTTTCAGCACCAGATGTCTGATATGCCTGGAATTTTTTTGCTTTCAGTAAATCAGACATCTGACATTCAACAATCAGACGTCTGATTCTTTTTGAATCAGACGACTGATCCTAGCATAAAATGTTCATTTTTATATTTTTAAAAGTGAAACCCTATGGGTTGGGCATATATTGCAATATCCATAAATAAGTATTGCTTAACTTGAAATATGAAATGCATAAAAGTGAAATACTAGCTTAAAATTTTAAATATAAAATTACATTATCATGCATAAATTGAAATACAAATTAAATTACATTGCCTTCCAATGACCTGATATGCTCCATCAGGTCATTTTTTAATTGGGGGTGTCGTTGCTTGTCACGAATTCAATCTCTATTTGAATGTATCTCACCAAGTCTGCAGTTGCCCCGAAAGGATATTGTAAGATTGTAATGAAATTCCCAGGTTGATTGTATTGTGGCAACTCATATTGTGTAGCATACATATGTCCTTCATCATCCACAGTTATATTGTGCAAAATGTACAAGCCCGCATTATTTTTCCAAGTATGTTTACTTGGTACATTTGAGCTGGTCCTTTAATAATTGTGTATCTTGACTGTAAAATGCAAAATGTATACTCTACATCCTTTCTTGCAGCCTCTTATTTAGCGGCAAACAATTGAGCCTTTGCAGACTGTGAAAGACAAATAGATTGGACAAACGTAGCATATGGTGGATAGATATTATCGGCTAAGTAATATCCAAGGTCATATTGGTTACCGTTAACCGTAAATTAAACAGGAGGAGCTCGATCTTCATAAACATCATTAAATAATGGTGAACGGTTCAATGCATTTATATCATTGCACGTACCTGGAACTTCGAAAAATGCATGACATATCCATGTATCATACAATGCGACTGCTTCAAGTACAATTGTAGGCGATCTATGATCTCCATGTGAGTATTTTCCTTTCCATGGCGATGGAAAAATTTTCCATTCCCAATGATGCAATCAATACTACTCAACATTCCTGAGAGGTCACACGCTTCTCCTACACTTAGAAGTCAGTTAGTATCAGCAGGTTTGTCCTTCTCATAAACTCTTCTCTGAAAATTGAAACAACACAATTGCCAAAATTATTAATACATTCTTTAGCAGTGGTTTTGCATATTTGCACATAATCATCAACTGCATCAGCCGATACTCCATATACTAACATCTGCATAACCGCAGTACATTTTTGTAAAAGTGAAAGACCGATACAACCCCAAGGATCAATACATTGCTGGACGTATGAGAGTTGACTACTAAGATCATCTACTATGCGAAGAAATATGTGCCTCCTCATTCGAAATCTGTCCCGAAATTAACGATCGTTGTAAATAGGTAGGTCAGAGAAGTAGTCTCTGTAAAGACGATTATGACCTACAACCCGACCTCTATATATGGTTGATCTATGGCATGGAGGCTCGTACATGCTTGGAGAATTGCTTGAATTTCTTAGGAACTCATTAAGAATAAAATTACTCATCTCGGTTATTTCTACTACATCAACTTCCTCTGACTCGGTAGATGAAGAAAAAGAAGAATTCGAAGACATTGAAATATGTTTATCAAAGTTTAGTTTTGTATGTAATAAAGTGTTGTGTTGGAGGTTATATATAGGACTCCATATGACAATGGCTAGTTTTTCACAGCAAGTTTGCAATGGCTAGTTTTTACCGGATAGATTTTACAGGGTAGTTTGCAACGGTTATTTTTAACGACTATTTTTAAAACCACAATATATTCATTCAAATAACATACATAAGTCAGAATAGGCAGGCACATTGGAAATTAAAATACAACAATGACTAATTTTAGAACTAAGACAACACTATTTTGGAAACGATTCAGCCTCCAATCGTTCTAAAAAAGCTCTTCCTCAGCTGATAAATGTTCCTTTCCCAGTGGCTTCGAATACATTCCTAACTTTTTCATGTGGGCAGTGTGATCCATTACATTTGTCGACATGCTTTGTGTATCAATTAATTCCTACATCAAACCTCTCTTTTGGGCATCGACTTTTGCAATTTTGAGAATGTATCAGACATTCCCTCTGCTACAGTAGGTATTGGCTTTGCCTTCGCCTTCGCTTTTCTTTTTGCAGCTTTCACCCTGATGGGACGGATTACAACAGGCACATCTTCAGTTTCATCACGAACATAAGTGGTGTATTTGGCTCAGACGGTGTACCTGGCTCTGAAGATGATGAATAATTTCCATGTTCAGTAATCACTGTTCTCTTGGATGAGCTCTCTTGGCCTACCAACATCCACTTTGGATCATCCTTCAACATGTACCATACATGCTCTAAGTTGAACTTTTTCGCAAGCGTCACTTTCATAAATTTTATTGGAAATGAATAGAACATCATTTTCAAACTTACCACTCTTCTTTCGTGACCTTGCTTGATTGTAGGATCCTACAAACTTGGAAACGTGCCCATTCAAATAGTGACAACGATTTTTGCAAGACATGTAATCTCAAATGGCTCGGCCAGTTTGGAACTCACGACGTACTTTTTCACCTTGTTCCAATATATTATGCCCGATTAATCAGTACTAGTAATGAAGTCTTTGTTGATATTTAGATAAGCACTAACCAGGACATTATCTTCTTCGATTGTCTAGCTCATATTTCTTTTGTTGGCTGCAACTACCGTAGGTGGAAAATCCTTCTCTTTTTGGTAGACGGGTGTTGTGCCCATATTTTTCATGTTTATACCATGCATTTCCATGTCGTTTCGATCGCCTGAATCCATATTTTCATATTATATCGTGCTTTTCTCGATATTCTTGATACTTTCAATGTTTTATATGTTTTCAGGGAATTCGACGTGATTTGGAGCGATATGGGGTTCTGGGCACAACGTCGACGCCAAAGCTCGCTTCGCCTTGCCACGACGACCCAAGGAGGCCAAAGAAGCAAGGGAAAGGAGTAGGAGAAGAGAGGGGAAGAGAAGAGGAGAATAGAGGGAAGAGAAGAGAAGAGAAGTCAGTTTCCAGATCGCTCGACCAAGCTGTGATATGCCAAGGATGCACCTTCGGGGTGCTCGGCCGAGCGACAAGCTCGCTCAGCCGAGCGACCAGCCCGCTCGCCCGAGCTAGCCGTTAGAAGAGCCCATCAAATGAAGACTTGGGGCTCTGGAAACTTTGGAATTTAATTTGCTCGACCGAGCGACATGGCGCTTAGGCGAGCGACTCAACTCGCTCGCCCGAGCGGCCCCTTCTCGAGTGCCAAGCAAAGCGGTACACAAGGCACCACTCCGCCGAGCGATTACTGTGCTCGGCCGAGCGATATGTCGGCAGACTTCATTTTGACTTAAGTTAATGGGTTTTGGGCTGATTTTCTTGTAAACCCCGAACCCAAACTATTTTGTATAAATAGTGAACGTTTTTTAGAGTAGGTTAAGGTGTTTTTCTGTAGCAAACCCCCTTGGAGCTATTTTAGGGAGCTCTCATTTGGTAATTTCTTTTGCAATCTAAATCTTTGTTTGTGGTTAGATTTTGTTGATTTCATCGGCATTGCTCTCATTTCTCTTGCGCTCTCTATTGAAATCAATTTCTTGCAATTTGACCGGTTGGATATGTCTAACTCTATTTCTATTGTTTTTAGAGCTTTTGCCATGTTAGTGTAGTAGGTTTCTAGGGCTTAGGGACGATTCCTAGGATCCTAGGGATTGGATGTTACGTTAGACCCCCGTTGGATCAATCTAGGGTTTCCATATGATGGTTTGAACAAGGGTTTTGGGGGATTGGCTTTAGGATCGGAGTATCCATATCCTAGGGAGAATCGCCACGAATTTGATTTGGGCTTAGCGGCCGTTCCTAGGGTTCGTGATCACAAGAGTGACCCGAGAGCTAGGGGTAACCGCTAACCCCCAATCCGCTAGTCGATGACTGCGAGAGCACGCCGATTGCTAGAACCAACCATATGATAGTGTCGCAACCCGTAGATCATGAGAGTGGATACGGAGTTGTGAGGCGGGATCAAGTGTCAAGCTTAATGCACGCATCCCCGTGTGAAACCGACAGCGAGAGCACGGTTTTGCGTAGGGATGCATTAGACGAGTAGGAACAATGAAAGTTAAATACTCGTTCTCATCTACGGATGTGACACTCCTACCCTAACCCATCATCCGACGTAGTGCCATTTGACCTAGCATCCGTAACCGAAGGGCCTAGCGGGAAATCCCGAAAGCCTTAGACGTTTTAATTCTTAGTTAACTCTCGACTTCCACAATCAATCAATCAATCAATCGTGACAACCCCCAACCACAAATTTGTAATGCCCTGAGTAGCTATTGCACAAGTACTAATGGGGGGGTGAATAGTACTTTAAAATAATCAAGAGAGTTATTCCTAATTATTGTGCAAACACACAAACAACAAAGCGGAATAACTACAAAGAACAAGAATTAAACAACGCAAACAATATGATATAACGGGTTCGGATCCACCCAAGTCTCCCCGACTTGTTCCCGGTGATCCTACGTCCCAACCACCCGGATCCCCTCCAGATACTTGAGTTAGAAACCACTAACCCAAGATTTTGCACTATGAAATTCTTATAGAAAACCCTCTACAAGACCAAATCATACACAAATGACATGTGACTCCCACAACCCGGGATCACACCCTTTCTCTCACAACCGAGAGAAACACTTACAATCAAAGTAAATGAAATATGAAATACTTACCAACAAAATCCGATGCCTTGAGTAAACTTACCAATATTAGGGCAAGAAGCATTTTGAGGAAGAAGAAGTCACCAAACCCTAGCTCCAAGAAGTTGACCAGCAATAGGAGCCTAGGGAGAGATTGGTGACCTTGGATCAAGCTCTTAGCTTGAAAGGCTCACAATGGAGAGAATCTCTCTTGAGGAATTAGGGCTCAAGAAGTTGAGGGAGAGATTCTTGTGAGAAGAGAGAGCTTTGGAATAGCGTTGAATGGCTCCTCTTTGATTTCTCTAAACCTCTAGAATGGCAGCCTTGAATACAAGGAAAGAACCCCTCCAAGTATATATAGGATAGAGGAACGAGAGAGCAAAAATCGTGGTATTAAATGCTCCAACAGCTCTATTCTGAAGCAGTCTAGTCGGTCAAAGAAGGATCACAGACCGACTAGTTTCTCAACTAGTCGGTCGGTGATTCAACATGAACCGACTAACTGGAGAACAGCTAATAAAGATAGTTCAGACATAAAGAACTAGTCGGTCTAAGAAGACTTGCCAACCGACTAGTTTCACAACTAGTCGGTCGGTGAGTGTTCTTTGACCGACTAAGAGTTGAAATAGTATAGTCTGAAATCAAGGAGAACTAGTCGGTCAGAGAACAAATCCTAACCGATTAGTTTCTCAACTAGTCAGTCGATGATTGTTCTTTGACCGACTAATGATAACCAGTAGCTCAGGCTGTGAAAATGAATACACAACTAGTCGGTCTGAGAAGGATTCCTAACCGACTAGTTTGACAACTAGTCGGTCGGTGAACCTTCTTGGACCGACTAACTGTAAACAGTAAGTGAGCTGAAATTGAGAAGGCATTCTAGTCGGTTCAAGAAGGATTGTCGACCGACTAGATTGCCATCTAGTCGGTTGGTTCTTCTTCTTGAACCAACTAACATGCACAAGAAGTCGCGATAAGAAGCGTTAAGCTTCGGGAAAGATTCTATGGGCTTCTAATAAGATCCTAGCTCTAATGATATGAGCGTAATGAAGATTAAAACGTAAGACCTGCTCAAGGCTTAACATTCTACGAAAAGAAGCTAGAAGACTATAAATAAAACTTGACGAACCGTCTTCAAAAGCTTCAATCAAATCTTCTTGACTTCAATAAAGGTCCTTGAGCTTCAACGAAGCTTCAGGCAAACGATCACGCGCTTTGAGAAGTCTTGAGACGTCGCTTTTGATATACGAAGACTTTTGGCGACGATCTCCATAACTGCGCTCACACAGTGTTAGTTCACGATATTTATGTTTGCTCATCATCAAAACCAAATCCGGGGAATCAATACTCAACATTCTCCCCCTTTTTGGTGATAACAAACCAACATAAATAATAATCAATAATAATAATTCAAATGAATTTTACTTACTCCTCCTGCATTGATGACACGTTAGTTCCGCATTCAATAATGATCATACGCATCAAGCAGACGAGGAAAGTATAAAATGTGAACTCAAATATCGATATTTAGGATCTAAATCCATTTTTATATCTTGACTCCCCCTGAATCTAACATATCAAATTAGATTCACGGTAAAATGCTTTGAATTATCATTAAGCACATCTTCATTATTAATTCTCTCCCCCTTTGGCATTAGCAAAAAGAGCGGGAGGAGATCAACGACAACAACAATGGCTAAAAACTGAAAGCACGAGAGTCTAAGAATATGACCATGGTCCAAATGACACCAAAGGAAAATACCAAATATAAAATACTGAAGAAAATCAAGGCGTGCCAACGAGACCATAGTCGAAAATCGAAAATCGAAATCATCACAACTCAAATCAATTTCACTTATTGAGTTATGGAACATACTCTCCAATATCAACATTCTTGGTTAATTAAGTGCATGGAAAACAATTCTATGTTTTCCTAAAAGTAAATCTATTTAACCAAAATAATCGTCGAGCGACGAAGTCAATATTAGAGACATAAATCCAATGTGCACAAGAAACGAATGGCAACATGATGCACACATCATACAAAATTGTTATGCCAAAAATAGAGATAGAAACTTCATACAACATATGGCATACATAATTCTAATACTAGCATGCATTCCAAAATAGATACTCACTAAATGAGTCAATAATAAGCATGGAATGCCATGAGCATGAGAAAGATAAGTACATAATCATAAGCTCAAAACTAGCATCAAGATATGCATGAGATAGTCTAAAAACATAAAGAGACATCTGCATGCATTCTACACACATGAATACCAATGTAAATAGTCTACCAATGTATCCAATCAACACACAAGGATACCAAATGTATATCAAATGTAAGAATATACTTACAACATTAAGCTCCCCCTACTTTGGTGCATCACTTAAGCACCATCAACTCCATTTGAATGAAAGGTCTTTGTAAATCACGGAGTTGGTAGGGTTGGTATCCCACGGTGGATTGAACCTAGAAAACATATTATGGAGCTAAATATTGATTTGTTGCTCCTCCTCTTATTCTTGAGTACCTGAAGATAAAATATCATTCCATGGTACCCAAGGACATTGGGTCCTAAGAGATTAGACCTTTGGAAGCCAAGTCCAATTGGACGTAGACTTCCCAACAAAATCATCATTATGCACGACATTCATGAAATACGAATTAATGTAAGCTTGTTTTTCATGCATGCTTGTGTCCTTCGGGCCCCAAATAGTGAATGTCTTGGGAGCCCTATTCCTATTGGGAGCATGCACATGTTGTTAATTTCTACGTGATGCATGTTGTGGATAGGCATATGCATGACGTGGATAAGCATATGGCACATGATGAAATGGTGCATGATGAAAATTGTTCATATGATAGTGTGGATGAACATATGCATGTGGAGGAACACGTGCATGAGTGTGTCTCACATGGTGTGCACGTGCTCGTGGATGTGGAGCATAAAAATCATCATACGTGCGAACATGTGGAGTAGGAGGTGTGTTCCTATGTGGCATGGTATACATGAAAGCATGACCCTTCTTTGGAGGTCCACCCAAAGTGGGTTTCTTTCCAAATGGGGGTGTGTACCTAGCGGAAGCACCATTGGTAGATGAACTACCCATGAAGTGTTTACTCCCACTAGTTGAGGCTTCGGAAGATGGCCTAACAAAGGTCGTGACCGATTTGGATGAGTCTCCCATCTTACACCCCAAGCCAAATGTGATGATTGGCCGGAAGTAAGTCATTTAGGATATTATCCAAATGGCCCTTACCTTTATTGAATTCATGAATTCGGCCTAATGTGCACTCATACTTCTCGGTGAGAATGCATAGAAGCATCCAAGGTGGACACTTGCGATGTGAGTGCACAAACACGTGACTTGAGATTTGTATTCTCAATACTCAAAGTTGAGTTTTGAGACGTCAAATCCGCCATCACATGTTCATTCGAATCCTCAACATGAACATGCTCAAGTTGAGATTTGAGATTTACAATCTCATTTCTCAAACTTTCAACAATGGTGTCGTTGTTGATGATGATAGGCTTAGGTGAGGTTTGGAGACTATTTAGCTCATTTTTAATCTTGCTATATCTACTAGCCAATTTAGAAAACTTAGACAAAAGCTGTTTGTTAGCTAATCTAAGTTCATCCATAGTTACCTCATCGCCTTCATCCTCGCTTTCATCCTCGCTTTCATCGGAGGAGGTCTCTTGAACATGTTCCTCTTTAGCCATGAAGCACATGTTTGCTTTCTCCACTTGCTCATCATCTGGCTCTCCATTTGAAGAGTCCTCTTCAGAGTCAGTGAATGAGCCGACAAGCCCTTTCTTGTACCCCTTCTTGTACTTTTGCGACTTGTCGTATTTGGGTGCCTTCCACTTCTCCTTGTGTTTGTTGAGAGGACAATCCGGCTTGATGTGTCCTGGCTTGTTGCATTTATAACACACAGGAGCGGAGGCATTAGTCGAAATAAATTTAGAATTATTCTTGAACTTACCTTTTCAGAAGAATCGGTCGAACTTCTTTGCCAAATCGGCCAAAGCTTATATGTCCAACTCGTCTTCCGATTCTTCATCATCGGTAGATGTAGATGGAGCGGCCTTGAACGCAATTGTCTTTCTCTTTGGCTCGTCTTGGTTCAAGTACGACTTCATCTTGTCTTGCATCATTATCTTACTATCCTTGCGTACCTCATAAGACATCAAGGTACCCATTAGTTGAACGACGGTATATTTATTCATATCATTACCTTCCTCGATGGAGAAGGTACGCTTTTCCCAACAAGAAGGAAGTCCGTCGATTATCTTTGAGACTTTCTCCTTTTGGGTGTAGGTCTTTCCAAGAGCCTCAATTCATTTGTAATGTCGACGAAGTGAGCATAGTACTCCTTCATCTTCTCACCCTGTTGCATATGAAATAATTCGAACACTTTGTTAGCGACAACGAGTTTAGAGTCCTTTACCGTACTCGTTCCTTCGTGCAAGATGAGGAGTTGGTTCCATATTTGATATGCACTCTTACATGTGCATATCTTGTTGAAGTCTTCGGGCTCCAAAGCACATTACAAGGCATTCATGGCCTTGGCATTGTTTACCTCCGCAGTGACCTCCGCAGTAGTCCACTTCGTGAAATCTTGTTTGGTGGGCTCGACATACTCCATCATCGTGGCTCTCCATAGTGAAGTGCTCCGGAGGAACATTTCCATCCGGCATTTCCAGTACCCGTAATTGGTACCGTTGAAGAAGGGAGGCCTAGTTGAGGAGTATCCTTCTATCACCGAAGAAGCTCCTTCACGATTCTTGAAGACGCTGTAGTCGTTGTTTGTCATAGATATGAACTTGGCTTTGATACCAAATGTAATGCACTGAGTAGCTACTGCACAAGTACTAGAGGGGGTGAATAGTACTTTAAAATAATCAAGAGAGTTATTCCTAATTATTGTGCAAACACAAACAACAAAGCGGAATAACTACAAACAACAAGAATTAAACAACGCAAACAATATGATATAACGGGTTCAGATCCACCCAAGTCTCCCCGACTTATTCCCGGTGATCCTACGTCCCAACCACCCGGATCCCCTCCGGATACTTGAGTTAGAAACCACTAACCCAAGATTTTGCACTATGAAATTCTTGTAGAAAACCTCTACAAGACCAAATCATATACAAATGACATGTGACTCCCACAACCCGGGATCACACCCTTTCTCTCACAACCGAGAGAAACACTTACAATCAAAGTAAATGAAATATGAAATACTTACAAACAAAATCCTATGCCTTGAGTAAACTTACCAATATTAGGGCAAGAAGGATTTTGATGAAGAAGAAGTCACCAAACCCTAGCTCCAAGAAGTTGACCAGCAATAGGAGCCTAAGGAGAGATTGGTGACCTTGGATCAAGCTCTTAGCTTGAGAGGCTCACAATGGAGAGAATCTATCTTGAGGAATTAGGGCTCAAGAAGTTGAGGGAGAGATTCTTGTGAGAAGAGAGAGCTTTGTAATAGGTGTTGAATGGCTCCTCTTTGATTTCTCTAAACCTCTAGAATGGCAGCCTTGAATACAAGGAAAGAACCCCTCCAAGTATATATAGGATAGAGGAAAGAGAGCAAAAAATCGTGGCATTAAATGCTCCAACGGCTCTATTCGAAGCAGTCTAGTCGGTCAAAGAAGGATCACTAACCGACTAGTTTCTCAACTAGTCGGTCGGTGATTCAACATGAACCGACTAACTGGAGAACAGCCAATAAAGATAGTTCAGACATAAAGAACTAGTCGGTCTAAAAAGACTTGCCAACCGACTAGTTTCACAACTAGTCGGTCGGTGAGTGTTCTTTGAACGACTAAGAGTTGAAATAGTATAGTCTGAAATCAAGGAGAACTAGTCGGTCAGAGAACAAATCCTAACCAATTAGTTTCTCAACTAGTCGGTCGATGATTGTTCTTTGACCGACTAATGATAAACAGTAGCTTAGGCTGTGAAAATGAATACACAACTAGTCGGTCTGAGAAGGATTCCTAACCGACTAGTTTGACAACTACTCGGTCAGTGAACCTTTTTGGACCGACTAACTATAAACAGTAAGTGAGCTGAAATTGAGAAGGCATTCTAGTCGGTTCAAGAAGGATTGCCGACCGACTAGATTGCCATCTAGTCGGTTGGTTCTTCTTCTTGAACCAACTAACATGCACAAGAAGCCGCGATAAGAAGCGTTAAGCTTCAAGAAAGATTCTATGGGCTTCTAATAAGATCCTAGCTCTAATGATATGAGCGTAATGAAGATTAAAACGTAAGACCTACTCAAGGCTTAACATTCTACGAAAAGAAGCTAGAAGACTATAAATAAAACTTGACAAACCGTCTTCAAAAGCTTCAATCGAATCTTCTTGACTTCAATAAAGGTCCTTGAGCTTCAACGAAGCTTCAGGCAAACGATCACGCGCTTTGAGAAGTCTTGAGACGTCGCTTTTGATATAAGTAGACTTTTGGCGACGATCTCCATAACTGCGCTCACACAGTGTTAGTTCACGATATTTATGTTTGCTTATCATCAAAACCAAATCCGGGGAATCAATACTCAACAATATTCTCCTCCTTCCATATAAAGGTAAGAGTTAAACCATCGCCTCCCTAAGTGCGACAATCTTTCTATACTATAGCGCACCGTGCACTTGCGGTGATTCGTGCCCTCGTGGTGCAAACCTGGGGACCGAACAAGTTTTTGGCATCGTTTCTGGGGAGGCAACAGTTTGCTTTAGCTTTTGGTTGAAGAGTGTTGGTTTCATCCACACTTAACACCCCACCACTTCTTTTTATTTTTTTATTTTTCCTTTTCTTTTTATTATTCTCTTATTACACTTTTTTGCTAACGAGTTCCACGTTTTTCTTGATTACTTATATTTTGCATGCAGACACGTTCTCAGTGAGGAGAAAACCTTATACCCTTGGATCCTGAGATAGAGGCCACCGCAAGGAGACTCGTAGCAGAAAGAAAGAGAAGAATACCGATGGCCGAGGCTTCCATAGGACTGCAACTTCTCGTTCTACCAGAATTAATCCGGGATTTCATGAGGTCCGACACCGCCTTGGCTTCCTCCGTGACAGTACCACCGGTTCGAGAGGGGAACTTCGAGCTAAAGACATGGATCATCCTGCTGGGGCAACAGGATTGCTTCCACGGGCTCTCACATGAGAACCCCATTCACCACGTGGAGGCGTTTTTAGCCAAGTGATCCATATTCCAAATGCAAGGGGTCAGCAATGATTCGATCAGGTTGCGACTTTTTCCCTTCACCTTGAAGGATAAGGCCCATTATTGGCTGACGTCCCAAGCGCCTGGCACCTTCACGACATGGGAGCAACTGGCGGAGGCCTTCATCACCATGTACTTTTCCCCTTCGAAGATGTTGCGTCTTTGGAACCAAATCACCAATTTCAAGCAAGGGGGCCATGAGTCTTTGTATAAGGCCTAGGAATGATACAAGGATCTCCAACTTCAATGTTTGAACCATTGCATCGCTACATGGGACATGGTCCTATCTTTCTACAATGGAATGTGTTCGGACACAAGGATGATCGTTGATGCTACAACAAATGGGGCCATAACAGGGAATGAGCCAGCTGAAGCCATGAGGATACTTGAGGCCATGGCAGCCAACAACCAACATTGGGGGGATGACAGGTCCACACCAACTATTGCCAATGTCCCAGGAGAAGGCCGGTATGAATTCCGCGAGGCGGCTATTTTTTGATGGCCTCTCGAATCCCTTACACAGTAGATGGCTAGATTGGAGCATCGACTCGACGCTAGACCCAGCTTATCCACGCCAACACATATGTCACCTACGAGAGGTGCACAGATCAAGGACCCAATGGCAGAACCTACTCCTACCAGGCACCTCCTGCAACAACAGAGGAGGTCAACTACACCTCCGATGATAAAGGAGGAAACAAGGGAGCCTATGGAAACCCGTCCTGGAGAAACCACCCTGGTTTCCAGTAAGGGAATAGTAGTGGAGCACTGCAGCAACCTCATCAGCAGCAGCAGTATCAGCAGCTGCTGCCGCCACAGCAGTATCAGCAGCAACAGAATCAGCCACAGCAGTAGTAGTTTGGGCAGCGACCATTTGCCCCTATAAACCGCCAGGGTACCAGTAGCAGCGTCAGCAGCAGCTAGCTTTGCCTGCTCCTCCTCCAGCTCAGTAGAAGTCCTCCTTGGAGGCCACCTTGGAGAGATTCATCGAGGAGCAGGCAAAGCTTAATCTAGACCACGCGGCCCGTAGCAAGGAACTTTCCACCACGGTGGACTAGTTGAAGAAGCAGTCGAGTCAAATGGCATGTTCCCAAGGCAAGCTCCCTGCTCAGTCAGAGAAGAACCACAGGGAGAGCGCATGTGCCATCACCACCAGTAGCGGTCTATCGACGATGGATCCGGAGCCGCTGGTGATGATTCTCAAGGCTGCATCATCCGACGAGGTGCTAGATGAGCTCCCACTGGTTATAAATGGTGGAGATATTTAGGGTGAGGAGCAGCCTACCACCGTTGAGAGAGATGGCCTTCCCGTGGTGGGAGAAGTGATTAAGGAAAGGGCAAGTCTCGTGGAGAAGCCTAAGTGTCGCCCCGCTCCAGTTTCATTTCCGAGTAGATTGGCTAAGGCCAAAATGGCAGAGAAGTACGCCAAATTCATAAAGCTTCTGAAGGGAGTGGAGCTGAATATTTCGTTCATGGACGCCCTCACAGAGATACCTTCGTACACTAAGTTCCTTAAGGAACTAATCTTGGGGAAGAAGAAGACGGAGCAAGTTTTGTTGGCGGAGCAACCATCCTCATTTCTTAGAAGCAACAAGATGCCAAAGAATCTCCCGGATCCTGGGAGCTTCACCGTCCCTTGCTCCATAGGTGGCATCCCCATCAGGATGGCCTTAATAGATTTCGGGGCAAGCATCAGCCTGATGCCCATGTCCATCTTCCGCCGCCTCAACACCGGGACGGAGTTAGAGCCCACAGTCATGACCATCCAACTAGTAAATAGGTCGGTGATGCACCCAGTCGGAGTGGCTAGGTACATCGTCTTACAGATTCCCGGCGGGGTGAGCGTGTCGGTGGATTTCGTTATTATGGACATGGCGGAAGATGAAGGATCAAAGCTGATTTTGGGCCGCCCATTTATGGCGACGGCTAGAGTGCTGATAGACGTGCGAGAAGGCACACTCTCACTCAATGTCGGAAACATTGAGGCCGAATTTCGGCTACCTAAGCCGAGAGGAAGAGGGAGCCCGCTGTAGATGTCGGGTATCTTAATCTGGTGGAGGATGAGCTCGTGGATGAGTTCATAGCTGAAGAAGTATTGGTGGACTCCCTACTGCAGAGCGAGGACCATGGCTTGGATCCTCGATAGGACAAGGCTGTGGCAACATATTTGCAGGTCCTGGATGAGGACATCGACGATAAATCAATAACGCACTAGCACGACATGCTCGCCTTGGAGGATCACGACCCAGACGTCGTGAAGATTAGAAACTTGGTGGCTGCAGCATCCATGGGGCGCTCTAAAGAGAGACAAGTGCCGGCAAGGAAAGAGGACGGATGGACCGATAAGGTTCCAAAGGAGGCGTTCGACCAACCGGCCCCACAAGGGTTGATCGGGAAGAACGATGGGTGCATCTCGCATGCGCCCAACATATCGCCTCATTGAGCTGCAGAGGTCAAGCTAATGACCTTAAACAAGGGCTTGTCAGGAGGCAACCCGGCCTATTTGCTTGCATTTTGGTTTTAATTAGATTTTTTATTTTGTTTGAGTTTAAAATTTTGAAAATCCATAAATACATAAGGCTTATTGATTTTGGCAGGGATTTGGCGGTCATGATGACGAACGAATGAGCAAAACATGAGTGTGGAGTTGAGACTCAAAGCGGCGAGAAAGACGAGATGGGCTAGAGGCTGAAAGCGCTGAAATTTCAGATCGCTCGACCGATCGCATAAGGCGCTCGACCGAGCGACCAGCCCATTAAAAGGAACACCTCTCACCCGAGTGAGAGTGCTCGCCCGAGCGCTCGACCGCTCACCTGAGCGCTCACCTGCTCGGGAAAAACAATTTAAATATCGTTTGGGTCGTTCGCTCGAAATTTCAAGGGAGCGACCCATTCTCTTCCCCCGAGCCCTAATCTCCTCCCTCCGAGCGACGACTCCCTCCTCCGAGCGACGACTCCCTCCTCCGAGCAGCACCCTTCCCCACTCCTTCCCGAACTCTGACGACCCCCCTATTTCTCTCCCAGACCCCCCCCCCCCCACTCTCCCTCTCCCAGCTCGACCCCTACCCTAACCCTAACCCACCCTCCTCCAGCCACCAATCCGACCACCCTCCCAGCCCCGAGCACCACCCCCCTCCCCCGAGCAGCTCTCTCCCTTTCCCTCTCCCTTCCAACCACCTTCCCCCTCCCTCTCCCATCTTCACCCCTAACCCTAACCCCCCCCCCCCTCCTCCGTCAGCCACCAATCAAACCTCCCTCCCTCCCGACCCCGAGCACGGCCACCTCCTCCCCTTTCTCACCCGAGCACCCATCCATATATCCCCCCACCCCCCCCCATCACCCCCGAATTCCCCCCAAACCCAATTTCAAATTTACAGGTTCGAGGAGGCTTAGCGGGACTCATCGCCGATTGGGCATCGCACGTCTCTTGAGGACCTCGCATTCGTCGCTCTCGCATCACTAAGGGTCCACTCTTTCCTCTCATATTTTTTTATTATATATATTATATCACTTGTTGCACGAGCACACGATGCCTCGTAGGTCATCATCCGATCATCATCATCCTTACCATCTCTGCCACGTTCCACGGAACCTCCACACACATCCGCTACCACACCTACACGCACTTAGCCTCCACACACTTCCACGGCATCCCCATGCACTTCCACCACCACTACTTCCATGGCAGCTCCACGCACTTCCGCTGCACCTTCACCACGCAACACACGTGCATCCACCATTGCCACCCCACCCCCTACACATCCCCTACCCACACACACATCCCCACAGTCTCCAGACCGTCCACATCTACATCCCAGCCACCTTGTCTACGCCAAAAGTTGTTGCCCCACAAGCCGACCTCCTCTAGGCATCGCACCACCACCACCACATCCACTTCCACTCCCACAACACCACCATGCACATCCAGCACCACCACCACCACACGCACTTCCACCACACTCACAGCACCCCCCCCCACTTCCACCACACCCGCCACTACCACCTCACCATCCCAATCACCACCCCCTTCACCTCAGCATCCCAAGAAGAGGAAGCCCTCACAGAGGGCCCCTCCTGCTAGGCCACGCACTGCCACACGCATTCCCACCCCATCTCTACCATCATCTCCTTCACCCCCACGCACCAAGAAGAAACGCCTGGCTGCTGGCTCCTCAGCAGGGACGTCAGCCCCCCTGAGTCAGACTATTCCCACAGCACCACCCTTGCCACCCCCACAGCCCGAGACGTCCCCTAGAGACCTACTGCATCACCTTCATAGACGACGCTCATCGTCGCGCTTTTACTGAATTCTCTAGGCCCCCGATCGTCTCGACCAAATTTGTAAACCTAGGAGCCTTAGAGCAGCTAGGCATCTTACCATGGGTTAGGCAGCTGTATGTGAACCTGGGCTGAAAGCATTTTCTAGGGCTCCAGGCATAGACTTACATTTGCTTGACCCTAGAGGCCCTCAGCTCACTTTTCCATACCGACACGGGGATTGAATTCTCCATACTAGACGTGGAGATGGATTTCACTTACGAGGGACACCGAACCCTATTGTAGTGGCATGCAGTCCCGTCGTCGAGACCACCTATACCCCCGGCTCGGAGACGCCTCCTGCTATCTACACTACACGCTTTTGGGACATGATTTTTGAGTTTCCTTCCTTCAGCACTAGCCGCTAGAAGGCCTCCTCGATCATCCACCATGCCTTAGGCTAGCTCAGCGCCACCTTGCCACCACCATGCTATGCATGAATGAGTCAGGGACTATGTCCTCTGTCTTGCTCGTCCTTTTGTGGTGCATGTCCCTCCCTTGTGAGGCACTACCAGATGGCACATCTCGCCCCTCTTACCCTATTGATCACGCACAGATCTTTTGTGATCGTTTATTTTAGGCTGCTACACTACAGAGGGGCCCCATCTGTTGTGGTAGCTTTTTCACCATTGTCAGCCTCAGTGCAAACCTCATCCTCCCCTAGTATCTTCTAGAGGCGACTGGCCGTACTACATTATCCTTGTGTATGCTTACGCACACGCAATTATTAGGGCCCATGGTGAACGCCACTGGGTTTATCTTCACAGGCGTTATAACATCGATTATATAGTGCTCCCAAACCCAAAGCTGACCGTCGTGGCCCCTCAACAGATTGAGTGGATCCTCCCCATGGAGGAGCGCATCCCTCCCATTTACGAGCTAGAGCCCGATGATGGGCAGGTTGCCCAGCAACAGCTGCTCGTCAGCTGGACGCTACTCCCACACATGCTGAGGAGCCACCCCACACCTTGCCCTAGTCTGAGCCTGCAGCGGCCCCTTCTATCTCCACATCTGTTGAGGGCCCTGCCACATCTATCGAGCCGTCCGCTTATGAGTCTGTCGTAGATCCTTCTGTCTCCACTTTCGTCGAGGACCCATCCCTATCAACTGAGGCCCTCATTTCTAATTTGATAGATGATCCTCCCATCCTCACCTCCTCACTGCCACTTGAGACCACACTGGTGCATGTATTCTTGACCATACCCATTCCCAGCACCGTCTCAGTGATCCTCACGGAGAGTGTGGTGGTTTCTGTCACCACAGTTGTTGCCACTACCTCTGATGTGTCTGCCTCTGCTCATATCTCCTCTGTTGATGTTACCACTGCGGCACTGTCTTCACAGCCTACACTGCCAGTGCACCCCTTTTCCACCACACATAGCACACCTACTAGGGGAGCGTCTTCTAGCTCCCCCTGACATTGCAGCTCGGTTATATGGGGTGGAGCAGGAGGTAGCTGAGCTCCGTAGAGCCGTACGGACACTTACTGAGATTGGACTAGAACAGCGAGAAGATGGACCGTATCCTTCGCCTTCTTCATCCACCACCCCCACCAGGTGGTGCTACCTGATCTTATTAGCTTCTCGATGTCCCAGTGTCTCCCCCTCCTATCATTGTGTCCATCTGTCTTTTCAGGGCCCAGCTTAGTCCAGCTTCGGGGGAGTCACATTCTGGGGTCGATTTTTTGTAGTCCATATTGTCCATATTGTACATACTATGCATCATCATCACCTGCATAATCATCATCTCCATTTTTGTATATACATACAAACTGTACATACGCATATGCATCTTTTATACCTTTTTTATCTTTCTTCCCACCCACCCCACCCTTAGCATTATCTCCCATCTCTATGCCAGTGTTCTCAGCAGTGAGGACACTGCTGTGTTTAGCTTGGGGGATGAGCGCTATCGCTTTTTACTTATTCTTTTTCCTTATTCCATTTTTAGTTCCACTACCGCCCCATTTCTCCCCTTTTATCATCATTGTTATTTTTGCTTTTCTTGTTTGCTTGCATGCATGGTTTTCATTTCTTTCTCTTTTTCTTTCTTAGACTAAAGATGATTCTCCAATGATTGCACTATAAGCTGCACACACTCAACTTATCTGCTTTACACACTCACGTAGGATTCGTCATAGTCTATTGCACGTCACCGCATATTTATATAGAATGGATTATGATTTTGAACTCTATGCTTCCATGTGTTAGAGATGTTACTTGCCTAGGATGCTTTTTAATATGCTTTTCCATGCTTTGAATTCATATTCTCCACAACGAGTATTCTCAAAACAGTTAAACTTGAAAATGCATGCTTGATTGAAATTTGAGTGAAAATTGCATGATAGTTTGAAAACATCTATTTTCGTAATGGATGATAGTTCAATTGGGTTTAGATAACCCACGACACTTAAGCAACGTCTATTGGATAGTCTGACACCGAGCCATGTCCCAATTCTATACTTTTTATTTTTTTTTTGTATATAGCCAATTGTAATCCTTGATCGTGATTTGCATTCCATCGTGTTTACGTGAGTTTGCAAAAATCCCAAAAAAATCAACAAAATATTAAGTTATCTCGTGTATATAAGAAAATAAAAGTATGTATATATAAAGAAAATTGTATTGCCAAAAAACAACTGTAAAAAGAAAAATCACACATCTCTACCTCACTTTCTATATAGAATAGGGACATGGCAAGGTCGATGATTTCTAGGGACTGTGAAATAGTTTAGTGCGATGATTTCTGGATTTAATTGAACCCACCATCCTCGTTTATGAAAATTAATTAAAATCACCTTGCATGCTTGAATGAATGGATCATGATACCATTCGCTGCTTAGAGGGTGAGTTGTGGAGATTTGGATTCGAACCATGGATTTTGTATATTGAATGCATGCTATAATAGGAACTTCCCTCCATTTCATATCATATATTCGAGTTCATGCTATTCATTGAAAAATCCATTCTATATATAATCCAAGCTAGACTTGATAAATCCTCATGAGTAGTGCATTTCTAAATTATAAAGTTGAAGTGTTGTTGCGTGCTATGAGATGAGGAGATGATTTAGTCGCATTTCCTATCTTTTAGTTTCCCTTGCACTTCTTTGTTTTTACCCTCATGTGAACTACTTATTCGTCTTCCTCGAGGACGAGTAAGAGGTAAGCTTGGAGGATTTTGTTGTGCCCATATTTTCCATGTTTATATCATGCATTTCCATGTTGTTTCGATCGTTCGAATCCATATTTTCATATTACATCACGCTTTTCTCGATATTATTGATCCTTTCGATGTTTTATGTGTTTTCAGGGAATTCGGCGTGATTTGGAGCGATATGGGATTTTGTACACAACGTCGATGCCAAATCTCGCTTCGCCCTACCACGACGACCCAAGGAGGTCAAAGAAGCAAGGGAAAGGAGTGGGAGAAGAGAGGAGAAGAGGAGAGGAGAAGAGGAGAGGAGAATAGAGAGAAGAGACGAGAAGAGAAGAGAAGTCAGTTTCCAGATCGCTCGGCCGAGCGCAGCATCATGACCGAGCTGTGATACGCCAAGGATGCACCTTCGGGGTGCTCGGCCGAGCGACAAGCTCGCTTGGCCGAGCGACCAGCCTGCTCACCCGAGGTAGCCATCAGAAGAGCCCATCAAATGAAGACTTGGGGATCTGGAAATTTTGGAATTTAATTCGCCCGGCCGAGCGACATGGCGCTCGGGTGAGCGACTTAACTCGCTCGTCCGAGTGGCCCCTTCTCGAGCGCCAAGTGGAGCGGTACACAAGGCACCGCTCGCCCGAGCGACTACTATGCTCAGCCGAGCGGTATGTCGGCAGACTCCATTTTGACTTAAGTTAATGGGTTTTGGGTTGATTTTCTTGTAAAACCCGAACCCAAACTGTTTTATATAAATAGTGAACGTTTTTTAGAGTAGGTTAAGCTGTTTTTTCTGTAGCAAAAACCCTTGGAGCTATTTTAGGGAGCTCTCGTTTGGTAATTTCTTTTGCAATCTAAATCATTGTCTGAGGTTGGATTTTGTTGATTTCTTCGTTATTTCTCTCATTTATATTGCTCTCTCTATTGAAATCAATTTCATTCAATTTGACCGGTTGGATATGTCTAACTCTATTGCCATTGTTTTTAGAGCTTTTGCCATGTTAGAGTAATGGGTTTCTAGGGCTTTGGAACGATCCCTAGGATCCTAGGGATCGGATGTTAGGTTAGACCCCCATTGGATCAATCTAGTGTTCTCATATGGTGGTTTGAACAAGGGTTTTGGGGGATTGGCCTTAAGATCGGAGTATCGCGAAGGCGGCTCCATATCCTATGGAGAATCCCCACGAATTCGATTTGGGCTTAGCAGACGTTCCTAAGGTTTTCAATCCCGAGAGTAACTTGAGATCTAGGGGTGACCAACCCCCAATCCGCTAGTCGGTGACTGTGAGAGCATGCCGATTGCTAGAACCGACCATATGATAGTGTCGCAACCCATAGATCACGATAATGGATATGGAGTTGCGAGGCGGGATCAAGTGTCAAGCTTAATGTACGCATTCCCGTGTGAAACAGACTGTGAGTGCACGGTTCGCGTAGGGATGCGTTAGATGAGTAGGAACTACGAAAGTTAAATACTCGTTCTCATCTACGGATGACACTCCTACCCTAACCCATCGTCCGACGTAGGGCCATTTAACCTAGCATCCTTGACCAAAGGGCCGAGCGGGAAATCACGAAAGCCTTAGACGTTTAAATTCTTAGTTAACTCTCGACTTCCACAATCAATCAATCAATCAATCGTGACAACCTTCGACCATATACTCTCCTCCTTCTATATAAAGCTAAGCATTAAACCATCGCCTCCCTGAGTTCGACAATCTTTCTATACTATAGCACACCGTGCACTTGTGGTGATTCGTGCCCCCGTGGTGCAAACCTGGGGTCCGAACAACGGGTTGTCTTGTGGTTGCAGTAGCCTCCCCTATGGTCTTCTATTCAACACTGCATGGAAAATTCGGGATAAAGTGAGTTGTATTGGATATGTGTATTGTATGGGAAATACGGATTGTATGGGAAAGTTGGATTCGAATGAACAAATGGGTTATAGTCTCAAGTGTTAAAATTTGTGGAGAATTTGGGTTGCTAAATGAACTTGAAGAATTTAACAAATGTTGGAAATAATTAGGGAGATGTGGATCCATGGCAAATGAGAATTTAATAATAAATTAGATAACGAAAGGAAAAATAAGATTGGACATGTGTGAAACAAATGCTTGGGGAGGATCATCTATATAGAAGAGAACCATGCCAAAATATTTAACCAAAACATGCGCAAAGTCCAAGAAATAAACCCAAAATTCCAAGTCTCAGCGGCTCTTTAATGGCTATTTTTTCCAGGTATCAGACGTCTGATATTCACTAATTGTCTATAAAATGAACGTCAAGTGTCTGGTTCATATTCAAAAATCCATGTCTAATGGATATTTGTTCCCCCTCAATTAGATGTCTGACGTTCCCTGATCAGACGTCTAATCATTGATCAAACATCTGCAAAATGAACGTCAGCCGTCTGGTTCATGTTCAATGAAGAAGAAAAATTATCCTCCCATAATCATGCTCTGGTGCCTAATCACCAAACATCTAGTCATGACAGGTTTTTAAAAAATAGTCCTGCCATAATCAGGCATCTGGTGTGTAACACTCAAACGTCTAATCCTGGCATATTTTGACAACAAAATAAGGCATCTGCTGAGTCAGCGGTTGAATGGGGGCCGAACATGGGCATAAATTCTTAATCCCCTATTAGGCCCTCTCTCTCTCCACTTCTTTGCAAAAAAACCCCTCCAAATAGGATTAACCCCATCATTCAGCCCCTGTTCAACCATTCATAGGGAGTGCTCTTATTTACTTGATGAAAGAAAAATGTGTAAAAATGAAAGGTTAAGAAATCACATGCAAGGTTTCTTAATACTTTGGTAAACAAACAAAAAATATGAATATTATTGGAAATGAATAGAAATACAATTCTTAAATAGGAAACAGATTTCCATGAGTGAAATTGCACCTTAGCCAGTGACACTGTGGGTGCAATTTTTAAAATAATTTTTTTAAAAAAAAGAGGAGCTTAACCTATTTCTATTTATTAAAATTTGTTAGTGCGATAACCTTCCTCTTGGGTAGCCTTAACCCAAGCATCCCCAATCTGCCCTATATAACCCTGTCCATCGTATCATCTTTCCTCAAGCCGCCACAGTCGCCATAGAAGACCCATCCATCTTCACACAGTCTGCTTCCCCCTTTTGGAATTTCCTTTTTCTTTTGTTTTTCTACTTGGAAGATAAATTATGAGCTTCTAGGAGAAGGGCAGTGCTAGGAGAGTGCATGTTATGAGTAGCTAAAAGAAGCTCTCTCTTTTATTCAGCCACTAGGAGGTATGCAAGCAGCTCTGAATATTTAGTGAACTTTCGTTCATAGTATTGCTGTATAAGAATTACATCTTTTTTGTGGAAAGATGTGTAAGTTTTTTTGGTCTACTAAAATATCGCATGCTAAACTCCCAAGTATAGGAGGTCGCCAAGTAGTAAATTCCGGATGAACCCAGGGTCGAACACAGTGACAAATCATTATGTTATATGAAACGATGGTTAATCTCAGAGAAGCAATCAAAGTGGAGAAGACAACCTATGGAGGTGAATGGTCGTTGGTTGAAATACATTATAGACTAAGATGAAAACTAACTTAAGTAAGAGGAAGTGGGTTGGATTGTTCACAAGGTAGGAAACTTGTGTGGTGTATGATTCGTTGAGGTGGTAGCACTTGAGGGTATTATCACAATATAAAACTCGATTTATCATCCGGCTAGGGTATAACAAATCATACGATTAAGCATTCATAAAAGAGTATACTTGCAAAATGTAGATGATGGGTCATAAAACGATGAGCACAATGAGATTCCTCTCGGTTTATCCTCCCTCTCAGGAGTTATCTGTTGGGTATTGGCCTATTAGCCCACTTTTGTTTTAATGATGTTCACCTCATTATGTAGTTGCTAATGACTCGCATTGTTTTAGTCTCAGATTAACTTTTGATAATCTTGATGAGGAGACAAGACAATAGGTGTGGGATGATGGATCAAGGCTATGGAGCAAATGGATTCATGAAGATTATTAGACTTCAATTATAATTTTATATTTCATCTTAATGTAATATTGCTTTCTATTTCATAGATTATATGTAGCCTTGAATAGATGCACACACACATACATATGCATCATTTCCATCATAGGGTTCCTTAGATTTCATGTTGAACACATCACATTTGGTTCATTGCTCAAAACACACTTGGGTGTGCTTCTTGGAGCTGGACAGATGCCTGGTGAAGGGTCACCAGACGTCTGACGTGACAGCTTTTTTGGGTAGCTTGACACAGCCATGGGTCAGTCTCGTGTAGGTCAATGACCAGGCATTTGAACAATGGTCCAAATGCCTGATACATGAACTTCAGGCGCCTATACAAAGTGAGCCAACTTTCTGTGCTCTCTGTCTGTTTGGACCCTTATTTAGCAACCGTCTGAAGAAGGCTTGACAGACGTCTGCACAGTGGTCCAGACATCTGGTAAATGTTCATCAGACGTCTGTCACTTGGATTGGACTTTTCTTTCATCTGTCCATCCCTTTCTGCCAGTCATCTGGAGTTATGTTCCAAGGCATCTATCAGGCGCCTGAGATCCCCTCTCCAGACATCTAGTCGCTCTCAAATCTGCTCGTTTATAGCCATTGGGTGAGTTTTTCAAGGAGCAGTTTTCTTGTCTTTAATGCAGATTTGAGGGCTTACTTAAGCTCAGTTTGGAGGAAGTTTTGGCACCAATGCTCATACAAATTTAACTCATTTAGAGCCAAAAACTAAGAGCATTTTCTTCTCTCTCATTTTCTCTCTCACTTTGGTTAACAGTGTTCATGCATTAAGATTTCATCTGTTGGGAGATGTATATGCCCTCGAAGAAATTTATCTCTTTGTATATGAACAAACATCTTGTTCGAAATAACAGTAAGCTGTTTGGTAAAATTTTACCGAAGTAAACAACAATGTTGTCTTCATTAGAACTTAGGTAAAGTCCTGAGACTTAATGCGAGGTCAAACATGTATCGAGGTGGAGATATCGATCATGGAGAAGTGCTTAACCATTTATAGCATAAGTCTAAAATCGTTCGTGGTCGTAGATGTTTTGAGAAAAAGATATCGACACATCAGATAAACCATTGTATCTTTGTCTTAACCTTGGAGTGGTGACAATGATCTCAGGGTCGTTCTACTTGGCGAAGTCGGAGACGAGACACATGTGATCATTAGAGAATGAGTTCACTTAACAACCCATTGCATGGTTAGCATACACCAATCTGTCAATGGTGAGCTCTCAGTGATGATAGGCAAGTTGGTCCTTATACTTGAGCTCATTGTATGAACCTGTGCGTGAATAGTGTCACTTTGATTTCTGATCTAGCCTCGGGATGAGCACTGTTGAAAGGTCCTTGGTTGGGTGACACTTGAAGCATACGAGGAGAGTAGTAGCCAAGAAAGAATTCTTCTCTCCCGGTATGGGGAGTTTGTGTCGTATGAGTCAGTATGGTCTTTGGAAAAAAATCATGGCCATGGTATGTTGGATTGGATCTAACAAAGACTAGCTAAGACCGAACAATGCCTACCAGACGTGAAGCTATTAGGGGTTGACAGTTAACCATACCCTAGGCTTTACGTGACATAATTATGACGAAGGGACCAAAAATGCGACATTCATCATGAACACAGTCAGGGTGGTCTCGACAATACTCATGTCAATAGGCTAACCACATAATTATGATACTGTAACAGGGACGGCACCTGCTGCTCGTGGTCACTGTCATCTGGGGTTTCGAGCCCCACCTGTAGTAGGGTCAGGTTGTAGGGTCTCACACAGATGTTGGGAAATTGAGACCTACTCCAGTGGATTTTGATGATGTGCACAAGTGATATGAGGACTAACATATTTATTTCAAGTGTGTATAGAATTATTTTTATAGCCAAGAAGCTTTTGAGCGCATTGTGAAGTAAATCGAAGAACTTATAGCCAAGATCAAAAGTCTACTATTGAGCCATGCATTGAAGAAGATGATGCCTCTGACTTATAA
Source organism: Scilla litardierei (assembly GCA_030789695.1). Taxonomy (NCBI): domain Eukaryota; kingdom Viridiplantae; phylum Streptophyta; class Magnoliopsida; order Asparagales; family Asparagaceae; genus Scilla; species Scilla litardierei. The sequence continues at coordinate 26,433,065 of CM061136.1, forward strand.
AGCTTACAAAGACTTAAGATCAAGTGGAAACGGCTCAAGACGAAGAATGAAGAACAAAGGCTAGTGAAATGTGTTTGTGTAAGTATAGTTTAAAAATGTTAAAGCCAATATATATTTGTTACATACACAAAAAATTAAATATATTAAACCATATATTATTGTAAAATATTTTTTATAAAATATTTTCAAGTGTTTTTGAGTATAAAACGCATGTGTCAACAAATAGCCGACTATCCTCACCAGATAGCCGACTACTGACAGGAAGATTTTATTCAAAAACTTACTGTCAAAATAATAGCTGACTATCCTTGAAAGTAGTCGACTATCTGGGTGTGATAGCCGACTATCTCCAGAATAGCCGACTATCTAGGTCAACTTTGACAGATTTGGCAGTTTTTATTTGAATTTAAGCAAGCCGTTTACTTGCCGTTAGAGGAGACTTTTTGAGCATATTTCAAGCTGATTTCAAGCTGATTTTATGCTGATAATTCTCTATAAATAGCTATGATTTCAGATTTTCAAATACAACAATTCTTATTGAAAAGAAATATCTCTTGTGCTAAAAAGTTCTCAAAAACTCTATTTGTTGTTCTTCGCCAAAGGCTACTGATTTTATTTCTTTTGTGCTAAATTTTTAAAGATCATTTTTCATTTTCATTTTAGCCTTTCAACTAGCTCTTGTTTTAATTTAATCTCCAAGCTTAAAGCCTTTTCTTTGATACTAAAATTACAAGACTATTGCTTTTAATCTTTGTGTTTTAAATTCAAATCTTTTTCAAAGATTAAATTCTTGATTACTTGATCTCTAAAAGCCAAGTGCTCAATTTTTTAAGATCAATTTTTAAGACAATTATTTGATCAAATTGTGTTTACTTATATCATTTATTTGATCAAAAGTTTCTGATTTTCTAAAGCCACGTCTCACACTTATATATTATTGGCTTATAGGAAATCTCGTATTCATATCGTTTGTAAAGTCTTTGGAAAAGACTTGAGTTTGTAATTCATGTGTTAAAAGGGAAATTTGTATTGGAAATCCTAGTTGTTTGTAACTAGGTGTGTGCGTTGGAAATTCCTAACGATGGAAGCTAGGTGCTTTTATTGCGTGTTGCAATATAGTGGATCAAATCCCGAAGGAAGTCAGGGACTGGACGTAGGCCAAAGTTGGGCCGAACCAGGATAAAATTTGTGTTTACGATATTCTCTCTCTCTCTCTCTCTCTCTCACATTATTTGTTATTGCTTGCACTATTTTATTTCCGCTGTGACTAACAATTTTTGCAAGCATATAATATTTGTGTTGATTAAGTACATTTGAGGTAACTCTCATCTGAGACTTAGGCAACAATTTAGAAGGGCTTTTATTCAGCGAAAATTTTATTATTTGTGACAACCATATTCAACCCCCCTTCTAGTGTTATCTGCCATCCACAGGGATCCTACAACAGAGTGGGACCTTCGTTAAGTAATAGGTAAGATTAAGGAGATAGTGCATATGATGCATGTGAATTTATTACGCCGCAAATAGTTTGCGATATAGCCTAAAGGATATTAATGATGTGGGATTATTGCATATGATGCAAAAGTATTTAAGTATGTCGTAAAGTGTTTGCGAACTTATTTTTATAATGGAGGCATAGAACAAGCTCAATCAGGAGTCAAGGAATGTCCTGGCCCGTTTGTTTTTGTCCAAGCCCAGTAAGGCTGAAGAAAGACCAAAACAAAGAAATAAAAAACAAAAAAACAAAATGAGTGCCAAAATACCCCAGATGGGCGCCCAGCCCGTTCTAAGGGCAAGGAGCGCCCAAGCCCAACAGCGGGATGGGTGAGCCTGCCTGAACAGACAGGTGGGGCCCACGGGTGGGCCCTATGTGAAATTTTCTGCAGCGCAAAAAAAATTCTGATTTCGAGGCAGTTTTTGGGCCATCTTTAAAGGTTGGTTTGAGTGGGTCAAATGAACTCGAAATTGAGCACTGTTTATTTCTATGCATTCACCGTTCGGTGCTTTTCGATTTGATATAAGATATCACTTTCAAAATTAAACGGTGAGTGAGGAAAAAATCGTTAAAGTTTGGCCTTTGTGGAGGGCAAACTTGTTATTGATTTTTTTCCCTCTAATTAATTAGTCCCACATCGGTTATTTTGGGAAGAGAATGGGGTCAGCTCCCTATATAAATAGGGTCTTACTCCCCTCCTTGAAACTTGCACCAAGCCTTGGATCAAGGGAGCTCTCAAAAGTTAAGAGCACACCTAGATCGAATAGGCCAAAATAATATTCCCTTTTTCTTCCTTTTCTTTTATGCTCCAGATCAGGTCATAGCAAGGCTACGAAGGGGTTTGAATCAGATCTGAAATCTTGATGGAGGATTCACTCAAGATGAAACTTTCTGGAGCATGTCGTTGGCTCGATGACAAGGGTGTTGCTTGTCTCGGGATGCGGTCCAGCTCAAGGGAAGCAGTTAAGCCCCAATGCAGGGCATTGATTCATGAGGATCGACGTTCTGCTAACGTGCGGAACAAAGGTATGTACTTTATTTTAAGCATTTAATTTTTGCAGTAATTAGTTAGATCTATTTTTATAGGTTGGCCAGACCCACCCTGGGATATTAGAGATTTTGGTTAGAAGATTTTAATTCATTCGGGCTTTACTTAAAATGGTTTTAAGTTATCTTTCCACTGCTTTTCATGTTTTTTTCGTCTGCCCGACTTAGGTCAGACGTCGTTATTTGAGCACTTAAGATCGCTGAAAACCCTTCAGCATCAAGAGATAGTTTTTCCAAGTGCATCATCTTCTACCTCAAGCACGCACTTGGCGTTTTCAATCTTTATGCCTTCACACACATTGGTAAGATCTATCAAGGCATATGTAAGATTGTATTTCTTTTCTTTTTTGTTACGAAATCTAGTACATGGTTTGTGAGTACATAGTGGGAGGTTTACTCCACTTGGAGATTTTTCTCCACATCCCGGTTTAGGGATTATCCCATTTTAGGGATTGTACTCGTGAAGAGTGTGCTTGTATGTCCCGGTTTAGGGAGTACTAGTGGAAGCCATCGCTCCAGTTTAGGAGGGTGTTACTGGAGTACGAGTCCGGTGTAAGGATCCAAATCAGGATAAATTTATGTGTTTACGATTGCATATTCTCTTTGTGATTTTTGTGTGCAATTATATGATGCATGCTTAATTAGTTTTAATTAGCATTTTAATTGCGTATACACTAGTCCCCCCTCCTAGTGTTGCTTAGCGTGCAGAAATCCTACATTATCTCCCCTCTCGGGGCTTACCTTCTCGGTGTACAACAACTTCAAGATGAAAAAGTAACCCATCATACATCAACATGAAAATAAGTAAGAGAATGAAGATTCAAAGTCTAACACACTATCAACTTCACATACACCACACAGGAGACAGCTTAGCTATGCATAACAAATAAAAATTAGATTTTTAATCAAAAACATCATCCAATGGTTCATTCACAAGATCAAAGTTACAATGAGCAAGAAAAATAAGATTTTTGATCTAAGAAGACCCCCTTTGTAGATGAAAACTCCAACTCAAGCTTCTCTTACGTTGGCCACTCTTTCACCCTAATCCCTCTCTCTATTGGCCAATGAAAAAATAATACTGAAGGATAATCTTAACCTAGAGAGAGGATGGTTTCTTTAATCTCCTCTCAAATACAAGCTGCATCCTTGGATCTAGGATCAAGGGGCGAGATCATTCAAGCTTAAGTGATCCGATTCGGGTCAGGTTGGAGAAAACAACAGCAAAAATTCGCGTAAGAAATGCATCCTGGCAATGGGTTCATCGATCAGACGTCTGAAGCGGAAGCTCTAGACGTCTGGTTGCTTGGCCATTCCACGTGTGTAAGTCGTAGTGCCAGTTGTTTGATGTGCTCGCCTTAGGCATCTGGTCCTGTCTGATGCTTGGGCTTTTGATGGTAGGGTCAGATGTTTGGGGGCTTCAGTCTAGGTGTCTGGGTGCTTGGACTCTGGCTGGCCTTGCAAAGGTCAGTCGTCTGTAGAAGGGATGACAATCACCTGATGGTAGACTAGACTTCTGGTCGATCTTCTTCGAGTGCCTGGTGGCAGTGCATCATCAAATCCTCAACTCTCTGTTATCTATTTCACATTTTTCTCCTACTATTAAGTCGACTAGAGTACACTTGACAGACTTCTGACGTAATGTTCAGACGTCTGGTCGGTGTTCTCCAGACGGCTGGTATGTCATGAAATCTTCGACATCTTCAATCTGATGTGCCAGACGTCTAGTATTGATGGACCAGACACTTGGTCCTATAAAATCCACATAAATTGGCTTTCAGTCTCCAAAAATTATGTAAAAATATATGTTGTAATCAGAAAATCATAATCTTCACATTGGAAACTATGGAATGCAAAAGTAATCTACACAAATGGTGTTTTTATGCATTAACAAGTAACAAGCCCTAATTTCACAAGATATTCTAAAAACATATATATTAGGGACAAAGTGTATAAGATGTATGCATTGAATGCAAGAATATAGGGGAGAATATGCAATATTCATTCTCAATCATCTTTCATTCTCAATCATCTTTTCTAGCGTGTGATTATCTGTGACTTATTCACCACATAACTTTAGGTGTGAGGTGATAATGAACATAGCTAAGTTATACTCAGCTGTGGATTTAATATCCTGCAGTCTCAGATTTTCTCACTCATAACGAGCCCTTAGGAGAATAACATCTTTTTTATGTTTATATCGTTCCTCAAGGCAGTCCACAGATCAAGTGGATCTTTGACCGTATGGTATTCAGTCTTTAGGATCTTGTCTACATGATGACGGATATAAATTATTGCTTTTTCTTTATCAATATTTGTTGTTGTATTATCTTTTTTTATTGTAGCACTGAGGGATTGAGCCCACAAATGGAATTTTACATCCAACAGCCAACTGAGATAGTTCTTCTCACAGGCATCCAAAAATAAACGCTTGTCATGTCCCGCTTCCCGTTTTTTTGAAGCAGGAACGCAATCGGGACCGCGGTGTGCTTAAGAAAAAGAGGCAGCACTTATTCTTTCGCACCTCCTTGGCCTAAGCACACTAAGCATCTGTAAGAAATCTCGCAGGTCCTTTCGTGCATACTTAAAAACAACACAGATAATCATTCATTATTACAATCTTAATGTCTCAGAAATAGATTACAACAATGAAATAAAGAAGGGCCTTATGGTCCATACAACACAGACTACATCAAGTGGATACAATGTACACTACATGGAGATGCAGCCTAAGAATAGTCTCCTGGAAAAGTCCTGCCCCTGGTGAATCACGCTACGCCAGATTTATGATCTGCAAAGATGCCCTCAGGACCTGACAGACATTGCATTAGAAAACAATACAATGTCTGTCAGTGAGGGGCTCTCATATAGGTTCCCAAACATCAGTTTCGTGTAAGCAATTATAAAAGTCTACCAAACATGGTACCATGGAAAAATCAATAGTGCTAACAAGCATGGATAATTAAAAGAAGCTAACAGGCGTGGAGGATTAATATGTAATAATATAGTCTACTAGAATGGTATAAGCACTTAACAGCATGATACAAGAAATTATTAATATCAAGAAGTAACTAGGCCACCATATAATATACTGACAGGATGTGAAAACTAACATGATAACATGGAATTTAATAATGCTAAAAAGTAAGCAGAAGAAAACTAATCGTAATCAAATAATATTGTGGCAGTCATTCGAATGATTAGCATGTTTAAACATTATTGAGAGAATCTCACTAGCATCAATTTCATTAACAACTTTTTTAGGTTTAGCAGTGGAATGATGTAGTCTACTAATAGGAAATGAACTTGACAACATAATGTCGAGGAAATGATAATACTAACAAGCAACCAGATCATGTGATTCATAATTAAGTTAAGGAACTTGCTAACATGATATCATAGAAACATATAACAAGCAACCAGATCATGTGATTCAAAATTAAGTTAAGGAACTTGCTAACATGATATCATGGAAACATATAACAAGGACTAGCAGGCACATATGGAGTAAGCTAATTACGATCATTAGATGACACGGTAGTCAAGAGAATGATATATTTCTTTATGCATTTTTGTCGATGTCATGTCAATGAAATGTTAGAAACCTAAACTATTGTGTGACTCATGTCCGAGTGCACACTTTCTTTCATTTTTTGGATTCATCCTTACCTCAGGGACGCTCACCCGGGTAAACACAACCCTGCCTACACTTCTGAAGGCGGTGACACTAATCATTAATCCCACCCACCGGTGTTGGAAGGTGATAACACTAAGCACGATGGGATGATCCAATTACTTTATCGCACTCGAGACAATGAGTTATCCCACCCAAGTGTCTTGTTCTAATTGTCATGCTAATGTTAACATCGAGGGTTAATCATTATAGTAGTTGCATTCATTCGGTATGGTAACGGTGTCACCCAATACATCCTTCCTTTCTTTAAGACGTTCAAGGATGCGACGATGTCGCTCAATCTATTCTTCCATGCATTTGGTTGCATACTTTCTTTAACAATAAGCTAACATTCCATTTGGTTAACTACTAACATTAATTCGTTATGTGCATTTAGCAATAAACGTTATATTCATTTAGCGACAAAATATGTAAAAGAAGTAAAAGTAATAACAGATCTAATATATTAAAACATATGAATCATGTGATTAGTCATGTTTAATTACAATAATGAATTAATGAGTTCTAATAAATTAAGGTTTTATAAGGTTGCATGTTTTATGTCAAGTGCATTGACATGAAATTGTATTTCATGCCGGGTTAGTACTGTAAAATAGAACTCGCTAGTGCATATCCTCCAAGTTAATTTCATTTATGCACCGATGCCATTACCAAATACATAATGCTAATATGTTAAGTTAATATCACTTATTTGGTTACAAGCATCATTTTATGAAAGAAACATTCAGCATGATATACCCTGTTAAGTGTGGATATGCAAACTCCAAGCTTTTATCATACTTGTTAGGAGATGGCATCATGAACCAAGTTATATCATTTTAACACAATTATATTTACAACATCTAATCACTTTATCCCTTCAGGTTATCATCAAATAATCAGTTTAACAGGTTTAAATATACTGGTATTAACATACTTCAATTAATCAGAAGAAGTGCACATAAGATATGAATAGAAACCTCATACATGGTTAAATATACTGGTATTTAACAGGGTATACACATTTCTTAACAAGGTTGAATCTAAAATTATATTAAAATAATTATAATTAACACTTATATCATAACACTTATTTATGTTTAACATGGAGAGATATAGATAAATAACACGACTGTTGGGTCCAAAATAAATTAACATAACAGCATGTACTGCAACTATCGTTAACCAGGATATAACAGGGCCAGATATATAGGATATTTATGCAGATACATAATAGGGTAGCATATATGGTATGGCTCATCATATATGAATGGGGCCTCGTATAAGGATCATATAGAATCATTAATGTTAATAGTATATTAATTAAGATAGATGGAGCTTTTATGACAAGCAATATGTGCTATCTAGTATGTGTGTTGTTATAGGGGTTACTCCGTGATAGGACCCCCTGTAAGCTTCTTAGCATATTAACAGGGGCAATGCTAGGAGTGATAGCATATATCATCATTTGTGGAGGTCTCCATGTAAGGTCTCCAAGTATTACTATGTGTTATCAACCATGAGACTATCCCTACATGAGAAAACCAAGATAGTATCCTGGTGGGCTTCCAACCCACATCTCCTTCTTAACCATGCTTATTGTATATCACAAGCCCTGTTAGTTTTGATTATCATATGTATGATAATCCCATATACATTACCTAATCACCTCATCATAGCACTTTCGAAGCAACCATCTCAAAGCGCAACAGTCGTAATCATCTCATCCTAATCATTAAGTATTAGAATAGTTAATTAACATGCCAATTATTTAAGAAAATATGGGATGGAACCTACTTTACGTTAGGTGAATTCGAGGAGGAAGGCAAGCGTCGGGTTCACCGACGACGGAATCGGGGTCGTTGGAAGCTCGACGGAGCTCGGAAAGTCATCGGGATTTCGTTAAGGCAATGCGTCGAATAGTTGATAGGTGACGTGTGGTAAGGAAGGGGGATCCAAAATTCACGTGCCTCATCACCGTCCCAAGCCACGAGAGAGAGGAAGGGGAGGACCGGCCTTGTTGGGCTACCGCCGGTCGGAGGAGGGAGGTAGGGGACCAGAAAAGAGGGCAGGAGGGGGAGGTCGGCTCATGTGCTGCTGGCTGAAACAGGGGAGACACTCCCCCCTATTTTCGGCTGCCGGAACAGGGGGCTTGACCCCCTGCTTTCTTGGCCAGACATGGGGTTGGAAGCCGCCGGCCCCCTGTGGGTGGTGCTGTCGGCCTGAAGGGAAGAGGCAGGGGATGCCCCTGTTGTTGGTGGTCGGCTGGAAAAAAGAAGAAGAGAGGAGGAGGAGAAGATGTAGAAACTAAAGATCTAGATGTGCGTACAAACCAAATAACACAGATCTAGATAAAACACATGCTGAATCTTAAAATGTTACCTACTCTGTTTAGCGGAAGCGTACCTGAATCCATCGCTAATATTCTGAAAGAGATCCTGACGATAACATGGTGGATGATCTTCCAGAACAGCACGAATCAACCGTTAGAGAAATCCTTTGGCTTTCTCCCGGTTTCTCTCCTAGCGACGGGGCATAGAAAAGACGGCTAACTTGTTCGTGTGCTCCGGGGATCATGACCGCATATAAATAGGGGCTAGCCTCCTTAGCCCTAAGGTTTCCAATTCGACACATCAACAAATTGAAGCCCAATAGTCACCACACGTAAAGGCCCACAACCTATATGACTCATTTAAGCCCACTTAACTTAATAAATGAGATCACTTATACATTGGGCTTCAATATGACAGTGTAGCACTATATAATTATTTATCACATATAAGCCCAATGTTGGATTAAGATCAAACTTAGTTGGATAAGTTCCAACAATCTCCCACTTGGGCTATATGATAACCGTTATAATTATATTTCGTTGTGCATACAACCGAATAAGATCTTAACTTACTGTCATTTCTTTAATGAGTCAAAAACAATCCGGTCCATTAATTATATTAGCAAAGGATCAAGGAAATCTTCGCCACAGTAATTGCAGTCGACCCATCAGTGGTCACCGTGCTAATATAAAAGAATGACATGGATTATGAAGTGGATGTGTAGCATGGAAATTACATGTAATGTGATCTAACATGTCTATTTCCAACTGATCCTCCTTAACCTTAGTGAGATCATAAACAAACCAAAATTGGAGTGAAGCTGAACTGAACCAAAACTTTATTTCTGATTAGAAAATAACCTCAAGCTTAAGCTGGATACTTAATTTTGTCTATCATATCAGCACCCAAAAGAACAAACTCCCACAAAACTAAATGTTCTTAATGAAATGACATCCATATGAGTAGCGAGCTCATAAAACCTTTTGGATGATATTTCCTTAGTACAACGGATCCGTAATTACATGGTTTGTTTCGATGTGCTTATTAGACAATTATACACTCCTATTATTAATCAACAAACTAGGAACTTAATCTCTGAATATCTAAACTTTGTCGAGTTCATGTTGTTGCTGGAATATAAAACTGCAGACTTCATTGTCACTAAATAAACTGTGTGGTGTTCCAACACCATCCCTAATTTGCAGCATAGTGACAAAATATGCAGATATATTTCATTATTTGGACGTCACATAATATGATATGAAATCTAAAGCCATGTCAGAAGAGACCATATAAAGGGGACCATTTAAATCTCTTCTAGTAGATGGCGCCTAACATAGATTTTCATACATTCTTTGCATCCAATAAATGATGATCTCAACCCCTTTTGACTACTGATCCTTGAACATGTAACCCTTTTGTTCTCCATAAATTCCGTAAGACACATTTGGCTGCTGTCAAAAGGTCAACTCCTGAACTTAACAATCTGCCCAACACACATGTAATATATGCAATAACCAAATGCATATAAAACTGAGCATACTTTAGACTCCCTTTTGATGAGATATAGGGAATCTTCTGAAGTAGATTCTCGGGGCAATTAATGAGACTAAACTTGTCTCCCACAGAGCTTAACATTCATTACCACATAGATATTATAGAACTTACATGCTCTCACAGAACTTAAGATATATAACATCATTAAACATCATCTCAAAACCGAATGAGGTGATCACTTAACGAAATTTAATATATCATTTACGATATTGAAATGCTCTACTAATGCCATTATAAACCTTACAGAGTCTTCCATGAAAACTGAATAGAAAGTCTCTTTACAATTAATGCATTCTTTTTCGTATAAAGTCCTTGAGTGATACACTTTAAATCTTTTCTTAATACCCTTTTGAATCCCGTTTGATTATAAAAAACTATTTGCAATCAATTGGGTTCAAACCTTATGGCAATGAGAAAAGATTTTAAGTATTATTCAAAGACTTTCTTAATTAATGCATTAAACCAGTTTAGAGATTGACGTAGAACTTTTATGACTTGATGTAAGTCGAACTTTCATCATCCTAATGTCAACAGTGAACTTGTCATCTCTTTAATGGATTTCCTGAATGGAAAATAGGGATTTGAGGTGCTAGAGTTTGTCCTTATGAACAATTTCCCGAATAGGATGAATTGCAACATTATCTTGAATTTATTGTGTCTTGAACAATGTCAAGAATACCATCCTGAACAATGCCAACAACACCTGTGGGGATACAATCCTCTTCAAGAATAATGTCACTAACCAAATTTTCCCCCAAACTCAGCATCCTCAAATAGGTGTGCATTCCCTAATTCGTAAACTAACTTAATAGTGGGATTATGTAAAATCATACAAAATAATATCAATTTTTAAACTATTCAACAAAACTAGAAAATCATCAGCATTATGTCACATTTCTTTATTAGGCTTATAAAGCCCTACCTTAGTTGGACATATCCAAACATGCAAGTGATTCATTTGTTGAAACTATAGTAATGATATAAGCTGCAATCAATAAATAACTGAATTATAAACTGTTAATTCTTTCTTTATAACATATGTACATTAATGCAGGAATTCTATAAATGAAGCAACATTTCCAAATAAATGAAGAATATAATGATCTTTTAAAGAACTAGAATAAACTAATTTTGAATCAAGAGACAACCAAATTTTCCATTCATAATTGAACACTTAAAACCAAATTTGTTCAAAATAGAAATGGAAATCCAAATTCCGCTAAAAACGGTACATAATAGTCTCATAAAATTCAAATACAATCTAGCCTTTAAAAGAAATAATCTAAATTTAATTTGCTTCTACTTGAACCATCTTGTCATTGCCCATATCGATGTATCTTTCACCATCATTTGGCTCTTGGCATCTTAGGCAATCCTGCATAGACACAATGATGTAAATGGTTATACCAGGATCTTTCCATCACGTGTCTATAAGTACCAAAGTTTGTTGGAAAAGAAATTAACTTAGAATTAAACCAAATCAAAGAAACATACCCTTTTAAGCACGCCAAGCGTGATAATTTGTGCAGTTCTTCTTTACATGCCCTTCAGCTCCACAGAAGAAACAACCATTACCTTCTGAACTTTTCAGTTCCCTTTGTTGTTTCTTTTAAGAAGCCGTATCTGCAGCTTCAGTATCCTTCTTCCTTTTGTTGAAGGTGGATGTCAGGTGAGGGCTTTCTGTCATTTCTTTCTCAAGCCTTTCATCTTCCTTTACACAGTATGATATGAGCTCATCCAGAGACCAAGTCTCATCCTTCAGATTGTAGCTCATCTTAAACTGGTCAAACTGAGATGGAAGAGATATCAAAACAAAATGCACTAGCAAATCCTCAGAGAGGTCTAGCTCAAGTTCTTTCAACCTTGAAGCAATATTAGACATCTTCAATATGTGTTCCATGATGTTTCCTTTACCTTCATATTTCATGAAGTTAGGTTTGTCAAGAGTGTATTAATCTCCCTCTTTTCATTCTTGACAAACCTCTTTTCAAGCTCAATAGGGAACCATTTAGCTGTGGTAATTTTCTCTGAAATAGAGCCCCTGAGATAATCTGGAATGGCATTCTTTATAAGCATTAGGCACATGCGATTTGATCTCTTCCACTCTTCCATCTCCCTCTGTTCAACAGAGGTACTCTCATCAGTGAGTGGTGGGAGACTATGAGTCCTCAATGCCAGATCAAGATCCATGACTTCGAGGATTATCAAAAGATTTTCCTCACATGCCTTGAAGTTAGTGCCATTAAGTACTGGAATAGATTTGAGGTTGGCAGAAAAATTTTCAGGAATAATAGCTGCAAAAGAGAACAAGAAAACAATTTTAACATGTTCATATGAGTATTAAACAAAACAACACCAAATTCAAATTAAGGATATTTTCCCATCTCAAGACATCTCCCACTAGTCCAATATTTATCTTTGGATAATCTATTGACTAGTCATTGACATCTAGTTGTAGCAATCAGACAATGACAATAATAACATGCCAAAAATAAAACTTCCGTTGGGCCGAATTAAATTTGCATGCATTGATCTCACTAATCATTACCTTGTCTATTGCCACAGGTGCGCATGAAATGGTATAGAATGGTAATCTTCCTTTGGTCCGATTAAGCATTCTTGCAAAAATAATGGGCACATAAAATTCTTTTATATTTATGAAATGAAATAATGCAAAACAACAGAGCCCACTTTGACGAGATGATGATTGCACGAAGTCATTTCAAATATATATACTTTTGCAAAATTTGAATCTATATCACAATTTAATACATGAATTTACACTTTAAGTGGAGATATTCAAGCCCACTTTTATTCAAAATCAAATTTAAGGCAACCAAAATTTTCATACAAAAGTATGTATTGGACTTGTCATATTTCGAGATTAAAACTAATCTTCACAAGTGAAATTCAGTACGCAGTAATGAATCTTAAATCAGCGAGCAGTAATGAATCTTAAATCAGCGAAACAACACACATCAATCAGAGACACACAAGACTTGGTATCGCAGTTCGGTGCACACACCTACATCTGCGGGGCCATGCCCAGAAAAATAGAATACTTCACTATAATAATCAGAGAATACAAACTCTAATAATCAGGCTTTTACAAGGAGGAACACACTCCCCCTTAATACAAACTGTGAGGGTGATCCCAATCAACCCCGTGAAGTATTCTTGGCAAGCTCCCATTGCCAGCAAGCTCCCCTTGTACCACCGACTAGATCAACTCCCTTGATCGTACGTGCGTAGTCGTCGGCCTCCCTCCCAGAGTTTTTTTCCTGGACTTTTTATCTCAAAGTCCGTACCCTAGCCGTCACAGCTGCCGAACCCTAAAAGCATGCACTCCCCACAATCCCCGGTTCAATCAGCAAGAATCCAATCAAATCAGTTTCGGCTAGGCAACCACAAAATCTGCAACTCTCAACAAAGTATGAGATCCCCCAAAATTCGCAGGAGTCCGTTGTAGAAATATCGTTGGCTAAAATCTCTCCAACCATCTTTCAATAAACTAAACGAGAGATGTAAATAGCCAATCAAATCTTTAACAATATGTAACCAACATAAATACCTGAACTGTTAAAGATAGCAACTTGAGATCGTGAGATTTCCAAACTTGGATCCAAGAAAACCGCAATCAATCAATGACGTAAATAGACACAGCATGTTGAACATTATAGTGCAAAATAATGTCAACAATACTTCCAACATAGAGGGCTGAGTCGATTCTCTCCTTCAGATTACTGTAGCTCGGGTGCAACATAACGTTCAAAAAAAGACCCAACATCTTCCAGATAACCCGTCTTATAACTTCAAGATAGTAAAAAGCAAACGACGATTATCAGAGTGCCTCTTATGACAATGCAATCATCAATGCAAACATGAATAAAACCTAACAATCTCCCCTTTTGTCATTTAGTGGCACAACAAGCTATGATATTCGACAGAGACCAACTGAAGAAAGATGAGGTAGACAACAATTCAGAAAAGACGAACTGATGTGTCCCAAAACATAAACGGAAGTGCTGTATCACAAAATGTGCAACCATACCACCACTTACAACAAGACAAACCCAACCTCTCTGAACAACATTAACAGCACACATTCTCCATTCTCCCCCTCACCATAAGCACCATCACCAAAGCACAATATCATACTTCTCCCCCTTTGAGCCACTAAGGACAGAGACATACCTGGGAAGAAAGTAGAGAGATGAAAGAATCACTGCTCCTCCGAAATGCTACTCCTCAGAGTAGACAGCTTGCTCTGCAGCATCAACTTGTGACTATTCAAAAGAACCTTCTGACTTTTGAGTGCCAATAGTTAATCATTGACATTCTGAATAGCATTTTCCAAGAACTGAATATCCACCAAAATTGATGAGGAGGAGCTGGCAGCAGCAGCATGATCAGGAGGTGAAGAAGGAGACGTGGGATCAGCAGCCTGAGGAGGGGAGGATGACGTCGGAGCATCATGTAGAGAGGGAATCACCCTTGAGATATCATCAACTTTGCCTGCCACAGACTTAGCAGTATACGAAATTCTGTCACACGAAGAAGGGAGATCAGATGGGGACAAGGATACTCTTTGAGCCAAGAGCATCATAGAGATGAGACATCCATGGGGAAATGATGTGGCAGAGGAGGATGATTCTAAAAAAGACAGAGCTGAATCAAAAATGATTCTTCCTAAGTTGAAGGACTGAGTAGTACGGCAGAGTACAAGAGCTTGCACATGTCTTTCGTGACCACTGACACATTGGAAGTGGGAAGCCAATTTCTCGTGGCAATCCTGAACAGAACAAAATATTTGACGGTAAGATCAGATGAAGGAAATGTGGACGACTTCTTGGGCCAGCTCTTTAACTTTCCAGCAGTCACAATATGTAAAAACTTGTCAAGGTCATCTCATGTTGACTCTCCGAATGCTGGCACTGACTGAGAGCATTTCCATTCTAGCAGTTTATTCAGCACAGAGGGAGAGAAGAAAATGATCTTCCCTCTCACATAACTTCTGAAACCCCATCGTGAAGAAGCGTCACTTGCAGACTTGGGCAAAATACAATAAAACTCACGCACCAACACAGGATAGTAAACACTGAAGCAAGTGGCAGCATGAAACAACCCGATGTCTTTAAGAATTGATACCATCTGTGTCTTGTCAAATGATGACACATTCAGACTTTTCTCAGGAAGGAGTGATCTCTCAGAGTACGAAGCCCATCTATTCTTACATGCCTTGTCAAAAAACATTTTATTGAATGCATCAGAAGATGTAAACGAAGGTGAGCGAGAAGGACCTGATGCAGAGTTCTTGGACCTCTTGGAAGGAGAAGCAGCAGTATGACTTGAAGGAGCAAAGCGCTTTCTAGGGGCAGATCGAGCCTTCCGCATGAATGATGACAAGGGAGTATCAACTGGAGCAGCAGCTTCACATGTTGCACCCATTGTTGCAACATTTTGTGCAACATTATGATCTTCATCTCTAGACAGCAAAGAATCAGTCTCGACAGCAACATCAACATTGGTATCAACATGATCTACACCAGCCTTAGAATAAGTATTTAGCATTGCACAGCCTTCAACATTTTCCACCTCAACAGACCTCAGAGTTTCCCCAACGTTATCTCCATCAACTGAACTCTGAGCATGAGCTTCTACACCATCATGAGGTGAGATCTGTTCTGAAGGAACATCAACACAGTCATAGACTACCGACATCATCATTAGACATTCTTATGGACTCATTTTCGACTTTAGGCACACTCTGAACATTATCATCCACACACATTGGAGAAGGAATAACAGGTTCCTTTTCCAAAGTTGGGTCAACAGGACAAGCTCCAGCATAGGCCCCTTCCCCAAGGTCCACATCCTCATCCAACATCTCAAAATGTGGGTCATCTGTATCCTGGGTGTCCTTGGGGCAAGATGTAGCATCATCAGCCCCCTCGGTCTCAGACTTCTCAACAGATACAGACGATTCAGAATCAGAGATGTCAATGATTTCAGATATTCTTACGAAAACTTCAAGATTCCATGTTTGAATGACAATCTTGCGGTCTCGGGGCACCTCCACACTCATCACCTTGCCCAAAATCTTCTTTCGCATAAGTTTATCAAAGTGAATGTGTGAGACATCTACCCAAGAGAGGTCTAACCTCCTTCCAGTTCTATGCAAATACCAGAACCAATCTTGAATCGTGACAGGTGCAGGAAATTCTTCATCATCATAAAATTCATCTTCCAAGGGTTTTTGAAGAAGAGGAATTTCGAAAATTGGGGAAAAACTCACTAACTCCAAATTCGAAAAACCATGAGAATGCATGTCACTGTGAGAACCAGAAGATTGAGAGGGAGAAGTAATACCACTGGAGGACCCATGCGAAGAACGTGGAATCACTCCCTTCCGTTTGATAGGAGGAGCGGACGGGGGAGCACTGTTCCACGCTGAGGCGGTCCGACGAGAAAACCATCGTGGAGTCTGCGAAGATTTTTCTTTACGGTCTCTTGTCATATCTGAACAAGGAGAGGAAAATTCCACACGAGCAAGAAGACGGCAAGAACCCTAGAGGACCAGCTTGGAGGATCTTGGAAAGATTTGATTTGATGGAGAATAATAGAATAGCACCTTGGGAACAGAAAGTGGAACAGAAGAAAATAAATAACAGGTAAAGGTAATTAGAAGATAACTAACCCAATAGCACAAGACCGCCCGTTCCACGAAATGTTGCAACCTGATGTTGCAACAATTTTCTCAACACAGTGTTCAACATTAGATACGACACAGCCCTAGGGCTTGTGCAATTCTTCAAACCTGGCAGAATCTAAGGGCTTCATAAAAATATCCACTAATTGATTTGCTGTAGCTACATACTCCATGACAAGAGACTTCTTCTCGACCAACTCTCTGATGAAGTGATGGCAGATGTCGATGTGTTTTGTTCTGGAGTGCTGAAATGGGTTCTTGGAGATGTTTATAGCACTCTGATTATCACATAGAATAGTCAGAGTTCCTTGTTCCAATCCATAATCTGTCAACATTTGCTTCATCCATAAGAGCTTAGTGCAACAACTCTCTGCTGCGATATACTCAGCCTCTGCCGTAGATAATGAAATGGAGTTCTGTTTTTTACTATACCATGAGACTAGGTTGTTCCCCACATAAAAGCATCCTCCGGTAGTGCTCTTTCTATCATCAGCATTTTCTGCCCAGTCTGCATCGCTGTATCCTGAAATTAGAGTGTTTGTATCCTTGGTGTACCATATACCATAGTCTGACGTCCCACTGACAGACCTGATAATCCTCTTCACAGTAATGATATGAGATTCTTTGGGACATGCTTGATAGCGGGCACAAACTCCGACACTGAAGCTGATATCCGGCCTGCTAGCTGTCAAATACAAAAGACTGCCTATCATGCTTCTGTATAGAGTAACTTCAACATCTTTTCCTCCTTCGTCCTTGGAGAGTTTTTCAGAAGTGGACATGGGGGTGCGGACATGTCTTGCACTTTCCAAACCGAATCTCTTAACAAGGCTCTTTGCATATTTGATTTGTGACATGAATAGACCATCTGTACACTGATTAACTTGAAGCCCAAGGAAAACATTCAACTCACCTACCATGCTCATTTCAAACTCCTTTTGCATGAGGGTGATAAACTCACGTACCAACTGTTGTGACATTGACCCGAAGACTATATCATCGACATAGATCTGTGCTACCATAACGCTTGATCTTGTCCGTTGAACAAACAAGGTTTTATCAACTCCTCCTCTTGCATACCCCTTTTTAAGAAGATATGTAGTTAATCTCTCGTACCAGGCCCTCGGTGCGTGTTTCAACCCGTAAAGCTCCTTCTTCAATCTGTAAACATGGTTCGGAAGAAAAGGGTCAGCGAAGCCTTTTGGTTGTTCGACATATACTTCTTCATTCAGTAGCCCATTTAAGAACGCGCTCTTCACATCCATTTGGTGTAGTTTGAAATTCAGACTACACGCAACTGCCAACAGTAATATAATGGATTCCAACCGTGCGACTGGAGCAAATGTCTCATCAAATTCAATTCCTTCTACTTGGGTATAACCTTGAGCCACCAGACGGGCTTTGTTGCGAGTAACATTTCCCTTCTCATCTGTTTTGTTCTTAAAGATCCATTTCGTTCCGATGATATTTGTTCATTTAGGTCTCTCCACTAGACTCCAGACATCATTTCGTTGAAATTGGTTCAACTCCTCTTGCATGGCCGAAACCCAGAATTCATCAACAATGGCTTCCTTCACATTTTTGGGTTCAACAGTAGAGAGAAAACAAGCATACACGGCAAGATCTCTGTAGTTGACACGGCTAGCACCTCTTGTCCGGCAACTGTCATGTACATCACCAATGATTAGCTCCGGAGGATGATCGCGTATAACTTTCGTGATTCCCTCAGTATCTTGAGTATCTTCAACCCTCCTTGTGTCATCTCAGTGGTGGTTGTATCTTGTGTTGCAACATTTTGTTCAACATTGTTCTGATTAGTCTTGATTGTTGCAACATCTTTTTCAACACGAACCTCCTCATCCGTATTGTCTTCTTGAATGTCCTTTTCTCCACTTAAAATGGTCTCTCCCTGATCAAAATCATCTATCACCACATTGATAGATTCCATCATAACGTCAGTGCGTTGATTCAACACTCTGAAGGCACGACTCCTTGTAGAATACCCTAGGAAGATTCCTTTGTCACTCTTGGCATCAAACTTCCGTCTCGGTGTACGATCTTGCAAGATGTAGCATTTGCTTCCGAAGATATGGAAGTAGGACACATCAGGCTTCCTACCTTTCCAGATCTCGTTGTCACGCCCCGCTTCCCAAAAACGTGGAGGCGAAGCGTGAGAAGGTCCGCTCAGACTTGAAACTACAAAGCTGCAAGTCCGATAAGCGTCAATCAAATTTAAACTGCAGGTCCTTGCAACGCGAAACGAAACAAAGATAATAATAACGAAAAGAGACAAAAGAAACATCTCAGAATATCCATAATAATACATTCCAACATCACAGAAAAGCCACCAGGCTAAAATAAAAGAGTCTAAAAGAGGCCGAGCATGGCCAACAAAAGTACAAAGTACAGAAACAAAGTAATGGTGCAAGCACCGACATCTAACAGCAACCTAAAGCAAAAGCAACGCAAACAGTCTCTAAAACTGGTCTCCGGTGTCCTCGAACTCCTCGACGAACGTAGGCTCGGGCTAAGCGTCAGCAAACACCTCGTCCTCAGCAACTGTCTCTGGCTCAGGGTCTAACATGTGACACCCAAAAGAGCAAGGGGCACATGTCAGCAAGTCTGGAAGACTTGTGCAAGGAAACTGAAAGTAGGTGAAAGTAAAGCAACCTAGCAGTTCTAGCATGATGCAATGACATGGCAGTTAAAGTATGAGTGCAGCAGGTAAAGTAAAGTAAAGTAAAGTACGAGCATGGTATTTAAACATGGCATGGATGACAAGTATTACATGAATCATTCACAAGACAAGTACAAGACAAGGAAAGTAAGCACCTCGTGCACAGAGATTCCGCCTTTTGGCTAGAGTGGCTGCGCGGGCCAACTCCTAAGCCCAAGTGATCGTTTATCCCTACCCCTCCACGTGTGTCGAGCCAGGGCCTTACCCCCGAACAGGAATGCTCGCTTCTGGAACACGAGCCAGGAAGTATTTTATCTTGTTGGTCTAGGGGTGCACCTAGCCAGACAAGGGAGTACAAGTACAAGTATTGTAGCGTGTGCTACGAATGCGACATTCAATGCATGGATGACATGACAAGACAAGTAGTAAGGCGTACAGGTAAGGAAAGTAAACGTGACAGTTTAGTATGCATGAACAACAAGTTTTAAAGGTTGGATCTAGCTTCGTTGTCAAGCTAGATCAATTAGGTGACGGATCTAGTTTCGTTGTCAAACTAGATCAAGTAGGCGTCTAGCCAGCTATCATTTCACTGACTAGTCTCTTTTACGCTAAAAACAAGGAAGTGGCCTAAAAACATGGCCCTACACAAGAGTTGGCAAGTTTCACTTGCCTGCAATTATCACGTCAGGGAAACACTGTCCAACGAGTCCAAAGTCACAATTCTTACGTGCACAAGTCCACCGGCCTACATCCGTTTTATTAATCTTGATTAGTGAATTCTAAAACATTTAAAATACTTTAAAATCCTGATTTTTAGTCTTGATTAGCATGCAATTGGGTTGGGGGTCCTAGGGATGCAAAGCGTTACCTCAACACGACGCGAAAGCTACACCGGCGTCGGGTAGCGACGCCGGGGGTTGGAATAATAATATCGCGCTCCAAGTCCAGATTCCAATTAGATTCCTCGCTGGAAATTTCAGAACAATCAACCGGGCGACGATTCCAGATTCCAAAGCTAGCACGTGCGACGACGGGCGACGACGTGTCGCAACGTCGTACGCGGCAAGTCGTCGAAGAGAACGCACCTAGGTGGGGCCCACAGTAGTCCTAGGGACCTTTGGGGGACCCACAATACCTCTGGAGAACTTGGGGGCCCACAGAGGCAAGTGGTGCGACGGATGCGGGGTTGCGACGAGTGGCTCTCGGTCGTACTCAGCCAATGCGGGGGATTTGGTCGGTCAGACACGCTGGGTGCGAAGCTTGCAGCGCAGCGGGCTGCAGTGGTGCGGCGGGGCCTTGGTGCGAGGGGTTTGGTCGGTCGGTGCGGGCGATCGGGTCGGTCGGTGCGGGCGACAAAGCGTTGCAACGTTTGCAATGTTGCAACGAAGCAGCGAGCGCGCGATGCGGGCGGGCGCCTCGGTCAAGCACGGGCGATGCGGAGCGACAGCTGCGGGCGACGGTGCGGTGCGGAGCGGGAGCGTGAGCGGGCCAAGCTCTCGGTCTGACCGAGAGATTTTCTCGGTCGAAGCGGGGGACGAAGCGGCTGCAACAGCGGGGTGCGGGCGGAGCTTGGTGCGGGCTTGGCTATCGGTCAGAGCGGGCGAACGGAGGCCGTTTCTTCGGTCGGTGCGGCAGCTGTTCGTCGCAACGTTGCGACGAATCGTCGCAACGTCAAATTTGGGTTTTGGAAGAGGCTAGGGTTAATTTCTTGCGAAAATAGGTCTTCCTAGGGGTTGTTTATATAGTGTAGATGAGTTGACTTGGTCTATGGCTAAATCTAATAGGATTAGAAGTTTAAAATAATTTAAAATTTGAAATTCAACTTCTCCAACTCACCCAAGGATTTGACTTGGTCCAAATGAGCTGGAAATTGGCTCAAAAATTCTTTAAAACGTTTAAAACTCAAATAAATTTTATTTGGCCGAAATTAATTTAAAAATTAATTATTAAAAATATTATAAAACTTGTTAAAAATATAAAAGTGGTCAAATAAACTCCAAAAATTATAAAATAAATATCGTGGTGATCGTGTCGACGAAAGTGAGCTAACTAAGAAGACGGATCTCAATTTCAACGTCGGACGACGAGACTAAAAATAGAAACGTCTCCCGTCAAGAGTGAGAATCGTCACGTCTCATCGAGTAAGATTAAATTGTGGAAAAACGACTCGAGAAGTGTCGTTCCAAGATAGTGCCACCATTTAATACTCTCAGAGACGTTCACAACGGCATATCACACGAAAGTGTTCACAATCAAATAAAGTCTGAAACAAACACGTGCACGGTCAAAAGCACGTGCACGAACAAAGTACAACGAAAAGTGGTCGTTACATCCTCCCCACCTTAGAATAAAGTCCGTCCTCGGACTTTCTAATATATCTAGTCGCTCTAATAACTACCCCAATCAAGTCACATTATATTTCAAATCAGGTATAGCTATTACAAGTGCTTATATATGCACTAGGTAGTCAAACATTATTACTACCAACACGCATATATATACATTCACATACGTCATATACTTATACCTATTATAGTCAGTCAATTTCACACATGTATTTCAATCATATATATAAGCATACATCCCTTATATAACTACTACTTACCTAAACACAAAACAATATTTCAGATACTCATATAAGGATAGTCTCACGCTTAGCAAATTCAATCATTACTCTACATATGGATAGCTACCTATGCACAAACAATATGGGTATACGACTCCCTAATATTTATCCAATACCAAACATCTCAACACATGTAATCACTCCATACCATTTTAAATCAAGCTTCACTATATTTAATATATATATTCACCTCTACTATAGCTTCATAATATATATAGTCATTCAAATGCATTCAAATATTTCACCATACATTCACATTACGCACGGTCCTATAACTGTATTTACGACACGCCACATATGCCATAGTCATCAATACCTATAACTAAGCACATACTTACCCGTGCATGGTGTACACCCATACACGCTAACTTTTCATTCACGTATACCAATCATATCATTATATAACTAGCACACTTACACACCTAGTTTTAGCTAGTACACATACGTTCACACGAGCAAGTCCTTAGTAGTTAACTATACCACAAGACCAACACCTATAACTATATACTGGTGTAGCGACCCACAATCATGTGTGTAACACAACCAGGCACAAACACTTCTATCACTATACATACATCAAACATCGCTATATTCAAAATTCAGACATACACATCAATATACTTAGAGTATACCCACTCAAGCTTGAGTGGGACTCAATACACATATCAGAATATTCTATATACGTAACGCGGCATTTATACCTATACCAATACCACTCCAATATTTATACGCCTACCAATACAACCATATCCATACCATAAGTCAATCACACTTAATATTTAGTCAGATAACACCCACATAGTTAAATCATAATAATAACATTACAGCCATCAACACCCACATATTTATAATACCCTCCCTAGTACAAACATTCACCGTATAGTCACCCACGTGGAACATATATATTCACCATAGCCTACTACCTATAACTAGTGTACCAACACCTATTATTATTATCACACCTAGCATACACATAGTTTTACCAGCATATTGCTTCAACCACTATAAGTATCTCCTAAATGCATACACCCTATTAGGTACTCCCACACTAAATCTCATATACACAGGCATCTCTAGTATGGTATAGCTACCCACACACCAAACTATAACTACTAACATGCAAACAACTTCACACATCATGAATAACTCCTAGTATATATAACACACAATAAGCAACCATTATTATACCATGGGAGAGTACACTCATTCAAGCCCACGTACACCACTTAGGTACGTGCACTACGACAACATCACAAGGTCCAAGGGCCTACTAACCACTTAGGGTCGTCACAGACATTGACGGCCACTAAAGCCTAAGCAGTAGGGGGAGGTCGAAAGCGTGACGAGGGAAGGATCGGTAAGCACGAATTCCGATGGGACGACTAAAAAGAAAGACAGCTTGGGTAGGGGAAAGGAAGATGTAGCGATACTTATGTGGGATGGAGAAATAGAATGTCATAAGCTGGAATACGCAAAATTTGAAAACTGTCGTACTTCAAAAGTTGAAATCCCCGTCTGGAAAGAAATATTTGGGGATCGATAAAACGTGTTGTTTCAAAATAAGTTTGAGTCGAGTGTACATATAAGAGAAAGTGGTCTATTGGTTTATATAGAATCATTATAAAAGGAAGTGATTCGTTTACACGAACATTGAAGACGTAGTTTAGAAAATATTATACGGCAGTAATTTAATATAATGTTTGTGAAAGTCAAAGAAGGAAATCAAGTAATGGAAGGATTTAAACTCATGTTAAATGCTTTTAAAACTTTTAGGTTATGGAAAATTTAAAATAACCAATATCAAAACTACTTTTTAAATGAACCAGGATTTGCCAAAAATTGAGAGACTGATTTACACAAGGTTCTTAATATACGAGCACAACAAGTCTGGTACGGATATAAAAATAATTGAAAGTATGTATGGTGCACGGAAAAATAATATTAACTTGGTAGTGAAATTATCAAAAACTGTGGTAAAGCTTTAAAACCAACTAGGGGAAGTCTGGGCCAGGAATAGTAATTTATTAAAATTTTAAAATAGCGAAAACGATGAGCATAAAACCGACTGGCTAAAAGCTGAAATTCCATGTGACTTGAAAGTATATTAAAGTTAACACGACGTATCATTCGAATAACACAAATAAGAAGGAAAGTTATAAATCGAATTGGGCAAGGCAAAAGTATGGTTCAGAATGAAATTAATATATGAAAGGAAATATGTATTTTCAAAAGTGTAGGCTGAAGAAGTATTATAAGCTATTATCCAAAAATTTCGACAAAAGTTTTAAAAATTTAAATCAACGAGGAGCATGAAGTATAAGTATATATACATATTAAAATTTGAACACATTTAAAACTTAGGGAAAGAGGAAATAAAAAAAATGCGTTCAGAAGGTTCAAGATTTGCAATGGAGAGATTTGAAAATTGGCGACGATTGTCATGAGGCGATCTCGGGAATCGAGGCAAGGAAAACGGTCAGATGATCAAAACATGCATACGCCTAGGATATGGCCCAGGATACCTACGGGAAAACTCCTACAGTCGACCAACTAAGTGTTAAGAAGCTAAGCGCTAAGACTCTCTAGGGAGCTAGGCGGTAATGGAATGCGTTCAGCTTGGTCCGAAATCGATGAACCCAAACGAACGACTAAAGGAAATTCTAGAAGTCTTGATATGGTCAGGGGTAGACGAGGACCACTAAGGTAACTCCTATAACGATTAAATCAATTCTCAGCAAGGGCTCTAATTAACAGTCTAACAATCAATCCTATTTTTGCAAACAATCATATGCAAGCATAATTTAACAAGTCAGGACTAACTAAGGGAAGAAACAACTAGGTCGAGAGTTACCTGCGATAACCTCATCCACAGTCTCGCTCTCCACTGCCGTCATCGGATAAGCCTGCTCCCTTGGCTGCATGGCCTGCTGAAAAGCCTGCTTCTGTGGAACGAGGGCTGGTCCAGGACATGTAGGTACAGGTACTTTCTGCTGTAACGGCTGTGCAGCGATTGGTTCCTTCCAAGGCTGTTTAGACTTCGGGCACTCCTTCATAGTATGAGTAGGATCTCCACAAATCAGGCACTGGCCCAGCCTCTTCCTGCACTGTTTCTTCTCATGACCAATCTTGCTACAATGATGGCACACCTTCCGACTTGGCCCAGTTACTGGTGCTTCCTGCTGCGGAATTCCCTCTGATGCCTTCCGCAATTGATTTGCATGCCGACAATCCTTCGCTGAATGAGTAGCAGCACCACAAATCAAACACCAGCCTAGAAATCTTCTGCACTGCTCCTTAATGTGCCCGGTCTTGCCACAGAAATAGCAAGTCTTCAGAGTAGGTCCGCCACCAACTCGGGTTTGTCGTCTTCTCGCCATCTAACGACATAGAAAACGAACAAAAATTTAGACTCCATAGCTTAATGACTTAGATGTTGTAATTTATTTAATGGACATTCCGTTATTATCGTTGTTCCGTTAGTTCGCAATCGCAAGGTAGGACCTGCATGGGCCACCAACAAAACCTGTCACGCCCCGCTTCCCAAAAACGTGGAGGCGAAGCGTGCGAAGGTCCGCTCAGACTTGAAGCTACAAAGCTGCAAGTCCGATAAGCGTCAATCAAATTTAAACTGCAGGTCCTTGCAACGCGAAACGAAACAAAGATAATAATAACGAAAAGAGACAAAAGAAACATCTCAGAATATCCATAATAATAAATTCCAACATCACAGAAAAGCCACCAGGCTAAAATAAAAGAGTCTAAAAGAGGCCGAGCATGGCCAACAAAAGTACAAAGTACAGAAACAAAGTAATGGTGCAAGCACCGACATCTAACAGCAACCTAAAGCAAAAGCAACGCAAACAGTCTCTAAAACTGGTCTCCGGTGTCCTCGAACTCCTCGACGAACGTAGGCTCGGGCTAAGCGTCAGCAAACACCTCGTCCTCAGCAACTGTCTCTGGCTCAGGGTCTAACATGTGACACCCAAAAGAGCAAGGGGCACATGTCAGCAAGTCTGGAAGACTTGTGCAAGGAAACTGAAAGTAGGTGAAAGTAAAGCAACCTAGCAGTTCTAGCATGATGCAATGACATGGCAGTTAAAGTATGAGTGCAGCAGGTAAAGTAAAGTAAAGTAAAGTACGAGCATGGTATTTAAACATGGCATGGATGACAAGTATTACATGAATCATTCACAAGACAAGTACAAGACAAGGAAAGTAAGCACCTCGTGCACAGAGATTCCGCCTTTTGGCTAGAGTGGCTGCGCGGGCCAACTCCTAAGCCCAAGTGATCGTTTATCCCTACCCCTCCACGTGTGTCGAGCCAGGGCCTTACCCCCGAACAGGAATGCTCGCTTCTGGAACACGAGCCAGGAAGTGTTTTATCTTGTTGGTCTAGGGGTGCACCTAGCCAGACAAGGGAGTACAAGTACAAGTATTGTAGCGTGTGCTACGAATGCGACATTCAATGCATGGATGACATGACAAGACAAGTAGTAAGGCGTACAGGTAAGGAAAGTAAACGTGACAGTTTAGTATGCATGAACAACAAGTTTTAAAGGTTGGACTAGCTTCGTTGTCAAGCTAGATCAATTAGGTGACGGATCTAGTTTCGTTGTCAAACTAGATCAAGTAGGCGTCTAGCCAGCTATCATTTCACTGACTAGTCTCTTTTACGCTAAAAACAAGGAAGTGGCCTAAAAACATGGCCCTACACAAGAGTTGGCAAGTTTCACTTGCCTGCAATTATCACGTCAGGGAAACACCGTCCAACGAGTCCAAAGTCACAATTCCTACGTGCACAAGTCCACCGGCCTACATCCGTTTTATTAATCTTGATTAGTGAATTCTAAAACATTTAAAATACTTTAAAATACTGATTTTTAGTCTTGATTAGCATGCAATTGGGTTGGGGGTCCTAGGGATGCAAAGCGTTACCTCAACACGACGCGAAAGCTACACCGGCGTCGGGTAGCGACGCCGGGGGTTGGAATAATAATATCGCGCTCCAAATCCAGATTCCAATTAGATTCCTCGCTGGAAATTTCAGAGCAATCAACCGGGCGACGATTCCAGATTCCAAAGCTAGCACGTGCGACGACAGGCGACAACGTGTCGCAACATCGTACACGGCAAGTCGTCGAAGAGAACGCACCTTGGTGGGGCCCACAGTAGTCCTAGGGACCTTTGGGGGACCCACAATACCTCTGGAAAACTTGGGGGGCCCACGGAGGCAAGTGGTGCGACGGATGCGGGGTTGCGACGAGTGGCTCTCGGTCGTACTCAGCCATTGCGGGGGATTTGGTCGGTCAGACACGCTGGGTGCGAAGCTTGCAGCGCAGCGGGCTGCAGTGGTGCGGCGGGGCCTTGGTGCGAGGGGTTTGGTCGGTCGGTGCGGGCGATCGGGTCGGTCGGTGCGGGCGACAAAGCGTTGCAACGTTTGCAACGTTGCAACGAAGCAGCGAACGCGCGATGCGGGCGGGCGCCTCGGTCAAGCACGGGCGATGCGGAGCAACAGCTGCGGGCGACGGTGCGGTGCGGAGCGGGAGCGTGAGCGGGCCAAGCTCTCGGTCTGACCGAGAGATTTTCTCGGTCGAAGCGGGGGACGAAGCGGCTGCAGAACCGGGGTGCGGGCGGAGCTTGGTGCGGGCTTGGCTATCGGTCAGAGCGGGCGAACGGAGGCCGTTTCTTCGGTCGGTGCGGCAGCTGTTCGTCGCAACGTTGCGACGAATCGTCGCAACGTCAAATTTGGGTTTTGGAAGAGGCTAGGGTTAATTTCTTGCGAAAATAGGTCTTCCTAGGGGTTGTTTATATAGTGTAGATGGGTTGACTTGGTCTAGGGCTAAATCTAATAGGATTAGAAGTTTAAAATAATTTAAAATTTGAAATTCAACTTCTCCAACTCACCCAAGGATTTGACTTGGTCCAAATGAGCTGGAAATTGGCTCAAAAATTCTTTAAAACGTTTAAAACTCAAATAAATTTTATTTGGCCGAAATTAATTTAAAAATTAATTATTAAAAATATTATAAAACTTGTTAAAAATATAAAAGTGGTCAAATAAACTCCAAAAATTATAAAATAAATATCGTGGTGATCGTGTCGACGAAAGTGAGCTAACTAAGAAGACGGATCTCAATTTCGACGTCGGACGACGAGACTAAAAATAGAAACGTCTCCCGTCAAGAGTGAGAATCGTCACGTCTCATCGAGTAAGATTAAATTGTGGAAAAACGACTCGAGAAGTGTCGTTCCAAGATAGTGCCACCATTTAATACTCTCAGAGACGTTCACAACGGCATATCACACGAAAGTGTTCACAATCAAATAAAGTCTGAAACAAACACGTGCACGGTCAAAAGCACGTGCACGAACAAAGTACAACGAAAAGTGGTCGTTGCACTCGTAGGAGGTTTTCTCAGTCCTTGGCCGAAGATAGTGTTGATCATGTACCAAGCGGTATTAATAGCTTCAGCCCACCACTTAACATTAACATCTCGAGCATTCAGCATAACTCGTGCCATTTCTGGAAGTGTGCGATTCTTCCTTTCAACTACTCCGTTTTGTTGAGGAGTCTTAGGCGCCGAGAACTCATGTCCTATACCATGTGCTTCACAAAATTCATAGAAAGAGTGATTTTCAACCTCTTTTCCATGATCACTCCGAATCTTGATGATCTTGCCAATGTTGTCTCCTTTTTCAACTTGAAGGCGGGTGCACAATCTCTTAAACGCATCAAATGTATCCGATTTCTCCTTAAGAAAATCAACCCAAGTGAACCGAGAAAAATCATCAACACATACAAAAATGTACTTCTTACCTCCCACGGTTGTTTCTGATGTGGGTCCAATCAGGTCCATATGCAGCAGCTCCAGATTTTTTGAGGTGGTGATAATCTGAATTTGCTTGTGACTCACCTTCTTCTGCTATCCCAGTTGGCATGATTCACACACCCTTTCTTTCTTCTTGGTTAGGATTGGCATTCCACGAACAGCTCTGGCTTGAGAGATCTTCATTAAGGTTTTGAAATTGACATGACCCAGTTTCTGATGCCACTGTTCAGAAACGTCAGTAGTGATATTGAAACACCTGTTGAGATCTTGCAGAAGATAGCAGTTGTCGTTTGACCTCTTTCCGGTAAGAATACAAACATCATCCCCATTGAAAACAAGACATTCATCTTTGTTAAAGCGGACCAGTAATCCTTGATCACACAACTGACTGATACTGATGAGATTGGCCTTTAAGTTCTCTACATGCATCACGTCTTTTAGCTTCAAAGATCTTGTCACATTCAGATTCCCTTTTCCAACAACCCTGCTTCTCTGACCATCACCAAACGTAACATGACCTTTGTTGCCGGAAGTATACTCAGACAGAAGTCCCTTGTCCCCCGTCATGTGTCGAGAACATCCACTGTCAAAATACCACAGATTTTCAGAGAAAGTAACCAATGAAGTGTATGCCACCATACTTACCAGATCGGATTTCTTAACCCATTTCATGTTTGTTCGCTGGTTGGGATGAGCAATATTTCTACCTTCATTCCAGTGCTTCATGCGTCTGAAACAACTCTAGTCATAGTGTCCAACTTGTCTACAGTAGTTACATATTGGTCGCCTGGATGTTGAACCTTTTGTTGGACCCTTTGTTGAACCTTTTCTTTTCTCCCTCTTGACTTGTCCTCGTTCAGCTGACTCTGTTTTTCATGCTCCTTAGTAATATGAACACTTCTAGTTTTGAAGGTATGTAGATGACTCCCTCTGTAGTATCCAACTCCTGTTCGATCTCCAGACACCTTACCCATATTAAGGATGTCATCAAGTTTAGATTTTCCGGAGTTTCATCTGTTGAGGGTGCTTTCCGCCTTCTCAGCTCTGAGCAGTGTTCTCTTCAAGCTATTCTCAAGATTCCGGAGACTTAATTCTGTCTTCAACAATTTGGTTCGGGTCTCATCCTTCTCACTTCTCAGCTTGGAACATTCATCTTTCAACTTCTTGTTTGCTGCACAGATATCCATCCTTTTGTTGAAAATAATTTGATAAGCGAGCGGATATCCTCTTCACCAACATCTCCTTCACTTTCACTATCAGAGTCAACCTCAATGTCGTATGTTGTACTATTTGTTACAACATCATGTATCACATTTCCTTGTTTAAGACTGGATGTTGAAGCAAATGTTGTAACATTATGTTCAACATGACTGGAAGAATTATACTCAGACATGTCTTTCAGGGTGGCAGTGAATGCAACATAGTTGCTAGTTATGTCTTCATCGTCCACACTTCCTTCAGAATCTTCATCGCTCCATGTGCTGGCTAGAGATTTCCCCTTTTGCTTCTTAAGAGTGTTGGCACATTCGGCCTGTATATGACCAAATCCTTCACACTCTCTACATTGTATTCCCTTTCCCGTGGTTTTAGAATCATGCCTCTGAGTAGGGAGGAGGACCTGACCGCAGCACCTTATTTGTAGTTTTGAAATTCTGACCTCTATTACTGGTCTTCCTCATCATCCTACTGAAGTTTTTGGTGAGTAATGCAATGTCATCTTCAAGTTCCGACTCGTTATCAGATTTGGAAGATTCACTCGCTTCAACTTTTAGAGCAACTCCCTTCTCCCTTCTGTTTTGCTTGAGATTCATCTCATAAGTTTACAGAGAGCCCATGAGTTCATCTAGTCTCATGATGGATGTGTTTCTTAATTCTTCTATCGCAGCAATTTTAGCAGAAATTTTTTCGGGTAGGGACCTCAGCGTCTTTTCCACTAACTTCTTTTGAGAGTATTTCTTACCCAGTTGAAATGCCTGGTTGGCTATATCCCTTAATCTTCCATTGAATTCTGCAACTGTCTCGTTTTTATTCATTCTCAGATTTTCAAACTGTGAAGCGAGCATTTGCAGTTTAGAAGCCTTAACAGTGCTGGTCCCCTCATGCACATTTTGAAGAATGTCCTAGGCTTCTTTTGCGTGCTCACATGTTGAAATAAGCTTGAACTGCTCTTCATCGACTACAGTGAAGATGGCATTCACTGCTTTTGTGTTTCCTAATGCTGCACGCTCCTCTTCAGGATTCCAGTCTCTCACGGGTTTGATACATTCCTTGCCTTCCTTGTTAACTTCAGTCGGAGGACTTCATCCTTCAACCGTAGCCACCCAAGCTTTTTTATCCAGTGACTTGATAAAGGCTCGCATGCATGACTTTCGATATGTGTAATTAAATCCGGTGAGTAGGGGAGGACGAGTAACAGAGGCACCTTCTTTGGTATTCATGATGAGCGTACTGACACACAAGATCACACCCACTTTGATCGAACAAAGTAATGCGGATGACCTGCTCTGATACCAATTGAAATTCAGTACGCAGTAATGAATCTTAAATCAGCGAAACAACACACATCAATCAGAGACACACAAGACTTGGTATCGCAGTTCGGTGCACACACCTACATCTGCGGGGCCACGCCCAGAAAAATAGAATACTTCACTATAATAATCAAAGAATACAAACTCTAATAATCACGCTTCTATAAGGAGGAACACACTCCCCTTTAATACAAACCGTGAGGGGTGATCCTAATCAACCCCGTGAAGTATTCTTGGCAAGCTCCCCTTGCCAGCAAGCTTCCCTTGCACCACCGACTAGATCAACTCCTTGATCGTACGTGCGTAGTCGTCGGCCTCCCTCCTGGAGTTTTTTCACCGAACTTTTTATCTCAAAGTCCGTACCCTAGCCGTCACAGCTGCCGAACCCGAAAAGCATGCGCTCCCCGCAATCCCCGGTTCAATCAGCAAGAATCCAATCAAATCAGTTTCGGCTAGGCAACCATAAAATTTGCAAATCTCAACAAAGTATGAGATCCCCCAAAATCCGCAGGAGTCCGTTGTAGAAATAGTGTTGGCTAAAATCTCTCCAACCGTCTTTCAATAAACTAAACAAGAGATGTAAATAGCCAATCAAATCTTTAACAATATGTAACCAACATAAATACCTGAACTGTTAAAGATAGGAACTTGAGATCGCGAGATTTCCAAACTCGGATCTAAGAAAACCGCAATCAATCAATGACGTAAATAAACACAGCATGTTGAACATTATAGTGCAACATAATGTTCAACAATACTTCCAACATAGAGGGCTGAGTCGATTCTCTCCTTCAGATTATTGTAGCTCGGGTGCAACATAACGTTCAACAAAAGACCCAACATCTTCCAGATAACCCGTCTTACAACTTCAAGATAGTAAATAGCAAACGACGATTATCAGAGTGCCACTTATGACAATGCAATTATCAATGCAAACATGAATAAAACCTAACAACAAGAAACCCCACTTTGGCGAGTTGATGATCCAATCAATCTATATTCGAAATATATAATTAATTGTGCCGACAATTGAATTTGAAACCAAACTGAATTTAACACAAAATGATTACACTAAGTGGAAACATATATAAGAACCTTTTATTCCACCCTTCTAATCATTTATATCGAGTTAAATAAAATCCATAACTTCAACACAAATTTTCTTCTTCAAAATGGGGTGTATAGGTATACTAATGTGTATATGAACATACATATAAAGTTATATATATATATATATATATATATATATATATATATATATATATATATATATATATATATACACCCTATCCCATTTTATATGTAACTTTAAAAAGTGTCAAAAAATTCCTCAAGTCCATTTACTTGATGGTTAGTACACAGAATTCCTTAAGGCCTTTTAAACTTATCCTTGAGGAGAAATATATGGTAAACCTTTTTATTTGCTCCCGAAGAAAACACTTGAATTTTGGGTTTTAATTTAAATCTAAATTTAGGCAAACTGAATTTTCATACCAAGGTATGAAGTCAACTTGTTATATACCGAAATATATATATATGGTTTTATGCCTTAAACTTAGAATTTAAATTTGTTTTGCACAATTAACACAAAATTTATCTTTGAGGAGAAATATACATTTAAGCGTCTTATTTCCTCCTTCAATCCATTTTAAATTTCAATATTAGGCAACCAATCATACAACGTATGTATTTAACCATTTACATTTCGAAATAATAATAATCTTTACAGTAGAACCCACTTTGGTGGGATTTCAAGAAAATTAGAATCATTTTGAAATGTATAAACAAATGCACCCAAAATTGAATTTAAATGAAACTGAACTTAAATGTAAATATATATGAAAGCCTTTTATTTACTCCTTCGATCCGTTTAAAATTCATTCAGGCAACTGATCATACTGTGTATGTATTTTAATCCGTTTACATTCCGAAATAATAACTATTTTAATAGTGGAACCCACCTTGGTGGAATTTCACAAAAATAGAATTATTTCGAAATGTATATATAAGTGAATTTGCCTAAAGAATCAAAATCGGAATGAACTTAATTTAACGCACAAATAAAACCGAATGAGGAAATATATACAAGATGGCCTTTTATTTCCTCTAATTATCGGTGCATTAATATATTCAAAATAGGGCTTCAAAGAGAATATCCCAAAATAGGGTTCAAACACACCAAAACATTCAATTTAAGCCCAAAACTTTGCAGTGGCCAAAACAGGCCCAAATTAAAAGCACATATATTGAAAAATTAAAACTTTTTGAAAAATAATCTGTTTGGGCCCAATTTGGCCCAAAGTCCACTAGGGTTAGAAACCCTAGCAGAATTTTTTGGCCCAACCAGGGGTCGGCCGCCGCCGGCCCCTTTCTCCCAGATCCGGCGCCGGCATCAACTGAAAGGGGGCAAAGGCCGCCCCTTTTCCGACCAACAGGGGCGGCAAACACCGCCCCTTTTCCGACCAATAGGGGCGACAAACGCGGCCACTTTCTGTGTTTCGCAGGCGCCTGAGGGCGCCTGCTGCCGTGACGAAGGGGGGCGGCGGAGCGCCCCCACCCCCCCCCCCCCCCCCCCCACCCTTTTCAGGGCCTAATGGGGCGGCGCACCGCCGCCCCCTCCGATTCAGCGCCGGCGGGGGGAAGCCCCCCCTTTCTGCTCGACTGCCGCAGCCCCCCACCGAGGGTGGGGGGCTGTGCTTGCCGGCGACGGGGAAGGGCACCCCGTCGCCGGAATACCGCGGAGAGGGGGGGCGGCGCGTGGTCGTCCCCCTCTGAAACTTTATAGGGGCGGCGGCGCCGCCCCTTTTACCTGAAAACTAACGGGGGGCAGCCCCCCAATCCTTTTTTTGACAGCCCCTTGATGTTTCGTGTCGGCACCGGCGTTGCCGGCGCCAGTCTCCTGACGGGGCGGCAGAGCCGATCTCTCTGTTGTCGTGTCGGGCGGCGGCCGGCGGGCCGCCCCCGATCTAGGGTTCGTAAAAACAACAATTTGTTAATTGGAAAAATTAACCAAAAACCCAAATTTTTTGCATAGATCCGGATATAAAACAGATTTAAAACGGATTTTTATCAGATCCGAATCCAGAAACAGATTAAAAATCTGATTTTTAACAGATCTGAATTCACGAGCAAGCAAAATCTTAAGATCCAAACATGGTGGCTCTGATACCACTTGTAGAAACTAAAGATCTAGATGTGCGTACAAACCAAATAACACAGATCTAGATAAAACACATGCTGAATCTTAAAAAGTTTACTACTCTGTTTAGTGGAAGCGTACATGAATCCATCGCTAATATTCTGAAAGAGATCCTGACGATGACGTGGTGGATGATCTTCCAAAACAGCACGAATCAACGGTTGGAGAAATCCTTTGGCTTTCTCCCGGTTTCTCTCCTAGCGACAGGGAGTAGAAAAGACGGCTAACTTGTTCGTGTGCTCCGGGGATCATGACCGTATATAAATAGGGGCTAGCCTCCTTAGCCTTAGGATTTCCAATTCGGCCCATCAACGAATTGAAGCCCAATAGTCACCACACATAAAGGCCTAAAACCTATGACTCATTTAAGCCCACTTAACTTAATAAATGAGATCACTTATACATTGAGCTTCAATTTGACAGTGTAGCACCATATAATTATTTATCGCATATAAGCCCAATGTTGGATTAAGATCCAACTTAGTTGGATAAGTTCCAACAGAAGAAGGATGAATGAGTTGCTGATGAAGATGATGATGTTGATTGTTGTTGTTGGGTTGAAGGAGGAAGAAGGAGATGTGGAGGAGGCTCATGCAGGAGCTGGATAGAGCTTGGGGTTGGATGTGGCTGCAAGAAGGAGGGGTTGGGTTGTGATGGCTGAAGGGAAGAGGAAGAAGAAGAGATTAGTGTGTGTGTGTGTGTGTGTGTGTGTGTGTGTGTGTGTGTGTGTGTGTGTGTGTGTTTGTGTGTCTACCAAGTGAAATGGTTTGGTTTATACTAAATTGAAATAAATTATGTGGGGAATTTGTGGGGAGTGAGTGAGGGTGATGAGTGAGAGGTGTTGTTTGCTCTGGTTGTGGCTGCCATTTCCCAACGTAGGAGGAGAGATAAAATATGCATGGGAGTGGGGTTACGCATTTAGGAGGGGGTTGCGGTGTTAGGTCAGATATCCACTAAACGTGGATCTGAATTAAGATGGGTTTACTCTGTTGAAATAGGGAGGTGGTGTTCTTGTGCTGAGGAGAATGGAGGGAATTTATTAAGAGACGATTAAACTTGGGGGGTTGTTTAACGATGGGTGGTATTAAGTAGTGTTGGATCTGGTCGGTAATCACTTGTTTGTTGGATCTGAACGACCCATTTGGTGGGAATAATGGGTTGGGATTTCAGGTTTAACTAAGGTGGATAGATCTGGTTGGGGGGTAAAATAGAGTATGGTAGAAGTAATTGTGTAGTTACGTTTTAATGAATTTACGATTTTGCCCCTTAAAATAAACGTCTCCGAAAAATTTCGGAAAAATTATCATACGTTCAAGACAATGCGAAACTTATGAAAATAAGTTCTGTTAAATTTTTCGAACAACAGAAAGGTCGATTCCTTGGGCTAAAACTACTATAGGGTATCGGGGGATCATGACCACTAAAAATAATTAAAAATTACAAAAAATATAGCAAACAATGATCGGAAACGATCCAAAAATACTACTGTCGGTTTTAGGCCGTCATGACGCTCTCGATTTTAGCCATTTATCTAGAAAATACAATTGCATGAACATGAATAATATATGAAAATGTAAAACATTTCATGCAGAGCAATTGTTAAGCAAATTAAACTAATTGTGTGGATCGGTCAATCACCACAAATAAATAATATCCAAAGTTCAAATAATACGATGCCTTTTACATAAATGAAAAGTTACAACTTTGGAAACCTGGTGTGTCCCATAAAAAGACTTCATCAGTGGTGGCCTCCCCGCCATGGAAATAGTCATCGGTCTTGAACATTACATGATATTCATCACTACATTTTCCACTCAAAAAGGGAAAAAATGTAGGAACATAAAATAGGACTAAGGCCGATCCAAAATCACAATGCTGCTATTTATGCAAAAAAATTGTGATCGTAAAATTTTCATCACATATCAGACGCAATGATAAGAAAATTTACCTATGTTATGATTACTACTTAATTGGACTACGATGTAACGTCATACACCGTTAAGTTAAGTAACTAACGGCAGCACAATCACAGGATCCATATATTAAGCGAAAGCTTATAAAAATAAACTAAACATATCCAAAAGCATGTCAAATAATATGTGATATACATCGGATAATTATAATTCTAATAGCAATGCGTAGCAGAATTAATATCATGCAATTATATTATAATCAAGGTTATATGCCAACTAATAATCTTGTTGTATTCCTTGAATTATGTGACTCGTCCCTGAAATCTCTTGAGAGTACGACTTAAAAAGGAATTTTTTTGGAGGTATGTGGTGGAAGCGGAGGGTTTGTGACGATAAACCAGAACCCTATGGACCGGGTGAATAGGGTCTTGTTAATGAATAAAACCACTTAATTTAATTATTTATTCTCATTTTCCCTTCCCTTTTATATTTATTATTATTATTATTATTATTTTGAATTTTCAGGCATACTGGCTGAAGCCCGCGGCCTATCTGCGGTATGCAGGCCCACTGTCATATCTTTTAAAAAAAGTTTTGGTTAATTTTATGGCTTGCGGGTTGAAGCTTGTGGCCTGGTATACGGGCTTTAGGCCCGCAACCGTTAAGGTTTGGGGGGTTTCTTTTCGACGGCGGCGTATGGAATGGAAAGGGGGGTTGCCAACTGCCGGGGAGCCGCCCCCCCCCCCCCCCCCCCCCCCCCCCCCCCGGGAGCTAGTGTGGGTGCACGGCATTCGGCCAGATCAGCCGCAGCGTGCGGTCTGCATCCCCTATTTTTTTCGTTGTTTCAGTACATGTTCCGATCTTAAAATATAGATATATGGCACAATAAATATGATCATGATAATTTTAGAGAAATATTTTAAGAGTACCTTAAAATCAAAATGAATATTTTTATTTCATCGTACGCCTGTGCGGGAACGTACTTCGATTCTTCGGCGTCCAAGAATCAACAATCCTTCGTTGGCTGTAAAAACTTACGTACCGCGTCGTCTCTCTCAGGGAAGAGCATGCTGATAACGTGTTGTGAACTGGTTTCTACGAGAGACCGTAGACCTTTATTTATAGTGAAGATTTCATACAATGGTGGGATACATAGTTCATAGATAAGACCTTGCATAGGCCTATATAATACCATTCATGATTAACCCATTTCTATTTTTAAAAATTTGTTAGTGCAAAAGCCTTCCGATTGGGGCAGCCCTAACCCAAGCATCCCTGATCTGCCTTACATACCCCCTTTCGCCCATCCATCGTATCATCTTTCCTCAAGCCGGGAAAGAAGACCCATCCATCTTCACACCGTCCGGCAAAATCATCGCAGTCCAATGTTGCTTGTCCTAGAACCGAAAGGAGTGACATTTCCCTTGAGACTTTCATCAAACAACTCATGCGCAGTAGCATTTTTACAAGAGCTAATACATTTGAGTTATTATTCTTCTCTTGAAAAATTATAGGGAAGCATGAATTCAACTGCAGTTACATTGTAGCCTCAAATTTTATTATTTTAACCCACCTGATCAAGTACAAAAATTGACCAGCTTCAAGAATTTCAAGCTGCAACATTCATCAATTGATGCAGGAGAAGGCAATGAACCCCATCACAAAACAATGCAAACCATGGATCTCATACACGACATATTACCACTAGCAAGGACAACCTACTCATTTCTGTACAACCAGCACAACTTTATTGCGATTTGCAAATATCAAATCACTGAAATTTCAAATTAATACACTTCCAACCTACACCATACACAATTAGGACCCCTCTTCTCTGTCTAGGGCCTTTCGCTCGCAAATTCACTTCTTTGCCTTTGAGAATCGGAGGCAACGGTATTTCTCACCACTGACGGTGATTTCAAGAGCTCCGTCTTGGTTGTCTTGGTTCGATGCAGTGCCCATGAGCACGCTCTTCTCTTTCTCTAGGTTTTCCTTCTCCATCTTCAACCTTGCCTCTTGGCGTGCAATTTCTGCCTGCACAAAAAATGGTTTGCATGCGTTTAGCATCCTTGGCCGTTATGGCATCGTGAGATTCACACACAGTGGCGTAACCAGGATTTTTTTTTACCATGGGCGGAAATAAAATTTATGCAACGAGTATATTTTAAGAATATACAAATCTAAAAAAAATTAAACGCTAAGAATGCTGTTATTATATATTGATAATGACCACAAAATATTAACATAAAGATATACAAAACATGATATAATAACATACTAAAAAGAAGCTATCTAAGTCGAACTCTTCGAGTATATCTTGAGTCGAACTCATTCACAACTTAGAAATGATTCTCAATTAATTTTTATAGAGATGAATATATGATCATTGACAATGAAAATAATCCAATAGTAGTCCAAATAAAAATGCTACCAAACACTGTTTTCCCACTAAATTGTCAATATCTGGATGTGAATTTTTATTCATTTAACAATTTTTGTTACCAGACAACTGAACAATGCCAAATGGGTGGGTTTGTTACTAACAAATTTGTTGTCAATTGTCTTTCAGAAGTAGAATCATCACTTTGGTTCGAAGCCATGACATCCTCAAATTTTTCTTCAAAGTTCATCTTGTTTCCATTAGATCTTAATCTATATTAAACTCGAAGGTTTTCATGTAAGTTTTCAGGTTGAGAACATACTTAAACACCATATCCAAAATAGATTTCAAATTTTCAATAGAGATGTAAATGATATGTTTCTATGATTCGAGTGTCGTAGCTAGTTTCTATAATTTCCCCTAAAACGTTGGGAAATCCTAATTCTTAGATATGGGCCTGCAATACCTCCTTAGTATGCTATCATCATTGAATCCTCATCCATTTCTCCCCTTATAAATTTTTTCTCATTCATCCTATTCTTTTGCTTTCTGTAAAATCTAATGAATCCTCTCATTGACTTCATTCTTGAGGGCTGACAATCACGTGAAGCGCAACACACTAGATTGATTTTTGGAGCAGCACTAGCTTTGGTTATTTAGCTAAATGAGAATTATGTTCGTTCAAAAGATCATCCAAAATCTCTGCGGCTATTTTCTATGATTTCCCCCCTAAAAATTGGGTTTTTAGGGTTTCCAACTTCGGCGATCAAAGAAATTAAAGCAACAGAGAAAATAACAAGAGTAAAGCATATCAATTTTCGATGTCTACCAAAAAAGGAAGAAGAAGCATATCTATTGTTGAGAAATTACTCACAAGTCACAACAAAATGCGGTCGCGGTGGATGGCGGGCTCCTAATGATCGCTAGGGCCGGGGGTACCGAAGGTAGCCGTGGGCGGTGCCGCGGTGGCCGATGGGCTCGTCTGGTCTGAGTCGGCTCGTAGTCTGTAGAGCAAGAGCGCCGCATCGATTTGAGCTCTGGTCCTCTGGTCCTCTGGGAAGCAAAAGGGTTCTTTTTGTTATTAAAATATTTTTGGGAAGCAATGGGAGTTTTGGGAAGAGCTGATGTGGGTTATTAAAAATATTTAATTATTATTGTTGTTTCCTGTCAAAAGCCTGACAGATGGAGAGGGAGTCTACGCAGGCTACGCATAGGACTATAGGCTACTCAGGCTAGCGGCTAGCCGAAGAATTCCTTGCTCCTTCACGTGTGGACGGAGAGAAATGGCCAACTTAATAAGTATAAATTTTTTTGACATTTTTACTGCCCTGGGCAGCTGCCCAGGGCAGCTATATGCTAGTTCCGCCCCAGTTCACACACATGCTTCTCTTCTTTGAAACAGTTATGATACCCTGTTTGCTGAAATATGAACCTAAACCCCCGCACAAGAACATTTTAAGACACGGTTGCAAACGCCTTATCACCACGTCAATCATGCTTCAATCTTGTTGTTGCTGTTTTTGTTTTGTTTTCTTTCGTCTTGATTTCTTTTTATTTTTTATTTTTTATTTTTTATTTTTTATTTTTTATTTTTTATTTTATTTTATTATTATTATTATTATTATTATTATTATTTGGGGGGGTTGGTAGGTTACAGAAATAGGAGAATCTAAAAAAACATTTATGTGGAGTACATTATGATGCATGAATTATAAAATTATAAGCGTATGTGAGCAAAATCGTCTATGTAATGCAAACATTTATAAGGGCTACATTGATTTTTTTTTTAAAAGTACAATAAATTGGAAATTATAAAATATTTCCATCAGATTATAGAATATTCAAAAGATGGACAAATTAAATAAAGGATTAATTTCACTAAACTTCGAGTTTTGCCTTCTTTTCACAAAACACCCCTAAATTTCCCCCTATGCCATTTAAAAACTGACCCCGTTCTGTTTTATTAATTTATCATTCCATTTTCTTGTCTTTGTAAAACGGAAGGTTTATTTTGCACACCCTTGAATTTTCCAAGGGTTAAGAATGAGAGGAAAAATGGTCATTTCAGTTAACGATGTAAGTTTTTAAACGGCATAGGGACTCCAATAAGTGAAAAAAAAACTTGGGGAGATTTCATGAAAACAAAGCAACAATCAGGAGGGGTTTAGTGAAAATAACCCTTAAATAAATGTCACTATAAACCAAATAGAATTCATCATTTATGAATAAATTTTTAACTTCTATGGTCATGGATACACTTTTGGAAGTCTTTGATACCCTCAATGTATAAGGACACTCACAAGAGTATTCCAAAAGTATAATTGCTATCCGAGTATCAGATACATATTGAATACGAGCAAGTCTACTAGCTTACACATGCAACACAATAACCAAGACAAGGAGTACTTTTACTCTCTAAATATATCATATGTACATGTCATCTTCCCAGTAAGATGGGAACGACCAAGACTTCACCTTGTCGTTGCCAGTACAACAGAAGTGAGAATTAACAGCAATGATAGCCGTGGGAGTCGTACAGGGAAATGTGCACATTTTATGAGATCACATCTTCCGAGAGAGGAAAAATTATGGAAGTTCATGGAATGGTATAGGTGATGGATAAATGTAAAAATTGATTTGTACACAAGTCATTTATGCAAATTAGATAAGATCGTTTATGAACCTATGAGGGAGCGGTACTTTGTACACATGGGCAAGTCATTCCCATAAATTAGATAAGATCGTTTATGAACCTATTAGAAAGAGAGAGACGTTGTAGTTGAAGTAGAAGACGACGAAGGTGAGGGAGGGAGGGAGGGAGGGAGGGACTTGAAGGCTTGAATGGAGTATGTCGGGTTGTAGGCTTGAATGGAGTATGGCGGGCTTGTTTCCCTAGAAAACATGACTGCTCACAATGACTCATAATGCGGCTTCTAGAAATTGAACACATCATGCCCTTTATCCAAGTCAAGACATGTCTATCGGTCTTCGTCTAATTGGAGCCAGCGGGATAAGACTGAAGGAAGAGAATGATATGTGAGCAGAAGTATGGCAGAGAGAAGGTGTCATATATGTATCCCTTTGAATCAGCGGATCCATGGGGTAGCAGGTGCAAAAATCGTTAAAATGGAAGATGTGGAACATGCAGACCAGAAAAGATCAAAGAAGAACACAACGTATGAGAACATAGACAATATAACATAATAACATCTTCCTATTATTAGCTATTTATAAATCTGTATGTAGCATGTATGCTTCTATAGTGAAGCCATGTCATGTCCAACATGAGTCGGCACAAATGCCCAATGTATATTTTTTAGGATTGATGTATGTCGGCATGTCATGTCCATATTGGGGCATCCATGTCCATGCACCATAGTAGACGTCTAGTGTCTTATAACCTACCAGTAGAAAATAAGCAAGCACGCTCAGTGTTCTAAAACAAGTCATATGTGGCCGCATATGCGGCCGCATATAAGGGAGCGGCCTTTGACCGCATGAGAATTAAGATATGCGGTCGAATTATGTTGTCGGCTGCATAATCGACTGCATAAATGTTATGCTGTCGCATATGCGAATATGCGGGCGCATAATCGGCAACTAAAAAATCCCAACCCGTTCAAAAAACACGACCCGTTAAACATAAAAATCAGTTTTTTAATTTTAAAATACTTATGTTTGACATGCTTTTGATTTGGACGTAAAACTAAATAGTTATGTTTTGTGTGTAGATTACTTTAGACGTTAGATTTTAGTTATTTTATATATTGATCGTCATAATGGCGCTGATGTTTTAGTATGAATTAATCCATATTTTTAAAAGCTAATATGATTTTTTCCTTATTCCTATAATTCTTATCTTTTTTAATTTAATATACACAAACACATAAACTTATTGCTTATTTATATACTAAATTATTCATTTTCGCGTAAACCGCATAATCGACCGCATAATCCACTTATGCGCTATGCGCTCA
Organism: Scilla litardierei; assembly: GCA_030789695.1. Classification (NCBI taxonomy): domain Eukaryota; kingdom Viridiplantae; phylum Streptophyta; class Magnoliopsida; order Asparagales; family Asparagaceae; genus Scilla; species Scilla litardierei. The sequence continues at coordinate 26,476,012 of CM061136.1, forward strand.
TAGACCGCGAGCATAATGAAACCGCCTTTTATAACACTGAGCACGCTTTGACTGGATAGCTCATTAAGAACACCGACAAGAGCAAAAGGACTATACAAGATGCACATTATGCAGCTATGCAAATTGTTATATTATACTATGTACACACCGCTCTAGTTGAGCCCATTATATTTCTGGACTAAACCATTCATGGCTAGCTAAACTAAGTTAAATTGAAGAATTTATGCAGCCTAATGGATTGAGGCATCACATGGGAAGATTTTGGACTTGGCTTATAACAGCTTTGAGCAACTTGATCCATGCTTCCTAGATGTGGCCAACTGCTAAATAAGGAGCAGCGGCATATGCTCCAAGATGCGGGATAGCGAAGCATGCTCCAATTAGTATAGACGTTGAAATAGACTAATCAAAATAGTTGACCACAACCTTGGACCATAGATAGCCAGTTAACCTAATTTAGCACCTGGGTAACATGAACACTTCAGCAATAGAGTCGCGCCATGTTGGACACATGTCTTGAACATGTGTCAGACATGATACTTTTAAATTGAGTATGCGTTTTAGAACTTGCTTTAAGTTCTGCCGTTTCATGCTGTGTCATCTCCATGTCAGCATGTCCGTGTGTGTGCATCATTGTTTAGCATTAATTCAAGTTACATAAAGAGTACATTTGCTCATTGGTTCTCCTTCATTAACTGTGCCGAAATTGGAATCTAAATTGTGGCTTGGTGGAGTCATTTAGTGGTTTTTCTCACCGGAACATATGGTATGCATCCTACCAGTGTTGTGTCTGGTATCTGCGATTGTAGACTTCAAAGGAAAAATTCACACATGGCGGTCAAATTGTTACATAACTAACTCAATCTACATAGACTTTTGAGTTACAGCATCAAGCTCACATTGCCTCCTTTATAACTAGGTGAACATGAGATTGCAAATCAAGATTTCTCAAACCAAAAGGCTTTCTCAACTCCATCACCATGTAAGGTAATAGTCAAAATCAATTGCAGAAAAACAAATAATCACCCATATAAGATCATTTCTGCAAGTCATCTTGTTTGTTCAATGACAGTCATTTTTCATCAATTACCATCCATCATTATCAGTGCCCAACCACTAGATTTAGAATGTATTCTTCCTTTGTGCTTTCACTCTTTGAAGTTTGAACAGTTTTCTTTTTTTTAAAGAAATCAAGCTAAAACAACTACACAGAAATTTTCTTCAATTGGAAACAATATTGCTTCTTAAAAAACACAGTGGCAACTTACATGCTCAAAATACCATGCACGTCCCTTCACATGGAATGAGAAACAACCAACCATGATCCTAACACTGAAAGACAATCAAAAAGTCCTGAGGCATGCATTTACCGATCAAAGGGAAGTCATGCCCCAAACGCCGAGGCTCTTATAAGATATGCAGAACTTAAAAAAGCCTATATATCATGCAGGCAACCCAAACATAAAGTTGAGCATCATGGCACAAACCATGAAATATAAGGCTTACAAATACAATTAGCAAATACAAAACTAATTGGTACAGTTTTTTAGATGGAATAATGAATGCAAGAAAACCTTGTTTTTGCAATTTAGTTTTAAACATTACATGTCTAGCATCAATCATTTTACTCTTAGTTATAATGCAAAATTAACCTTTTCAATAAAGGTCATTTGCTAATTAGCTTGCACATGGAGAGTGATAATAATGAATTCTAAGTCATGGTATATGCTAGAAATTGAACTTTAGAATTTAACATAATGAAAAAATCATTTCTTTTGGAGCTACGTCATTTCAAAGAATCTGAAGTATGCAAGTGCTCTTGAAAAGATGTCGTTGACATGTGATGCTTCATTGTATTTTGTTTCATGTATCAACGCTTTTGGGCCATTGGTTTATGTCATGATGCAAAACATTGTATTCCGGAGCACCAGACCTCCAAGCATTCGACTCAAGACAAGACGTAAAAGCACCAAACATAGTCTTAGAAATCACTTCAGTTGGTAGCCCTAAGCTGGAAGACAACCTAGCAAGCATGAAGACGGGCACCGGACACATACGACACGCCAAGAAGATTCTTTAAAAAGTAGAGCACGCTAGTACAAGGCGCCATGACCGTGGCCTGTGACTGTGCGACATGAATACAACACAGAAACAACGAGGACACAAGTACACGGTGACATGAGAGTGTCTGCAAGCATCCATGTGCTGTGTCCAAATAAAAAGGTACAGTGACAACTATATGTTTTCTTAGAAGTAAAAGAAGGAGAAATAAACATTACTGATTTGAATTTATATCTGTGTTCTTAACCCATTAAAGCTATAGTTATCCGGGCATGTTTTATTAGAAACAAAAAGTGAAAAAGAAGAACAAACAAAATTTAAGTGATTCGAATCCATAATTTCTTAATACGTTACTAAATCAAACAAAAAAGGATATGAAAAAATGCAATCAACCATCGCACCTAACACAAGTCTAAGAAGTCCCCGTATATTTGCCAGGTAGTTAGATTTTGATTACATAGAATTGGGGCCAAGTCAATGGTCAATCATTACATATGTTTAATCGAGACTTGTCTTTAAGGCCTCGACATGTGAAATGTGAACTTTACATTGTTTAGGATACCTTCATCCCAAGAATCTTAACAACTTCTCACAGGTTTTAATGTGGAAATTTCTTAACAAAGTATCATTTAACCACAAAGATTACTAAAGGTTCAATCCAAAGACTAGGATATCACCAACATTTAGGCATAATATTACATAACATTCCTTTTATCTTCTTGGTGTACACAAACAAATTTGTCGCAGTCATTTACTCTAAATACATTATCACTCTGTTAAATTTGTGGTGTTCTGTTTTGGTAGTTGTTTAATCCAGAAAAAGACTCCACCAAATAGCATAATTAGTTCTATTAACTTTTAACCCATATAAATTTCTTTCTAATATCATTATTTTATAGAACAGTCTTAATATCTGTCTGGTAAAAAATCATAATATGGCGGGAAGAAAATGCGAGACTCTCATTGTGGAGATGGGTGTAAGTATCAAAATAGTAAATTCCTCTTTTGAGCCTATCCCTTTGTAATGAACATAACCACATTTCTATGCAATTCCATCCTGTCTTTTTTTAAACCTTGAACATCCATTTTCTTAAAGACTCATATCATTTCTACCTATTAGAAATCCCATTAGATAGTCGTGAATAGGGTGCATGGAGCACGCATGTCATTTCATTTGAGATCCCCCCCCCCCAGTTGAAAAAAAAACACAAATTCTAGAATCTTAATCTTCTTTTCAATTTAGCATTCAAGATCAGTTTTGTACAACTCAAATATATCTAAGAATCTATCTATCCTCAATATAAACAGTAGGCATATCAACAATTGTAGTAATCGTCTGAAAAAGTACAAAGGTACCTTCTACCACCTCTAATGGGGACTCTGTTGGAGTCGTGTTCAGTGCCATAAGTTCTATGTACACAGAGAAAAGGACTTCAAACATATTCAGCATGAACACAAATCACATGGTAAAGGTAGATCCATCCTACTCTTAGCGATCATCATATTCAAACCAGCCTCTTCATAGCTCCAAAATTCACGTCCCAATCACCCACGCCACAAACTACAAGATTATACAGTATTAATGGTGGAAGAAGACATTTCATTCTTGAAATGTAGAATTGCATTCTATTTGAATATTCCGTCATTAATATTTTCCAGTGAAAATAGCATTTTTTGTATAACATTTGTATCTTCTCCCATAACATTCACTAAGTCAAATCTAACAATAAAGTTATCTAACCAAATAGCACAAGTAATATGTCATGTGGGGTTGATATCTTTCCAACCGTCATTTGATATTAGCCTAAAGCTATAGTACCTGCATTAGATTCTTGGAGAAATTGAAAACCATTAGTGTCTAAGAGAGAGATGAATGGTTGCTCCAAATTACAATTACCGATCATCTAAGTAAATGGTAGAGTTCAATGAGGGAAGTGTGTATCTGGATTTAAGGTTCTAAACCTAGAGTTTTAGATGATGGAAAAAGAAGAAATTAGAAAAGAATCTGGGCATTTGGGATAGAAACTAGGGTTATGATTATTAGAATGATAGATGTGGGACCTCTCGTCCACACACCTCGCGCACCCACTCTCAACTACTTACGAGAAAAGTGATTTTTTTGATAGAAAAACTAAGGCTCCTCGCAAACCAATCTAGAATTCTCTCATAATATCATTTTCCATTTCACTGAATAACAAAGTTGCAGTACATCCTTTGTTTAGGCAATCATACATCCATAAACAGTGCCTCTCAATAAATTAAATAAAATAAAAGAAAATCTCTAAAATAAAAGGCACATCTGAAGTACGTGAAACTCAAAATTAACTGAACCTCACAATGAGCTAAATCTAAACTAAGTCTAAATATAGGTTGATCGAATCGAATCTCCATCATACACTCTATGACATGTATATCTCTTTTTTCACAGAACAACTTTTATATGTTTGAAATGCTTATTTAATTGTATTTATGTGTGATAGGTTGTAATCATGGCATGTATAAGATGATTCGAAATATGTTTGTACTTTTGGAAGCATGTACATCTTTGTGTATGAATGTATATATGCACTCTTTTCTCATGTTTACACATATTTTAGTCTCTTGTCGTCATGTCCCCTAGTCCAACATTTATTGGAGATGTGTCTCGCATCAGTGTATGCTGGGGCGGAACTAGCATATAGCTGCCCTGGGCAGCTGCCCAGGGCAGTAAAAATGTCAAAAAAATTTATACTTATTAAGTTGGCCATTTCTCTCCGTCCACACGTGAAGGAGCAAGGAATTCTTCGGCTAGCCGCTAGCCTGAGTAGCCTATAGTCCTATGCGTAGCCTGCGTAGACTCCCTCTCCATCTGTCAGGCTTTTGACAGGAAACAACAATAATAATTAAATATTTTTAATAACCCACATCAGCTCTTCCCAAAACTCCCATTGCTTCCCAAAAATATTTTAATAACAAAAAGAACCCTTTTGCTTCCCAGAGGACCAGAGGACCAGAGCTCAAATCGATGCGGCGCTCTTGCTCTACAGACTACGAGCCGACTCAGACCAGACGAGCCCATCGGCCACCGCGGCACCGCCCACGGCTACCTTCGGTACCCCCGGCCCTAGCGATCATTAGGAGCCCGCCATCCACCGCGACCGCATTTTGTTGTGACTTGTGAGTAATTTCTCAACAATAGATATGCTTCTTCTTCCTTTTTTGGTAGACATCGAAAATTGATATGCTTTACTCTTGTTATTTTCTCTGTTGCTTTAATTTCTTTGATCGCCGAAGTTGGAAACCCTAAAAACCCAATTTTTAGGGGGGAAATCATAGAAAATAGCCGCAGAGATTTTGGATGATCTTTTGAACGAACATAATTCTCATTTAGCTAAATAACCAAAGCTAGTGCTGCTCCAAAAATCAATCTAGTGTGTTGCGCTTCACGTGATTGTCAGCCCTCAAGAATGAAGTCAATGAGAGGATTCATTAGATTTTACAGAAAGCAAAAGAATAGGATGAATGAGAAAAAATTTATAAGGGGAGAAATGGATGAGGATTCAATGATGATAGCATACTAAGGAGGTATTGCAGGCCCATATCTAAGAATTAGGATTTCCCAACGTTTTAGGGGAAATTATAGAAACTAGCTACGACACTCGAATCATAGAAACATATCATTTACATCTCTATTGAAAATTTGAAATCTATTTTGGATATGGTGTTTAAGTATGTTCTCAACCTGAAAACTTACATGAAAACCTTCGAGTTTAATATAGATTAAGATCTAATGGAAACAAGATGAACTTTGAAGAAAAATTTGAGGATGTCATGGCTTCGAACCAAAGTGATGATTCTACTTCTGAAAGACAATTGACAACAAATTTGTTAGTAACAAACCCACCCATTTGGCATTGTTCAGTTGTCTGGTAACAAAAATTGTTAAATGAATAAAAATTCACATCCAGATATTGACAATTTAGTGGGAAAACAGTGTTTGGTAGCATTTTTATTTGGACTACTATTGGATTATTTTCATTGTCAATGATCATATATTCATCTCTATAAAAATTAATTGAGAATCATTTCTAAGTTGTGAATGAGTTCGACTCAAGATATACTCGAAGAGTTCGACTTAGATAGCTTCTTTTTAGTATGTTATTATATCATGTTTTGTATATCTTTATGTTAATATTTTGTGGTCATTATCAATATATAATAACAGCATTCTTAGCGTTTAATTTTTTTTAGATTTGTATATTCTTAAAATATACTCGTTGCATAAATTTTATTTCCGCCCATGGTAAAAAAAAATCCTGGTTACGCCACTGAGTGTATGTGTTGTGTGCATATCGTGTGTCTGTCCATGGTTGCTAGGCAAATGTCAAGGTTGTGAAACTCTGAGTAGATCCCGAATAACCCTCATGAATCATTATTAGTGAGTATGGCCATTCCAAACCCATAACCCAGCAAATGAATTCATATTATATGTGCAAATTTCAAGGTTAGTCCATCATATTGCTAGTTAGCAAAAATGTCGCAAAGCACTTGTTTAAAGCTGAGAGTTATCCCTAGCTTACATATGTGTATGTTATCTAGTCTAACCTTTCGAAACTCACCTTTTTGGGGGGAATATGTTAGGCTTATTTATTTTATTGGATGAAGACTTGTGTTTCTCGAGATAAGCTTCGTATTGTGCCTCTTGGGCTTTGGCCAAAAAGCCTTATCTCCTCCTTATTCTAAGTTTATATCAAACCAGGTTTCATACAGGATTTTAGATATTTTATCCTATTTATTCCAAATTAACTCGTGTTTTATTTTAGAGAAACAACGAGAAATATATTGACACCTGATCCCTTAAAATCACAATGTTTAAATTAAAATTTTGTTATATTTTTTTTTTATTGGATGAAGACTTGTGTTTCTCAAGATAAGCTTCTTATTCTGCCTTTTGGGCTTTGGCCAAAAAGCCTCATTTCCTTCTCATTCTGAAGTTTATATCATACCAGGTTTCATTCAGGATTTTAGATATTTTATCCTATTTATTCCAAATTAACTCGTGTTTTATTTTTAGAGAAACAACAAGAAAGATACTGACAACTGATCCCTTAAAATCACAATGTTTAAATTAAAATTTTGTTATAATTTTTTTTTAAAAAAAATCCTAACGCCATTCTCAAAAACTTTGCCAAATACCACAAGATTAGTCACATGGCCATGATGAGGGCTCGAACCCACAAAGGCATACATATAAGGAGAAACGATGTAGATTTATACTTCTTTGCTCTCTTTCATTCAATCCACAATACCTTTCACACATCTTGTTTAACATTTTCATCAGGCAACATGAAGCAATCATCCTCGCGATCAAAGCTCGACCACTTGTTGGTTGCTACGAAGCCAAATTTCAAGGGTATCTTTCACATCAGAAGGATTGAAAGCTTTTTGGCCGACAAAAGATGCAATCAATTCCTTAGGACAAAGTATTTTGGGTCAAAACTGGCATCTCTATTTCTTTTAAGTTTTAAATTTCACTTAATATTATCATAATATATCAATTATTTAGAAAGTTAAGGTTAAAGTTTTTTATGCAATGCAATAGTTTTTCTAATAGTCTTGGTGTCTAATACATATCAGGTTTGTTTCATGCAAGTGGTAGCGTCCAACACTGGTCCTTGAGACGAGATCAGTGTTCTAAAACAAGTTACATGTGGCCACATATAAGGAGGCGAACTCTGACCGCATGAAAAAATCAGTTATGCCGCGAAATTATGCGGTTGGCCGCATAATTGAGTCGCATAACTGTTATGCATCCGCACATGCGAATATACATGCGCATAATCGGCAACTAAAAGCCTCAAAACGTTAAGAAACCCGACCCGTTAAGCATAAAAATCAATTTTTTTATTTTAAGAATTTTCCCAAAACAAAGAGTGACGGCCACTCTCTACATCCTTTCCAAGGAAAATCAGCAGTGAATCACGAAGGGAAGTAACGGAGCGAAGCGACGACGGTAAGCAGGTATGCCCACATGTTTTTTATTTTTATCCAAGCGGAAATCAACGAAGCATTTTTCCTTCTTTTTTCCTTTTTCTGATGGCGGTTAAATGAGGGTTTAGATGATAATGTTCATTATGAAGCTAACGATGAAAATGATGAGTAGATATAGAATGGATCTTTTATTATTTCAAAATACTTATGTTTGACATGCATTTGATTTAGATGTAAAACTAAATATTTATTTTTTGTTTGTGTAGATTGTGTTACATTTTAGTTATTTTATGTATAGATTGCCTAATGGTGTTGTTGTTTTAGTATGAATTAATCCATGTTGTTAAAAGTTAATATGATTTCTTTTCTTGTTACCATCTTTTAGGATTTTGATATGGTCATAACCTATCATCAGCAGAGGTGGCGCATAAATTGATGCACAAATTGAGGCGCACAAATCAACGCACAAATTGAGGCGCACAAATGAAGCGCACAAATAAAGGCACAAATTGAGGCACACAAATCAAGGCACAAATTAAGGCGACAAATAAAGTAAAGTGACAAATGAGGCGCATAAATCAAGGCACGAATGGAGGCAGTGTATTTTAGTCATTTGCTAGTATGGGTTGCACTAGGGATATTTTTCTTATTTAAGGGGAGGCTAGGCTAAGAGGCTAGGCTAAGAGGCTAGGCATCGATTGTGAAGAGAAAATAATTCCTAGTTAGCTTAACTTATTGGAGACTTAGGCTTTCGTCTCGAAAGAAATCTAGGAGAGCGGCCTTCTCTCCTTAAGAGGCCAACCATTATATCGTTATTTTTGCAATCTACTATTAAAAATTCCACATTTTACATTTTTCCACCATAAAAATCTTTCTCTGAAATCCACCTAGATCGTATCAAATTGGTATCAGAACATCTACGATCAATGGGTAATTTGCTACAACAAGCTCGGATGTGATGGCAAGAAAGGAACAACCTATCCCGAAAGGAACGATTCTTCAAGGTGGCTTTCGAATAAATTTCTGCAAAAGCTCACTTTGATCGCAATCCCACAGTTTAAGGGGGGAGATCAACACTTGCATTACCTAAAACATTTGATGGGTTGTTATCTGATGCTTAGACACTATCAAAGTTGCATTGAATTGGATTCGAAGATCTTGGGTTACGACTCAAAGAATATAACGGCTTTTGCTTATAGAGAGCAAGCTTATATAGAAGTAGGTCTTCATGAAGATGCGGACGCCGATATGATAAAATCCCAGGGAATTTTCGAAGACGATGAAGTAAAAGATGAAATCGTATATAGAGGAAGCGACGGAGGAGGCTAGAAATGCTGCAGAACTTTCAGATCTGAAAGTGACCGAGGAAAACGGCGCAGATCTGAAGCCTGCAGCCGTTGGCGACCCAGATCCGATGCTGACGGGGAACGACGATCCAGATCTGGCCCTGGCAAGCCCCAGATTGCCGCCACGACCACGGCGAGCCCCCAAAAGACCATGGCGAGCCCCCGGGGTCTCGTCGCAGCAACAGCGAGACCCCAGGAGGGCGCCGCAACCACGGAGACCCCCTGGAGGGCCTCACCGGCTCCAGCGAGCCCCCAAATGGCCTCGCTGGCCCCGGCAAGGCCGTCGGGGCCTTGTGCGTCGGGGAAGAAGCCCCGACGGCTCATAGCGTCGCCTTTTCAGCGACGCCGGCGACAACTCCGGCGAGATCGCGCCCCATCGCTACCACCATCAGCTGCGCCACGCCACGACGAGAAAGATGGGCCTAGTTTTGCCAGCAACCGCCGGTGAAATCGTCGAAAAACGGCGGCGACACCGGTGAGCTGTCGTCGATACAGAAGTGGCTCGATACAGCCGCCTCCGGCAGCCGCGTCGAAGGAATGAGCCGGCTTAGTCGAGCCGCCGACTCAAGCCGGCTCAACCACGAAACAGTACGGCTTCACCCTTTTTTCGAATTTTTGGGTTAATTTCGATGAATTTCATGTGCGGGTTCCGTATTTTGGTGATTCCGGGACCGTTTGGAATCTAAATTCAGAATGGAAAGAACCTAGGCATAGAAGACTCAGCCGTGGACAATCTCCCACTTCTGCAGCAACGTTTCGAAGAAGATGGAGCTCATAGGTGACCCTTTGATCTCGGAAAAGAGACATCTCCACATGGAGCAGTTACCGCCGCATACTTCATGCACCACCTCGAGGACAATGTGGTTTCCGGGGGCGGAGTAATGATATGATCATAACCTATCATCGGCGGAGGTGGCGCACAAATGGAGGCACAAATTGAGACGACAAATAAAGTAAGGCGACAAATGAGGCGCACAAATGGAGGCACACAAATTAAGGCACAAATTAAGGCGACAAATAAAGTAAAGTGACAAATGAGGCGCATAAATCAAAGCACAAATGGAGGCGGGGTCTTTTAGTCATTTGCTATTATGTGTTGCATTAAGGATATTTTTCTTATTTAAGGGGAGGCTAGGCTAGGAGGCTAGGCATCGATTGTGAAGAGAAAATAATTCCTAGTTAGATTAGCTTATTGGAGACTTAGGCTTTCGTCTCGAAAGAAAGCTTGGAGAGTGGCCTCCTCTCCTTAAGAGGCCAACCATTGTATCTTTTTTTTCAATCTACTATTAAAAATTCCACCTTTTACATTTTTCCACAATAAAAATCTTTCCTTTTCTCTAAAATCCACCTAGATCGTATCAGATTTTTATAATATAATATACACAAACATATATATGTATATATACTTACTGTTTATTTATTTATTAAAATATTCATTTTCACGTAAATCGCATAATCTGCATAATCGGCCGCATAATCCGCATATGTGTTTGCGCTTCTAGACTGCACGTATAATGAAATTGCCTTTTAGAACACTGGACGAGATCACTTTGAAGTATCTACACTTGTGTAATCTGGATAGTACCATGTAAGTGTAATCTAGTACCATGTACCAGGTAAACGTAATCTGGATAGTACCATGTAGGATTGCTTCTTTGAACAACTAAATGCATTGCTTTAACTTGGTTCCTACAAAAGGCAAACCCTTTAGAAACCCTCGTGGATAAAATAATGATGAATTGTTTTGGCGAGAGCCAAACTTATGTCAATATGGAGAATTGTCACAATATGCCACCCATATTGCCCATGGTGCATGGAATCCCAATCGATACATACAATTTATTATTAGCAACTGCGCCTTTACATGGAGGAAAGCCAGAGGAAGAACCCATACGGTGCTTGAATAATATGTCTGACCAATTCGGATATATGCTATGCATAATGCGATTGGATTTTGGAACTGATCTGGTAAGATTGTAGTTTATGTCACTTGCAAATTCTATGTTCAGTGTTTGAAGAACTATGATACATTATATTCATGTTTGACATGTAGTGGAAACTATCTAGATATCTTCAACCACGATTTAGTGGTGAATGTTAAATTACGCATCTTGGGTACATAGAAGATTGTCTTCCTCTGGCTTGTTTGATTTCCATAGTTTGTTGGATGGTTGTTATGTGACACACTGACATATACTCTATTCTTATTTCTATTGCTACAGTAAAAGTCATAAAATTAACGCATAATTACATCGATGTCTATCCCAATCACCTATCATATGATGGAAAATTCTGGAAGTCTCAAAGCACCAGTGAGGTCATCCTCAGAAATCTTCTCTAAAAAGTAATTGCTCATGGATATGTGTGATGCAATCATAGATTACAAGTGTAGAGTATACTATAGGAAATTTATTTCCAATCTCATTTCAACATCATCCTTACTGGACTATTTCAAAAAGTAGTGCCAAAAAATGTCTATCCATCCTTTGACGCTATAGGAGCTAGTAAGAGAATAAGCTAGCCAGCTTCCAATTTAAGTTAAGCCTGTGGTGCATGTGGATTTGTATTACATAAACTTATGGCTGCTACTGTGTTCTTTCTAGCATCTCCATGATACCATTCTGGTTATTTACATTTGACTAGTGCTTATAAAGTATAACTACTGAATTTCATTTACAAGAAAAAAGTAGGAAGAGAAGGCAGTTTCATGTATTTCAAACACAAATGCTGAATAATGAAAAGGAAGTTAATAGGATCATGATGTAGCTGATACTTTTGGAGGCCGGGGTATTTTCGTAAAGTAACATATGATATGTAACTTTTCTATTTAAAGGGCTAGAGCCGGCCCTAAGGGGATGCGAAAATTGTTGTGTCTTTCCCTCTAGTTGATTTCTCTAGTTTATTTCTTTAGATCAATTGTCTTACGACTTTAGTTAATTGTTTCTTCAATTCCTAATTGTTATTTAGCGAGTAATTGATTATATAGAATTAATCTTCTATTTTCATATCTGCGTTTAGTGATAAAAATTCTCTTTTTATTATTTTCCACCCTAAAAATCCCTCTCTTCACATAAAAATCCCATTTTTATATTAGATCCAGATCTGAAATGTATCAATTTGGTATCAGATCCAAAGCGACGACGCGAACCAAGGAGATGATTGAACTGTTGGAAGAGAAATTGGAGAAGTTTGAAAGCAAAATCAGCGAAGAAATCGAAAATGTGAGAAAGGAAGCGGCGGAGCAACTGGATCAACGTATCGCGCAGATGAAGGAGACACTCCAACAAGATACAGCGGCCAACAAGGCTCAGATGATGCAAGAAATAGTGGCAATGATAGCAAGACTAGATTCAAGCAAAAAGGAGCCACATTTGTCGACAAGGAATGGAAAAAATGTGATTTAACGAAGGGGTTCCTGAAGATGTCGAAAACGAAAGCATCTACCCAAGCGAAGAACGAAACGCGTCAGATAGGGACGACTGGGATGCTTTTCCGGCCACCTTCCCACTACAGGGAGGTGCGCCGGCCACCGGGGGGCCGACTCCCCTTCGGCCTGCTGTTGGGGTTCCACCGAACCCCCAGGAGGGGCGGCCAGTGCCGCCCGCCCCTCCTGGGCCTTCGACGGCCCCCTGGGACAGCGGTAAAGGCCTGCCGGCCCAAAACTAGGACCAACAGACCACGTCGCCCCCTTGGAGGGCTTCACCGGGTTTTCGAGGGGAAGCCAAGCCCCGCCCAAGCCCCCGGGGCCCGCCGAGCCACCTGGGGGCCCGACAGCCTCTGACGCCCACTCCAACGTCACAGTGGCCCCAGTTTGGGGCCCGATCAGTTCAGACATAATCCTTTCATCCATAGATGGAGCCCTGGAAAGGATTTCAGCAGCATGGAGGACGATAACAGCACCTTGGAGGTCCGTCGGCTCAACCCCCACTCTTCGGGAGTGACAGGAGACTGGAGAAGATTTCAGGGCACCCCGAAAGCACATCGGGGGCACTATGGACATCCACAAGAAGACAAGCGGGGAGATTGGCAGTGGAACGGTGCAGACAAAAGCACACGTGATCCAGCTGCGGGGTATATTCCTGACAGACCACCTATGTTCCCGTCGAGACGTCAGGATCAGCCGCAGGAGAGAGGAAGATATACTGGAGAGAGTCGGCTGAGGAAGCTAAAGATGCCCATTTTTTAGGGAGGAGACCCGGATGACTGGTTGTACCAAGTGGAGAGATACTTTGAGGTGTCAGTGGTTCCAGGGGAGGACTGGCTCCGGGCCGTAGGAGTCTGCTTGGAGGGAGATGCTCTGTGGTGGTTTAGGTGGACACAATAGCAGCGACCTTTTCGTACCTGGGAGGAGTTCACCACCCTTCTGTTGGAGCACTTTGGGGAGGTATAGGCTGGGGGAGCTTATGAGCGTCTGTATGCAACGAAACAGGAGGGGAGTGTCAGTGACTATATTAAGAAGTTCAAGACATCTGCAGTAGAGTTCGTGGAGTATCGGGAGAGTCTCTAGAGGGGTGCTTTATGAAGGGGTTAAAACCCACGATTAGATCAGGACTTAGATAGCTGAAGCCTGGTGACCTGCGAGAGATGATGACTTCAGCGATGATGGTGGAGGACCATCAGGATACGGAGAGGAGAGCCCGTGGGTCATGGAGAGGCTCCCCTTTCCGAGGGTCGGATCCTGGAGGGGGCAGAAGGCGGCCACAGGTGGAGCAACATCCACAAATGGGGCAACAGCTAGCAAGGAGACGTGGGTGGACTCACGACCTGGAGGACATACACGGAGAATGACAAAGGCAGAGATTCGTGACAAGCGGACCAATGGCATGTGTTTCAAATGCGACGAGAAGTTTACTCCAGGACACCGGTGCGGGGACCGTACTCTTCAGATCCTGATAGTGAATGACAATGAAGAGTGTGGAGAGAGTGTGTTAATGCTGGAAGCCGACGAGGACGATGATTAGGAGCACATGCACGTGGAATAGCCGACCACACACTTCACGCAATACCTTGAGGACAATGTGGTTTTTCAGGGGCGGCGTAGTGATGCGGTTGATACTTTTGGAGGCCAGGGATATTTTCGTAAAGTAACAAATGATGTAACTTTTCTATTTAAAGGGCTATAGCCGGCCCTAAGGGGGATGTGAAAATTGTTGAGTATTTCCCTCTAGTTTATTTCTCCAGTTTATTTCTTAGATCAATTGTCTTATGACTTTAGTTAATTGTTACTTCAATTCCTAATTGTTATTTAGAGAGTAGTTGATTATATAGAATTAATCTTCTATTTTCATATCTGCGTTAGTGATAAAAATCCTCTTTTTATTGTTTTCCACCCTAAAAATCCATCTCTTCACATAAAAATCACATTTTTATGTTAGATCCAGATCTGAAACATATCTGATGATCACCATGCATAAGTACTCAAAAGGATAATCACATTTTTATGTTAGATCCAGATCTGAAACATATCTGATGATCACCATGCATAAATACTCAAAAGGATGACATTTTCAAGGATATCAACTCAAAATAAGATGGCAAGCATTGCCTAAAGCTCGGATAAGCTCATGTATTTGTTTTCTTCAGCACCAATGTGTTACAGATGCATAACCAGAATTTTTTTCCCCTCATCTAGAAAAATTAGGAAAACTAAAATTGGTAATGAATTAAAAAATATCGAAAATATTCTGATTGGGCTTCTTGGACATTTATTTTCATGGAAAGTAATCGGTTCATCGTTAACCATGCAAAATAGGAAAATGCAATGACCTTTCAGTTATTGTCGACATTTACATACTACATGCTATGGCCAATCTAACAACTAACAACTGTCATACACCAAGCACCATTCTAGTGAAGTAACATGATACGCAACTGGTCAGTCTAATCTAAGAGTAGAGAGGGATATTCACAGGTGTTTGATCTTTACCACCTATTCCAATAACACTACCAGAAGCATGCACGCATGATCGTGAGAGTGAGAGGAGGTTGTGGAAGGTTCTATAGAAGGTTTTTCATACTGAAATCAGTTAGAAAACATAACATATAAATAACATGTAAGCAAGAAGGTACCATGTAATCGTATCTTGTATTATACTGCCTCGTTTTGTAGGAAGAAACACTCGCCAAAAGGATTGCAGGGAAATTAATGATGATGTAGTGTCAAATGGATCTTTGTGGGCCGAGTCATGCATGCGTCTAAAGTGTCATGTAATCTACACACCACATTCAACTAGAACGTTAGTGAGTCCATATCAAGAGATAAAGAAACCGATTTTGACTCATCATACACTCAAAGATCAAAAATATTACTATAGAGAAAAAAGTAAAAATAGAATTAACTCCTCCATTAAAGAGAGTGAATTATATAAGCTTAGCATAAAAGTATTTTGGTCATTTTATATTTTGGACCTTCCTTGCACAAGCCGAGCCTATGTGAGCCAATGTCGAGCCATGTATATGGGCTTTTAGGCGGTATATGTGAGCCTATGCAGACTTTCAAGCTTGATAGGGACCAACATAGGTCATACTCGTGTAAGGAATGCTCTAAATATGAAATGATCGAAATACTCTTAGCCAAGCTTATATAAATCACTTCCTTTAAGAGAAGAGGTAACTCATTCTATTCTTTACTTACTCTCTATATAGTTATATTTTTCTCTCGGATTCTAGCTTGAGTGTCAGATGAGTTGAACCATTGGTCATACCTCTCAGTCTCGACTCGCTAACGCTAACATTCTTGTTGATTGTGACGTGCAAATTACAATACACTCTAGACGCAAGCCCGACTCTACCATTAAGATCCATCTATGAATATGTCATCAATTACAATATAAAATTTTAATGACTCAAATTCCAACCAAATTAATCACTGCAGCATGATAAGATAGCATTGCCAAAAGATTAACTACCTTGCACTATTCTCCCATCTTTTACTTTTATCACTTTCAATAAGTTCTTACTAAAGAGTAATAGATAAGGAGACTACTTAAACATACCCCAAAAGTTATCACGTCAATCAAATACTATGCTAACCATTAGAAATAGCAATTCAACCATTAGGAGAACAACAAAATCATGCATCACACAATATTGTTCGAAGAAACAATTTCAACCATTAGAAATAGCAGTTCAAGTATTCAACATACAAGAATTTTTTTTAATAAAATTAATATAGTGTACCGACATAGATTCAAGGACGGCGCACAATACTCAATCACTTGAAGAACAAACATGTAAACCATCAAGTTTCAAATTTTTATTTTCTCCTTCATAATCTAATTCACCAATCACAGAGGAAAACAAAACAACTCCGCAGCAACAAGCGCTTCAAAGATCATCACTTCATTCTCCTCTTCAATTGTGAATTCCTTACGGGTATCATATGCAACAAATGCATGAGCGTCATTTTCATTCGTTCATCTCAATTTGCACGATACGCGAGAGGATATCTAAGAGGATTTTTTTTGTTTAAAAAAGGAATCTACTGTATCTTGTTAAATTTTGGTGATTCAAGCCTTTAACTTCACACACCCAGGTCGCTCGGTCGAGCTGTTCCAAACGCTCGGCCGAGCTAGAGGCACAGAACGAAGGCCTAGCAGTTTTTGGGATGCACTCGACCGAGCACTCTACCGCTCGACTGAGCAATATCTGCTCGGTCGAGGAGTTTGAACGCTTGATCAAGCTATATAAACAGGGAGTTGGAGCTCTGCAGAGCAAAACGCTCGAGCAGACGCTCGACCTCTCGACTGAGCGAAGTAGACGCTTTACCGAGCGCCCTGTTCATCCACCCAGAAGCTACACAGCGAAGCAGCTGCTCGACCGAGCGATGAACTCGCTCGGCCGAGCGGTGCGGGGCCCAGATTTTTAAGTTGACGGCTGTGATGATGTTTTCCAGCCCAATTTGATGGCCTATTTAATCCAATGGTTGATTAGAATAGGATTAAATCTGTTTTCGGATCTGGAGCAAGATAGGAGCATGAACCGCCGCCATTGAAGATTTTGTCGAGAGATTAGGTTTAGGAGTTTTGTGATTGGAGTTGAGTGATTCTCTCTTTGTCTCCTTATTTTCTTCTTCCTTGAGTGAGTTTGTGAGGGCTTGTGCATCTAGCCAACACGTGAGTGGAAGCAAGATTATAGTCCCTTTGAAGATCTCTCTGATAGTGGAATCATCTCGGAAGTTGTTGAATGTAGGTTGTGCGCAACCGAACCATGGTAAACCTTTGTGTCTGTGTTTTGATGGATTTGTTGATATTTCGTTTGTTGCTTTACTTTACAAGATTGTAGGGATTTTGGTGGGTTATTTGAGTATCTGATTTTTGCCAGTCCTAGATTTCTGATCAGCTTTTAGGATTGGTTGTTTTCGCAGGGATCTCAATTTGTCGATCTATTCCCAACAAGTGGTATCAGAGCTTGTGTTCGTTTGTGAAGGAAGTCAGTAGCGAAGATGATGTTGTTAGCAACTTTGAACATTGAGAAGTTTACTGGTCGGAATGATTTTCGAATCTGGCAGACGAATGTGAAAAATGTTATGATGTAGACGAGTTGTTACCAAATCGTATTCGATGAGGCGAATGTCGATAAGGAGGTGAAGGAATCCGCTAGAGCTGATATGGAGAGAAATGCATACAGTGCGATTGAGTTGTCGTTGGCAGATAATGTCCTGAGAGAGGTATTGGATGAAGCAACGGCGTCTGATATCTGGAAGAAGCTTGAAGAACTGTATATGAAGAAGTCATTTACGAGTTGTCTCTATCTGCTTCAGCAACTGTATACGCTCAAGATGAAGTCTAGATCTGCGGTGAAGTATCACTAGTGTTCTAAATTTCGGACTGATATCCGATATGTCGGCCGCAATATCAGTTTTATCACTAGGCCGATACGATATAGTCTTATATATTGCAGTTTCCGATATTTGGGAAAATATCGCCGTAATATCGGGTTGCGGCTGATATTGCGGCCAATATATCCCTTTGAAATATCGGCCGCAATTCACAGTTTTTTAAAAATAAAATTAGCGAGTCGATCACTTAAAAGTGGATCCGACCCGAGTCACCCGACCCAATCGTTTACTTAAAACGACGAGAGGCATCGGGATTTTTGAGAGATAATTGTTGTTTTGCCCTAATCCTAATCATGACGATCCGCTCCTCTCACCGCTCCGATCCTCTCGCCGCTCCGCTTAGCTCCGTCTAGCGAAAATTTCTAGCGACAATCGATTGAGTTTTTATAGTTTATATTTTCTTAGACACATCTATTCTTTTATTTAACATCATTTTTAGCCTCTGATATGACACTCAGATATTTAGTCAATATCCCCGATATTCATATTTAACGAGAGAAGTATAACCAAAATATACTTTTATTTGAGTTAGTATAGTTTATATCTTCTTAGATATATCTATGCGGGCATATTTCATCATTTTAAGCCTCCGATATGACACTCCGATATTTAGTCAATATCCCCGATATATCCCCAATATCCGCAATACGATATCAAATTTACTAGGCTGATACGCAACCGTTATCCGATATGTAGAACACTGAGTATCACATGGATGAATTGAACCGGATAGTGCTAGAGATGTAGGGTATGGATATGAAGATTGAAGATGAGCAACAAGCAGTCATCATGTTGTGTTCATTGCCCGAGGATCGTTTGTTCAATCTATGATTTATAAACGAACGACTCTCACCGTGGAGGAGGTGAAGACGGCGCTTCACACTGAGCAACTATATGGCAAGGTTCAAGGTAGAGATCATGTGAGTAACCGTGAGGAGGCCCTACATGTGAGAGATCGACAGAGTGGAGGTCAAATGAAGAACAATGATTGCTCCAAGTCGAGACATTCGCAGGATAGATTCGCGAAGATCACATGTTACAACTGTCAGCAGAAGTGTCATTTTGCTTACCGATGTCCTAGTAAGAATAGGAAGAAAGGCAAGGATACCGATAAAGAGTCCGATTCAGCATCATTGGAAATAGATGTTATGCATATCCATGATGAAAATAGAGATCCGGAGATGTTTACAGCAGGGATTGCAGGTGAAGCAAACATTGTGTGGCTTATGGATAATGGATGCTCATAACATATGACTTCGCATAGGAGTTGGTTCAGGACATACCGTTCCAAGGAAGATGGAGGTTCAATCCTCATAGGGAACAATGTAGTGTGCAAGACTGCAGGTATTGGAATCGTCCAGATAAAGATGCATGATGGCATAGTACACACACTAGCCGATGTGAGGCATGTCCCAGTAAGAATACGAAGAAAGGCAAGGATACCGATAAAGAGTACGATTCGGCATCATTGGAAATAGATGTTATGCATATCCATGATGAAAATAGAGATCCGGAGATGTTTACAGCAGGGATTGCAGGTGAAGCAAACATTGTATGGATTATAGATAGTAGATGCTCATAACATATGACTTCGCATAGGAGTTGGTTCATGACATACCGTTCCAAGGAAGATGGAGGCTCAATCCTCATAGGGAACAATACAGTGTGCAAGACTACAGGTATTGGAACCGTCCAGATCAAGATGCATGATGGCATAGTACACACACTAGCCGATGCGAGGCATGTCCCAGATCTGTGGAAGAGTCTAATCTCAAAATGCATTTTGGACAATGTCGGATGCAAGTCGATCTTTGAGAAAGACCAATTGAGAGTGTCGAAAGGAACCATGGTAGTGATAAACGGAAAGAAAGTGGAAAAACTTATATGTCCTTCAAGGTACCACAGTGGAAGGAGATGCAGATATTGGTGCTACTAGCTCAAGTACCGAAGATTCAGTCAAACTGTGGCACTATAGCTTGGGTCATCCTTGTGACAAGACCCTTGACATACTTCGGAGGAGAAAGTTGATTGATACTACGAACGAGAGCGTTGAGTTCTATGAGTCATGTGTGTACTGAAAAAAGACAAAGGTGCAGTTTAACACGGGAAAGCACACTAGCAGGGGACCGCTTGATTATGTACACACAGATATGTGAGGACCGTGCCCGAAGCCGTCAAGAGGAGGAGCTAGATACTTTGTTCCTTTTATAGATGACTACTCCCGCAAAGTCTGGATGTACTATATGAAGACAAAGGACCAGACTTTGAGATTTTCAGGGAGTGGAAGACCATGGTAGAGAAGCAAATCGAAAGGCACGTGAAGGTGCTGAGGTCCAATAATGGAGGTGTGTACATCGAGGGAATCTAGGAATTTCTGCAAATTCCATGGAATCCGTCGTCACTTTAGCACACCTGGAGTTCCGCAGTCGAATGGTGTGGTAGAGCGGATAAATCAGACGATGTTGGAGCGAGTACGATGTTTGAGGCACTCAGCCGGTTTGGAAAATGAATTTTGGGGAGAGATTCTCACCACTGCAGTGCACATCGTGAACAAAGTTCTGTCAGTGGCAATTGATTACAAAATTCCTGAAGAAAAGTAGAGTGTAGAAGCTGGAGACTATTCGTACTTGCGCATAGTGGGTTGCCCGGCGTATGTGCACGAGAGGGGCGACAAGTTGGATCCTAGAGCGAAGAAGTGCATCTTTCTTGGATATGGCCACGGCGTCAAGGGATATCGCTTATGGGATCTAGAGGGACAGCAAGTGATTGTGAGCTGACATGTCACTTTTAATAAGGATGCAATGCTCAGGCGGAGTATTCTCACTCAAAAGGGGACAAATTAGTAGAGAAGACATTAACAGACATAGTCAACCTTCCAGTCCAACCCACTCAGTGACCAGGCAAAGAGTTGATGGTCGATGTCCCAGTTGAAGGACATGATGAGGTCCGTGTTGAGGACCATGAGCAGACACCCGGTCCATCTCAGGTACGCGTTGACACTTATGCAGAAGACGAAGGAACGCGAAAATCAAAGGGGGTGAAGAAGGCGTCCGAGAGGTTTGGAGCATGGGACTATACGGGATTTTCTTTCGATGACATGGCGTCATATGCACTCAACTTGGAGCGTGAAGAGTCGGTGACATATGGTGGAGCCATAGACTCAGGAGATGTCGCTCATTGGCAACTGGCAAGGAGCTATGGAGGAGGAGATGGAGTCCCTTCACCGCAATGACACTAGGAAGTTGGTGTCGTTACCCAGCGAGAAGCGTGTCATTGGATATCGTTGGATATATAAGGTAAAAGAAAGCTCAACCCAAGATGGTAATGATGTCTGATACAAGGCGAGACTGGTGGCCAAGGGATTCGCACAAAGGAAGGAGAGGACTACAATGAGATATTCTCACCTACTGTGCGACACACATCCATTCGTGTGTTGCTGACACTAATGGCAAGCATGGACATGGAGTTGGAGCAACTCGATGTGAAGACAGTCTTTCTGCAAGGAGATCTTGATGAAGAGATATGTATGCAACAGCCAGAAGGGTTCAGAGTTGAGGAGAAAGAAAATTTGGTCTGCAAATTGAAGAAATCTTATACGGGTTGAAGCAGTCACAGGCAGTGGAACAAACGATTTGACAGCTTCATGATGGGAGTGTGCTTTGAGAGGAGCATCAAGGACCAGTGTGTGTATGTACGCACACTGGAGAATGGCATGAAGATTTATTTGCTACTCTACGTGGATGACATGCTTATTGCTTCCAATAGCATGTTTGAGGTGAAAAAGCTGAAGGCGAAGCTGGGTCAAGAGTTCTATATGAAGGACTTGGGACCCGTAAAGAAGATTCTTAGAATGGAGATTTTTCGAGATAAAAAGCGACATGAGCTAAGGTTATCACAACAGGTGTACATGCAGAAGGTGCTGACCCATTTTGGGATGGAGAGCGCGAAGCCCGTGACAACGCCACTAGGAGCTCATTTTTAGATGTCTGCAACACAGCCACCTAGCACTGAAGATGAAAAAAGTATGTCTCAGGTGTCATATGCAAGTGCAGTAGGGAGTTTGATGTACGCGATGGTATGCACGCGTCCAGATATTGCACAGGCCATGGGCATGGTTAGCAGGTATATGGCCAACCCAGACAAAGAGCATTGGCGGGCCGTCAAGTGGATTCTGAGGTATCTGCGAGGCACAGCTGGTGTCAGTATCCTCTACGGAAGAGGAGACGAAAAGGTGCTGACGGGATATTGCGACAGTGACTACGTAGGAGACAGGGCCAGGCGACGATCTACCACGGGGTACGTGTTCACCTTGGGCACTGTCGCGGTATCGTGGAGGTAAGTCATACAGTCTGTGGTAGCCGTGTCAACCACAGAGGCCGAATTGATCGCAGCAGTAGAAGCTGTGAAGGAGGCCAAATACTTGAGGAGCCTGCTTAGAGATTTAGGGGTCTCGCAGAGTTCGTCACAAGTGTACAGAGACAGCCAGAGTGCCATTCATCTGGCAAAGCACCATGCATACAGTTCGAGAACGAAGCATATTGAGGTGCGAGATTCCTTCCTAGATTTGGAGAAGAAAGTGGAGCTTCAGAAGATCCCAACTGAGAAGAACACCGCAGACATGTTTACTAAGCCAGTTCCTGTCGTCAAGCTCCAGGTGTGTCTGGAGTTGATCTCTTTATTGTCTTAGGTAGCACCAGAGGGCGTAAACTCCGAGATGATGATGAAACCCAGAGAGAGGGTCATGGCGAGCAGCGTGGATGTGAAGAAGTATGTGTGAAGAGATTTGAATCAAGGTAGAGTGTAAAATTTTGGTGATTTAAGTCTTTCACTTCACACATCCAGGTCGCTCGGTCGAGCTGTTCAGACGCTCGACCGAGCTAGAGGCACAGAACGAAGGCCTAGCAGTTTTTGAGATATACTCGACCGAGCACTCTACCGCTCAGCCGAGCATATGTTTGCTCGGTCGAGCAGTTTGAGCGCTCAACCGAGCTATATAAACAGGAAGTTGGAGCTGTAGAGCAAAGCGCTCGGGCAGACGCTCGACCGAGCGCCCCGTTCATCCACCCAGAAGCTGCACCAGCGAAGCAGCCACTCGGTCGAGCTATGAACTCGCTCAAGCGAGCAGTGCTGGGCCCAAATTTTTAAGTCGACGGTTGTGATGATGTTTTCCAGCCCAATTTGATGCCCTATTTAATCCAATGGTTGATTAGAATAAGGCAATGTTTTAGGTATCAGTTTCGGAGAGGGTATCGCTCCGCCCAAAATTTAAGTTTCGGTATCGGTATCGTCCGTTTCGGCAGTATCGGCCATGGGTTTCGGTTGGTCAGTATCGGTAGTTTTAAATACATAAAATCTATTAGATACGTAAAAAATAAAGTAGCTAGAATTTTGCCTTGCACACCCACCGTTTTACTTTGCGCACGTACCACTTATTTGCAAGTTTGCCTTAGAGTTGCTTTGCGCACCTACCATTTTGCTTTGTGCACATATCACTTATTTACAAGTTTACCATAAAATATCTTACTCTACACATCTACACCGTACACATATAACTTATTTACAAGTTTACCATTCAAAATTTCCCTATTCCCTCTCTCTCACGTCATTCTCTGTCTCTCTCTCTCTCGTGGCTCTCTCTCTCTCTCTCTCGAGCGGCAGGAGCGGCACATCAGCTTCGCGGCAGCAGTTGGTTCGACAGCAGGTGGCAGGCGGCGGCGAGGCGTGACGGCAGGCGGCGGCGAGGTAAGTTGCGATTTTCCTTTTTTTTTTCAGTTTCTTCCAATTTTCTTCTTCCTCCTCTTATTTTCGATTTTGATCCCATTTTTTAACATTTGTTGGCCGAAACCTTAGGGTTTCGGCCAGTTTCGCCCGATACTCGGCGAAACCGGTAGGTTTTCGGCCGATACCGATTTTCCGTCGCAGTTTCGGACCGGTACTGGGCGGTACCGGTCCGATACGCCCGATACCAAGAGGTATCGGGCGATACCTCAAACCATGGAATAAGGTTAAGGCTGTTTTCGGATCAGGAGCAAGATAGGAGCTTGAGCCGCCACAATTGAAGATTTTGTCGAGAGATTATGTCTTGGAGTTTTGTGATTGGAGTTGAGTGATTATCTCCTTGTCTCCTTGTTTTCTTCTTCCTTGAGTAAGTTTGTGAGGGCTTGTACATCTAGCCAAGTTATTACTCACGTGAGTAGAAGCAAAATTGTAGTCCCTTTGAAGATCTATCTAATAGGGGAATCATCTCGGAAGTTGCTGGATGTAGGTTGTGCGCAACCGAACCAGGATAAACCTGTGTGTCTGCGTTTTGATTGATCTGTTGCTATTTCGTTTGTTGCTTTACTTTACAAGATCGTAGGAATTTTGTTGGGTTATTTGAGTATCCGATTTTTGCTAATCCTATATTCCTCGTCAGCTTTTAGGTTGTTGTTTCCACGGGGATCTCAATTTGTCGATCTATTCCCAACGTATCTTTCATAAACAAATGGAAATTAAGGAAAGAGACGAAATCTTTAAAAAATAATTAGTTCCGATTACCTCGCGTCTCGAGAGCTCGGCTTTCCAAGCGGCCTCTCTCTCAGCGACCTCTCTTTCTCTCTCCTCGATGTAGCTCTGCATCTCCCTCTCCTTCATGATTCGATCTTGAATATCTGCATCCAGCGCCTCTTTCAGCTCCTGAACGAACTTGTCCACCACCGCCTTTATACGCAGCGACATCCGATCGGGCCCGACAATAACGCCCGGAGGAACGCCTCCCCGAGATCGGAGCCGATGGTTATAGCCGCCGGTAACTGGAGATCGCCGGAGCAGAGAAAGCGCCAATTTTTGGTCTCTTTTTGTATTTTTGTGTTATTTCTGGGTTTTTAAAATTTAGCTTACCGTTTTCGTATGGTTAGGGCTTTGAAATAAGAGGCAGTCGGAAGTTATTAGGAGTCTCGGGTCCGGGGGAGAGTGGGGCAGCGAAGGATAGAATGTGTGGGAGGGAGGCAAAGAATCCGAGTCGACAAAAATGCAGAATTATTAATTTATTTATTTATGTTAATTTATGTTAATTTATTTCATGTTTCTTGGAAAATTTTACTATACCTGCACCATAATACCTTATGGTTTGAAATTGAATTTTTCTGCCATACGGTATTAACAGAAAAAATGAAATGCCCATGTTGCCCTTGTTTAATCTCAACACACTTAACCCCGGTATCTTGACTCACCTAGACGAACCTTGCAGAGGAACCTTTAGATTTTCGGGGCATTGGATTTTCGCCAATGTTTACTTTGCTCACGTTGATATTCTCGCTTCCGCTTTGTCTACATCTACTTGCGGGAGCACATTAGTGCAAATTTCTCCCTTTTTACAATGGCTCCAATGACTACAATTATGTAAAGTTTGGTGGTTGTATCTTTTGATTACGGTGAGGTATTGTCGAGGACATTAAAAAGACAAACGAATCATATTCTTTCGGTAGAAAATCCCAAGCCCTTGGTCCTAAATTTGAAATTGAATTTACGCTAAATCGAACTTTCTTAAGATATTCAAAGAATGTAATCATGATAATTGACACATTCAAGTCAGTTGAAGATTTCCAAAAAGTAAAACTTTTTTTAGATCTCAGTTATTTTTTGTTTTTAAATTTTTTATGATTTTTGAGTATAAATTTGAGGATTTCTTATAATTGAAGATTAATTTTTTTTGAAAGTTTGATTAAGAAAGTATGCCGGTATGTGAAAATTTTGGGGATTTATTTAAGCTTTTGCGGACTTATTCTGTTATTCAACCTAAAAAAGAGTTTCCATAGTTTAAAATTAGAGATTTGTTTAAGTGAATTTTTGATAGTAAAACTTTTTTTAAACCAATGTAAAGGTTCTTAAAAGATTCAAATATATGCAAAAAAAATGTGAAGATGAATGGGCCTTTCTCCATTTTCCACGCCAGTTCGATTTCATCAAAATGCTACATTTAATTCAATTTTTCATCGCATTTTCAAAATCTTCTCCATACACAAGAACCCCCTCCATTAAGCCAACTCTTCATTGATTCTCTCTCCTCTTCTCCTCTTCACACCACCCAACCTCTCCTCATCAACTCACATTGCTTCTCTTGTTCTACAACAACCCCCTCAAAGCCACAAAGATTCTCCATTAGTACTTTAAACAACTACCCTGAATGATATATAACTCCATGCTTACTGCTCTCTCGACCAATGGTCTCATCAACCTTGCACTTCGTATATTTGTCAATATGATGGAATAATTGAGTTTAACAATGTGATCTTTGTTTGTTTTATCAAAAAGTTGTGTAAGTCCGAATAATTGGTTTTGATCCGTGAAATTAGAAACAACGAGTCCGGATAGGGTTTCGCTAGGCCGACCTCCTTCTCCGGTGTTTGTAAGAGATAGAATAGTGTCAAAGGATCAAGGGTGGGCCTCCAATTCGAATCAGATGCTTAAGTCAGTTCAAGAGGAAAAAAGAGGTGTGTGGTTCTGAGTATCAGAGATTGTGCTGTCAATTGGAACCTGCATAAGATTAGGTTGATCTGTTGTTTCTGTAGAGCTGGGAGGACAGTTCTGCCACGTAAGTGTTGGGAATTGGGCGGTACCTTAGGGCACAAAAATTCTAGTCCCGTCCTAAGTCGGACGGAACATAGACATAAAAGAGAATTACATCGGAAGAAAAACTAGTTAATCTATATTAACATGCAAGTTAAAACAATTTTAACTTGGCCCTAAGGTCCAAGACCCTATGCCAAGATCTATGCCGACTTGGGATGGGTCTGACCATCCCAAGAAGGATCTAGCCTACTGCGATTAAACTAAACTAATGCTAATAAACTACTTTAACCACATACCCGGAATCTCAGCCCTGGAGCAGGCGAGATGTTCCGCGCCGTCTTCCGAGCTGCTCCCGTCCCACGCCGAGCCGCTCCTTGAACCGCTCCCCGAACCGCTCCTCGAACCGCTCCGCATCCCGAGGCGATCAATCCCCGTGCCGCCGAGCCAACCACGCGCCGAAGAAAGTTTCACGCGAGTGAAACCTCCGCCAAGATTTCAGACTCAGAATCCGAACTCCTTTGTAGCTTTGCTAGAGCCCGCAGGAGTAAGGCAGAAATTTAGGGAGATAGAGAAATATTTATTTAAGCTTAGATCCGAGCGTGCTCCAACATTTACGAGAGCCGCTCAGATCTAGAGCTTGGGACGAGTTTTGAGAAAGGAGGGAGACCCCTATTTATATAGGCGGCGGACTCTCCCCTTTTCTCAAAATCCGATGTGGGACTAAAAATTAGAGTTAATTAAATCAAGTTAGTTTGCACTTCACAAAGTGCAAACTTCCGTGAATTTTAACTCACTCACCGTTGAGCTTCAGGATTGATACAACCTATCAATGCGACAAGCGTTCAACGGTGAACGCATAGGAAAAAACGGTTCGTCAATCGGAGTTCGTTTGACCCTCGAATTGAGTGTCCAAAGATCAGCCCTAGGCTAGTTTTTCACAAAAACTGAGCCGTCATTTTGATTCAGCACACTTAGGGTTCAAAACCCTAGAGGTGGGGCCCATGGGTGGGCCCCACGCAACCCGCGCGCGCCTAAAACCCGCCTGGGCAGAGCCCAGGCGGGCCTGGGCTTGCCCAGGCCCGCGCCTGGGCAGAGCCCAGGCGGGCCTGGGCTTTGCCCAGGCCGTGCCTGGCTAGCCCAGGCCGTGCCTGGGCTTAGCCCAGGCCGCGCCTGGGCTAGCCCAGGCAGCCTGTTCTGGCTGTGTTTACTGGGCCTGGCCTGTTCTGATTCTTTGGGCTGTTTTGGCTCTAATTTGAGCATTTGGTGTCCGATTTGGACGCCGTTCGAACCTGGGTCTAGACCGGGACATTCCCGTCTTACCCGTGAACTTTTCCTTGCGGTTATTTTATTAAATATTGTATTAAACAATTTAATACGCATTTAATCGCTTTTGCATCAAATGCAAAATAGTCCCTATCTAAGCTTAAATTATCATATTGCATCAAATGCAATTATTTCTCCTTTTGCACTAAATGCAAATATTCTCCCTAACTAATTTCTACCTATTACTAGACGAAGCGTTGCACTCTGTGTGAGACCCTACAGCCTGACCCTTACAACAGGTTGGGCTCGAAGCCCTATACGGCAGTGACCACGAGCAGTGGTTGCCGTCCCTGCTTCAGTAATCATCATTATGTGGTTAACTCATTGGCATGAGTATTTGTCGGGACCACCTGACTGTTTCCGTGATGAATTCTGCAGTTATAGTCTCTTCGTCTTAAATATGTCGTTCGGATCAAGTCTGGGGTACGGTCAAACTGTCAACCCCAATAACTTGACTCCGGTTAGTTTCTATCGATCTTTAGTCAACTAATGTTGGACTTCTTCCAACATACTCTGTGCAGAGTTTTTACTAAAGACCGAACTAACTCTACGACACTAACTCCCATTGACCGGGAGAGACGAATCCTTTCTTGGTCATTACTCGCCTCGTACGTTTCAAGTGACACCCAATCAAAAGACCTTTCGACAGGCCTTGCCTCGAAGCTAGGTCAGTTGATCTAAGTGGCACCGTTCACGCACAGGTCCGTCAAAATGACCTCAAGTCAAAAGACCAACTATCCTATCATCACTCAGAGTTATCACTGACAGATTGGTCAATATAACCATATGATAACTCTAGTGGATCGTTCAGTGAACTCATTCTAATGAGCACCTGTGTCTCGTCTTTGATTTCGCCAAGTCAAGCGATCATGAGATCATCGCCACCGATAAACGGTGAAGACTAAGACACAATGGTCTATCCGATGTTTCGATATCCTTGTCTCGAAACATCTACGACCACGAACCATTTTAGACTTATGCTACAGACGGTCAAACGTTTCTCCATGATCGAGATACTCATCTCGATACCCGTTTGACCTTGCATAAAGTCTCAGGACTTTACCTAAGTTGATATCTAATGTTGACTACATTACAATATGACTTAGATAAATTATTACCAAACAGCTTACTGTTATTTCGAACAAGATGTTTGTGCTATTCACACAGGAATAAATGGCCTTGAGGGCATCATATTCCTACATCTCCCACTTGCACTCAGGCCCATTTATCTCGATATCTAATATCGTTTTTTACACATAAGTTTTCCCGACTTCATGTGGTAGAGCCTTCGTGAGTGGATCTGCTAAAACCGTCTACACTATAGACTTAAGGGGTTTCTATGTTTATGTTTAGACCAACCTTTTGAACCTCATTCAAATAATCCACTTGGTCTATCGGAATCTATAATACTTTATTTCCCTGGATCTTATCCAGTTCGTCGTATCTTACGATAATAATTTCAAATTAGTTATTGGTCATTTCAAATGGTTCATATCCATTTCTGATAAAGTATCAAACTCTTTGATGTCTCGCATGTAATTTACACGCTCCCACTGACCTTGAAAACTATCTGGCTAATTCATATAAGTCAGTCAGTCTAAATCATATTTAGAAAAACGAACTTATAAGTGAATGCTCCAATTTTCATGGTCAACTTAAGCGTTTTACATCGGCTTTGGTCCGAGTAGATCTGTACACATCTGTTGGCGAAACCGGTTTCATCATAATCCGTTTTAAAGAAATTAGGATGAAAACCGTTCCCGTCCAACATTATTGTACTTCACTATTTTCTTTTCTGCATCAATCTTTTAAAGATTTACTTGCAGAAAGTGAGGAAACATTTTCTTTGGGCACGTAAACTAAATTCTCAATTTATTTACGCACACGGACCTGCATCAAGTTTTCAATCGGAGTTACTGCTCCGAATTTTATCCTAGAAGTTGACTAAGTCATCATCAGTTATGATGTCTAACTCGACAATCCGTCTCACGAGATTCGAGTAATAATACAACTTCCTTATGGTTGATTTAATGAATATTTTATTGATAATGTTCTCATAGAACTTTATCAAAAAGTAGGCATTACTATTTGGGACTTAACCCAGAGGGAGGACTTAGCTCAGAGTCACTTACAATGGATCACACTAAATCTAATTAAGTGTGATTCATACCTTTTAACACACCGATGTGTTAACAGACTTGATCTGAGAGAAAATCACATTTTCTTTTAATTACACAAGATTTTATTTAGCTAAGTATTTGACCATTCGATCTAATCGAATCAGTTTAAATACTTTGGTCACTTCGTTCTTTATTTTATCAGACTCGCGTTTCATCAAGAACACGTGTCTTAGTAAAATATATGAATAACTTATTTTGTTAAAAATAGACTCGGGTACATCAGTATGTACGAGACTGAGTTCGACAACTCATTCTCCCACTGTCTTACAGATGGGTTTCGGCCTTTGTATCTAAGAGGCTAAGACTCACAAGTGTCTGTAGACTTCATAATACGAGAGGTCAGACCCCTCTTTATGTGACTTGTGAAGCTTAATCTCTTGATACGGCCTAGTCTAATTTTACTATATAAGTTTGCTATAATCTTGTGTATTTATATATTAACATTTAATATATATATGGTTATTTACAAATTACTTAACACAAAACATTACTTCAGAAGCAATGTGACGACATTCGTCAAAATGTGTTAAACGTCTTTTGTATAACAACTTATTCCGAAATGTGACATTTAAAATATGTCACGTTTTCATTTCCTCCTACTTATGCCTCTACTAATGATAAATTAAACTAACTTTCTCAATTGACTTTCCGAAGTGCCTTCTTCCTTTTCTAAATCACATTTAGATATCAACATAAATAAATAGCTATGCAAGCAACTTATGTATCCAAAAGCTTGCGCTTTGCAATCTTGAGTGTAGCTCAAGAAGTTGCTTGTCTCAAGATCCGGTTGGGATACATAGTCTTGCATCGCTCATGCACTCGTATTCGACTCAAAACGGTTTGATCGAATTCTCGAACTTTGCGGATTAAAAGTGTTCGTCCATACAACCTTGAGGGTAGCTCGAAAAGTTGTAGGGAGAAACATACTTTGAATGTCCTATATGTTCAAGCTGCCTCATATAGAGACGAGTGACATGTAGCTTTAATTTATTTGTTGAACCCAGAACTTAATGAAATCATATTTCTTAAGTCTGTTTTACAAGGTCATTTAATGTCAATGAGAATATAGTTTAATTACATCAATTAGAATTTAATTTGATATTCAATTAATCAACTTATTGACCAGTTAACTAATTCCAATATTATCAATTGATTCTTTCGGTAAACATAGTCTTGCCCTAGTTTTAGCATATGTTCAATATTAAATATAGGTAGATTGGCTTTTATCTATCTATATCCTCCCACTAATTTTACGAACGTTTTAAAGCTTAATAACGAACGATTTAATCGAATTAAAATTAATGGGTAAGAGTTCCGATCACCTTGAGTCTAAACAACCTTGAGTGTAGCTCAACAAGTTGATTGACTCTGCGATCGGAAGATGACTCTTCATCGATCATATCGGATATGACTCTCTTAATTGGTTTTTGCCCTTAGCCATTCGTGATCATGAGTGTGCTCATCCAAATCACAATGTCTAGTCTAGTCGGACCCTTGTTTTCATGTCTAGCCTGACTTGCCCCTCAGCTCGGTGTATGCACGACACGTCGGTTTGGGTCAGGTCTTAGACTTACATCAAGTCAGACTACATCGTTGACTTAACTTACGCCGGCGCTCGGGGTACGAGACGACGGTTAGGGTTAGTCAAGATTTCATCTTATGTATTTAAGGAGTTGGTTTCTACAGGGTGCCATGTCACAGCTTGAGTGTATCTCAACAACTATAACACGGGCCCTATAGTTGCTAACCCCTAAAACAAGGAGGGCTACGGCTAATCTTGAAAAAGACCATTAACGTATTTGACTTAGATATAGTCCAGGGTGTCATACAATCATGATTCGCGACATTGCGGTCCAGCAGAACTCAGCCAGGGAATTGACTAAGCCAGGATCACTACCCCTTGGACTAGCAAGGGTTGACCCAGAACTCTTAGCCAAGCACATTGACTGGATCATGGTCCATTGAATGAAGCTTGTCATTTTTGTATGTATGCCATAGACTAAACAGCTTTTATTAACAACTAATTAATCCTATCAACTAGTTGAATCCTTAAATTCAAAATTTTTAGGATTTGTTTAATAACTTTTATTAAGTCCTTATCAACTATAAGGTTCACGTGCTACCCTAATCGTTATTAGGATTTTAATAAATTTTATT
Source organism: Scilla litardierei (assembly GCA_030789695.1). Classification (NCBI taxonomy): domain Eukaryota; kingdom Viridiplantae; phylum Streptophyta; class Magnoliopsida; order Asparagales; family Asparagaceae; genus Scilla; species Scilla litardierei. The sequence continues at coordinate 26,508,438 of CM061136.1, forward strand.
AACAACGCTAGAAGCGAAGTCCTTTAATGAAAATTAATTATAACAATTAGAATTTAAAAATCATTTAAAGGACTACCCTAATCAGGAATTAGGTCTTAATATTGTTGTTAATGATTTATTAAAAAATAGCATGTCATTAAAATTTAAGTAATAAATTTTAATCATTTTTAATGGCTAACCTAAAAGGTTGTCTTGTGTTATCAAATAACGGACAAGATAAACAAGCCATTAAAATAAAGCTACACTAATTTATCGCATAAAGATAGTGCACAACTATTTAACATTTAAATATACTAAGTTTATCGCATAAACAATTTTTTTTGCATGCAAACATAAATTTAACAATTAAATTTAAAATATTATTTTGAAATTATTTTATTTTTATCTCATAAAAACTTAATTTTAAAATCATAAATTTGCATGCTACTTAAAAAAAATTTATCGCATAAAAATTTTAATCTTTAAAATCAGTTTTAAAATTATCTCATAAAATTAAAACATCATTTTAAAAAACTTTCAAGCTTAAAAATTTATCAAATAAAAATTTTAGGCAATTTAAACTTATCGCATAAATTTTAAAAGATTTAAAATTGGTTTTAAAAATTATCACATAAATTTTAAAATGTCATTTTAAAAAATTTCCATGTTCAAAATTTATCAAAAAGAATTTTTGAACATCTAAAACATTTTTAAAATATTATCTCATAACTTTAAAAACTTTTGAAAGTATTTAAAAGCATTAACACGTTTAATCAAATCGCAGTACCTAGATCGCTACGCAAACCTAGGCTCTGATACCACTGTTGGGTATCACTCTGATATCATTGCGACGCTGTTAAGGCCCATCATCCATGGCACCCTAGACCCGTCACAAGATACCTCAGAAACTTGTTTTACGGCATGCCTCTCGACAATGCCCAACCCATTATAAGATCATCATCTTATTGGGACTTGGTACGGTAAGAGCGATTACTTCGGGTCAGCTCATAACCCGAGAACCCGTACTCAAGCTCAACAAGCTCTGATACCACTGTTGGGAATTGGGCGGTTCCTTAGGGCACAAAAATTCTAGTCACGTCCTAAGTCGGACGGAACATAGACATAAAAGAGAATTACAGCGGAAGAAAAACTAGTTAATCTATATTAACATGCAAGTTAAAACAATTTTAACTTGGCCCTAAGGTCCAAGACCCTATGCCAAGATCTATGCCGACTTGGGATGGGTCTGACCATCCCAAGAAGGATCTAGCCTACTGCGATTAAACTAAACTAATGCTAATAAACTACTTTAACCACATACCCGGAATCTCAGCCCTGGAGCAGGCGAGATGTTCCGCGCCGTCTTCCGAGCTGCTCCCGTCCCACGCCGAGCCGCTCCTTGAACCGCTCCCCGAACCGCTCCTCGAACCGCTCCGCATCCCAAGGCGATCAATCCCCGTGCCGCCGAGCCAACCACGCGCCGAAGAAAGTTTCACGCGAGTGAAACCTCCGCCAAGATTTCAGACTCAGAATCCGAACTCCTTTGTAGCTTTGCTAGAGCCCGCAGGAGTAAGGCAGAAATTTAGGGAGATAGAGAAATATTTATTTAAGCTTAGATCCGAGCGTGCTCCAACATTTACGAGAGCCGCTCAGATCTAGAGCTTGGGACGAGTTTTGAGAAAGGGGGGAGACCCCTATTTATATAGGCGGCGGACTCTCCCCTTTTCTCAAAATCCGATGTGGGACTAAAAATTAGAGTTAATTAAATCAAGTTAGTTTGCACTTCACAAAGTGCAAACTTCCGTGAATTTTAACTCACTCACCGTTGAGCTTCAGGATTGATACAACCTATCAATGCGACAAGCGTTCAACGGTGAACGCATAGGAAAAAACGGTTCGTCAATTGGAGTTCTTTTGACCCTCGAATTGAGTGTCCAAAGATCAGCCCTAGGCTAGTTTTTCACAAAAACTGAGCCGTCATTTTGATTCAGCACACTTAGGGTTCAAAACCCTAGAGGTGGGGCCCATGGGTGGGCCCCACGCAACCCGCGCGCGCCTAAAACCCGCCTGGGCAGAGCCCAGGCTGCGCCTGGGCTCGCCCAGGCGCCTGGGCGCGCCCAGGCCCGCGCCTGGGCTCGCCCAGGCGCTGGGCAGAGCCCAGGCCGTGCCTGGGCTCAGCCCAGGCCGCGCCTGGGCTAGCCCAGGCAGCCTGTTCTGGCTGTGTTTACTGGGCCTGGCCTGTTCTGATTCTTTGGGCTGTTTTGGCTCTAATTTGAGCATTTGGTGTCCGATTTGGACGCCGTTCGAACCTGTGTCTAGACCGGGACATTCCCGTCTTACCCGTGAACTTTTCCTTGCATTTATTTTATTAAATATTGTATTAAACAATTTAATACGCATTTAATCGCTTTTGCATCAAATGCAAAATAGTCCCTATCTAAGCTTAAATTATCATATTGCATCAAATGCAATTATTTCTCCTTTTGCACTAAATGCAAATATTCTCCCTAACTAATTTCTACCTATTACTAGACGAAGCGTTGCACTCTGTGTGAGACCCTACAGCCTGACCCTTACAACAGGTTGGGCTCGAAGCCCTATACGGCAGTGACCACGAGCAGTGGTTGCCGTCCCTGCTTCAGTAATCATCATTATGTGGTTAACTCATTGGCATGAGTATTTGTCGGGACCACCTGACTGTTTCCGTGATGAATTCTGCAGTTATAGTCTCTTCGTCTTAAATATGTCGTTCGGATCAAGTCTGGGGTACGGTCAAACTGTCAACCCCAATAACTTGACTCCGGTTAGTTTCTATCGATCTTTAGTCAACTAATGTTGGGCTTCTTCCAACATACTCTGTGCAGAGTTTTTACTAAAGACCGAACTAACTCTACGACACTAACTCCCATTGACCGGGAGAGACGAATCCTTTCTTGGTCATTACTCGCCTCGTACGTTTCAAGTGACACCCAATCAAAAGACCTTTCGACAGGCCTTGCCTCGAAGCTAGGTCAGTTGATCTAAGTGGCACCGTTCACGCACAGGTCCGTCAAAATGACCTCAAGTCAAAAGACCAACTATCCTATCATCACTCAGAGTTATCACTGACAGATTGGTCAATATAACCATATGATAACTCTAGTGGATCGTTCAGTGAACTCATTCTAATGAGCACCTGTGTCTCGTCTTTGATTTCGCCAAGTCAAGCGATCATGAGATCATCGCCACCGATAAACGGTGAAGACTAAGACACAATGGTCTATCCGATGTTTCGATATCCTTGTCTCGAAACATCTACGACCACGAACCATTTTAGACTTATGCTACAGACGGTCAAACGTTTCTCCATGATCGAGATACTCATCTCGATACCCGTTTGACCTTGCATAAAGTCTCAGGACTTTACCTAAGTTGATATCTAATGTTGACTACATTACAATATGACTTAGATAAATTATTACCAAACAGCTTACTGTTATTTCGAACAAGATGTTTGTGCTATTCGCACAGGAATAAATGGCCTTGAGGGCATCATATTCCTACATCTCCCACTTGCACTCAGGCCCATTTATCTCGATATCTAATATCGTTTTTTACACATAAGTTTTCCCGACTTCATGTGGTAGAGCCTTCGTGAGTGGATCTGCTAAAACCGTCTACACTATAGACTTAAGGGGTTTCTATGTTTATGTTTAGACCAACCTTTTGAACCTCATTCAAATAATCCACTTGGTCTATCGGAATCTATAATACTTTATTTCCCTGGATCTTATCCAGTTCGTCGTATCTTACGATAATAATTTCAAATTAGTTATTGGTCATTTCAAATGGTTCATATCCATTTCTGATAAAGTATCAAACTCTTTGATGTCTCGCATGTAATTTACACGCTCCCACTGACCTTGAAAACTATCTGGCTAATTCATATAAGTCAGTCAGTCTAAATCATATTTAGAAAAACGAACTTATAAGTGAATGCTCCAATTTTCATGGTCAACTTAAGTGTTTTACATCGGCTTTGGTCCGAGTAGATCTGTACACATCTGTTGGCGAAACCGGTTTCATCATAATCCGTTTTAAAGAAATTAGGATGAAAACCGTTCCCGTCCAACATTATTGTACTTCACTATTTTCTTTTCTGCATCAATCTTTTAAAGATTTACTTGCAGAAAGTGAGGAAACATTTTCTTTGGGCACGTAAACTAAATTCTCAATTTATTTACGCACACGGACCTGCATCAAGTTTTCAATCGGAGTTACTGCTCCGAATTTTATCCTAGAAGTTGACTAAGTCATCATCAGTTATGATGTCTAACTCGACAATCCGTCTCACGAGATTCGAGTAATAATACAACTTCCTTATGGTTGATTTAATGAATATTTTATTGATAATGTTCTCATAGAACTTTATCAAAAAGTAGGCATTACTATTTGGGACTTAACCCAGAGGGAGGACTTAGCTCAGAGTCACTTACAATGGATCACACTAAATCTAATTAAGTGTGATTCATACCTTTTAACACACCGATGTGTTAACAGACTTGATCTGAGAGAAAATCACATTTTCTTTTAATTACACAAGATTTTATTTAGCTAAGTATTTGACCATTCGATCTAATCGAATCAGTTTAAATACTTTGGTCACTTCGTTCTTTATTTTATCAGACTCGCGTTTCATCAAGAACACGTGTCTTAGTAAAATATATGAATAACTTATTTTGTTAAAAATAGACTCGGGTACATCAGTATGTACGAGACTGAGTTCGACAACTCATTCTCCCACTGTCTTACAGATGGGTTTCGGCCTTTGTATCTAAGAGGCTAAGACTCACAAGTGTCCGTAGACTTCATAATACGAGAGGTCAGACCCCTCTTTATGTGACTTGTGAAGCTTAATCTCTTGATACGGCCTAGTCTAATTTTACTATATAAGTTTGCTACAATCTTGTGTATTTATATATTAACATTTAATATATATATGGTTATTTACAAATTACTTAACACAAAACATTACTTCAGAAGCAATGTGACGACATTCGTCAAAATGTGTTAAACGTCTTTTGTATAACAACTTATTCCGAAATGTGACATTTAAAATATGTCACGTTTTCATTTCCTCCTACTTATGCCTCTACTAATGATAAATTAAACTAACTTTCTCAATTGACTTTCCGAAGTGCCTTCTTCCTTTTCTAAATCACATTTAGATATCAACATAAATAAATAGCTATGCAAGCAACTTATGTATCCAAACGCTTGAGCTTTGCAATCTTGAGTGTAGCTCAAGAAGTTGCTTGTCTCAAGATCCGGTTGGGATACATAGTCTTGCATCGCTCATGCACTCGTATTCGACTCAAAACGGTTTGATCGAATTCTTGAACTTTGCGGATTAAAAGTGTTCGTCCATACAACCTTGAGGGTAGCTCGAAAAGTTGTAGGGAGAAACATACTTTGAATGTCCTATATGTTCAAGCTGCCTCATATAGAGACGAGTGACATGTAGCTTTAATTTATTTGTTGAACCCAGAACTTAATGAAATCATATTTCTTAAGTCTGTTTTACAAGGTCATTTAATGTCAATGAGAATATAGTTTAATTACATCAATTAGAATTTAATTTGATATTCAATTAATCAACTTATTGACCAGTTAACTAATTCCAATATTATCAATTGATTCTTTCGGTAAACATAGTCTTGCCCTAGTTTTAGCATATGTTCAATATTAAATATAGGTAGATTGGCTTTTATCTATCTATATCCTCCCACTAATTTTACGAACGTTTTAAAGCTTAATAACGAACGATTTAATCGAATTAAAATTAATGGGTAAGAGTTCCGATCACCTTGAGTCTAAACAACCTTGAGTGTAGCTCAACAAGTTGATTGACTCTGCGATCGGAAGATGACTCTTCATCGATCATATCGGATATGACTCTCTTAATTGGTTTTTGCCCCTAGCCATTCGTGATCATGAGTGTGCTCATCCAAATCACAATGTCTAGTCTAGTCGGACCCTTGTTTTCATGTCTAGCCTGACTTGCCCCTCAGCTCGGTGTATGCACGACACGTCGGTTTGGGTCAGGTCTTAGACTTACATCAAGTCAGACTACATCGTTGACTTAACTTACGCCGGCACTCGGGGTACGAGACGACGGTTAGGGTTAGTCAAGATTTCATCTTATGTATTTAAGGAGTTGGTTTCTACAGGGTGCCATGTCACAGCTTGAGTGTATCTCAACAACTATAACACGGGCCCTATAGTTGCTAACCCCTAAAACAAGGAGGGCTACGGCTAATCTTGAAAAAGACCATTAACGTATTTGACTTAGATATAGTCCAGGGTGTCATACAATCATGATTCGCGACATTGCGGTCCAGCGGAACTCAGCCAGGGAATTGACTAAGCCAGGATCACTACCCCTTGGACTAGCAAGGGTTGACCCAGAACTCTTAGCCAAGCACATTGACTGGATCATGGTCCATTGAATGAAGCTTGTCATTTTTGTATGTATGCCATAGACTAAACAGCTTTTATTAACAACTAATTAATCCTATCAACTAGTTGAATCCTTAAATTCAAAATTTTTAGGATTTGTTTAATAACTTTTATTAAGTCCTTATCAACTATAAGGTTCACGTGCTACCCTAATCGTTATTAGGATTTTAATAAATTTTATTAACAACGCTAGAAGCGAAGTCCTTTAATGAAAATTAATTATAACAATTAGAATTTAAAAATCATTTAAAGGACTACCCTAATCAGGAATTAGGTCTTAATATTGTTGTTAATGATTTATTAAAAAATAGCATGTCATTAAAATTTAAGTAATAAATTTTAATCATTTTTAATGGCTAACCTAAAAGGTTGTCTTGTGTTATCAAATAAGGGACAAGATAAACAAGCCATTAAAATAAAGCTACACTAATTTATCGCATAAAGATAGTGCACAACTATTTAACATTTAAATATACTAAGTTTATCGCATAAACAATTTTTTTTGCATGCAAACATAAATTTAACAATTAAATTTAAAATATTATTTTGAAATTATTTTATTTTTATCTCATAAAAACTTAATTTTAAAATCATAAATTTGCATGCTACTTAAAAAAAATTTATCGCATAAAAATTTTAATCTTTAAAATCAGTTTTAAAATTATCTCATAAAATTAAAACATCATTTTAAAAAACTTTCAAGCTTAAAAATTTATCAAATAAAAATTTTAGGCAATTTAAACTTATCGCATAAATTTTAAAAGATTTAAAATTGGTTTTAAAAATTATCACATAAATTTTAAAATGTCATTTTAAAAAATTTCCATGTTCAAAATTTATCAAAAAGAATTTTTGAACATCTAAAACATTTTTAAAATATTATCTCATAACTTTAAAAACTTTTGAAAGTATTTAAAAGCATTAACACGTTTAATCAAATCGCAGTACCTAGATCGCTACACAAACCTAGGCTCTGATACCACTGTTGGGTATCACTCTGATATCATTGCGACGCTGTTAAGGCCCATCATCCATGGCACCCTAGACCCGTCACAAGATACCTCAGAAACTTGTTTTACGGCATGCCTCTCGACAATGCCCAACCCATTATAAGATCATCATCTTATCGGGACTTGGTACGGTAAGAGCGATTACTTCGGGTCAGCTCATAACCCGAGAACCCGTACTCAAGCTCAACAAGCTCTGATACCACTGTTGGGAATTGGGCGGTCCCTTAGGGCACAAAAATTCTAGTCACGTCCTAAGTCGGACGGAACATAGACATAAAAGAGAATTACAGCGGAAGAAAAACTAGTTAATCTATATTAACATGCAAGTTAAAACAATTTTAACTTGGCCCTAAGGTCCAAGACCCTATGCCAAGATCTATGCCGACTTGGGATGGGTCTGACCATCCCAAGAAGGATCTAGCCTACTGCGATTAAACTAAACTAATGCTAATAAACTACTTTAACCACATACCCGGAATCTCAGCCCTGGAGCAGGCGAGATGTTCCGCGCCGTCTTCCGAGCTGCTCCCGTCCCACGCCGAGCCGCTCCTTGAACCGCTCCCCGAACCGCTCCTCGAACCGCTCCGCATCCCGAGGCGATCAATCCCCGTGCCGCCGAGCCAACCACGCGCCGAAGAAAGTTTCACGCGAGTGAAACCTCCGCCAAGATTTCAGACTCAGAATCCGAACTCCTTTGTAGCTTTGCTAGAGCCCGCAGGAGTAAGGCAGAAATTTAGGGAGATAGAGAAATATTTATTTAAGCTTAGATCCGAGCGTGCTCCAACATTTACGAGAGCCGCTCAGATCTAGAGCTTGGGACGAGTTTTGAGAAAGGGGGGAGACCCCTATTTATATAGGCGGCGGACTCTCCCCTTTTCTCAAAATCCGATGTGGGACTAAAAATTAGAGTTAATTAAATCAAGTTAGTTTGCACTTCACAAAGTGCAAACTTCCGTGAATTTTAACTCACTCACCGTTGAGCTTCAGGATTGATACAACCTATCAATGCGACAAGCGTTCAACGGTGAACGCATAGGAAAAAACGGTTCGTCAATCGGAGTTCGTTTGACCCTCGAATTGAGTGTCCAAAGATCAGCCCTTGGATAGTTTTTCACAAAAACTGAGCCGTCATTTTGATTCAGCACACTTAGGGTTCAAAACCCTAGAGGTGGGGCCCATGGGTGGGCCCCACGCAACCCGCGCGCGCCTAAAACCCGCCTGGGCAGAGCCCAGGCTGCGCCTGGGCTCGCCCAGGCCCGCGCCTGGGCTTAGCCCAGGCGGGCCTGGGCTTAGCCCAGGCGGGCCTGGGCTTAGCCCAGGCCGTGCCTGGCTAGCCCAGGCCGAGCCTGGGCTTAGCCCAGGCCGCGCCTGGGCTAGCCCAGGCAGCCTGTTCTGGCTGTGTTTACTGGGCCTGGCCTGTTCTGATTCTTTGGGCTGTTTTGGCTCTAATTTGAGCATTTGGTGTCCGATTTGGACGCCGTTCGAACCTGGGTCTAGACCGGGACATTCCCGTCTTACCCATGAACTTTTCCTTGCGTTTATTTTATTAAATATTGTATTAAACAATTTAATACGCATTTAATCGCTTTTGCATCAAATGCAAAATTGTCCCTATCTAAGCTTAAATTATCATATTGCATCAAATGCAATTATTTCTCCTTTTGCACTAAATGCAAATATTCTCCCTAACTAATTTCTACCTATTACTAGACGAAGCGTTGCACTCTGTGTGAGACCCTACAGCCTGACCCTTACAACAGGTTGGGCTCGAAGCCCTATACGGCAGTGACCACGAGCAGTGGTTGCCGTCCCTGCTTCAGTAATCATCATTATGTGGTTAACTCATTGGCATGAGTATTTGTCGGGACCACCTGACTGTTTCCGTGATGAATTCTGCAGTTATAGTCTCTTCGTCTTAAATATGTCGTTCGGATCAAGTCTGGGGTACGGTCAAACTGTCAACCCCAATAACTTGACTCCGGTTAGTTTCTATCGATCTTTAGTCAACTAATGTTGGACTTCTTCCAACATACTCTGCGCAGAGTTTTTACTAAAGACCGAACTAACTCTACGACACTAACTCCCATTGACCGGGAGAGACGAATCCTTTCTTGGTCATTACTCGCCTCGTACGTTTCAAGTGACACCCAATCAAAAGACCTTTCAACAGGCTTTGCCTCGAAGCTAGGTCAGTTGATCTAAGTGGCACCGTTCACGCACAGGTCCGTCAAAATGACCTCAAGTCAAAAGACCAACTATCCTATCATCACTCAGAGTTATCACTGACAGATTGGTCAATATAACCATATGATAACTCTAGTGGATCGTTCAGTGAACTCATTCTAATGAGCACCTGTGTCTCGTCTTTGATTTCGCCAAGTCAAGCGATCATGAGATCATCGCCACCGATAAACGGTGAAGACTAAGACACAATGGTCTATCCGATGTTTCGATATCCTTGTCTCGAAACATCTACGACCACGAACCATTTTAGACTTATGCTACAGACGGTCAAACGTTTCTCCATGATCGAGATACTCATCTCGATACCCGTTTGACCTTGCATAAAGTCTCAGGACTTTACCTAAGTTGATATCTAATGTTGACTACATTACAATATGACTTAGATAAATTATTACCAAACAGCTTACTGTTATTTCGAACAAGATGTTTGTGCTATTCACACAGGAATAAATGGCCTTGAGGGCATCATATTCCTACAGTAAGTAGACTTAAGAGTCCCAGATCTGTCTTTGTCACAAATGCGCAGTTATGCGGATCCCATATTTTCTGCCATAACCACATCCGCCAGATTGGGCCGGCTACTACGCGAGCAAGTTAATGGACTTGAATGCCCTATGCCGCAACGGTCTGGAGAGAGGGCCGACTGTTCGTCGATGATCACTCCCCCTGATCTTACGGGACAGTTATGATTGGCCGACCTCGTCGAATGGGGGCCTCTTCAGGTGGAAAGGCTACTGAATGAGCGAGTCGACCTTGGGTGTATACCGCTAAGGTCATCCTTGTATGGACGACTACTGTAGGACCCGACCTTGGGTGTGTATCGCTAAGGTCGTCCTTGTAGAGCACGACTACTGAAGGAGCCGACCCGGGGAGTGTGCCGCTAAGTTCATCCTTGTGTAAGTCATTCTTACCGACCTGAGTTAGCAAGTGCAGATCTGCATTATAGAGCTGTGCCGACAGCTTGGTCTGGCTAGCTATGCTGATAGCTTGGTCAGGCTAACCTCCCAGGCTGCTATCGGGCAGCCTCTGAGGACATGTTTGGTCTTGTATTCGGGTGCGGTGGGCCCCACTGTCAGGTTTGGCTAGATCACAGCTACGATGGGCTCCAACCCAAATATCACTTACACGGGCCCCTCGGCTTCTGGCTTGACATTGCCTACCCGATCTGCTTTATCAAGGTCAGATGTGGAGATTTGAGAAGAGGAAAATAGCCCTCGTCTTCATCACTAATTCATTAAAGGTATATAGGTGATCCTTCAATGAGGTCCATCTCACATCTTGAATGTGAAGAAAGTCTTCGACAAGATTAACATGTTGGTGGGTGACTTTTTCAGATATAGCTCTGTGAGCTTTTCCCATAATCCCTTGGTCATAGTCTCCTCGGACAACTAATAAATCACCTAGTCTGATAAACTGAGCTGGATGGATGTCATTTCTGAGTACTCATCTCCATATTCTCCCTTTCCAAGATATCCATCTGTAAAAGTCTTCGTGTCATACACTATCATATGGCATGATCCCTCCTCAAGATTACATTCATCTTATACTAACATATCTCAAAGTTTCTCTTGTCCTCCAACGGTCGCATACGAGCCACCTATATATGAACTCTAGCCAATTACTTTTTCAATTACATCCCCTTTTGTAGAAGAACTCTCCACCATTGTCGTAGACTTGTTTCACAAACCATAATCTGATACCAATTGTTGGGGTGATTGTGACCACCTCTCTTGGGCTCGTATGCCTCTTGATTGGCTTTTCAAGAAGACAATCACCCTGTGTATCATTGAAAGAATAAATAAAGCTAATGAATTTCTCTACAAAACCCGCAAATATAGCACAATATATGAAAAGTTACACAAAACAATAGATAAACATGCACCTGACACCAAGATTTATACTAGTTCCACCAAATACTTGATATACGTTCAGTAGCAGAGATCATTAATATCTCAATAATATTGGATAACAAGTTATGGTATTTGGTTCAAGGGAATAACCTTCCCACTAAGAAATCAAAGAAGAAAACAATTAAAAACACACACATTTGGCTCTTAAACAACACTCTTTTGGCCCCTCAGTTTACACTCTGTATTTCTATATTTAGCGGCAAACTTGCACATGAAAATTCGCTATAAAACCTAGCTGAAACAAGGGTTTAAATACTGTTAACAAACCTGGCATGCCTTATATTGCACTATACGTGTATTCTACTGAACACACGTGGTAGTTCTACTTACGATGCATGCGTAGGCATGAAATAAACGTATATATCGATGTATGTGACGTAGTGCAAGGGGAATTAGGCCGTAATGCATAGCTAAGGGAAGAGAATGCGAAATGTGAAAGCGAGAGAAGTGCAAAAGACGTCGTGGGTGCAAAACAACGGGAATGTGTTGGACGTGGGTGTGTGGTATATGTATGCATGTGTAGGCATGCATGGGTGTGTGTAGGAATGACATGCAAGTGTGAAAGGGGTTAGGGTTCAATGGCAACCCCCGTAATTTTTTAGAAAGGCGAGGGGCAAAACGGTCATTTGGACTAAATTTGCTGTGCGTACATACTTAAGTGGTGTGTGCATAAAGTAATGGCATACTTGTAAATACTTGAATGTGTAAGGGATAGCTTGGTCATTTAATAATTAACATGGCTTATGGAATAAGCCATGGAAAACCATCTTCTAGAATTCTCTCCCTCTTTCTCTCCTTTTCTTTTCTTTTCTTCTCTTTTCTTCCATTATCCTTATCCCCTCTCCTCTCTCCAAGCTTCCCCCTCTCTTCCAATTTCGTGCTCCCCTCTACCCCCTTCTATGTTGACCAAAATCCAAAAAAAAGAAGAGGAGGAGGAGGAGGAGGAGGAGGAGGAGGAGGAGAAAGAGAAGAGAAGAAGGAGTACTTCTTTGAGGTAGGAACCCTCTTGGTTGGAATTCCATGAAATTCATTTTTGCTATTATGTTTTTAAAGCATGTTTTACTTAATTTGAATTAAGGATGATGAAATTTCATGAGCTATGTTCCAATTTCACAAAATATCCCATGAAATTCTTAGTAAAACCAACCCCTTTGAAATCTTGAAATTCTGTTGTGTGTTATTGCTTGGATTCTGATTACTGTAGCTCGAATTAGGGTTCGAAAAAAATATGAGCTTGTATATCTTGAAGTTCTACCCCAAAAACATATAAAATTTGATATAGTTTCAATTCATAAATTAGGAGTAATAAATCCATCTTTACAGCATGTCTGTTTGATTTCCAGCTTTGACACATTTCAGTAGAAATGGCTTAAATACCTGCACACTCAATGGAATTTTGTGTTCTTGGTCTTGTTGGAAAGTTAACAAGTTTTTCTAAAATTTCATTTGGTTCTTATATGTTGAAATTCTGCTTCCAACATGCTTAAAATTGGCTTTCAATACAGACCTTGAAATCTGTCTGAAAAACAAATTTGACACACTTCACTAATTAATTCCCCATAAATCGTATAGTTCATATTTTTGCATGAAATTTTATCTGTAAATCCATAACTGCCATATCTTCAACTTTTATTTATAAAGTTTTATCAAATTCCCAAGAAAAATAAATGAAATGTGTTGATCCTTATGGTTGTTCTTGCAATTTCAGTAAGCTAAATTCATGAAGTGCTATTCTTATTCATTAATTGTGGTTAATTGGCTATCATTATTCTTGCTTAATATGGTTGTATGGTGAAATTAATGTTCATGCCCTTGGCACATGTAAATTATAGTGTGTTGTTTTGATATGAATGACGCCCCACCTTGTGTTCGATGAAATGTCTCAATGAAGGCAAAATCCAATAAGTTGAGTAACTTGCATGTGTTAGTGTTGGCCTTGTGCCAAATTGATAATTAGTGAAGTTAGAGGCTTGAATGACATGAATATATTGTAATTGTGAATGGGTGATGTGTTGTTATAGAGGGCATATCATGTGAGTGCATGACCCTATGCTTAATGATTGACAGCTGAGGTGATGTGTGCATACCCATGCCATCAAGACCCCTAACGTGTCACTTATGATGTTAACTAATAAAATTGAATAAATCTCAGTCCTCTCTAATGAGGGTGAGTTAGCAAAGCCCGGGTTTTAGGTGGGATTTGAGTAAATTGTGGATATGAGGCCTGGACTGTGAAGTTGGGAGATGATTATGTGATGTGTGAAGTTTGCACCCACTCGCCTTTACCGGGAGTGTAGGGGATTTTTACACCCACTCGCCTTTACCGGGAGTGGAGGGGTCATACGGAGGTTGGGTTATATGTTGATAGCCTCACTCCTGCCAGGGACGGGGGAGGTGAGAGGCCATGCATACAGTGCCCGTGTCCACTGCGTCGTGTGCTATATTCACCCCAAATTTGGGGTGAAGTCCAGGTCCTGGTATCACACAGTTTACCCAAAGTTCCAATTAATTCAATTATAATAATAAAATAAGAGTTTGCTATGTTACTCCTTCTGCTGGCAGCACTTCCCCTTCACTTGCCAGCTTCTTTGTGAATCTGTGTTATACCACATGCACTTGTACTTGTCTTATCAGATAGTGTTTGCTTGAATACTAGTGTTGTTATTATTATTAGTATTCGTACTAACCCTTTTCTTGCAGTAACTCGACATTGGACCGCATGTATGATTTCCTTGTTTTAACTATTTAATTTTCATTATATCACTTAGTTTCATGCTCTATTTCCATTGCTTGCCTTGTAATTTGATAACCTTAAAATGGTGTTCCAAATCCAAGTTGGTTTCTATTGGGGCATGCATTGACGTGATCATCCCTATTTTTCAGGTAGCAGTGGCAGCATGGTTATGGGTGACTTGGAGTTGGGTTTCAGGTGTAGCATTTGGTGCGAGCTGTAGGTTGTGGTATGACATGGTTGTCTTGGGGGGTGAAGAGTGACGGTATATAAGTAGTGGTGTACTTGGAGTATGTATATTAATGGAAGTTGATATATATATATATATATATATATATATATATATATATATATATATATATATATATATATATATAGGAGGGATCAAATGACCCCCAAAAATGACCCCCTATCAAAAATCATATGCCCCCCATTTTTTCAGAAGATCCGAACCGTTTATCTTGATCTCCACCCTCTAAATACCTGACCCACCAATTTTCAACCCGATCTTATGTGTTTTGCCCGTCCATCCATCCGACCCAAATTTAACGGTTTCACATGAACATAACTTTTGCGAAGGTTGAAGAACGCACAAAACACATGGGATCGGGCTGAAAATTGGTAGGTCAGGTATTTAGAGGGTGGAGATCAAGATGAACTGTTCGGATCTTCCGAAAAAATAGGGGGCATAGGATTTTTTATAGGGGGTCATTTTTGGGGGTTATTTTTGGGGGTCATTTGATCCCTCCTCATATATAAATAACGGTGTCTTGATCGCGCTACCGCAAAGTTGGATCGCATTATTTACGCCAGGAGCCTTGTTGAGGTTGAGGCAAAGAGGCCATTGGCTAGGTCTGTGATGATCAAGTTGGAGGATGGTACTTCCCGGTGGATGTATTGTATGAGGGTGAACCCCCGCGATGTAATTCATGCTCCAGTTTTGGCCATGTTGAGAGCCAATGCTCTATTAATTCGGCCCCTGTGGAGCCCTCTTCAATCAAAAAGGATGTCCTTGAGGCTACACACACGGATATTCCGTCCACCAAGGCTGCTATTGGTATTGATGAAGGAGTCACTGAATGTAATCCTTGTTTGGAAAGCGATGTTCACAATGGCCCGGAAGCTGCATCCTGTGAGGAAGGGGAAATTTTGGAAGCTGAACATGCTGGTTCCGAGATTAACAGCATAGAGCATGAAGCTACCGGCTGCAACAATATTCAAGGCGTTGGGGCAGCTGCGCTAAATGAGGTTACCTCTCCTGGACTGGCGCCCTTGAATTGCCTAGCACGTGACGTGCAGAATGAATTGCTCATGGGTGAATGCAGCAACTCAAAAGGCCAGGCGGCTGCTTCTGTCACTCATGGCCCGGTAGTGGGCTTGGATAGGGCATTGCCTTCTCTCCTTCTTGATGTAATCCCGGAAACAGAGAGCACCCCATTGCCGGAACCTATTGTTTATCCCAATCCCCTTTGGAGCAATGACCTGGATCTTCTTAAATCCAAATCAGGAGGCCCCAAGACCAAGTTGGTCCCTAATTCCCCCTCGGCTACCCGTAGGAGCTCCCGGATAGCTTGTACTAGCGGAGCTTCCCCCAACTTGATTTAATGTCAGTCTTCATCTGGAACACTAGGGGCCTTAATAACTCTGCTCGTTGCGGTGACCTCAAGCAGAGATTACGCGCCCTTCGGCCATCCATTGTGTGTCTTCTAGAAACAAAAGTTGATGCGTCTCATTCTGGTAGGATTGCTAAATGTTTCCCCAAAACTTGGTTATCTGTGGATAATAGAGGTCACCATCGTGGCGGGCGTATTGTCTGTTATATTGACGATGATTTATGGAGCTTCACCATTGTTTCTCGATCGGCTCAACATATTACCCTCAAACTCACTAATAATGCCGGCTTCATTATGGGTCTCTCTGCTGTCTATGCTTTCAATCTGGCCTCATCTTGCCTCCCTCTATGGGATGATCTTGTGCTCGATGCTTCTACTCTCTCGGGTCTTCCATGACTGGTGGGAGGTGACTTTAATTGCGTCAGATTTTCTAATGAAAAGCTTGGTGGTCGTTCGTTGGATTTCAGAGATATGGATGATCTTAATAGTTGTATTAGCCGATGCAATCTTCTGGATCTCAAAAGTGTTGGCTCACCTATGAGTTGGTGTAATAGAAGAATTGGCTCGGATCGAATCTCTGCAAGACTGGATTGGGTGCTTTGCAATCTTGACTGGATTCGCATTCTCCCGTCTTCTTTCTGCGAATATAGCAACGCGGGAACAAGCGATCATTCCCCGTTAATAATTTCCCTCCACCCAAAGGTACACTCCTTCCCCAAACCATTTAAATACTTTAATTCTTGGATCAAGTATGAGGGTTATCAAGTTACTGTTCAAAATTGTTGGAATTTCTGTGTACCCGGCCCTTGCTCCACTACCATGCGTAACCTGGGACTGCAGCCTATGAGCGGTTTTGTTCAGAAATTGAAATTCTTAAAGTGCACTCTCAAATCTTTTTCGGCCACCTGTAAGGGTAGGGTGGACTCGGCTATTTGTAGGCAGAGGCTATCTAATATTCACGCTAATAGTCAATTTCGCACCTCTGTGGAGCTGCACAAGGCCGAGCTGGAGGCTTCTGCTAATCTCGCTCGCGCGCTTGATATTGAGGAATCTGATCTTCGACAGAAGAGTCGTCTTAGTTGGCTGCACCTTGGCGACAGGAATTCTAAATTTTTTTACTCGGCTATGAAGTCAAGGAATTCATACAACAGTCTCCTCCATTTGGTTAATCCTGATGGTTCCCGGAATCTTAATGCTGATCTAATTCGAGCTGATGCTACCACTTTCTATGAGAAACTCTACAATCAAGACTACTACTAGACTATTTTTCCGGATCTCATTCCAAAGTTTAAGCTCACTGTTGATGCAGCAATTTGGCTGGATAGAGGTATCTCAAAATCTGAAATTAAAGATGCGGTTTTCCAGATTGGTAAAGACAAGTCACCCGGTCCCGATGGATTTAATGCATTCTTTTACCATCATCACTGGGATACCATTGGTGGTGATGTCACCCGTGCGGTTTCCTCCTTTTTTGAATCTGGTAATATGTTACGTGAGATTAATCATACTTTTCTTACGTTAGTCCCTAAGAACTCTAAGGTCTCTGGATTGGGGGACTACAGACCTATATCTTGTTGCAACGTTATATATAAGATTATCAGTAAAGTCATTTGCAATAGACTGAAAATGGTAATTGATGCGCTGATCTCCCCTAATCAGGCTGCATTTCTCAAGGGTCGCTTACTATCTGATTGCTCCCTCCTTGCTCATGAGGAGATCCGTGATTTCAGCAATCCAATGGGGTCACGTGCCTGCCTCAAATTGGATCTCCGTAAAGCTTTTGACAGTGTTAACAGAGGATCTGTGCTCTTCATTCTACACCAGATGGGATTTAATCACAAGTTTATTGCTTGGATATCTGAATGCATTACTACACCAACTTTCTCAGTGTTAGTCGATGGCTCACCTACGGGGTTTTTTTGGATCGAATCGAGGCCTTAGACAAGGAGATCCCCTCTCACCTTACCTCTTCGTCTTGGTCATGGAGTGCTTCTCTCTTCTATTAGCTAGGGCTGAAGCTTCATGTGCCATTCACCCGATGAGAAGATCTGGATCTGTCTCGCACCTGCTATTCGCTGATGATTTGCTGGTTTTTTGCCGGGCAAATCATCACTCATTTTCTGGCCTCTCTGATTTGCTTTGTCGCTTCAGCCTTTTTACTGGTCTTGAAGTCAATTGGGACAAAAGCTCTGCCATCTTTAGTAAAGGTACTAAGGATCCATCCTCCCTTGCTTTGTATTTTGGTATCAAGAAAGTATCCTCTCTCTCTGTTTATCTTGGATTGCCTTTGTCTGCTAACTATCCTAAGTCTATCAATTATGCCCGTCTGATTGACAAGTGTAAGAAGCGGTTGCTAGGTTGGTCCTCTTCGCTTCTATCCATTTCAGGCAGAATTGAGTTGGTGCGTACCGTAATTTACGGTATGGTCTCCTTCTGGATGTTTTCCTACCGTCTCCCTCTTGCTGTACTTCGCACCATTACCTCTATGTGTAAGAGATTTATCTGGGGTAAGCAAAATTGTTGGGCTTGGAAGGATTCTTGCAAACCCAAAGAGGAGGGGGGTGTTGGCCTTAGACTATTATCTGATCTTAATGCTGCGTCGGGCGTTAGACTCACTTGGAGACTGCTTACTTCTTCTGGTCCTTGGGCGCATTTTATGAGACGTCGCTATTGCTCTAATCAGGCGCGACTATTTGGTGCTACAGCATTGCCTACTTCCTCTGGTACCTGGAAATTCATCCTTCAACATCGGAGTACTTCTCTCCGTCTTATTAAGCGTGTTGTGCGGGATGGGGCCTCCACCTCGTTCTGGTTTGATAATTGGCTCCCTTGTGGTCCTCTGGCACTTTTACATTCGGTCCCCTCTGGTGAGGAAAATCGCCTGGTTTGTCATTATTGGTCCTCTCATGGGTGGGCGGATGATCCGCACTTGATACCCATTATCCCTCTTATCACTAATTTTCGGCTATCCCCCGGCCCTGATAGCTGGGAGTGGATTCCTGGCCCTGTTTGTAGATTCCGTGATGCTTGGAATGAGGCCCGTGCAACTGGTACACATTTTCGCTATTTTCAGGTAGTATGGCACCCTATGCATATCCCTAAATGGTCAATCACTTTGTTGCGGGCGTTCCATGGCAAGCTCTTGACAAAGGACATACTTTGCAAATGGGGCGGCAATTATGACCCTAAATGTGTCCTTTGTGACGCTGCTGTTGATGAAGATTTGAATCATCTATTCTTTAAATGCAGCTTTAGCCTTTATATTCTGACCAGGAGTCTCCTTAAGTTAAATGTAAGTTCTCCCGTTCCTCTCTCCCTTGCTGGAGTGGGGGATTTATTCCTTCACTTGTATAGCAAGAAGGACTGCATTGGTCTTCTTGCAAAAACTGCGCTTGCATCAATGGTTTGGCACATCTGGAGGAAGCGCAATAATAGAATCTTTGAGGGCAAAGTGACGGGTAAGGTGGCCCTTTTCAGAGCCATTAATGCGGATATTCTATTAGCACTACAGGACATCGACCGTGACCAGGCTTCGTCTGATATTCCATTTGACAATTGGGGTTTCTGCAGTGTTTGATCTAGTCTTGTTCTCCTTTTTTGTGTAAATTTTGGCGAAGATGTACTTGTTTGTGTCTAGATAGTGGTGGGTGACGGCGCTTGTGCCCTATCCCCATCCTTTCTTCACCAAATCAAGTCCAACTACTTGCCTCTCTGTATGTATTGTTCAGATTCTAATAAAATAAAACACTTACTTGTCATATATATATATATATATATATATATATATATATATATATATATATATATATATATATATATATATATATATATATATATATATATATATATATATATATAGGGTAAAGTGTTCCTAGGGTGACTCCTTAGATTAAATCTAAGGAGTCGCCCCCATTTTCTCTCATCTCCCACAATTTTTTTTGAAATTATTTTTCATAGCATTGTTGGTCACATCATGGATGCGCAACATACCAAAAATCAAGTCATTCCAATACTTTAAAAGCCCCCATCTATCCCTTGCAACTTCAACGGTATGAAAATAAAGTTGCAAGAGGTAGATGTGGGCTCTAAAAGTATTGGAATGACTTGATTTTTGGTATGTTGATCATCCATGATGTGAACAACAACCCCAAGAAAAAAAATTTCAAAAAAAATTGTGGGAGATGGGAGAAAATGGGGGCGACTCCTTAGATTGAATCTAAGGAGTCACCCTAGGAACACTTTACCCATATATATATATATATATATATATATATATATATATATATATATATATATATATATATATATATATATATATATATATATATATATATATATATATAGGAAAATTTTCAAATGAGAACATTTCGCACCGTGCGAAAATGTTTTTATCTTTTTTTTGAAATTTTTTTTTCAAAAATTCTTTTTTCCACCCTCATTATATGTTGTTATACCCCCCTCAAAAAATAATGGTTGAGAAATAACATTTGGCCTTCGATCAAGCCATTTCATCAAATTCGCACGTTTTGAGACTGTTAAATTTGTAACGGGTGGATGTGTGCTCTAATGCCCAACGGGTTCACCCATTATTTTCCCTGGGGTATATATTTGTATGGATTAAACATCAAAAAAAGAATTTTTGAAAAAAAAATTTCAAAAAAATAAAAAAAAGTTTTCGCACGGGCTTTCGCACGGGATTTTTCGCAACCGAAGATCACTATATATATATATATATATATATATATATATATATATATATATATATATATATATATATATATATATGGATTAATGCGTATCATACGCCATATGAGAGCCTCTCTCATACTCCCTCTCACATAAAGCACCAAAGTACAACCAAGTACAAGCCCATGTGGGCTTGTACTTGGGTGCTTTATGTGAGAGGGCGTATGAGAGAGGCTCTCATATGGCGTATGATAGCCATTATTCTCATATATATATATATATATATACACACACACACACACTAGTCATAACCCGTGCCCACGTGCACGATTCATTTAAGATTTCCCCCGCGAAATCTTTGTTACCCGAAAAATTATTTCCACAATCAAAATTTAACAGAACAATAAATTAGTGTAAAAATATTTAGCTGCACGGGCGCCTTAAGCGTTGAACAACAAATTTGGCGCCAGGGCCTTTGGCGCGGAACAAAAAATTTGCGTAAAAAAATTTAGCGGGCGCCTTCGGCACGGAACAACAAACCTCAGGGTATTTTTACGCTAATTTGTTGTTCCGCTAAATTGTTTTACGCTCAATTTTTTATTTTCGCCTTCGGCGCGGAACAACAAACCTCATGATATTTTTACGCTAACTTGTTGTTCCGCTAAATTGTTTACTGTAATATATCATGATTTTCCGTAATCTTTCACAAGGCACTTTTAATTTCAAAGTTTAGGTTCCCAAGACACTTTTCTCCCCAAATTTAATCTTCATAATGTTTCCCTATGTCACTTCTAATTTCAAAGTTTAGGTTCTCAAGGTACTTCCCCCCCAAATTTAATCTCCACAATCTTTCCCAAGACACTTCTAATTTCAAAGTTTTGGTTCCCAAGACACTTTTCCCATCAAAATTTTCACAAAATCCAATATATTAGCGTAAAATTTAACAAACTCTTTGTTCCCCAACAAATTATTTACACAGCCAAAATTTAACAAAACAATATATTAGCGTAAAAATATTTAGCGGCACGGGCACCTTCGGTGCGGGCGTCTTGGACGTGGAACAACAAATTCAGCGTCGAACAACAAATTTGACGCCCGCGCCTTTGGCGCAGAACACCAAATCTTTGTAAAAAATTTAGCGGGCGCCTTCAGCGCCCGCGCCGAAATTTCCCCCGCGAAATCTTTGTTCCCCGGAAATTATTTCCACAGCCAAAATCTAACAGAACAATAAATTAGTGTAAAAATATTTAGCGGCACGGGCACCTTCGGTGTGGAACAACAAATTCGGCGCAGGCGCCTTCGGCGCAGAACAACAAATTCGACGTCGAACAACAAATTCGACGTAAAAAAATTTAGCGCGGGGCGCTGGAACAACAAACATCAGGGTATTTTTATGCTAATTTGTTATTCCGCTAAATTGTTTTACGCTAAATTTTTTATTTTGTTTAATTTAATGGATCATGATTCTCCACAATCTTTTTCAAGACACTTTTAATTTCAAAGTTTAGGTTTCCAAGGCACTTTTCCCCTAATCCACAATCTTTCCCAATGCACTTTTTCCCTCAAATTTAATTTTCACACTCTTTCCCAAGGCACTTCTAATTTCAAAGTTTATGTTCCCAAGGCACTTAACCCCAAAAAATTTCACAAAATCCAATCTCAACCATTGATTTACCAAGATCAAATCTCAGCCACTCTTTATCTTGTCCTAGTCAGCCCTAGAATTCAAAAAACTCTGTCAAATGTATTATATATATATATATATATATATATATATATATATATATATATATATATATATAGGAAAAAGGGGATCTAAGGTGCCTCCTTAGATGAAAATCTAAGGAGGCGCCCCCATTTCCCCCCATCTCCTACAATTTTTTTGGAAATATTTTTTCATGGGGTTGTTGTTCACATCATGGATGATCAACATACCAAATTTCAATGGATTCCAATACTTTTTGAATCACCATCTACTCGTTACAACTTCAACGGTTTAAAAACGTGGTGAAAACCCCACGAAGTGGCAAGGGGTAGATGTGGGCTCAAAAAGTATTGGAATCTCTTGAAATTTGGTATGTTGATCATCCATGAGGTGAACAATAAACCCATGAAAAAGAATTTCAAAAAAATGTGTGAGATGGGGGGAAATGGAGGCGCCTCCTTAGATTGAATCTAAGGAGGCACCTTAGGATCCCTTTACCCATATATATATATATATATATATATATATATATATATATATATATATATATATATATATATATATATATATATATATATATATATATGGGATTAATGGGTATCATACGCCATATGAGAGCTTCTCTCATACGCCCTCTCACATAAAGCACTCAAGTACAAGCCCACATGGGCTTGTACTTGATTGTACTTGGGTGCTTTATGTGAGAGGGCGTATGAGAGAAGCTCTCATATGGCGTATGATAGCCATTATTCTATATATATATATATATATATATAGAGTGATCTTCGGTTGCGAAAAAAAGGGGTTTTCGCACGGTGCGAAAACATTTTTTTTATTTTTTTGAAATTTTTTTTCAAAAATTCTATTTTTGATGTTTAATCCATACAAATATATACCCCAGGGAAAATAATGGGTGAACCCGTTGAGCATTAGAGCACCCATCCACCCATTACAAATTTAACGGTCTCAAAACGTGCGAATTTGATGAAATGCCTTGATCGAAGGCCAAATGACATTATTTATCAATGATTATTTTTTGAGGGGGGTATAACAACATATAATGAGGGTGGAAAAAAGAATTTTTGGAAAAAAAAATTTCGAAAAAAAACTAAAAATATTTTCGCACCGTGCGAAATGTTCTCATTTGAAAATTTTCATATATATATATATATATATATATATATATATATATATATGGGAGAAATGGGGGTCAGGGAGCCTAGGAGGGGCTTCCTCCTTGGTTGTCCGCGTGGCTTAATCTCCACCCTCCATCAAAGGACGAGATACTAACGGGTTTTGTAGCAGGTTTTGTTGAAAACTATTGTTATTTTTGCATGAAGCCCCTGCTCCCTCGTCTCAATCTCCATGCAGAAACTTTTGCAGCGTTCCACCTTCTCCCTCGTCTCAATCTCCATACAGGAAAAACGCTGAAACTCATCTCGATCCAAATCAAAAACAGTTTGAAACTCATCACTCATCTCGATCCAAAGACAAAAACCCGATCTCCACCCATCCCCCTCCCACTCTCGAAAGGGTTTCAGATCAGGTCCCGTCTCGATCACATCTGATCCCCCGCGCGAAGAACCTAGGGCGATCCAAAGCCAAAACCCCCGATATCCACCCACCCCCCTCTACTCTCGGAAGGGTTTTGGATCAAGTCCCATTCCGATCACATCTGATCCCTCGCGTGAAGAACCTAGAGTTAGCATCAGGTATTTCTCCCTCCCTCTCCCTTGTGTGCGAAAATCATAAAAAATCCTTCTGAGTACTTTCAGTTTTTCTAAAAAAGAAAATCCCCAAATTAAACATGTTTCTGCTTTAAAACTATGAATTTATTATTTTTAGTTAACATCCTAATCAGAGAGGGTGAAAGCTACAAATAAAAATTAAAAAAACTGAAATTTTAACGTGTCCTTGTCATGCAAACGTAATTGCTATATTCGTAGAGAGGTAAGTCACAATCTTTATGTTGCTCTCTGTTCTAAACTTTGGATTAGAGTTTTCCGAATTTATTTTCATTGAGGGTTTGTCGCCCAGATTTCTTCCTTCTCTGATTATTCTTTAGTTATTTTGATTTTAATAGTAAAATTTTAAACTTCTAAAATGCCTCATTTTTTTGAGTGTTGATGTTCTGCAATTTATTTTCTATTTTGAAAAGTTTCGATTTCAATAAACTATAAATTTCGCAGCGCCCTTGGATCCCACCCTCAATCGCGTTCCCTGGGTGCTCATCTCCTTCCAGCTGTAGTTGTAATTCAGGTATGGAAGGGTGCTCATCGAGTTACAACTAGTAGTTCTATGATTAAAATTTCCATCGGCTTAAATTAAAAATTGTCTTTTTGTCAAAACTATATATATGTTTCAGATTTATTCAAAGTTATCTGAAAAAACTCTCTCTGCTGTGAAATAATTAGCGTAACTGTGAAAAAAACTGGTAGAAATTGGAGATAAACCCTCTACGTAATGTAGAGCATGTGCATCATGTTTTGATATCGGAATTCAGCAAGCTTTGCAAATCGAGACTTTCACCTTAATGCTATTTCATACTAAATAATATAACAACTCTAACAGATATTAAAGCTTTGTCTACAGTTTTTACGAAAAGAAAGTTTGCTGCCATTGACAAGGAATTATTATTGAATTCAAATTGTGTTTTCTTTGCTTCTCTCATTATGCCTGTCATTATGCTTGTCATTTAAATTGTGTATGTACTCTGAAAATCATAAATGGTTGTGTAGTAAATTAGAAGTTAGCTAGATTCTCGCATCATTAAAATGCAATATGATAAACGCATATACAATTTTGATTCAGACAAGGATAGCATGTCAGAATCACAAGATGCACATGTACCTGATGATATAGTAGGAGGCCATCCCATATCGTCCAATTCAGTCAATGACGTATTTATAATGGTAAGCACAGAAAGTTCATTTGAAGTATTTCATTGTATTATTTCAATGTGTATTGTATTATTTATTAATTATGCAAATAGTTTGACCATCCAAAATATTACAGGAGCCTTTTCCATTCGACGATAACGTCATGGTAGATGTCCAATCGGATGAGATACGTGGCCATCCTCATCATAGTTCAATGGGTATAAATGATTTATCACAAACATCTCCGACTAAGACAAATTATAATGGAGACGTTCCATATGTAGGGAAAGAGTTTAACAATCACGAGGATGCATATAACTTCTACAATGCATATGCAAGGAAGACAGGTTTTGGAATCCGACGAGAGTCCATGGATAAATCTAAAAAAGCTTCAACTCCAGGTCTAGTTCTTAGTCGGACTTTTGTGTGCAACAAGGCTGGAATTAAGAGAATTTCAGATAAAAGAGAGGTTGGAAAACTTGTTATTAGGCGGCCTGAAACCAGGGTGGGTTGTCATGCTAAGATGAAGATCAAGCTGTCTAATTCAAATACATGGATTGTTAGCCAGTTCATAGAGGAGCATCAAAATCATGCATTGTGTAGTCCAGATAAAGTTGCAAACCACTTTTCACATAAGCAGAAGCATAAGCTAGAGAGTACCAGATCGTGGATAGAGAAATGTCATGGAGCTGGAATGCGTCCTTTGCATATTGCACGCTCAATTAATGTTGGAATGGAAAGTCAAGAAGAGGAGCATGTAACAACGCAACAATGCAATGATCATATAAGAACATTAAAGAATAATATTGGTGATGAATGCATTACTGTCATTAAGAAGTTCCAAGATAGGAGGAATTCAGACCCAGATTTTTATTTCTCTGTAGAAGTTGATTATAATGGAACATTTAGAAGTGTTTTTTGGGCTGATGGGCAAGCGAGAGATGCCTATTTGAGATTTGGGGATGTGATAGTATTTGATTCTACTTACAAAACTAATCGTCTGAGTCTTCCATTTGCCCCATTCACAGGAGTTAATCATCATCGTCAATCAATTCTTTTCGGTTGTGCTTTGCTTGCAGATGAGACCAAACATACATACATATGGTTATTCACCCAATGGCTGAAATGCATGCATGGGGTTGCTCCAAAAGCTATTATTACCGACCAGGATAATCAGATGAGAGATGCAATAAAGGAAGTATTGCCATGTACTCGTCATCGTTTTTGTTCGTGGCACATCGGTAAGCATATTGCTGAAAGGCAACTGATATTAAAAAAGCAATATGGTGACGATTTTATGATTTATTTTAATAAATGGATGTATTCTACCACGGTGAGTAAATGTGAGGAAAACTGGAAGGTTATAAAGGAAAATTTTGGCATAGACGAGAACGGAGATTGTTGGATTTCATCAATGTATAGGGTGCGTGAACAATGGATAGATGCATATATGAAAGATATTTTTTGGGCCGGCATGACTACAACCCAAAGGAGTGAAAGCATCAATGCTTTTTTTGATGGTTATGTGAATGCAAATACAAGACTTGTTGATTTTATTATTCAATATGATAAAGCTGTAT